>CM031240.1:644939470-645564064 GCA_018340775.1 Taxus wallichiana var. yunnanensis | reverse complement strand
CAAAAATGAATGAATCGGTGTTCAAAATTCGAAGAGAGTTAAAAATCCTAAAAACCAGGATTTTTCTACTATGTGGCCATCTACTGATCTAAGTCTGATAAACCGCAAAGCAAGTTGCACCCAAAACTATGAAGTCATTCGGGTGAGTAAGCTTGTAGCTTCGATTTGGTTCCGCTCAAAGCTTCATCTATCTTTCATCACTATCATTTCCCCATTTCTCATAAACTTGCGCCCTTCTTGGCTCTTGGTGATGAGCCTCGCATCTTCTTGGTTGCGTGGAGTTAGGAGCGGGGCAAGTTAATCTTTTCATCATATTGGTTATTCTCATCACTTTGCCAAAACAAGCATGAGTTATCCAAATTGCTAACAAAAGTTAAGATTGAAGATCACAATATATCTACTGATATCATGTATCAAGCATCATGAAATACAAAAATGCACATTACAGCATCATCTGTTCTCCATTGCATACATTCTAGAAAGCATATAAAACATACATCGTAGTATACACAAGCATTTGGAAATAGAAAGGACAAACGAGATGACAAGCTTTTGATCTAAAATCAATGCATATATATAAATGATCAATGTTTATATACATGCCATCATGCTCTAGGCATGGTCAAAGCGCTCAAAGAGCATGATATACAAACAAATCTATGATACAAAATATGTCAGAGGGCCGAGTCACCTCTCAACCCCTACGCGACCCTCCAGGGTGCGCGCCCTGCCGCCTACTCCACTTCACGCCGGCGCCCAATGCACGGAGGGCTCGGGGTCTCGAGGAGCGGCCAGCAGTCTCGCCATGAGAATGGCTCCTCATAAGAGCGCTCGCTGTCTTATAGCACTGGCTCTGTGGCACGGAGAGTTGACACCATCTTGGCCACATGCCAAACGGGAGGCAAAGACGTCGGTGTGCTGCCTTACATTCTGCTTTGAGCTCCCACAGGCATCTATAGATAGCTCCGCACGGGTCTTATCCATAGGGATTGTCAGAGAATCAATGCATACCCTCACGGATTAGATCCCGCCACTCGTCGGCAGTCTCTCTCTGCAAACAAAAAGAAAGAAATGAATTAGAAACTAGGTAAGAGGCTAAAATATACAAGATACAAATATAAGGAGAGATAGCAGTTAAAACAAGTCCTAAATCAAACTAACACGGAAAGGGAAAGAGGATAACTTACTCGGATCACCGGGCCTCCAAGATGGGTCACTAGGGGCCCACACGCCGCTGATGCCGCTGGCGACTAGGGAGTGCTCCTGTAGTAGGAGGCAACATAACGCCCCGCAACGGACTCGTCCTCTCCACCACGGTCTGAGAGAGTGGCTCCTCAAACTAGAGTCTCTCTCGCACTCTCTGCTCCTCTCTCTGCTGCGATAATATCACAGGGTGTCGTGCCACTCGGGATCGCCCCATCATCCATCTCTTCCTCAGGCCCTCCTCTGTGGACTCCTCGGGAATCGAGTCAATATCTATAGGGTCATCACTGCTTATGGCGGACCCATGCATAATCCAGTAAAGGTGCCCGAGGCGCACCCGCTCTCCCTACTGGCGGCCCGAACAATCCCCACTTGTGCAATAGGAATACGGGGTGACCACTTTATCCAACCACGGCCTCTGGCCCCCTCTAGCCTCCCGGACTAATCTATAGGCCCAGTGCCACTGGAGGAAGCATGCCCACATATGGGAGGCCGAGGCTGCTAAGGGACCTGCGCCGAAAGGATGTACCTCACTCGTCCCACATGGTCGATAAGCTTCCTGTGGTGGAGCGAGAGATCAATGTGAGATTCTCCTCTCCCCAAATGCTTTGGCCATGGCTGAGTGCGGTCAGCCTCCATATCTCTTGTGGTGAGGAAAGCTCTTTGGGCCGGTGAGGTGCTCTAAGCACCGACATATCTGTCCCACCTGGTCGCCCTCGCGGCCCCGTGAGGATCTGCCACCTCACGCCTCTGCCATAAGGAATAAAATGCTCATACACCCAACTCATGGCTAGAATTGGGTGGCTCATGATTGTCCTGTCATAAACGGACCACCCTATATAAGTCATGATAGGTGGTCCCAAAATCATCTCTGCCTAGGCGTATATCCGGCCATGCCCCTCTATCTCGTGCAATGATGGGGGCCCGGCCCAGTATAACAATGTATCCCCTCCCTTGTCCCGATCGGTCTCGAGGCGAGGATCCCCATGATGGCTTTGTCGAAATACGGGGATGGGCGAAGAAGGAATGAATCTAACTCTCACTCCCTTCTTCGGCCCAGTGGAAATAGGCTGCATCCCCATATAACTTTGCTTTGCCTTTATGCGATCTGTGCTCACGGACCCAGCTGTCTCCAGTGTGAGTCTCCTCCCGATGATCGGGACCCCCAAGATACGGTAGACATCCTCTAGAGTAATAGTCCACTCACCGCGGACACCTGGCAGTCGGAAAGTGTTCCGATCTGCATCCTAATAAGAAAATAAGTCACAAAGGATGTGACTCGATGGCGTAACATGGGGCACACGCGATATATCGCAATATCTTGACCCTCTGCAGCGTGTCCTCCTCGTGCTGGCGAAAAGGGCATCGAATACCTGACCGAGCAACCCGATCACACTCTCTCTCGGCTCCATCTAATGTACTCCTCCCTCGCTTTGCATACACCCAAAAACACACAAAAGCAGAGCAAGTTAGTATCTAATCAATGCTTGGGAGAGTCATAAAACGTCTTGAAATGGAAGAAAATATAAGTATAAGTCTCAAACAAGCTCTTTTGCATTACTTGTGCAAAACCGCCATATACTGAGTAGGGAGGCGGTTTTAACCACGCCGCCAAAGCGGCGGTCTCATGAATCGCCATGCCACGATCGGGCGGCGGTGTCAAAACCGCGCGAGTTTTTAACCTAAAAAGTCAAAAAACGCAAAAATAAACCATTTTAGCTAAAAAAAGAGCTACCAGAGTGGCGGCCCCCTAGATGGACCTTTTAACCAAACATTTTCAAAAATAACCCCCCCATTACAAATAATTTGCCATTTCAAATTTGAAGGGGGAAAAATGCAAAATTGAAGAAAACCAACCTGTGATCTCGCGGGGTGGCGTTCGCGTGGAGGCATGATCACGATCTCACTGCGGACGTTTTCGACTATACTCACGCGAAGAAACCGTCACTGTGGGTCCCGAGCTCAAAATCGATCAAATCAACTCACGTAAATGAATAGGAAAATGGGCCCACTTTCATATATATATTGTTCTATTTCGTCTTAAAATGACTTTTTCGCAGTTTCGAGCATCGAGCTTGACGGAGGTAAGTTCCTATCCCCACACAATGGTACGTCCTCTTTCCTGTTATTTTAGCGTTCATTTTTCAAATTATTGTATCTATCTGCGCACTTGAGATCTCTTTTCATTTTGCGAGTAGCGAGAATTTCGGATGGCGCCATTTCGACACACGGACGTGTAAGGTATAACTTCTAAACCCCCATTTCGGGATCGCCATACTCGGACCCACCGTTTTATGCCCTTTCATGGCTAAAACGCTTCTCTCGGGAAAGCGTATGTATGTACGTACCAAAATTGTAAGATCTTTATCTTTGCAACGGCAATAAATAAATGCCCCATGATGATACGAGTCTCCTCATGAGGTGTTTGGGATCCAGAAAGAGCTCTTCGGATATGCGTTAACATCCCGCATACCCCACTTAGCCCCCGTGTCCTTTGCTTTCCCCTTTTTCCCTCTTTTCTTGCCCACTTTTGATCTTGATGATGAAACCGCTTGCCTGCAGGCGGGCCCAGGTCTGGCGTTTTCGAACGCCCTTTTGACGCGACCGCGTGAAATATCACGTTTCACCAGCTTTCCTTGCCGACTTGAGCATGCATTTATGTTTTTGGTCCCCTGGAATAGTGTTTTTCCTTTGTTTATTGTTTAGGAGTTCAATTTGGTTTTGGTTCTTGGGTGTTTGAATTCTATAAATGCATGGTTTGTGTACATGCAAATGGTGCGAGTTTGGTCTGATTTTGAGTGGAGTTTTTGGTCCAGATTTGGGTGAAGAATTTGAGTGGAGCTTTTGGCCACCATTTTTTTTGTTAGAGTCTTCGATTTTCGGTGGTTTGATCATCACTTGCTTGGGATTGATAGCATAGTTCATTTCTTACTTGGTTAGTATTGCTCAGCTGTTGGTAAGCCACAGACCCATCTTGTGCAGGCAGTGCTGTTGTTCCATCCAATCCGGTTAGAAGCTTGCCTCTGAATTCCTCTTTCTTTGTAGATTTTTTTTTTTTTGTGACTTAGAGTTCTTAGTTCGGTTCATTATATACCACAGTTAGCTTTATTCGATTGTTGGTAAGCCACATATCCAACTTGTGCAAGCAGTGTCTTTATTTTGGAACGGAATAGCTTAGGAAGCCATTAAAGTTGCAGGTTTTGCTCTTCGTATAGGATAGTTAGAAGTTCTGGTGCCGCTTCATGTTGCATGACTTGCGGTAAAATCCGGGCTAGGAATCGCATAAACAAGCCAAGCTTTGTACTCTTCGCTTATCCCTCTCCTACTCGCGTTTCTCGATCTGCATTCGAGTTGTCCTTATCCCAAAATCTACTCCTATCGGTGCTAGCATCACACGCTTTTACGGATCCACGTGAACACAAAAGAACGAAGAGACCATGCGAGGGGACGAGATCACATACACACCATCGGATTACAGCCAGCATTACTGCGGAATCCGGTTTTAAATTTCAAAGTTCTAGTCAAAATCATATTAAATAGAGTAGTTAATCGCTTTATTTCATTTCATTCTATTCTCGATATTTCCAGGAAGTTGTGGGGATTGATAGTTTCCGAGAAACTATGATTCACTCCTCACTTTCTAGGTAGGATCGAGAATCTTGCAGATAGATTAGACCTATTTAGAATTCTATCAATTCGCACGGACAAATAACTACACTTTCGGTTATCTTATGCATTTTTAATTATCTTGTTATTTATTATTTCTAGATACGTTTAAAATAGTTTGCTTCCCTTAAAATTGTTAAATATTTCATAGAAGAATAAAGGTTATATGCAGTTAGATTTACTTCACGTAGTTAGAATTTGTTTCATTACAGTTAGATCGCATTTTGTTTCGTATGACAATCACGGGACCTCAAGAGCCCAGGGAATATATATTTGAGCCAATCGTGCCTCAACCAAACCTCGTCACAGCAATAGTTGACATAGACCAAAATCTCAGGATACAAGTATTCCAAACAACCACAGATTTACAACTGATCAGTTCACAGTTAAGAGGATTAAACATAGAAGACGACCAAGCACATGCGTTTTGGTCAAGTCAGCCAAACTACAAATTACCCTAGAAAACATCCACATGACTGTAGAAGGGCTCGAAAGAGAACAAATATTCGGGTGTGATCCTTTAGTTCCACAGCCAGACGCTGGAGACACCCTCATAGATATAGATACCAGCGACTTAAGAATCCGAGGGTGCGAGAACGCCAGTAAGGTATTCTCGAGAAGATTGCCTGTAATTGTTCTAAATATAGAAGGCGAGAAAGTATACGATTATTGGATACTTTTAGGGATTAGAACTTGATCTCGCGTATTACCATAACAGGACCGCAACAACCGAGAGTTTATGGTTGTGATCCATGAGATCTCACACCCTAACGAATCCATAAGAGAATTGGATATAGACACTGTCTATGCACACTTTAGTATTTCAGTCTACTCGATTCCACTCTATCATCATCCAACAGATTATCCCTCTTGGACATAACAGAACTAACGAAGCTAGAGAATTCTCGGACTAGACCGGAGAATCTTCCATAGAGTTAACTATATTCACCATATGACCCTATCGGGAGAAATACACGAAACCATCCGGGTCATTTCCACGCATTCCATGACCCATAGATCGAATCACGCCGAGCTCGATATTGATTGGAGCCTTCGAGCGGTCATCCTGGCGATCGATCTATCACACTAGTCCAGGTTAGAAGGGCCTTCTTTGCCCTAGATTCACGATTCCATTAGTGCGTGTCGAAGATATTAGATTGCTTCTAACTAGTCATCCATATACTACCTGTATTCCATCTCCACCAGGTGTCTCTGCACGACCTGGGAGGTTGGAGTGCACGCGAAAGAGTCACTTGTAGATTCTCACGCTCAAGCTTGCCGCTTTTCCGACGCACGTGGAACCCTACTTGATCACCATTGTAGTTTGCATAATCCTACTTGATGATCTTTCTCAAGTAGAATTCACTATCCAGGCTCCTTCTCCCCACCATGATCACCATGTATTTGATCCATTCATCCTCACTCCTCATTTTTATTCCTCCGCCACTTATCCCCATATTACCCTTCTCACCATTCATGTCCCCTCTCACCCATTTGTATTCTTTTTTTCCCCTTACCTTCTTCCTACTTGACAATCTTACTTAATAACCCCTTCTATATGGGATCCTTAGGTGGAGGTTTACTCTCTCCCTAAGATCTTCCCGTTGTAGAAGCTTCTTCTACCATCTCCTCACATCAAACAACAATCACCACCAAACACATCTTCCATTCCACCTCTTCTACTTCTCATTCTCGCATCATTACTCTCACCACGGGCATCCCAGATTAAGGATTCCCCTCACACTCTCTACCCTTCACTACATATATTCCTTCATCCATTTATATTACACTCCTTTGTTTCCTTTCTTTCTTGTTATCACCTCATCTCGTATCCTATTCCAATCGGGCATACCTCACTCACTCTTTTCTCATCCTTCCCAAATCCGTCTTATGCCTAGTCATCCTACTTTACACTCTCTCAGTATGAAAAATTCACTTGAGGTTCCCCTTTAGTCCATTTGTCATACCCTATTCCCACCAACTCTATCATCATTCTTCTTCTTCTTCACTGGCGATCTTACTTAGCCATTCGACCATGCATGGCAATCTTACTTAAGACTTCCTCTTAAGATTGATCTGCCATATGGCCTTCCCCCATCCCATCATATTTCCACCATCTTATTTCTCCTGTCTCTCATCACGATCATCTTCTTGACCTACCATTCCACCCCTATCCCTAATATCATTTTGTCTTTCTCCTTGCATATCATCCTTGTCAGTTAGGTGATCGTACGAAACCTCTTCGGCAACATGACGATCTTACTTAAGAGATTCTCTTAAGCATGACATGTCATCTTACACTCGCCCATCGCTCTACAATCTCACCACCCATCTTTCTTCTTCATTCCCCATCATCACATCTTTTTACCACCATTATCGCCTCCTACCTCTGCTTGGAAATCTTACTTAACCACTCACCCGGAATGGCGATCTCACTTAAGAGTCCCTCTTAAGGTTGATCCATCATCTCTTGCCTTTCCCCATCACTAAACACCCTTCACCCTTCACTTTTTCTCAACATTCCCCATTATCACATCCTTTCACCTCCTTTTTTATTCTCGAAACACCACTTCTCACTTGACCACTTGTCATCTCTAGTTTTGCTCGCAGCGAATCTTACTTAACCACTTCGTCACATGACAATCTTATGTCAGGGATTTCCCTAACGTCCCCTCATTGGCATTGCCTCTTCTATCCCCCATTTTCTTTTCTTTCCTATTTATTTCCCTCAATCCCACCCTTTCTTGTCACTTCATACCCATCTCTCCATCTTCTCTTCGCCCTCTTGATACCTTTCTTGTCTTCATCATACATCCTTTTTCTATTTTTTCATCATCCTAGTATCCTCATTTCATGCATCTCTGCATCTTTTCCAATCGATGTCATTCCTCCCCTCTTTCTTCTCTGAACATTCCTTATATTGTTCCCTTTCCGCTTATTACCCCCTTCTGTATTTCCTTCTTTCTACATCATTTTCCTTGTTATCCTCTTCTCTCTCCCACCCCTCATCTTATTTCCCTTCCCACTGTATCGTCTTCTTCCCCTTTTTCCATCACGTTTCCTCCTTACTTCCCCATCGATATCCTAGCTCTTGACATTGTCTGTATTTTTATCATACCACCCTCCACATGCATCTCTATACGGTGCATTCCATATTCTTTGCCTTGGTCTTCCTCCCAATGACATGATTCCTTGATCTTCTCCTTGTATTTGCTTTATCTTCCTTTCCTCTCCCACTAATTTTCATGTTTTTTCCGACCACTTCTCCTTTTCTCTACCACCCCTACCTTTTTGTTCATTACTCATTATCTCTGTTTCTCTTCTTTTCTCTCCTCTTTTTCACACTTTCCTCGCCCCTCATAGTTTCTTTTTTCTCCATTCTACTTCTTATTTCGTCCTCTTTCCATGTTCATCCTTTTCACCCCTACTCCCACCTCGTTTTCTCCTTCTTATTTATCCATTCCCGTTTCCTGCTTTTCTTAGCTCTATCATTTATTTCACTTTCATGCATCCCTCTTTACTATCTCTGTTGCTTCCTTCATTTGCACATCTCTCTATTTCATCCATTCACCCTCTCTATGTCATTTTCCTATTTTCCTTGTTTTTCCTTCATCATTCCCTTCTTCCCCTATCATCCCTCTCTCTTATTTCTACCTCTTTCATTCCTTTTTCCCCTCCCCTGTCTCCTTACTCTTCTCGTAATCAAACCCCAATCCTATACATTCCCTTTTCTCTTTCCCACACCCTCACACCTAGCATTGAAGGTCGATTGAATCCTTTCTCCATTTGCGTCGTGTTGTCATTCCAGTCTCTTCCACTCCATTATCGTCCTCTTCTTTGCATAATTCATTTCTCTTCTTTTGAGAGTTACGTCGTATATTCCATTCTTGTCAGTCCTCTCGAGGGGGCATCATCACATCTATCCATAATCACATCTTCTCATAACATTTTTGTCTTAGAGGATATTATGACATCCGTCACTCACCACTTTCTATTCTCCCCAACAAACATTCACTCTACCTTTTGCTTAAGAAAAGTAGATTGAATTCTTCCCCCATCCGTCTACTTTCTTTGAAAGGACACTACTTTCATAGTACCCTTCCAAAGAGGGCAAATGTAGACACCCTAATTTCACCTCTCTTCATTAAATCAATTAATTTCTCTTACTCATTTTCCACAAAATACACTTTGAATTAATCAAATATAATTTGATTAATTATCCATTTCAAAATCTAAAAAATAACCCAATCCTCACCACATGTCATTATTCTCCATGTTTTTCTACGATTGAATTAAAAATTCAAATTCAAATCCTCACCCATTCTTCGTGGTCCCCACTCACCTAAAATCTTCCACTTATGAATTAAAAATATAATTCAAATCCTCACCCATTCTTCATGGCCCCCACTCATCTAATCTTGCCCACATTTTCAAACCACTCACATAATCTTGCCCATATTTTCAAACCACTCATTTAATCTTGCCCACATTTTCAAACCATGATTATTTAAATTACTCTAAGTTAATCACTCCCCCAGGCTATAAATACAACATTACCCCTCCCCTCTAAGGACACGAAGAATAAGCTTGAATGCCATATCTAAGTTCTTGCATCCTTTGAGCAAAGAACATCCTTCTGCCTCGTCCTAATGCCCAAATAGCATCATAATCCTTTTTTTTTCCATCTAGTGCAAAGTAAGAGGATCGTTGTTGTAGGAAGGTCTTGCTCCGTCTTGAAGAAAAGAACCTACATATTACACAATCGGGCTCAATCCAAGTTTCTTAGCCCATTAGGGTTTCTTACATGAAATGCGAAGGAGGAGGTATGATTATTGGTATTTTACTTCCTTGTTAGTAGTGTATTTTCTAGCTTACACATTGCGATTACACATGATTGAGACATGATAAAGTATTGTTTGTAAGAAAAGAAAGTACTTACTACACTTTAATATTATGTCAAGGTGAGTTGCGATCTCAAATTGTCTCCATATTCATTTATAACCAATTCTATAGAACATGACATAAGAATCTCCCAAAAAAATTCACCTCATAATGTAACTTTTACGTTTTTTAGACTTGTTACCGTGTATTTTTGTAAGCTGAAATATATTATAGCTAATGCTTACCCTTTTTAACGTTATGTTCCCCTTTTCTCTATGTAAGCACAGTACTAACCAAACTATATACATATGATCCATCATCTTGTTGATTTTCCATAGTGTAGACAACGATAGTAGGAAATAAATATTTACGTTCTCCTCCGTCTCTTACGAAAAATCTTAAACATCACGTAAGTTACCATACAATATAACCAATTTCAGTAAAACTTGAAATATCGATCTATAAGTTACGAAATACCTTGAAACAAATTTGTTACATTTTTACTTTATAATTGGTATCTAACACATGTGATGTCAAATTTGTGAAAGACATTTTTAAACATATGGTTGTTATATTCAATCAATGTAACCTAAACTCAACTTATAAATATGGATTATTACAAATAGAAATTCGAGGAAAAAATTCTTAGTCTCCAAAATTTAATAAATACATAAGTCATTTACCATATTTTTTTATTTACATGTATGGTGAAGTAAGATACTATAAAATCATCACTCTATAAGTTAGTATGATGCTTTCTTTTTTAGTGAGTGTTGGTGTTACTCATTTAGGCTTTAATTAACTCCTAATTTGACCTTTGATTGAGGGATGATTTTCACCATGCGTTTTGATCTATAACTTGTCTCCTTTATTGAAAAATGTATCAAGATACTTGTAGGAATAAACTAGCACTTATTGGAAGGATGTTAGAAAATATCCCTCTCGAGCATTAATAAAATCTTTGGTTTGTCTTCGCTAGAAGTTGTAGTTTCTCATATTGTTTTTGTCTTGTATTTAATAAAAACCTACCATATTTGAAGGAAAACATTATGGCATTGGATTCCTCTATTTGTAGAGGATGGTATATTTTACTTTTCAAATTTTCAATACACTTTATTTTATTAAGCCGAAAGGTGTCTATAAGTGAGATTCATCCTCCAAGTTGGGGATTGCCTAGGCTTTTGGTGGAAGAATTTTTGTGCTCGCCTATCTTAAACATTGCTTCTTGAGCATATTTTTCTCATGTTTTTGGATCGTTCATGTTTGGTTTGCGATTCTTATATTGTTTTTTTGGTTTGCTAAATCTGTGTCGGTGGGCATATCAGTACATCGGTGACATTTGGGTTGATTTTGGCTAGAAAGGTGTACTTTCCAAGGGTTGTGTTGTATGTTGTATCCCAATGCTTGGACGCCATGGGGAGGAAGTCCACATGGGTGAGTGAGGATGAAAACTTGAGCTTGAACGTCTTTAGCATGCTTTAGGGTTAGAACACTATTTTCTCCTCTATCATTGCAAAAATATTTATATTTGACTTTTCCCTTTGAAGGGAAACCTTTCATGGCATGCTTTTTATTTTTATTTTTTAAAAAGAAGTGCCCGTGGGTGAAGAGCTAGGCTGGCACAATTAGATCTCCTAATACGGTTGCGGGAAATAGAAATGAAATAGTGCTTTAATGAAATCTCCTTCATCCTTTTTTTTTCAATGATTATATGCTTTTGACCGGGAGCTATGAACCGGAGGGTTGGGCCCCAACCATACAAAGAGAAGAAAGAGTAGAAAGAAGGGAGGGCTGAAAATAGTCAGCCGGAAGAAGGGAGGAGGAAGGAGAAATAAGCGCGATGTCGGAAAGAACCTACATCGGGGAAGAGCAAAGAGAAACTAAAACACGTCGAAAAGATGACACCACCATAAGCGAGCGAAAAGAATCGGTTATCTTGAGTTCCCGCACATGATGATTTGTTTCCCTTATAAGAAGTCTCGAATGCGTCACCAACCACGATCTTTGAGCTCATTCCAGGTTGTCATCGTAGAGTGCACGAGAAATAAGCGAGCGTCGATTTGAATCGGTAGGAGTAACCTATGATCCATTCTCCCGAGGCGAACATGGAGTTCACATTTTGGGTGAAGTGGAGCAAGTCACGGTATTGGCCGCTGAGCCACTGAATACCCCTACCCGACCCCGAGCTTGTTCGTTAACTTCTTCCACCCATAGGAGAGGATTGGGGAGAGAAAAGTCAAACAATTCGTCATGTAAGCCGACTTAGTGCGCAAGACTAAATCTCATCTTCTACAAAAAATTCCACCACGATCGAATATGAGTGTAGCAAGAGACAAAAGGACACGAAGGTTGCTAAAATATTAGAGTTGGTGCGGGCATGATGTGATCGGAAGCAGAAAGATTCACGAGGATAGCTTGATGGCTTTAGCTCCAGGTGGGATGAATAACGAAAGACTTGAAAGTCTGTGGTGATCAATATCTATTGTTATGGCCTCTTCGGAAGCTAGTTGCACAAATAGACAAAGGGGAAGCCCAAAAATGCCATAGTCGGAGGATGGGTAAATCTCCTTCATCCTTAATATGATCACCTAAGATGAAAATAATTATTATTATTTGTGCATATTTGCAGGGGTTAGTAGTGGGTGGAAGAATGGTTTGACATTCACAATACATCCTCAAACTCTAGCACAACTCCCCTCCAACCAGCCATTTGTTTCCGACCTAACTTCCCTTGATGTTGAGAGATGCATTTCTTCCTGTATCAAAGAATGGTATAGATAAAAATTGTTATTCACTATTGCTTATTTGACCATCCAAAAATTGTTCGGCGGTTACCATAACTGGATAAAATTTAACTTCGGTTGTTGAGTCGATTTCACTCTTTCTGTGCAAGAGGGTTGTCGACACTTGCCCCAATTTGGTGGGAGGGCTCTCAACACCTTCCCTAATTTGCTGTGACCTTTAGCACGTGTGGCAAAATTTATATTTAATACATCATACCTTTTTTGTTTTTAGTATTGTGTTAAAATTTATACTTAATATATCTTTCTTTTCTATTCTCATTTTAAAAATTTGTATTTTAAAGAAAGGACTTAAATTTTTCATCATGAGGCTTAACAACAAAGTTGTAAATGTTTGCAATCAAATACAATTGATTGAACAATGGCATAGAAAGTGTACAAAATTGTTTACTATTTGGTGCTACATGGATACTCATGAACCACCTCATTACTAACTTTCTAAATAATGTCAATGCCATGTCGTGTAAATTCAAACATCATCTTTCATCCCCAAAATATTGCAATGAATGGACCCACTATAGTATGTTATTGTTGATGTTGACCTACACACCTAAAGTTTAATAGCCACCCTATATGTATTTCTTTCATTTATGAAGAAGAATGGCTATCATGAAAAAGGCAATGCCCAACATTAATAGATGTCCCACATTTAACTTTTTATCTTTACCATCTCATATTTCTAATGTGTGGAAATTGTTTCCTATTTGGTGTTGCATGGATATCTCATGAATCACTTCATTATTAACCTTTGAAAATAATGCCAATGTTGTGTTATGAAAGTTCAAACATAATCTCTCATTCCCAAAATATTGCAATGAAGGGATCCACTATAGTGTTATTGTTGATGTTGGCATACACCGTTGAAGACAATAGAAATAAAATTTCCTTGCTCTGGGTAATCTTTTTCAATTAAGAAAAATTTGGTGGTTTGTGATGTCCTAAGCTTGCTCAACAAAGGATTTAATGCCATGCAGTATGTTCCAACCCAATGTACCATGATGGAAAGGGTAAGTCTAATTATTCATTGTAGTTAGCAAATGCATTTGGCGGTGCGCTGAAGACACCAATAGGAGGCATTGAAGAAGTTAAAGTCAAATATGGACCGCATGACACTTTTTCTTATCATCACCACATCGTTCATTTAATGCAACATGAGACAATTTATGTCCCTCAATTACTGTAGGGTATCTTGAGAGTTATTGTTTTCACAAAATTACAGTTCTCACAAATGCTTAAATAATCCCAGATGCCCATGAACTTGTATTTTGATCAGACCTATAAAATTAGGGCTATGTTTTGTAAGGTTACTAATCTGCACAAATCCAAAATAGGTGTTTTATCATGTGGTCACTATATGTATTGGATGCAAAACATATGAAAACAAAAATGTACATGAAATATTGTTAGCTTGAAACCTAACCCATTCTTTGCAAAGAGTTTGATTTGCAGAGCTTATTCTTATCTAGAAGAGGAAAGATGGGTATGCAATTTTATATGGTTATTAGCAAATAGCTAATGTCAGCTGACCAGAAATGTCAAGTAATGTATACATGGATAAAAGATAGATGAAGAAAGGCATGAAATGTATTTATTTGCTAACAAAAGGGACACATTTTCTCAAGATGACCTTCACAACATTTGATGGAGACTACATATGAGATTTGTTATTTTTTCATTCTCTTGATGTACCACAATTGCGGTATTGCTTATTTGATGGAGACTACCTATGAGATTTGTTATGTATTCATTCTCTTGATGTGCCACCAAAACCAGTCTTGTCTAGATGTATCGCCAATGATGCGGTATTGTCTAGATGCGGTATTTTGTATTCCATTAGGTACCTCAACTGAAATACTTGTAGTTGGTGTGTTACACATGCCTGGAGGGTGAAAAAAATAGATATGGGTCACGTGCACGTATGTGGAGCCTTACGTGAGGCGAGGAAACTATGTAGCTTCTAGGTTGTATAAAGTTTTTAAAGAGGTTTTTGCCCCGGATTTTTGCTAAGAAACCCTAAACTTTATGTGTATTGTGCCTTTTTCTCTTGTTGCAAGGGCGTAGAAAATAAAATGTTTTTGTTTATAGCATCATTAGTGTGTCTCACAAAAGCCATCAATGATTATTGAAACCCTAATTGAAAGCTTTCCCTAATTGCTAACAAGGTGGTTGTCACTAACATATTGCAGAAGATAGTCGGAAGAGATACATCTTCCTTAGAACATCCTAGCCGGGTAGTGGTAGGTGAAATAGTTGGCATGTAATGCTTGTTATGATAGAGCTAAACAAAATATTATTGATTTTCAATGTAGATGTTTTGTGAATGGCGTGTGAGGGTAGTTTTTGTATGCTCTAATTGTTTTTAACTCTCTTATTTCTATCGTATTATATTAATAAATTGTTTGTGTTTATCATCAAAACTATCTCCATTTTCTTGTTTCAAGGGAAACATTTGTGTCATTTTTTAAATTAAATGAAATAAATAAATATATGTCAAGAGTCTACAGGAGGGTTTTTCGCAATAAAGAGAGTATGTAGCACATCTTTCAACTGACATTTCAAATGGGAATGAACCCACCCAATTTTGAAGAATGAAAGTTTGATGGATGGTTGATTATGGTCCATACGATGTTGAAGCACGAACCCATTACTTGAAAGTGTTGGCGAGAAATTGTGAGAGCTTAGGTACAATCACAAATGACTACCCTTTTTTGAAAGATGATCCTCTTGTTGGTAATTTTTTTCCTTTTTTATAAACATTTTCATTTTTGATCCTAGGGAAAAGAAATTGCATATACATTTAACATTATTTGCGAGGACAACCTATACTTTTTAGTATCTTGATTCAAATCCACTTTCATCTCTTTATGTCAAAAGGCGTATAACTTTGCCTGAAATCAAAGACCTTTATGATAGTGTCGGATCCTTCCCGTCCATGCATAATCTTGAATCAATGACCTTGAACTCACGTCTATGGTTTATATACTTTCTACTAAACCTCATAATGCATCACAAGAGCCATGTGACAACTATAGTATTCATGAGGTGAAATTTCAAGCATGGTCTCCCACCACCTACATGGGATCTCCAAAAAAATAGGGTTGCCCCCACAATGGGCTTCTAGATAGTGTGTTGTATTTAGGGACGAACCTTCAAAGGGCACACTCGTTTTGGAGAAAAAAACTAAAGTTAGATTTTGGACATGTTTAAGCAATTACGTCCACCAATTTTTTCTTAACTCTTTATGCGACATATGAAAAATGGGTAGACCTCCACATTGTTATGCCTAGTGATCCCCCGTAGATGCTCAACGATGGAAGACTTTTGCCATAATTTTGAGTGGATAACAAAATTTAAAAAATTCTACATATTACTATACATTCCATTTTTGTATTGCATTATTCCATTTATCTTTTCAAGCTATTCATTACTGTATTCACATCTCCATACTTTCCACAAATATCTCCTCCAATGTTCTTGTATACCCATCAAAGCCATTTTGATTTTATGTTATGTCGTGTTCCATCCCAAAATTTACCTTCCACTTCGCCCTCCTCTTCTTCCTTTCTTTCTCTCCTCCACTCTTTATTCCTGCTCCCGATCCTTTCGACGTTCATATTACATTGCTCGTGTGTGATTGCTAGTCTCTACAAGAAAATTATGTTTATCATTATCTATTGTATTTAGAACCCATATAATTGTGGTGTAATGGTAATATAATATTAAATTCAAAATATCTAATATTTGAATTTATTAAAAAACATTAAGCTTAGAATCCTTCGATTCATAAAAATAACGTTGTTAACAAAATATGGTTATCATAATCAAAAGTTAAAAATATAGAATCCTTAATTTTTACTATCTAAAATAGGAAAATTAAATTCTAAAATATTATAGAGAAGAAATATTAATTTAATGTAAAATGTGAATAAACATGTTGAAACGTAGAAACCACAAAGCATTGATCGATCCATAGATGAAATTGAAGTACACATCACTAATTACAATATATAAATCCTAAAATTGAAACACAAATTCATAATAATTAGTCGGGTATAAAAATCATCTACCCTATTTGTAGAATAAGAATCCTAGAAATTATTAAAATTGGGACTCAAAACCCACACCCAAATTTATGTCATAATAAAAAAATCTTGAAAAAAAAATGGAATGGAAAAAAAAATTGAAACCTCTAAAACATCAAACCTAAAAGTATGAACCTTAAAATCCTACATTTTTAAATCTTTAAACCTCTAACTTTAAATATAAAAACTCAAAACATAGCTCTAAATTTAAAGATAGAAAGCTCAAACATAGAAATATTTAACTTAAAAATATAGGAATTAAATTGATATAAAATATTTTCAAAATAAAACAACCTTAATCTTTTAAATTTGAATTCCCTAAACAAAAAAATACTTAAATTTTTTTAGAAATCTTGAAACCTCGATACTTGAAACTTAGCACACAAGAAAAGGCATCCTACATAGCACACAAGCACTAAAACAAAATTAGTCGCGGGAAGGAATAGTAAACATAATCAATTTATTCACAACTATCACCCTTCGATTACACATAGACTACAAAATGTAATCGATGGAAGGAATAGTAAACATAACTAAATTGATTCACAACTATCCTTGTCTTTATTATATAGAGAGGTGTTCTTAGAGTGACAGCGAGGAGTGTAATGTTGTACATTGATTGAAAAAACTCTTTATTTACCGACTAATATTTAATGATTAAAATAATATATTTTAATGTTGACTAAATGTTTAATACATAAAATTAAATATATGATTATATATTTATACACACAAATGTAATTTATTTTAAAAGTGTGGAAGGTATTTTGTGCGGGATAAATAACAAGTGAATAAATGTGAAAATATTACTCAGAAGGAAATTCACAATCGGTAAGTACCTATATTAATTTTTATTGATTATATTTAGTTTTTAGTTACATACTGATCTATAAATACTTAAGTTAGTTTTTACTTATTTTACTTTTAGATGTTTATAAACGCAAATGTAATTTATTTTGAAGATGTGGAAAATAATTAGTGTAGATAAATAATAAGTGAATAAATGTAAAGATATTATTCTAAGAATATTCACAATTGGTAAGTAACTATAACAATTTTATTGATCTATATTATTTTTACTCATTACTTTCTTTTAGATGTATTTTTACTTTTTACATTAGTTTTAACTTTTGGATTCAAAAAAAAAAAAAAAAAAAAACAATGTTTGAATTATTTAATTAAATAAATAATTGTGTTTAAAAAGAAATGTAATTTATCTTTTCTTCATTTTTAAATGATGGTTTACACAATATATTTAGTTCATAACAAACATTAAAAATTAAAAATTAAAATCAAATATTTGAGTTAATTAATTAAAAATAAATGGAATTTATATTTTCTTCATTTTTTAAATAATGATTTAAATGTATTTTATAATTATTATTTAAATGTGTTAAATGGTGTGTGTTTTATATCTATTTTATAATGATTGTTTAAATGTGTTTAAATCACAATATGATGATTGTGATTGTTTAAATGTGTTGAATGGTATGTGTTTTAAATGTATTTTATGATTCTTATAAATTGTAGGTATGGCTCGCCCACGATTGAATTTTGAAAATGAAGAGAAACAAAGAGAATATCAAAGAGAACGTGCTCAACAATATCAAAGACAACGACGTGAAAAAATGACAGAGGAACAAAGACAACGTAGTAATGTGAATGAAAGAGAAAGACAACAAGTGCAAGGTGTAGAAACTCCAAAAAAAACTCAAAGCACAAATGAGACATCATGCAAATGAAATGGTAGCATATCGTGCACGTATATCTCAAGATGATTAACATATATCAAGAAGAATATTGCAAAGAGACATGTGTTTAGATCAATTCATTGAGGAAGAAAGACAACTACAAGAACATAATTGTGAAGTAGTTCAAAGGCAGCCTTGTCAAGAAATTCTAGGAAAAATTTAGTGGTGAATTTTCGTAAACTCGTGAAAATTGAGGTTTATGGAAATTCGAATTGGTGAATTTTTTTGCGATTATAGTGACTTATTCGCCAAAAATTCAACCGACATGTCCCTTGTACTATTCATTTCACCTAGATTTTACACATATATAAGAGCTTATGAATGTAATTTGCCACCATTTCGAATCATTTCGTGCGCATATTCATCAAAGTAAACATAAACAACTACACAAGACATACAACAAATGTTGTCAAACTATGACTGTAAGTCGTCCCAAACCCCAAGTTCATCCAACCCCAAGTTCGTCGACCTCGGACTCTCGGACTCATCTAATCCCTTAGTCATCTAACCCCATATAGTCGTCGACCCCTTATCGCCAACCCCATGATCGTCCAACCCCAGGTAACATTTGTCCAACCCCTTAGTTGTCTAACCCCTCAGTCGTCCAATCTCTTAGTGGCGTCCAACCACTTAGTCATCTAACCCCTTAGCCATCCAACCCTTTAGCCATCCAACCCCTTAGTCATCTAACCCCTCAGTCGTCTAACCCCTTAGCCGTCCCAACCACTTAGTCATCCAACCCCTTAGGTTGTCGAACACGTTAACCATCCAACTCCTGCTCGTCCAACCCCTTAGTCGTCCAACCCTTAGCCATCCAACCATTATCCATCTAACCTCAAATTTGTCACACCCTCGAGCCATCTAATCAAATATTCATCCAACCACAGAGCCGTCTAACCAAAGAACCATCCAACCACTAGTCGTCTAACCCAAGAGCCTTACAACCTCGAGTCATCCACCCTAGATTTGTCTAACCCTAAGTTGTCCAATATGAGAGCCTTTGAACATAAGAGTCGTCCCTAAGTAGTCATGGATTATGGAAATCAAGGTAAGAAGGTTATAAATTCAGCTAGTTCAAAAAGGGTGCAAAGACTTCGCTTGGCTATTTTGGAAAATCACAAAAAATGAAGGGGGTTTCTGCATCAACTGAAAATATCGGTATGTGTTATTTACAGGTTATTTAGTCTTACAGAATTTGATAATTATGTTTTTCATATTGTTCTTTGAACTCTTTGTACTCTATGTAAAAATTTAACTATATATAAAATTAATACTATATATGTAACAATTTTATGGAATTATATGCATACATTTCAAAAATTCCTTCACAAAATAATCAATTTAAAGATATTGATGATCCATTATATTTTGAGGAAAACATTGTGTCCCTTGATGACATAGAAGTACAAGAAAATTCATCGAATTCAAAGAGAGGAAGCTTCTACTCCAAGGTATATTTCCGAGAAAAAAGAGACACGAGAATCAAGATATTTCTGGCTTTGAGAGCCTAGATGCGAAGTTAAAGCCCCAAGGAAAAAAAAGAAAATATTTCGGAAGAAAGAGGACAAATTGGACAATTGGAAGGACTTTGCAGTTCGAATGGGCTACAAAATATCCGTTTATTAAACCTGTGTACACTAAAAATGGTAATGATGTTCCAACACAATGTCGATGCAAAATATGTGGTTAGAAATAGGGAAGGATCACACGATGCAACTCAAACTGGACACAATTGAAAAGCACTTGTGGAAAAATATACATTTCCCAAAAGCAAAAGGATGGTAGCATAGTTAGAACACATAAATGGAAAGATGCAAAAGAGTGTCTACATGTAAAATATGCAGAAGAATATGAAAAGGAACAAAAATGTATGAAAAATATAAATGAAAAAGGTGGCACCATAAGAATAAGATTGAGCAAAGTTATAGAGGTAGAAATGCATGCAAAAAAGTATTCAGCCATTGCTACCGTATTCCATATATTGAAAAGGGGAAGACCCATGTCATATTTTAAAGAAAATAAAATTTTGTATCAAGTTATTGGTCTACAAAACGTTCCTCAATCTCATTGGTCAAATACCAGTGGCTGGGAAATTGTAAAATGTCTATCTCTGGTAGAAAAGGAGGATCTAAAACAGTGTGTTCAAAAGGAAAAGTATATTTCCCTTTCAATAAATGAGGTTACTGCAGTGGATAATACTTCATGGATTTGTATTCATGTTTACACATTTGCTAATAAAACTCCCCACCTCTTAGTAATTCATAAAATGACAGAAATTGCAATTCTAAAAATATTTATAAATTGGTGGTCTCAAATCAAGGATATCGCTTGGATGGATGACTTTGTCATTGCTGAAAAAAATTAGTTTGTGTCGGAACCGATGGTGTAGGTGTAATTAAGGGATCCGAAATGGTCTTTTTATTCGACTTCAAACAACGGTTGCTCCTTATATTATTGTTATCCATTGTATGGCTCACATAATGAATCTGGCCTACAAAATTGTGAGCACATTTGAAAATGTAGCTAAAGTGGAGGAACGATACATGATTTGCATGCTTATTATTCTAGCGAATTCAAGAGATTTTAGAATTTCATAAATTTGCAAATTGGCATTTGGGGGAAAAAATCTTCTCAAACATGTAGATATCATATGGATATCTATGTATGAACCTGCCTGTAGAATATTTGATGAATATCCTTCATTGATAGGATTTATGTATAAATACCACAGGGATGTAGATAAAGCTAAAGATCTATTGTGTCGTCTAACAGACATAGAAACTTTACTCACACTCTGCGGTATTTTGGCCATGTTGAGGGAGATTAATATTTTAACGAAGTAAACACAAGATCGTTCTTTCTACATAACAGAATTCATAAGACTCAGAAGACGTGTGTGTTGGAGTCTTGACAATTTATATATTTTAGATGGGAGTTTTCAGGGTGTTGCTTTTGAAAACTGGACTGCATTGATAGACTTGAAAAATCCCAGGTGCTTCTTAAAATACAATATACATGATCATTTGTGTATAACAGCACATGGGAAAGAGATTCCACTTCAAACATTCCAAAAAAAGTTCATATGGTTGGCTCATAAATGGAAGAAGTAAGAGTGACAAGAAATTTATATGATGCAATATTATTGGAAACTAGGAATAAATTGAGAATGATCTCTGAATCTTTATCTAAAGATATCCTGGGAAAGATTCAAAACAATAAAATACTTGAAAGCAATGGGAGTTGTAAATACCCAATTTTGGATTTTTCTAGGGCAACCCTTATACATCCATCACTTTATTTGTCAAAAACATGAGTGATCTAACTGACCATTTCTCTAAGACTGAAGAGATAAACAGTGAGTTTCTTAAAAGGTATTTTACAAAGAAAAATACTTAGTTCTCAGTCAATGGATTATGCTAATACTATGATACGACAAGTTCATCTTCTACAAAACCCACATGAATATGGTGTCATCAAAAGGATTTGGAAGGATATTTATTCCAATAGTATTCTACGTGAAGATTTGAGTGAGTATATTAAGTTGTATGAACTCTTTGAACAATGATTACTGGGTTCTATGGAAGATGAGAGGGTTTTCAAAGGTACCTTTGTCTTTTTTAAAGTCAAAAGTTTGAAATAGACCGGATAGGAATCTAGACATTTTTCGAGGTTGTATGTATCACATTACTCAGTGGAGTCTTTTCCTTATGATAGAGCACTCACATTATGGAATTCACTAGTAGAAAGAAGAGGAGTTAGTAATATTCCACTTTGACCGTGGGATCGAGACACATCCACAAATCATGCTACAGTTGATTTCCAAGACATAAATGAAAGTGTTGCTCCAGGATTGTTCGAATTCAAATAGATTTCATTTTTTCTATACATTATTGAGACTATTTACAATAATTTCATGTAATATGTATTGATGTATTTCATACAGAGATTACGCAACTTTCAATAAATCAATATTATATTTGTCTTTATTTGATCCATTTTCATTAGTACATTTTCACTATCATTTTCTTGTATCCCATTTGTTTTCTATATTAGGTTTTCAAACTGAAATAAGGACATATTTGTTTTTTATATATGTTAATTGATTTTTTTACATCTGCATGAAATCAGAAACGTGAATATTTTAAACAAATGAAAGTGTTGCGCCAGGATTGTTTGTATTCACATAGATTTCATTTCTTCTCTACATTGTTGAGGCTATTTACAATAATTTGATGTAATATGTATTGATGTATTTCATACAAATATTACAACTTTCAATAAATGCAATATAACATTTGCCTTTATTTGATCCATTGCCATTGGAACATTTTCACTATCATTTTCTTGTATCCCATTTGTTTTTTATATTTGGTTTTCAGATTGAAGCAGGACATTAATTTTTTATATCTCGTTAATTGATTTTTTTACATCTGCATGAAATCGAAATGTAAATATTTTAAACAAACAAAATCATGAAAATTTAAGCACCATTTACGTAAACAAAGAAACATAAACATCATTTGTATTATGTAGAAATCCATTAACAATAAATATAGTTACAATTCCAAAGTACTCTTGAAATCATTCTCTCATGTGGCAAATTACTTTATGAAGAAAAGTATCAATTCATAAAGCATTTTCAGCCAATACAATTCCAAAAAGGGGGTTGTAAATAACATTTCAAAACTTCCGGAAAAGTTATGTCATATAAGGACACATTACGAGGGCATCCTCTTTTACACTTTATGATTACTGAATCATAAGTTTCCTTACATCTCGCCACACAGAATAAAAAGCAAAAAAGGGTTAACCACTATCTTTTAATTCCTATGCCAATTTTGGAATTGTGACAACACATCTGTCACATGGTGAACTTAACTAACATATTGATTTTTTTATGTTGCGGGGAAGATTGATCTTTTCTTATGCAAGAGGTGGAGGAATTTTATTTAATACAACCCCTTTGAGAAGGAATTGATACTTTTTAAAGTATTAAATGATTACATTAATTCCTATTTTTAGTCGCTATGGTCAAAGCACACCGTGAAGCTTAAGTGAGGTGAAGTGTGGATGATTAAATTGAATTAATTTAATTGATTGGATGGCATGTCCTTAAACATGCTATATTTAAAAGAGAAGAACTTGATTTTTAATTAATTGATTGCCTTTAATTGTTAGGGCAATTATTAATTATAGAATTGTGAGGGTTATATAAGCATGGGCAGTCATATGGGTGAATTATTTTATTCACAGGTAAAGAATTGTAGCCAAGAGGAAAAGTGCGCCCCCATTTGAAGAAGGATTTTGCTCAGGCAAGGTGGAAACAAGGCATTTGAAGAAGGATTTTGCTCAGGCAAGGTGGAAACAAGGCATTTGAAGAAGGATTTTGCTCAGGCAAGGTGGCAACAAGGCTAAAAGCTTCCAAATTTGGCGCATGCTTTGAAGGAGGTTGATCTTTGTCTGCATAATTGTTTGCATAAGTGTTACAGGTGCTAAGGAATTCATTACAGGTGTTTTTCAAAAGAAAAGGAACTTATATCAATGTCCAATACATTGAATATTTCCTCCGAATCTGAAGGATTATCCAGATCTGCACCAGTTTTGAAGAATTCCAGTCAAATAAGAAGAAAAAGAAATGTTCAGACAAAGATAGACAAAGCTATGGCGAAAAAAGATGAAAAAGAAAACACAATGGAGCCATGCATCACTTTTAAATTTGCAAATATTGGAGACATAGATCTAGGCTTGGAACCTCTTCTTTGAATTGATAGATTTCACTCATGCGATGCAGAAAGACTTCACTCATGCGTGGAATTATTCGAGTGCAACTTTTCCACCCACAACCCAAACATTGCAGTTTGTTATGCGGTACATATCCATATCTAGATGCGAGATGCAGATGCGAGATGCAGATGCAAATCCATATGCAGATCCGATCCGAGATCTCATAGTCAGCAAAAGCTTCCTAAGACAAAGGCTTCATCCTCTTGTTTGAATGCAGCCCGTGAAGAAGACAGGCGTGGAAAATTCCTTCCAAGATCTTGTGCATGTGCTCTCATCTTCCAGTTGAAGCTTTCATTGAATCTGCATTCACCCTGAGTGCTTTCCAGAATTTTTAATTGCTCATATGCAATTAAAAATAAAGATGATGAGTTATTCACGGCCAACTTTGCACTTATGTATGTACAAGAGAAGAACCTGCAAAAGCTTCAGGATAAAAGAGAAGACAATGCGAAGGTAAAATTCCAGCTGCTTCCAATTCCAACTTGCTTCCAATTCCACTTGCTTCTAGATCTAAATTACTCCCGGATCCAGTTTGGTGAGAATCAAAGACAAAAGAATCAATGCGTACGCGGACATGAAAAAGGGCACATCTTGCGGCACTCTCCTCTACTTTCTTCTTTTCTTCGACAAAGTAATTGAGCGAACAATTAAATTATACAACTTAAGTGATTGGTTTAAAAGCCATTACTTGAAGAAGTCAACTACTTGGAGATAGGTGGCACGTGCAAAATAGAAGGTTCTATTTTCAGTCGCAAATCATACATGTCATGCAAAGAGGAATTCCAGGAGGGAGATTGCCAGTTGTTTCTTTTTGACTTCCACATGTGCTAGTTCAACTAAAAGCTTCTAACGGTAATTACCCCTCTACATTCTATAAGTAGAGGAAGAACCTTCGAGTTAATCAATCGGGAATTGGTAAGCAACAATCTTGTGTTCTAGACTTTGTCTTTGAACCCCGAGAGCAACTTGGAGCAAAGGAATACAAAGGAGAAGGTTTCCTGAGAACTTTGTGTCACGGTGTCTTGTGTTTTACTTTTAATCTTAGATCTCTTAATAAACTGTGTTATTTTAGATCTGGATCTAGAGCTGCCTTTGTTTTATAATTCTGTGTGTTCATATCTATTAAGTTTCTTCTATGTGCATACAATTAGCTCTGCTATCTACTAATTGGGATGCACATCTTCCCCATTTCTTCTCTGTATTTCCTTTACTTCCTTCTATAAAATACTTCCTTTCTTGAACAACTGCTTACTTGTTGCAGAATTTCTTAGTTATGGTTCATGAATTAAGTGGTTAAAATAAAACCCCTGATAGATAATAACACATTTTTATTGACAAATCTGACACGGGAGCCTCACCGATTAAATGAAGGAGATTTATCTCATGACTGCCTAAGTTTTGTGCTATGCAGAAAATCTAGCCAACATGTTAAAAATAGGTCCCCTTACGAATACCTTAAAAATATTATAAAAAAGTATTATTAAGATACCGAGTTTTCATTGAAGTCATTTTGACTAAAGTAATGCAAAAAAATCACAACTGTAATAATCCCGGAAAGCCATCAACTTCAGTTAGGATTTACATATCGGACATCGACTTATTCCCGCGCTCTGTTCCAGGTATATTTAGAAGCATTGCATATTTAGCAGGTGTTCCCCAGTTTATTGCCAACAGCTCGAGGAAAAGATGTGCGGAAGATCTCGTTGTACCTTACGGGTGGAGGATGTTGCAAGGGCCTGCGGCTTTCAACGCCCCCTTCCCGCTATTGACACTCAACTGTATTCTTCTCTCCTCTGCTCTCTCTCTTATATTCTAGTTCCTCCCTTTCCCTCTCTCCTTTTAATGAACCGCCTCTGGATTTGAACTCGAGTCTTCCTTGTGAAATTGCCTCTGGAGTTGATTTACTATTTGAGCTAATTGCCTCTGGGTTATTCCTTTTTTAAAAAATGTGGTAATATCTCCATTTTTGGGCCAGCTTCAGCTTAAATGATCCGATCAAGGTTTCCAGGACTCTAACGGCCACAGCCTGTTGGATGTGGTATTTTACGTAACCTATGATCTTTAAATAGATACACCTAGTAAAATATACGGGTAATAATTAAAAGGGTTCCAATTGTAAGCGAAAGTGGTTCTAAATTTTAAAAATATGAAAGGAACGGTCCTTTTAAGGTTGTCTATACCTGGCGCCCTATACACTTGACTGTGCTTAGACTGCGCGGCAGCTTAAGATATATGAGATTACCCTGCACACTTGTCTGTGCTTGAGCTAATATTCAGAAGCCTTGGGCTGCTATTGATGCGTTTTGAGTTTTTTTAAGGATTATAAACATCCAAATATGGGGGTTTGTGAAAAATTAAGCTCTGTACGTATCCTTAGGAGAGTGAAGACGGTGTTCGCCTAGGAGAGTATGTTGTAAGATTTCTCCTTTGTGTTGACGACTTTATCTTAATTGCTAGGTTCGCTCAAGGACTACAAAAGCATTTATGTGCGCTTGAGCACTTTTGTAAAGAAGTGGGGATGCAAGTCAACACCAATAAGACCAAAATTATGATCTTCTCCAATAGAAAGAAAAGAACTCAAGTATGATTTCTATTTCGATGGAAACATTTTAGAGGAAGTAACAAAATATAAATATCTTGGGTTTGACTTTAATAACAAGCTCAGTTGGGAGATTTGTAGCAAAAAGAGAACTTTAGGGGGTGGAGAGCTTTCTATGCTTTCCAAAACAAATGCAGAGAGACAAAATTATGGGATTGAAAAACTATGCAGACTTTGTTTGGGATTTTAGTAACTCCAGTGGCACTTTTCGGATGTGAGGTTTGGGCTAGCAACATTTCAAACTCAAGGTGGAAACAATTTGAGAGGATTCAAAAAAGCATGATTACTAGCAAGTTCAAATTAAAGATCTCGGTCCCATATGAGATTCTTCTAGTTGAAATGTGTTGTACCTCTAGAAGCTATTGTTATGGTTTGTTCATAACATATTTAAAAAGGGTCGAGCAAATGAATGGTAGTAGACGGCCTAAGGTAGTCTTCAATGAGTTTTTGGAAAAAAAAAGAAGTCATGGATGAATCAAAACAACAAATGGCTTAAAAAATGAAACATTTACTTGAATGCATGTCCTAATAATAGCCAAGAGTTATAGACTTTTGTTAAACAAAAGGTTTTGTTATGTGGGGTTAATATCCCAACAAAAGGTGGAAAACAAAAACAAAGATCTTCATAGTTCAATTGAGGACTAATTCACATCGTCTTCGGTGTGAAACAGACAAATGGAAAAGACCTAAAGAGGTATGGGAAGAGAGAGTATGTGTCTTCATCGCATATCCGTGCAATGGATTCGAGAAACATTTCATGTTGGAGTGTAGTGTTTACAATGACATTAGGGCCCAGTTTGCTAGTATGGTGGCTGCTGCATCCTTACAAAATATTTTCAACGAGAATATGGTTGAAAAAATAGGGGAGTTGATTATCAAACTCACCAACAAGAGATTAATGCCATAAAAATCTTTAGCAAGATCTGTTGTCCTATAGGCTGTTTTTGGTAGCCTCGTGGACGTTAAAAGTTCTTCTTCTTCTTCTTAGTAGCTGAAAATTTGTTATGTTTGAACTGAATATGCTAGTTTTGCAACAAGAAAAAACTCTATATTTGAATTTTTAAAGACCCCATTAATACATTTATTGAGAAAGAGTAGGTACAAAGGGGAAAACACCATTCCCGGAATTTAAATGGCAATCAGGCACCCCTAAGAAATTGTCTAGGGTTTTTTTGTTGCAAAGTGACCACCGATTCCATGTATAATTTCACTCGTAATGAAAAAGCCAAGAAGTCTTCCACTTGGGAGTTCATGCCTAAATTTTTAAACTCTTCTTGTGATTTTTCCCGATCTGGTAGGGTCCTAGTATTTCTACGGGCCGGGTCGGGTCTAACACAATCTTTGGGTCTCCTCTTGACCTAGGTTCAAGCCTAGTAGAGTCTTTGTGTAATGTCCCTTTTTAGGGCTGAAACTGGAAAAAGGGAAATGGCACAAACCCAAATGAGAGTAATATGTTTTTTATAACAGCGGTTCTGAAAATTATATGAAACCCTAGCAACGAACTGGATCTACATTTTTAGGGCATTAAACACCCTTCAAACAAGCTGAAAATAGGTGCATAAATCCTCCTAAATATTATATTCAATTAATGGAATAAACACCAAGCCAAAACATTCCAAAACATGTGCAAATTATGAAATTATATCCAGCTGTAATTAAATAAATGACAGCAGAAGTACAACTCACAATAAGGGCTGGAAATGGAGATTCCAAACCCCAAAAATATCAATAAAGTATGAAATCAGCCTTATAAATTATGAGGAAGGTGAATATCAACTCCAATTGCCCAAATGTGCCCTAGAAGGCACTAATCTCCTCCTCCAACCAAGTCGCTACCCTAGGAGAGGGTTCAAAATAAATGTAGAAACCTTAGTAGCTCTTCCTCTATCAAACCCTAGCTGCAAACCAACAACATCACTTTCTTTGAAGCCCTTAGGAACCACCAATTGAAGAGTTTTTGTTCTTCAATTTGCACAAAGAAGGGTTTCATCCTCATTATATGCCACACCAAAGGATTTTCACCCTCTAGTGGAAAGGAATTGAGTAATCAGCCCAAAAACCAAGCAAGTATAAATTTATGACAAGATAGATGCCCAAAATGAGTCCAAGTGACCCCTTTTATATCCTCTTGGTGGCGCCAAAGATCAATTAGGGAGTCTTCCCCATAACCGACCTCATAAGGATGTTTGCTTTTAACTTTAACTTGGCTTTTCACCTCTTCAACCTAACCAACTTGCCTCATAAGAGAACCATGAAAGAAGAATGTAAATGCTCACAAAAAAGACTAAAAAACACAACAAACACTTCCCTTGTTCACTTCCTCTTGCCCACGGGAAGTGGAATGGGCTAGAAGTCTCCAAAACAACTAGTTTGAAAAAGGGGACATTACAATCCTCCCTTCCCAAAATTGCTTGCCCACAAGCAATTGCAAACTCTCATGCCAAGTGCCATCATACCAAGGTGAAGGAACATGCTGTAGTGCTCCCATAATTTGGATCTTGTGCATATCAAATGAAAGCTTTTGCCCAAACAAACTCAGTCACTCGCTGCCTCTTTCTTCATTGAAGTCTTCTTTATCTTCAACTTAAAAACAACAGTAACAACTTCTTCCTTTGCATACTCAGTTGTATAAAAACCTTCCAAACTGTTGTAATCTCAGTCATAGAGCAAAAATTGATGAATAATCAGCAGCTTGACAAGCTAATCCATGTCCCAATGTGGCATCCTCATTCTTCGTTCCATCCTTGTCAACTAAGGTGGAAGAACACTCCATATTCCCAAATACAAATGCAACTGAAATTAGGTGGGGGTTGCTAGAAATGATGACAACAACATCAATGATGGTAGTTTGGCTCATGGCTGCCATAAAAACACTTCCTTTCTCACTTGGGGTAGATAACACCTCATTCCCCAACTCTTGATTGCATTCTTCACTCAACATCAAACTCGGAAAGGCAAACTTGAGCATCATGCAAAACTGATCCAAAGTCAAACACCTAGAGTTACCTTGTTGTAGTGGCCTCCTTGGCTGCCCAAAGGTGGTCTAGGCTGCTCTCTTCCTGCTGTGTCCTAGGTTGGGTTGTACCTTCCTCAAAGCCTTTATGTTTCACTCCCAATCCAAGTATTGGAGGGACTCTATTTCTATGCAAAATGAAACCTTTTGCAATCACAAACTTGCCATCCTCCATTATGGCATCTTCATCTTCAACTGCAGTCCTATATTCTTCACCATATGCTCGGGTGGATAACAAATTCAGCTGCTCTTTCTTCTTTATTCTTGTGCCTACACAAAAAACAAACACATTAACAAGAAACAAGATCTCCCAATATCATTTCTTCATGCCTCGTAGGTATGGAAGCTAGCTCTCTTCCATGGCTTGCATTTTCCTCATGATTTTCATTCAAGTGATGGAATCCCAAAAATCCAACCATGTTGTCCCAAACATAGTTGTATCCATGCATTCCCTTCCTTAAAATCAAGATGATAGTGATTGGAAACTCTCCTACAACTGACAACAACATGGAAAGGGGGCTGGAAATGTTTATGACAACAAGTGAAAGGAAGGTACAACAATTGTCATACTGAAAACCCTTCATGAATCTCCTCAAAAACAATGTAGTGGGGGCTGGGAAACAAGTCATTATTGACTGAAAATGCTTCAAAATTGGAAACTATCCCTTCTCATGACTGTCCTCTTTTGGGTGGCACCAAACAGAATGTTGGACAAGTTGGGAATGTCTATAACAGCAGTACAAAAACTCATGACAGCATGCTTGAAATCCCACAAATCAAGACTCCTACTACTTCCAATCATACCTCCAAATCCCAGCTGAGTTATAATGCTCGGAACAACAAGATAACAACCATCTGCTCAATTTTAAACACAAAATTCATGAACTTAACTTCTACTTTTATTGGAGCACTCCCTCCAAGAGTTGCTTATCAATTAGGAATTCAAAATCCTTATAACATGACTGCTGTTTTGAAATAAAATTGTAGGTTTTACCTCATTATGTGTTGCCCATATGTCTTGCCTTCTTCCGGAAGTTCTTCCCCTCCTCTTGGCTGTAGCAACTTGAGGAATCCATTTGTCATGCTTGGAAGCACAACCTCTTGGTCATCAAGCTTGAACCTCAACTCCATGGTTTGGTAGTCTTGGGTAAATTTACCCAAAGAGTGTAGCCATGGCACTCCAAGTACCAAATCCGTATCTTCATTACAATTCACATAGAAATCACCACTTACCATGTGCTTTCCCAAGGTGAGCTTGAGTTGTTGGAACCTCTTGGTGCAAGGGATGATGAGGCCATCTTGTAGCATCTCATCCTTCACAAGGAGTTCGAATGCACAACAAACTCCATATGATTTCTCATAAAATTTCTTTCTAACCATATGCACAAATGAAGCACTCACTAGCCATAGTAACATGGAACACATTGAGGACTTAACCTTTTTGCAACTCAAGGATCTATGTACCTTTTGCCTTAGTGCGTTCTTCACTTTATCACCTTTTCCACTATGTTATCCATGATGACCACCAATTATACTATGAAGCATCAAACTTGACATAGGCTCATTCTTTTCAACAAGCTGCCCATGATGACACAAGTATGGCAGCGACATAGGAGGAGACCAAAAACTGAAATGTGATTTTCAATATCATACCTTGGCTGTCCTCAACTTGTCCATCTTCTTTTGCTGAATGAAGCTTGGTTGAGATCTTTTCATATTCAACTAGTGAAGCTCTTCCCACCTTGACTTCATCCATATTTTGTTGGCACATGCATGGAGCCTCTTCGTGGTTCTTGCCAAAGCCATGAACACCCTCAACTTGACTCTTATGAGCTGCTGTTTTGAAAATTCCAGCAAGCTGAGTATTCTCATTATCACCAGGAGATTGGGCTTTAACCACCAATTCCCCTCCACAATTTGGTGCATCATATTTCCCTTCTTTCTTGGGCTCATGCTCCATGGTTTTTCATCAAACACATGCCCCTTCATAGTGACTTTAAAATTAGTCAATGGCTCATCCCTAGGAAGAGTGATAGGTACTTCTAGGGCTTCCATGGGTTGCTCCCTCTCAATGCCCAACAACTTTGAGTGTTCTTCTTCCTTGATCACAATGGAGGGATTCTTTCCCTCTAGGGCTGGAACATCTTTCCCATTTTCCTTGGGCATAGCTTGGTTTAGACCTTGGTCCAATTCCCACTCTACCTTTCTTCAACCCTATGAACTCAACGAGTGATATGGCATCACAAATCTTCTTTGGAAGAGCCCTATACTCCTCATAGTTGTCCACAATGTTATGACCCATTGAATGTCGTGTTTCAACCACCGGAATGACTTCCTTTCTTGGGAGGAAGGTAGGCCAAATGACCTAGATGAAGAATCACTCACGATTCTTGGTGGCTGAATATTATTGCTTGCCCTTGAAGAGCTTCCTTCACCATTTAGGTTTTGCATGGCATGGATCAATTGTGCCATCCTATTCGCCAATCTTTCTTGCCCTAGGGCAAACCTCTCAACCCTAACATCATCACAAAGTCTGCTCAACTTCTTCATTTTTTGGCCCATACTATCCATCTCAAGTGGCTGCTCTGAATTCTTCTTCCCGGATGAATACTCTCCAGGTTGGGAATCTATGCTCGATACTCTGTAATGCCTTTTCTAGGGCTGAAACTGGAAAAAAGGGAAATAACACAAACCCGAGTAATCTGATTTTTATAACAGTCCTGAAAATACATGAAACCCTAAAGAAAACTGAATCTACACTTTTAGGGCATTAAACACCCTTCCAATCAAGCTGAAAATAGGTGCATAAATCTTCTTAAATATTATATTCAATTAATGGAATAAACACCAAGCCAAAACATTCTAAAACATGTGCAAATTATGAAATTATACTCAGCTGTAATTAAATAAATGACAGCAGAAGTACAGCTCACAATAAGGGCTGGAAATGGAGATTCCAAACCCCAAAAATATCAATAAAGTATGAAATCATAAATTATGAGGAAGGTGAATATCAGCTCCAATTGCCCAAATGTGCCCTAGAAGGCACTAATCTCTTCCTCCAACCAAGTCGCTACCCTAGGAGAGGGTTCAAAATAAATGTAAAAACCTTAGTAGCTCTTCCTCTATCAAACCCTAGCTGCAAACCAACAACATCACCTTCTTTGAAGCCCTTAGGAACCACCAATTGAAGAGTTTTCGTTCTTCAATTTGCACAAGGAAGGGTTTCGTCCTCCTTATATGCCACACCAAAGGATTTTTGCCCTCTAGTGGAAAGGAATTGAGCAATCAACCCAAAAAACCAAGAAAGTATAAATTTATGATAAGATAGATGCCCAAAATGAGTCCAAGCGACCCCTTTTATATCCTCTTGGTGGCACCAAAGATCAATTAGGGAGTCTTCCCCATAACTGACCTCATAAGGATGTTTGCTTTTAACTTTAACTTGGCTTTTCACCTCTTCAACCCAGCTGACCTGCCTCATAAGAGAAACCATGAAAGAAGAATGTAAATGCTCACAAAAAAACTAAAAACACAACAAACACTTCCCTTGTTCACCTCCTTCTTGCCCACAAGAAGTGGAATGGGCTAGAAGTCTCCAAAACGAACTAGTTTGAAAAAGGGGACATTACACTCTGATTCAGTCAGCTATGGACTACAAACTCCCCAAGAGGCTGTTTTCATGGTGAACTCATCTTGTTTGTCATGGACACAACCAGGGGCCAAGCGGAGTGAACAACTCTGCCAGTCACTTGCCCAACAATAATTGCTGCAAGGGATTGCTCTATGTAACTGCATGTTGGCTGTGATTCTCTAAGGATTATTTACTGCTACATTTCGTAAGTTGTGAATCTGGCTCCAGAAACGGAAGCATTTCACAGAGCTAAGAGAACCATTTTAACAACAAAATGGGCTAGACACTAGTGGAAAATGATAGTTAACATGGATACAAACATTTTGCTTCGTTCAATTTCTTGGGGTCTAGCAGAGTGTTTGATTTAGCATGGAGAAACAGGGTTTTATAAGAGTTAAGACCTTGGCAAGGGCAGAATCCAAAGACTAATTCACACATCCTGGTTCCTGTCAATGATTTCCATGTCTCGAGCACAAAACATCTCAAGACAAAGATGTTAAAAAAATTAAAAAACATGAAATTGAGGGTTCTTTCAGTGTCATACCAATTGAATGCACGCTATTTGGGAAATTGGTACAAATATAATTGACTTTTTAGCAATTATAAAAAGATTGAACTCAGCACACAATTATTTCTATATGTGATCCTGAACATGATAAAAAAACACAGGCAAATCTTGAAATTTTGAATGTACATGCACTAATGATCTCCTCTGTCAGACATCAGAAAAGATGTAGGCATTCTAATTGCACCTTATCAGCAATATATATTCCTAGATCACGAAGGTGATTTTCCTGATGGTAATTCTAATCATGGAGGATTCCAAACCTTTGATACTGGCTTTGAAGGAAGCGCCAAGGGTGCATGTGGCATCAAGGTCTCTCTATATAGAAAATTTCTAAAATCATGGTTCCCAAAACCTCACGGGGCAGAACTGAACAACCAATTATTAAAGCATTTGAAAATTTGCCTAGCTACTATTGGTCAGAAATTTGGCATGAACCTCAGCTCTATATATGCTGCATTGGCTGCTCTAAAACTAGGAGTAACTTGCTTGATTTGCTTTAATTGCAGGGCCACTTTGGTGTGGCGCTAAAGAAGATAGATATAAGTAGAAAAGGAAAAACAGGGAGGGGAAGACTGAAGAAGACTAAAGATCTAAATTTAAAGAGGAAACTTTAAACTAGATGAGAAATTAGGGTTAGAGAAGAAAACAATTAAAAAAATGCACGCTAATCCATTAATCCATGAATTGAGATTGTGGCATCCTTCACCCTTCAAGAAAAATAAAGAAAGAAACAACCCTCTTTGATGGAGGTGAGAGAGAAGGGAAATTCAAAAGGAGAGCACATATTACCTGATTTAACCTTGGGTTTGTTGAACGCTACGTTGGAGGATAAAGTCTATTAAATATCCTCATTATTTAAACTAAAATACAGAGGGATAACCATTAAGACAGCCTCAAGCCACACTCGACAAAAGCTATTCTTAGTGGAAGTAAAGACACGGACTACTCCTAAGAGTTACATGCCATCTATAAGCTTATGTTCACACTTCTCCATGTCGGCCTTATGCCACAATTATCATGGATTGACCCCAAAATAAAATTAGAGCACAAGCCATAATGCAGAGAATTAACTAAACTCATATACTGTAGAAAGTTATGTTAAGCATGAATTCACAAACCATTATAACTTTCCAACTTACCTAACAACTTTTCTCAAAATTATCAAATTTAGTGTAAGCCAACATTAAGAGACATGCAAGAACATAAAGACTAATTAGTGAAAATTAGCCCGAAGATAAAATGTAGAGAATATTAACTTGAAAATAAAATGTAAAGAAAATTAACTTGAAGATTAAATGTAGAGAAAATTAGTCCGAAGATAAAATGTGGAGAAAATTAGTCCAAGATAAAATGTGGAGAAAATTAGCTTTGAAGATAAAATGAAAAAAGCCTAAATATATATTTCTAATCGTGTAGAAATATGTTCATTTTTGTATACTCTAATTATTTTCAAAATGTTTATAAATCATAAGGATGTATTTGCATTGCATTGAATCTTAGGGTCCCCAAAACTATTGAGTCTATATCGGTATATGTATGCTAGTTATGTCGATAGGCATCCTACAATGGCAACAAGGTGGAGTGACTTGTTCACAATTATGTTTGACCTTGATTTTTTTCGTCCATTTTATTATGCCAATAGGCATCCTACAATGACAACAAGGTGGAGTGTAATGTAGTGAGTTGTTCACAATTATGTTTGACTATTTTACCATCACTTAGGACTTTTTTCCTTTTGCTTGGAGAAATCAATTGAAAAATCGTAATATCTTGGCCATATAGAGGAGTTTGGAGCCTTTGTTTTCCCCAAAAAGAATTTTCGAGTTTGACATAGTTTTGCAGCTATATTGATGCCATTTGTCACAAGATGGTAGGAGATTAACAAAGAAGATAATGGAGTTATTATTCAATTTTGTGTGGGAAAACTAAAATAAGAACCTTGAAATTGATATATCTCGGCGTATTTGCATTTAAGATGCGGAGGTGAACTCTAGTGTTAGTGAACCATTAAAAATCAATGACCACCTTAACTTTAACGTCCATTTGACCATCACGAGGAAATGTCAACCTTAACTTTGACATCCGTTTGATCATCACTTAGAATTGTTTCTTTTTGCTTTGAGAAGACAATAAAAAATTGCAATATCTTAAACATATGACGGAGTTTGGAGCCTTTTTTTTTCCGCAAATATTTTTTTGACCCCTAAATGATAGTGTAGCTAAATTGAAATCCTTTATTACTAGTCAACGGAAAATTTGTAGAGAAGGTAATGGAGTTTGTAATTAGTGTTGTATTTGAAAAATCCAAGATAAGTGCATTGAGATTGATGTCTCTCGACATTTTTCATATAGATGTGTTTGGGATATATGTACTAGTAACTTACTTCCTCTACTAAAATATAGATATGTTTCTTTGACAAGCTTCTACAAACAATATGCTCAAAGTCAAATGTTGTGAAAAAGGCGTAGAGACTTTTGATTCATAATAATTAAGTATACAAAAATGCCTCTAATTTCCGATACAATTGAGGAGCACAAAGGTTGTTGATGTAATGTCCCTTTTTAGGGTTGAAACTGAAAAATAGGGAATTAGCACAAACCCCAATCTGATTTAAATCTGATTTTTGGACCAGCAAATTGAAAATTAAATCAGTACGGAACAATGATCTGATTTTTATAACAGTCTAAAAACACAAGATTTCACCAAAATATCACCCTACAATTCATCCACAATATTTATAGACCTTTTAGGAACACCTTAGAACAATTTCCACCATGAAAATCAAGCAAATACTCACTGGAAAATTAATTATTAACAACAGAAGTGCAGTGAAGAGAAATAATCAAAATGAGGGTTTCCAAACCCCAACAATGCCCAAAAATGAGTGATTCCAGCCTTAGAAATTATATCAAATCTGAATATCAATAAATGAATGAGTGTCGTGCCCTAGAAGGCACTCAAAATGACCTCTACCCTAGTCGCTCCCCTAGGAGAGGGCTCCAAAAATATGTAAAAGCCCTTGTAGGTCTTCTTCTTGATCCAAATCTGCAAAGAGTCTTCAATAGAGATCTTCAATTCACCAAAATGGAGAGTTTTCATTCTTCACCAAGCCACAAGGAAGGTTTCCGTCCTTCTTGGATGCCACACAAGAGGGTTTTCATCCTCAAGTGGAATGGTATTGAGCAACCAACCCAACAAACCAAGTATAAGTGTAAATGCGCCAAAAGATGATCTCCAAATGAGGTCATACAACCTCTTTTATACCCCTTGCTTGGTGCCAATGGCCAAATAGATGAAGACCGACCTCCAAGCTCACTTTATCTTTTAATTCTTTGTTGGGAAACTCATAATCCTAGCCGACCTGCCTGGAGGAGATAAACACTAAAGAAAAACATTAAAAATAATAAAAGAAATCAGAAACGAAGCTCACTTACTTCCCTTGTTCACTTAATCTTCTTGGCCACAGGAAGAGAATGGCAAGAAGTCTTCATTTGGCCTCAATTCGAAAAAGGGGACATTACAATTCTCCTTCCCGAAATTGCTTGTCCCCAAGCAATTGCAAATGTGGATGCTCCAATATTGTTGCACTTTCCCATGTAGCATCTTCAAGGGGCAATCCCTTCCAATGAACCAAGTATTCCTTGATACTTCGATTCCTTAACTTCCTCTCACGAACTTCCAAGATACTTTCCGAATTAGAATCAACTTGCCCTCTTCATCCAATGGCGGCAACTCAAGTGAGGGAGTGAGGTGTTGTCCAAGTGCCTTTTTGAGGCATGAAACATGAAAAATATTGTGTATTCTACTATGTTCCAGAAGCTCAAGTTCATATGCAACATTTCCCACCTTTCCTTTTACCTTATTTGGACAATAAAACTTGGTTTCAACTTCTCTGCACCTCTTTGTTTGATAGAAGATTGCCTATAGGGCTGCAACCTTAAAAACACCATGTCACCCACTTCAAATGACCTCTCTTTTCTATGCTGATCTGCATATAGCTTCTGCTGATTTTGGGCACGTTGGAGATTTTCTTTGAGCTCTTTCAAGATATCATGGCTTCGCTGAATTAAATCTTGGGCCTTTGGCACTCTACTATCCGTCATAACCAAATCAACAAAAGATGGAGCATCATAACCATACAAAGCTTTGAAAGGAGACATACTGATGGACATTTGGAAGGTGGTATTATAACAAAACTCAGCCATATATAACCATTTTATCCATGCTGATTGTTGCCCATCAATGTAATTTCGTAGGTATCCTTCCACCCATTTATTAACTATTTCTGTCCGTCCATCCATTTGAGCATGGTAGCTAATGCCGGAGTGAGTTTGGTACTTATCAATTGAAACATTTCTTTGCCAAAACATGCTCATAAATCGGCTGCCCCTGTCACTTACTATATCCTTGGGCAGCCCATGAAGTCTAAACACTTCTTTAAAAACACATCAGCCACTATAGGTGCATTGTACTTAGCCAGAAGTGGACAAAAATGAGCGTATTTAGTGAGTCTATCAACCACCACATACAAACAATTTTTACCTTGAACCATGGGCAGCCCCTGTGATGAAGTCCATTAGTGGGAATGAGAAAAGGTTGTAGGAGCCCGGCTGGAAATGCATGTTCCGCTTTGTTTTGTTGGCACACTAGACACTCCTAGATGTATTGGAGGACTTCCCCTTTTTGGCCTTTCCAATAGAATCTTTCCCTCACCTGTTTGTATGTCTTAAAATAACCCGGATGACCAGTTGATGGGTCATCATGAACAACCCTCAATATCTTACTCTTCACCTTTAATTCAGGCACCAAATAAACCCGATTCTTGTAAAAATGAGCCCATCCATAACCTTGTACCTTTCATCAATCATTTCACCTTCAAAAACAACATTAGCAAACTTGTTCTTGACATACTCAGCTGTAATCAAAGATTTCCAATCTGCTGCTATTTTAGATAAAGAGCAAAAATATGATTCCCATGACAGAGTGTTTTCTACCAAGTACTTGACTTGAGGTGTTTCCGGAAGCATACCTTGCAATGTAACCTTCTTACCCTTGTTTGTAAAGATTATTTCCATGTTTTGGTAATTGAAGGTGAGTTCTCCCAATGAATGCAACCATTGGACCCCAAGCACAAGATTCATATCAGCCATGCTAATTAAATAGAAATCAGCACATACCTCATGTTTTCCCAATGTGACTAGGAGTTGGGGACACCTCCTTGTGCATGGCATAGCATAACCATCCGCTACCTTAACCGTGAAACCCTTGAAGTCTTCTACATTCAAATCCAACTTGGCCACCAAGCACTCATTAATGAAATTATGAGTGGCTCCACCATCAATCAAAACCATGACCCCTTGCCCTTGTAGGTCACCCTTCATCCGAATGGATGATAACTAGGTGCACCGGACAAGGTAGCAAGAGTGCCATCCAAACTTTCTAGATCTTCTTCCGGTATATTATCTTGCTTTGCCTCATCAACACAATTTTCATCATCCTCACAATCTGAAAATACTTCAATATAATGCACTTTACCCTTACCTAAACAACGGTGTCTCGAGAGTCCATGGATCCTTGCAAGAGAAGCATAAATTCTTCTTCCTTAGCTCATTTCTAGTCTCTCCTCCATTGCTGGTTTTGGGCAGCTCCTTGTGAATAATAGGCATCCTTTGGAAGGGCTTCCTTGGCTGGTCCAAGGGAGTGTTTCTAAAGTCTGCAGAAAATCAGCTTATAGACAAGGCTGGAAAAAATGTTTCCAAAGCCCAAATCAGATGCATACAAGTTGGAAATGACCTCTAAAAATATGGCAATGAAGATGGAGATGAGATCCGGATCAGCCATGCCCTAGAATGTGTCAAACTCCACTCACAAGGGTGTAGATAACCCTAGATCTGGCTGGAAATGCATGCCAAAAATCAGCTACACTCTTCTTCTTCAAACCCTAGCTGGATGTAACAGAAATTTGCAAATTAGGACCTTCAACATTGCTAGAACTTTAGAATTATCCTTGAAACTCAATGGAAACCCCTGAATAGAGCTCTCTCTCATAAAGGATGAAGAGTTTCCGTTCCTCAATCCTTTACAATAGAGGGTTTTCGTCCTTTGAGGTAAAAATGGAAAGCAATTAGCTCATCCAAATTTTAGATATGAAAATATGATAAAAAGTGATGCCTTCTCCATGCATGGCGACTTGCTTTTATAACTTTCCCTTGGCCCTTTAGCCACACAAAGGACCAATCAACTCTCTTCACTTTATTTAATATTTTCCATCACTTTATTTAATATTTTCCCTTTGCTTTCTATCCCCATATGGGTCACCTTTTTCCACTAGGGAGAAATAAAATAAAGTGACTTTTTCTTTTTCTAATTTTATTTTGTCACTAATAAATTAATTTAAGTGCTTATAATAAAGTTTTATTTTGCACTTTAAAATTAATTTATTATGACTTAGTTTCCTTTTTTCTCATCCCTTAGCCGGGAAACAATGAATGGGCTAAGGGTCTTCGACCAACTGCTTTCGAGAAGGGGATATATATATATATATATATATATACACATATCTCCCGTGTCTAGTTTCTAGGGTCGAAGTGTCCCGTGTTAGGTGTCTTAGGTCAACAACTTATTCCTTTGCTTCAATTTTTTAATTCTTCTTTGCTACATTTATAATTCTTATTGTTACTTGCTAATAAACCCTACACCTCATCTGTTGGTGAAATAATTTGTCGTGTAGGAAAATTGTGGTTTCTCGCTAACGGTCATAGGGCTAAGCCCCTCTTTCTTGTATATGGGGAGGCTCCCATTATTGAATGTAAACTACCTAAATTTGTGGGGTGGCCAATAGGCCAGGGATCACACAAGAACACTCCACCGAACTCCGTGGCAAAGTGTCAGATTGTAAAGTACATGGGAGAAAATTGAGCGAAGGAAGGTAAAGGGGAGTAGGAGAAATAAGGAGAGAGGTTTAGTGTTGTGAGTAGGCTTACAAAATTCACATACAATAACCAAAGTAGGTCCACATTCAATTAGAAGAACACAATAATGCAAGCCATTAACAAGACCAATAAACAAGAGACAAAGTTCTAGCAAATCTATCAATCAAGGACACAGCTCCTTCTTGGTTGTACAAGATCACAATGCTTACAAAATTGGAAAGTAGAGAGAGTAGAGGAACATAAGCAAAGAGATAGAAGAATTGCAACTTTTATTGCTTGATGTAGTAGTGGTAAATCTCAACAACATACATTTAATCAACAATTGCCAACCCTTGGAATGGAGAGGCCATTCCAATTTATAGCTTTACAAGGAGAGTCTTCATCTTCCCCATGTGACTTTTCAACTTAAAGTGCAATCCTTAATGGAGAAATAGAAACTGTAAGTGACTTAAGTCACTTTTACAAACTTTCTTCTCAACGCAAAAATAGAATTGTAGGGAGAGAGAGAGAAGAAAGAGAGGAGAGGAGAGAGAGGCAAAGCTCCAAGCTTGAATGATGAAGGATGAAGAAGCTTCGATCATGAAGAAAATCCACTCCTGATCTTGATGACCTTTGCAGTGATGCTCTTGACGAAGAACTCTGACCCTTGAAACATTGCCATGCTTTTTGATCCTCTTGTTCATGATGAGAACTTGAGACAGTTGCCCGCACAATGCAAACATGATGACATTTCCACCTAGGAACACAATGACCAATGAAGTGTGAGGCCCAACACCTTCCAACTTTGAGATGGGTGAAGGTAGGAGGGAGAGATTGAATGCAATGTCATTCACTTTATGATCAAACACCCCGTATGAGATGAAGCAAAATGTCCTTACGGACCAAAATGCACTTTGAGACCAAAATTGGGAACCAAGAGGGCTTGCTTTCTGCCTGAGTTACAAATCAACTTTCAATCCTTTGCAAGCATGAATTTTTCCCCTCACTCCTATGAGGCAAGCTCTTGAGACTTGGTCACGTATGATGTAAAGGTTAAAAATAGCCATGTGATTTGAAACAGTGACCATTTATAGTGAGAGAATCCTGGTGGAGACATAGCAATGATCGCCATCGTGTTTCCCATTATAAAATTGTTTTCACTTGGATCGTGCACCCGTTAGATCATTAAGTTGATCTAGTGCAACATGGGAACATCCGCAAGGTGTGGGACCTTGTCTTCTTGGGATGAACCTCCGAATAGGCCAGCTTCCTCCTAAACTACGTGCATTTGATTAAATATCAAGCTGCAGATCCTAAGATTATCGGAAATAAAACTAAATACAACTATTCAATACTTTTTTGAGAAAATGGGAAGAAGGATAACTGAAAATAAAGTGTGGTGATGCACCAATAGTGAAGGGACAAAATGATCGGCTTGTATAAGCACAAAACATTCAACAGAAAGACAATAATATGCACAACTTCCTATCTTAACCTCTTAACATAAGTATTTTGCATGAAGGTTAGAAACTTAAATAATAATAGAAGGGATTCACATGCAATTCCACAACTATCACAAATAAGAGTAGTTTGTCACAACATGTAACTGCAAAGAGAAGAACTAACTTCATATGAAGGTACAATGGATCATATAAGTACCAGGAAAGAAAGATTCACAAGTACGATAATCAACCATCAACATACACAACACATGCAAGTGGAAGAAGGAAAAATATTAGTTCGTATATAATGTTAAGGCCCGAGCCTGTGTACACATGCTCAAAAAGGGTAGAGCCTCCTTACATAATAGATCAAAAAGTCCCATAATACATTGTGCATCCTTAGTATATATAGCTAAAGAGGTTGAGCAATATCAGCTGTTCCTCTTAACTAATTACATTCTAAAAATAGGATGCATCCAAAACTATGAAATAATCCTCAAAAATAGCCAAAACGGTTGTGCACTTTGTGACAGTCAAACCTATAACTCGAAATAGTTAAGACTGCAGGTTGGAGGACCGTGCAAAAACGATGACGACTTGAAGGAAAATTCAGCCGGAATTGCACCACCCTTTGCTTGTGTGCCTTGATCTTTATTTGTATCGGCTTCCTTGGTATCTTCTCCAGTTTGTTTCTATTGATACTCAAGAAATCGTTTGATGATTTCTTGTACTTCTTTGTCATCGCCCGCATGCATTGCGGTTTAGGATTTGATGGAGTCAACCTGCTCGACTTAGTTTTCCGTGCAATATCTCGACTCTACCCATAACCTTATGAAGTTGGCCCAAAATCCCGGATCAACACTAGCTTGTCAAAAAAGTCCAAGATCAAAAATCCGGGTTACTCTAGTACCCTCCCAACCAAGATCTTGAATTTAACAACTATATCATCTCGGGAGTGCGTTCGTGTCATTGTCCTGAATTTACATTGGATTTTTTGAAATTCGTCGATGATATCATCAACGAAATCAATTCACTCGTTCCTTACACCGCCAATTTCTCGAGTTACTTCCTTGAGCATTCGAATGCGGAACTCGATGGCCTCATAGTATTCAAAGAGCTTGGAAGGATCATCAATGACTCCTTCGCTTCCAGAGAGTGAGTTCCCAATTATCACATTCATCTCCCAAAATATCAATTATCACATCTTGTTCACAAAATATTACACACTTGGTCATCCTTTTCTATTTCAAGTTCATCGTGCATAACCACCACATCTCTGATCACTAGCTCCCCTTCCTGGATCAGACGGTCTATCCAAGCTCTAACTACTCGCCCTTGTTGACCAATTTTCTATTGTAGAGGAGGTGGCATCAAAGCTTGTCGTGATTGCGAGGGCAGCGGAATGAGTAGGTTGCGTGATCTTTTGTAGGACGGCTGTTAGTTGTTCCACTTTATTTTTGAGCTTGTCCTTGGTGACCTTGTCTTTATCAAAATTCTCTAGAAGGTTGCCAATGGCAATCTGGACATCCTACTTTACACCTTCATGTGTAGCCTTTCCCAAGGAGACCTTGGAGATCTGGTAATCAGCTACTGTGATATCTTCTTTTGATTTGTCTGCAGCAGGTGTTGCAATTTCAACAAACCTCTCCCCAGATTGATCAACCGATAGATGAGAGATAGTCTTCGACCGCATCGGGAGCAAGATCTAGACTTCTAAGATCGAAATCATCAGCAATGGATACTTTCTTCTTTTTAGGGGTTTGGCCAATTAGCGAAGGAGTGGAAGAAGAGATCATTTGTTGAGAGGATGACAAGGGCAAGGAAACCATGGGGGTTGAAAGAATGGGTGATGAACGGACAATTGCTGCAATGGTGACGAGCAAAAAGGAAGGAGTAACCAGTGGAGGAGGAATGGACAAGATGGTCTGCAGGTATGGATGAAATGGGAAGGGTGATAAGAGAAGTGGGAAGAGAAAGTGGGAAGAGGAGTCCTTAAGGGAGAACCCAAAGCCAAACTATCTCCAGATGAAAGAGAAGGAAGGGAAGAAAATACTGGGCCATGGAAGGAGAGGAGGTGGACAAGATGGGAGAAGAGGAAGTGGAAGGAGAAGGAATAAAGGTTGTGAGTGGAGGAAGTGTGAGAGGTGGAGGAGGGGAAGGAACTGAAAATGGGGAAGAAGGAAGAGGAGGTGAGAGAGGAGACTGCAGCACTAGGGAAATAGAGGATGGAGAAAGGCTCAAATCAATTAACTCAAAGTGGAAGGGATAGAAGAAGGACTGCGCCATTTGCTTACAAATTTAATTCTGCGAGGCTTGGGTAGGGGTCTTTCTTCTTTTGTAGTAGTAGGATGGCCCACCATTGGTTGTACTTGTGGATTGGTAGTTGAAGTGTGTTCAATCCTTGGGCGGAATTCCCAAATGAAAGTAGCCACTAGTGGGTGCGGTTGAGGATGCTCGCCGTGTTCCTTGATTGCCACGCACTCCTGGAGCAATCAATTGATTGAGGGTAGTGGTAGTGCCTTTATGTTCATTTGAGTATATGTGGGGTCTATGACCTCCTCAGTCGTCACCATGGATACGTTCGGGAACATCTGCGATACCATATTTGACCACCTCTTCAAGTGTTAATCTACAATAATCTTTCTCCTTTATGCCACCTCATCTCTGCAATCAATCCAAATATCCTCTAACTGAGGCATATGAACACTAGTTGGTCCGATTCCATCGACGATGCCCTAGAAATCAAAACTAATTCATGGGTGGAAGGTGTTGATTGTCATCTGTTGCATTTCTCCTTCGACATTCTTGGCTTGTAAGATGAAGCACACGCATATCGGCCCATGGTGACAGGAAACTGAATCCTTGCCTTATGCTTGCTTTGTTGATATTTGTGAAGATGGAGCAGTTATCTGACTAATTCCATCAAGACCCATTTGTCAGTAGGGAACCTTGGAAGTTTGTAAGGAGCACCTGAAAATCCTCCTACTTTGAGGTACGTGAAGGTTGGGAACTGCAAGAAGATACATCCCCAAATCTGACTACATTCCAAGCTTCATTTGTAACCCGATGGTTGTATAGGTCCTTGTCAAATGTACATATAACAACATAGAAGAAGGCGTCATTCACCCTTTTGAAATGTTTTGGCCCTTCCTTCATTGTTAATTGGGGATAAAATTCATATATTTGCACTTGGTTTCTTGAACATACGTTGACTCAAGTCAAGTCAACATAAATCTTTCGAACAATCCAATCAATGTTTTGTGATCAACAATCCTCCCACATACGCTAACTCAAGTCCACAAATGAGTTTTCCTTCTTCCATTTTTTGCTTCAGATCATCGTAATCCACGTGCTCCACTAAAATTGAAACGAGCCCGTATTTGGAGATGTGAAGCTTCATCTTGCATTTTTATGATCCCACTAGCCTTCGAAAGTGATTGGAATTCTATGGTATAAAGCGAAACTAGATTCCGCAACCATTTCCGAATACCTATAAATTTGAGTGCAATTTGGTGCTATGGGCTGCTAATTTCGTAATTTGGGCAAAATTTGAGCAAATCAAGTCCAAATTGGACGCGACTCAATTTGTCGGAAAGCTAATCCCAAGACGAACAAGTGCTCCAAATTTGGTTAGATTCTCTCGTTAGAATCAACGGGAAATTTGAAAATAGGTTCTGGTTATGAGGAAAGCTTGGTAAATGGTGGAAATGAGAGGTAGGGAAAAAATTCATCCGATCATTCCATGAGCAATTTTGATCCGTTTGATCTCATCTTAGGCTTGTTTCGAAGCTCTTGGGGAGAGGAATGGATGCTCCAAATTTCAATGGATTCTCTCACGTGGTTTGAGAGAACGAGTCGGATCAATTTTTCAAGGGTGTAGGGTTTTGAAGGGATTTTGGAGCTGTAGGAGAGTTTTTCTTATATCTTTTGATTTCTTCCACTTGAGATCATGAATGATGGTTCAAAACAATGCATTTGATTATAGGAATGAGTCCTCCAAGTTTCAAATGATTCCTTTGTGGGGTTTGAGAGAAATCTAGCTTGCAAATCTTGATTTTTTGGAGTGCCAAGGCCAAGTTTGTCAAAAAAAAAGTCATCCATATCTTTTTAACATGGTTTTCATAGGCTATGAGCAGTAGATCATCTTGAAGGCGTTCACACAAGGAACCTCTGGTTCAAATTTGGTGGCAAACGGAGTAGAGGTGAAGAGATATGAAGGAAACAAGATTGAGGTAGCTAGGGCATCAAAGGATGTTTCTTGCTGTTTGGATGAACATACCAGCTTCAAAGGAGCTCCAATGGCTGCCACTCTTCACTTTTTGTTTATGTTTCAAGTTTAAGTGTTGTGGAGGCAAGAGGAGATGCACTTACATGGTGGAAGTTGGAGTGGAGGAAGCACATGGTGAAATGGAAGGATGGGGAAGTGGAGAAGTGGAACTTTGGTGTCCCATTGCACTTGGGCACCCTTTTCGGGTGCAATTGCACCTCAGATGTGCGCCCAAGGTGCATGGTGGAGGTTGAGGGGTGCCATGGAGCTTGGATGGGTGAACAACACATGCATGCACATCCCTCACACAAGCAATTTTTCATGTTTCCAAGTTGTGTAGGCATGCATGCACATGGAACTTTGGACCAATCAGAGCATGGCAAACTTTTGGTGTGCAATTGCACCTCAAAATTGCGCCCAAGGTGCATGAGGGGTCATAATGTGCGCTTGGAGAAGATATGGGACCCACCATCACTTAAAACACCCATTTAAGCTTCTCCATGCATTTTTGGCTTCCACCTTATCTTTTTGAGGTGGGAAATTAGACCAATGAGAGTGAGGTGCGCTTATGAGGTGTAATTGCACCTCATAAGTGCGCCAAGGGTGCAAGTGGACACGAAACTGCGCCCAAGTGCCCACGTGCATGCTCCGAAACTTGATTTGAACCCTTGATTGACTTCCAAAATTTGCTTTCTTCGCCTCGGGACCAAAACTTGATGAATTTTGGCCATCCAATATATGAATTTGCATGGAAATGGGCCAATGAATCCAATGAGTGTAATTTGGAGGCCTGAAAACTAGTTATTCAACAAGTTTTACCTGTACCTCTTTTTGCCTAAAGTGGTGCCCAAAGGTGAGATGGGTTGTAGAAGTAGTTTCCAACAAGTGTGGGCTAAACCAACTTATGGATCCTGAATAACATTGAAAATACCCCCACTTGAGATTTTGATAGGCTCACAAATCCTCCTTAGGTTCCCAAAATCTTCATGTGCAAAAATCCAATGCAAAGAGGCCACCTTGAATTAGTGTCCAAGAGTTTCTCCTTTTTATGTTCTCAAAACTTTGTCACACTTAGTCCATCACGAAGTAGGCTCCAACAACTTCCCAATGCCTGGGATATGAGCTCCCAACACTTCACGAGGCTCCTGAAACATTCCATTGAAGTTGAATCTTCAAAACAGTATGCACACTCCGTTTTCTCAAAAGCACATGTGAGGAAAACTTTCCCAAGACCACCCAAAAGTTTTTAGTATACTTCCCAAGTCATATCATCATAGAGAAGATTCCGATACCTCTCTGTTGACTGCAACCAGGCCTTCCGAAATGCTCCGAGAATCCCGGAACCTTTCCCAGAAGTTGATCTTTGAAAATGAGCAATTTTGACAATTTAGGTAATTTGGGCAGTTTTAACCAATTTGAGCAGAAAGGGAAAATTTTCAATTGGGTTTTCATATAAAATGAAATGACATTTTACATGCCAACACTCCCGTAAGGGAGTTTATAGACAATTAGAAACACGAACCCTCTGATTGGCTATAATGATATTAACAAGGGCTTTGTTGTGACAACATGACTCACCAACGCAACTTTACAGAAGTGTCAATTTCAAATAAAAATCTTTGAATAAGTAGAATCACATTCAAGATTCAATAACGAAACCTATTCGAAGTAAAACTACATGTTAAAACCTTTCCCTTGCTATTTAACATGCCTATATTCAGTCAATACCATTGAAAATGACTTTTTCCTAAGTTGTGTGTACTACGAATTATTCCTATTGAAAGGGTCAACCTGGCATTAAATTTCATTATGAAATAATTAATGCTGCTAATTAGGCTGGTTTGGCAACTTAGTCAGCATCAATTGATGATTGAAAAGCCTTTAAATGCCTTCACATAACCTTGTCATTCATCAAGTTTCTCTACTTTGACTACCGACTCAAAGATGGAAAAATTGGAATTGGAGGCAGAAGTATGGCTGATGTCAGAGATGACAGTGGAAAAACCACAATGTTGACCTCTTTGGACTTTCTGTTGATTGATTTTCTGCTGCATTGACCAAGAGGACTTCTCTTTGACTGATATCTACTGCTTGGCCAATGATTTGTACTGTGTTGACTCCTTTGCCTGCTGTACATGCTGCAGTGACCAGTTTGACAGCTATGCTGGGCTTAAAATTCTGCTTTTGATTGGTCAGTGCTGCTGTTGACCAAGAAAATTGTAAGTCTTGTGGACTGTTTGATTAGTTTTGACTGTTAAATGACATCTGATGATGACTACAGTTATAACTATGAGTCTATGATTGCATATGTGGTGATTACATCTTCAGTGAAAACCTATTTCTGAATTAATGTTGCTCATTACACAGTCTTCATTTATAACTTACATATTTCAAGGCGACTGTAACAGACAAGATAAATTTGTGTGAAAAGTATGAGATTCAGTTGGTGCCAATGTTTTGTGGTGATCAGCTTGCTTTTTTAACCTAAAATGTAAGTGAGGGTGACTGCTTTTGGAGTCTTGTTTATGGTTGCGATACAAGCATATCTTGATACTGGTTGTGTCCTTGCCTAACAAAGGTTTTCAGTCAAATGCATTTTAAAATGAGTGTTTACATTCATCAACGAAAGCTCTGGTTTAGAAACATGTTATATGATTCTTAATTGCATTGGACTATTGCTTAGATTCTGTTAACATTATGAAAGAATGTCTGAAGACTAGCTGCTAGTTAACATTGTGAAGGAGTTTCTTAAGCAGGACTCATGTAGATAGATTGTTCTTAGATCATCCATGTTGGATTTTTTAGAGAACAGGAGTAACTTCAAAATCAATTATATGGTGATTAAAGTTCAGTGGATGGGAATTTGCAGATATCGTCCATCATACAATGTTTCACCTGGATCATACATGCCAGTGGTTTGCAAAAAAAAAATATGAGTACTGGGACAGAGCCAGTCGTGCATTGCATGAAATGGGGTCTTGTCCCTAGTTTCACTAAGAAGAACGAAAAGCCTGACCACTTTCGCATGGTGAGCTCCTTGACTCAATTCTATTTCCTCTCTCCACTTTCTTGTTTTAATTGTGTAAAGTGCAACTACTTCAGAATTAGTGGGGCACCTTTGATATTGTTATAAACTTATATATGTTACTTGTTTGTACCATATGAGCCTGTTCATTTTCATGGAGATGCTGCTCAAGATTAAATTATTATAGGTGTTGAAGTTGGTAGAAAGTTTGAAATTTAGTCAATGGCGTATATGTTTTTCTTTAGTTTTTTCATAGTATAAATACTAATAGAATATTTGGTGCATACAATAGCTCTATATTAATGGCGACCTTGATGTTGTGACCCCATTTTGCATGGTTTTATACTAATTGCCCTTTGAACCATAATTTGTTACACATGCACTTGCATACAAAGAAATAGTAGGTTGCCAGGAAACGTGTAGGGTTGAAAACGCAGAAACGCCAATTTTTAAAAAAGTTCTGGGTACGAAACAGTGTGGAAGCATATGTACAATATATTATTAAAAAATATATATATTAAAAATGCATAGTATTCATTTTTAGTCTATAAAAGATAAAACACTTAAAAATTTTCTATTCATGAAAGTTCAAAACGTTCAACTTAAATATTTATTTGTACATGATTATAATCTAGATTCTAGAATATATCATCTAGATTTTCCTCAAAATCAGTTCCATGTGCCACTAATAGATCCACTCCCACCAACACTAGCTCCACCGTCCAACCCTTGTGAAGAATTCCTTGGATTTTCATCATCGATAACAACTAGTGAAAGTTGGGTGAAAGGCGAAAGCATCGAAGTCAATAGTCTAAGGATGAATATTGTTGACTGGGGTTTTGAGCAAACAAACACGAATGACTAGGTGATGGTGAAACAAAAGAGTGAGTCAACTAGATCTGCAAAAACACACTGGTTGGAAAATGTGGCAGCACAAGAGTCGAAGATTAGCGAATGATTAAGGATTGCGAAAGACAAATAGTGCATACCGGTTGGATTCTTGCTGGACAAAAGTATATTCGCAGGAATATACTAGTGGGTCGCAAGCTATAAACAAGAGTCACATTTTAATTCAAAGACTTTAACTTTGTAGTTAGCAGGAAGGTAAGGTTGTTAGGAGATCTTGAGTAGGTTTCATGGTTTTTAGGGTTTGGTGCGTGTAATTGGTGTACAATTTCTATAATCTTATATGAATGTGAATATAATGGATGTTTCTTGTGTTCGTAATGTTTTATCGTAGCATTATCAAGCGTATATGTATGTTAATTATTTTTGTAGTTAGATCCATGATTAACATTCAATCCTTGAAATTCTCTTTGAAATGAGGTCCGTGAGGCGACTTTTACCGTGCTTTGGGTGAGACCAAGTGCAAGCTTGATTGATTATGCCAACGCAGTAGAGCTCACGATCTTAATGCAAAAACTAAACACTTGATGAAACTAGGCCCAACATTTTGGTTCCTTTCCGAAGACCTCATTGTATTGGTTGGAGGGGCTCTGCTGCTAGTTGCTAGTTGTTGCTTGGCTGGAAGGATCAGGCCAGATCACGAGTTTTTGTGAAGAATTTGAAGGATTTTTGCGCTAAACCAAGGAATGGTAGGCTAAATTTGTGATGCACAAGGGTTAGGTGATGGAAGGGTTTGAGGTAGTGCTTGATCTTTGCAGATTGGTGTGGAATTGGTGGCTCCTCGTGTTGAGATAGAGTTTTTGTGTGCATCAAAGGGAGGAAAACCTGTTGAGGTTGTTGTTGAGGACTCCCATAATGCAAAGGGGAATGATCTTGTGGAAGCTAGTGAAACTCTGTAAGGAAGGGTCATGTAAGACAAGCCTATGTTATGATGGAAAACTCTCCTTTGGAAGGAAGATTTGCGTGGGGTACTCTTTAGACACCGGAGTACAAAAGGCAAGGGCTTGGGAGCTACCGTGAGGGAAGAGCACAAGATTGGGGAAAACATTTACCTCAACTCGATTGATGCCAAAGCCTTTGCATGTTACTTTTTCCATCCAAGGTTTCTTTGTCAAGTAAAGGTTTGCAAAGTGAGAAGGTGAAATTTGAGTGAAATTGAGTGTAGACCGGTGGAGTCTGTGTGTGAGGATGAATGATTGTGGAGTTAACTCTAGTGGGGCGAGTGTTGTAGTTGTGATGTCCGTAGTTTTTGTGTGAGGTATCTCCGCGAGTCTCGCGACAACTCGGTTCCTGCCGGTTATGACCTAGTGTATTTGGATGTCATGCGATGAAGCTTTTAGAGTATCACGGTATTGAAAATGCGACAAAGCATGTACATTGGTGTGAAATTGTGTGGCGAGTGAAGGGCATAACCTCATGTGAGGCGAAGGTGAGTTGATTTGCAATGACATTGTTCGGATGAGTGCATACTTGGAATAGGAAGTGCAGCCCTAACTAGAAAGCGTGGATTTTGATGCCTCAAGACCGCAATTGTGAAGGAATTTCATATCCCTAAGAGGAGTAAAGCATTTCTATGTTGAAAGAGATTAAGTAGGAGCCGACAGAGACTGTGGGGGCGTATGACACACGTATTAAAAGTTTGTTGTCAAAGATTTCTAATGACATCCATCCATTGCAACATGTAGAATGGTTGGTTTGTGAGAGGGTAGTTGATGCCGTTGCGTAGACAACTTGCGATGTTGACCTTTAAAGACTCATGTGAGGCTCTTGATGTAGCTTCGTGTGTGGAAGTTCCAGGAAATTTTGATACTAACATGAGTCCATTATCGAAGCACAAATATCCATGATGGTGAGCCAATCAAGAAACTCGCCGATTCTAAGTAGCCAACCATATGAGGAATTAGAGTATCATATTTATTGCAATGTGATGGGACACACTAGAGACAAATGTATTTGATACATAATTTAGATCGTAAAACTTGTCTGTGAAGGGTATCATGAGGCACGAAACCGTGGTATGGTTCAACACACAAAACAAGTTAAAATGACTTGGTGCAAAGCTTGCAAAGAAGATACCCATGATATCGTGGGTCAGAAAGTGTTTGAAGATATGCACTAGGCAAAGAATAGAGACTCAAGGTAGGGAACTCTCCCTCATATTCGGAATGAAACTAGGGGTATGGATGTCGGTTTTCTTACCGCATAGGTGGAAAAGGTGGTGGATGAACCCAAGGCTCATACTTTAAGTGTGCCCCCGGTCATTATTAGTGAAACTATCCAAGTTTGCAACTTGTGGGCATTGTGGAAAGGATCACAAGTTGGAAGAGTGTCTCGACTTGGCAAAGAAGATTAGAAATAACAAGAATGCTAGAGTTACGGGAGTTGTAAAGCTGGTCCAATAAAGAAAGAGTTTGAGGTGGAAACCAGTAGTCTTACAAGAAGTTTGTGTAGAGGCCAAGGTGCAAATCAGCAAATGGAGTGGGGTGAACACGCAGAGTAAGATTGCCCCAACTTTGCAAGTCAATGTGACGGCGTACAAGAACATGTTGACCAAGGCACAATAAATCATCAAAAATTTACAAGGGGAAGTGCAAGCCACTCGGTAGATGGAGGCAAAACTGAGGGAGAAGCCATGCAAAACTCGTCGCCTAATGAAATTGTGGAGTTGATTGAGATATTTACGATGATGAAGCTCAAGGCGTGTCGCCTTTGTTGAATACTTGGCTTCACAGACCCTCGAGACCTGCAAGGCAAAATTGTGAGTTTGACGGACTTGTGTATCGTAAATTAGACTGCACGACAAGGAGTTATTATTGGAGATACAAATTGATGGGAGAGATACTAAGAATATCTTGATTGACATTGGGGTAGAGGTAAATATACTAACTATAGATATGTGGAGGAGATTAGGAAGTCCCGTGTTGGAGCCGATGACAAGTTTGTTGATTATGGCGAACAAGACCAAGTTAAGGCCCATTTGAATTTTGTGTGTAATAGAGTTAGACATTATGGGGGTGAAGTTTGATGCAGACTTTGAAGTGATTGAGATCGCAAAAACAAATAATTACCTTGCTCTACTTGGTCGACCTTGGTGTTATGACAATCATGCGGATATGCGGTTCAAGAAGAGAGCAATGCGTTTTGAGATGGATGAAAGGTGGTGATTCCTCGGACGATTTAATGGGACCACCGTATGTTGAGAGCATCGACATGGAGGGAGAGATTAGCAATATGCAATATGTATAAAGTAAAGACATAGGATAAAGAATCCCTGAACTGCGCAGGATGATGGTAGGTTAGACTAACAAAGTGGACACCTCGCATTCGACACTACCACCCCTTGCTAACTGCGAAATGTGAGCCATGGAAGAATATGAAGTTATTAGAAGGAAATGTGTTGGAGTTATGTAGTGGCAAAAGAAAACAATGCAAGCTAGAAGTGGAATTGTCTACAAGATTGTAAACGAATGGTAAATTGTGTTGAAATGGATTCCGAAGATGACACCATAGATAATGCGAGTGATGATGATCATTAGGGGCTGCTTGGAGAAGTTATTGTGGTATGATGGCTCTTCCCATGTGAAGTCATTGTGGTAGATTTGCCTATTTACTAAAGGAGGATAAGGTTTTTTGCGCTGATCCATATGATGAAGAATACGTCCGCTCGTTGGTGGTCAATGCATAAGCCATTTTTTTTGGTCTTATTTGTTTTTTTCAACCTTATTTTGTTGCAACTTGAAATGAAGATATCTCCTCAATTATTATTCTTTGTGTAAAAACGGGAGAAGTTTTCCTTCCTAAAGAATCAAAGGAACAAACACATTTCTCATTTTCTCATTTGGAGGGTCAGTAACTTCAGTTACAGAGAGTTCTTGTGCTTTTTCCATATACAACCTTCTTTTGTTGACAACCTCAAATGTGGATATTTGCTTAACTCTTATTGTTGTGTAAACATGGAGAGAGGTTTTCCCTCTTAGCAATAAGAACAAAAATCTGTCTCAACTTCTCATTTGGAGGTTTGTAACATAAGTTACAAAGAGTCCTATGCTTTTTTCCATATACAACCTTATTCGGTTGAAGAGATGTTTTTCCTCCTAGCAATAAGAGGAACAAAAACCTTTCTCAGTTTCTCATTTGGAGGTTTGTAACTTCAGTTATAGAGAGTCCTGTGCTGATTGTGTGAGTCCCGCACTTGACTGAATGAGTCTTGCGCTTGATTAAGTGAGTCCTGTGCTTGACTGTGTGAGTCCTGCGCTTGACTGAGTGAGTCTTGCGCTTGATTGAGTGATCTAGCCTTCAAATATCTTCAAATGACTTGCTCATACACAATACTGAACTTGAACTTTCAAGAAATATTAGGAAATGACAACATTCAAATTGTAATGGACTTGTTAGAAATAGATCAAATATATTCTATATTTTATCTTAAATAAGCTATCTAGTTCTTGAGACTACATCTAAATCCACTTTATAAGAGAAGGAATAATGTTATTTTGTACATTATATGATACTTAGTTTGGTCTCATCACCGCTCCCAAGACATCTTTGTCGCGTCTATTGCACCAAATCCATTGCGATTCACCACCACCATCATTGCATTTACAACCACTTATTGGAGGAATGCCATCACCTTTTCCTTAAGTTGTAACATTCTTGCTGCCTCCTACCCCTTGCATTGTTATTTTTTTGATTTCCTTGACCAAAAACCTTGGATCACCATGGAATGCAACAGGGATATCATACATCCTCCTTTTGTGCTTGTGCGAAAATCTAGCCCAACTATCATAGGAGATTTTCTATAGAATGTAATAGGAGAAACCACCCTATCACACTCATCCAAATCAACCGAAGCCATTGAGAGAGGAAGAAGAGCAAACAATGGTAGAGACTACAAAGACATAGGTGTTAGAGACACAAGAAGTTGTCAAAGAAAGAGGCACAAAAGAACGAGAAAAGAGAGTAAAAAGAGAGGCAAAAGAGAAAAGAGACACAAAAAGGAAATAAAGGAAAAAGAACCGAGGGACAAACAAGCATGGGACAAACAAGAGAAATAAGACTCGGATGAAAGAAATTAGTTTATATTAATGTCCATGGAAGACCAAAATAGGTCAATAGGACTCGAGAATACAACTAATTACCATAGAAAGTGTTAGGGTAAAGGACACTAGGGATAACATCTAACTAACAAAAAAAGAACATAAGCACTAAACGTAAACAAGGGGTAAACCCAATGCAGTAAAGCCCCAATCCATGTGGTTAGGGTACCAATATAAATAGTCATGTGGGGATAGCAAGAAAAAGAATAAGGACCACCCCAAAGAACATGGGATGATGAAAGTTGGAGAAATTGAACTGTAGCCTCGTCAAACATTTTTGACCATGTCCGGGATAGAAGAATCATTTGTGTCATCGTTTATCACCATGAAGGGGCCGATGTAGGATTTGAGAATGCTCATCGGGGAGTGTTTAGGGGTAAATGGGCCAGGTTGGGTAATCTTAGGAAGAAGCAAAGGACTCCCCCTAGAATCCCTCCTAACATCCAAGGTCGAGGACACTCTTGAGGTAACAAAGAAACTTGTAATGTTTGCTTGTCCTTGTGTCCCATGAAGCGATCTTAAAGGAAAAGATCCATGATAGTGAGGAGCAAATCCATGCTGCTGAGTATGTGTGGATCGTTGAGAGCTAGTGTTCTAGCGCACCTTAGTAGTAGTGTTTTTCTAAGATGACTGCTGCCTCATAGGCCTACCCCCAATGTATGACACAATAATATCCAAAGGGAACTTAATGCCACCAACCTCTATGGCGGCGCCGGAAGAATGATGAGATCAACTTGGGGGCTCTACGGGATTTCTATAGGGACTTGTATCAAAGGGTGACAACCTCCCTAAGAAAAAGAGCTAGGCAACATTGATCTCAAGATACAAAATAAATTGATAGAGAGTTTGCGAGTCTTTGCAAAAATCATGCATCTCCCGAGATCTCATATTAAATAGGGCATTCAAAAATGAAGTGCTTCCTAGTCTCCACCTCTTGGAGGGGGCAAAGACGATAAATCTGGTCCTCTTATGGAATATGGTGATTAGATTAAACCTACATTGGTGTGAGCATACCCTCAATGGGCCGAGGGGAAACCTTAAGCCGTGAGAGTCATGACGGCATAAATAGTTAGGGGTCGAACATCATTCACCACCTTAAAAATGTAAAGCAAAAAGGGCAAGCTTGGGGCTGACCTTGGGAGACCCAAGTGACTTGGACGTTTTTTGTAGATATCCTCTTTGACCACTTTGATGATGACTTGCTTTGATGGAAGAAGCCAAGGAGGGGCATCGAAAAGTACTTTAAAGGAGCTAAACTACTGTTAGAGATGTTAATAGACTAAAAGAGGGAACTAGTCTTAGATTACCAACAATATCGAGGTCTATCGGGGCCAATGATGCAATCCTCATCGAAGAACATAGGGCTAAGTAAGGATACCTTCCATAGGCTAAGGCTAAATCTCCCATGGTTATGAGTTTGTGAAAATAGAAAGTAAGCCTAAAGATAATCTCAAGGCGCAATGCTTGGGTAACAAACTCAACTTGGATGATGCATTGAGGAACAATTTGTTTCAATAGATCATCGGATGAATCATGAGTTTGGACCCTCTTAATGTGAGCCCAATCCAAAGACCCTAAATTAGGTCCCCAAACTTTGGATCTATACAAAACTATAGGCTTGATGATTGTATTGAAGAGGCACATCTTCAAAGGGATATCTTGGAAGAGGATCTGAAAACATTGGTGCTCCAAGACATAAAGTGAGGCATATTCCTTTGCAAAGGTGCAGCCAAGAAGCAACCTTCATATTGAAAGATATTCCAAAATACTAGACCCCCAGGTAAGTCTAGGCCAATATCATCTCCAAAGGTTCCCCTTTGTAGAGGAATTGGAACCGGGTAAGAGAATGTTTGGAAGTGTTAAAATCATGACCTTAGTTTTTCTAAGGTTGACCAATTGCTGAAGAAACTAGCAAAGGACATCAAGTTGTCTCTGTAAACCATCAATACAGAGAGAAGAACAATGCCATTAGTTAAAAGAAGTATGGCTATCACTACATCATATGAAATATTATCGGCATGGGTATGTTTTTGAAGAAAATCCTCTAGCTCATCAATGTAAATGTTGAAGAGGGTCAATGAAAGAGGGCAAAACTAAAATTCAATCTCATGTTCAACTTCCTCCATAGCGTGAGCCAAAAGTGGTCCCGCAAAATTGGTATCTTTTCAAATACAATGGTGCGCGACAATCCTTGCAATCTCACAACTTCCTTGAAAAACAAGTTAGCTATGTGTGTAGTATCATTAGGTTTCTTACAAGCAATAAAAAGAGCCATTTTAGAGAATCTATTAGTGACAATGAAGATAAAATCATAATCCTTTTGTGATTTAGGCAATTGTCATGTCCCTTTTTGGAGACTAGTGCACTTGAAGACCTTATCCCATTTCTTCCTCATGGGATTAAGGATTGGAGCAAGAGGAATGTTTCTGAAGATATTTGATGATAGTTTAGGAGTTGTTTTTATTTTTATGATGTATTCCTATTGGGAAGCCAAGCACTCCAATAGAGGAATTTAATTAATTAATTAGTTAGTTATTTTGGTGAGCATGTAGGCTCAAGTTGTAAAAGATTATTAAAGTACTTTATGAGGTCAGCCATTATTAAATTGTAACACCCCTTATGATATAAAAGGAGGTTGCTTGGCCATTTGATGATTATGTGAATTCTATTATCTCTTTGGAAAGATTGCTTGTGAAGCATCTCTCTCCCTCTCTAAGGACGAAAACCCTTGGAGAGTCTTGTGTGAGGACAAACCCTTCACCAAGTCTAGGGAAGACTTCAACATGGGAGTCTCCACCCCCTTGAGGGATCTTTTGCTGCTGTAATCTTTATTTCCAGCCCTAGGCGAATTGCCCTAAGGTGCTATTTGGCCAACAATTGAAGGATCTTTGCCCTATTTTTGATTGTGCATGCATAATTGCCTATTTTGAGGTGGAGTGACCTACTTTGTGGAGAGTCTTTACATGTTTATTGGCTGTTCTAAGTGGAGCGACCCACCTAGGGGAGCATTTTAGTACTTGCAATAATTTCATGATTCTAAGGTTGGAATAATATTCTTCATATTTTTAAAGGCCAAGTTCTGAAGTTTCATTAATTTTGGTGGTGTTTTGCTATTTTTCCAAGCTCGTGGAAGTTAGTTACAGTTCTGGAATAATTAATTAATTTTTGCAGTCTGAGGGTTTCAACTAAAAATCAGATCTCTTACTTCCAAGCTTACAAAATCAGTTTTTCTTGCATGATGTGATTGCTGGACATTTATTATAATTTTAGAAACCAAAAGATAGCATTTTCAGCAGTGTTTGAAGGCCCAAAAGCGAGCTTGAAGTCTCCAAAGGGTTCCTGCCCTAGGAGAAGGTTTTCTGGCAGCTAGTAAGGGTTTCTACATGTTTATTTCAATCACTAACAGCCTGCTAAAAATCTGAAAAGTGTTGTTTATTCTCAGCTTTGCATAGTTTCCTGGGAGTCCCCAAAAAGGGACATTACAACAATCCCAAATCAAAATCCATACTCATATACCCCATAGTTTCTTTGGTATTGGTAGTGGTTGATATAACCTTGCATTCGTACTCTTCCCTTTCACCAACTGACATACTCTGCATCTTTGCACATAGTTGCGCACATTTGTAGCCATCCATGGCCAAAAATATCATTCACTTAACTGTGTTGAGGTCTTATATGTCCCAAAGTGATGTTCTAGGCCTCCACGATGCTTCTATTGCATCAAATTCTCTGTCATTGATCCTTGTGGCGCACACAACTGTGTGCCCTTGAACAACCCTCCTTCCTGCAAGAAATAAGCTAACCATGATGTGCGGTTGATGTTCACTGGTTCTGCACATGCCTTCCATGCTTCTTCTAAATATCCATATTTCGTGTAGAACTCCTTCATCTCCTTAAACCATACTATGCCCACTTGCATCTCAGTCAATTAGACACATATTCTACTCAATGCATCTGCAACTCTATTTGATTTCCCAATTCTGTGCTTCAAGACAAATGAGCGGTTAACAGTTGGTAGAAGAGCCTAATGTTCACAAATTACATTTTTATCCTAAACATTTCACATAGGAAAAAATCATCATCTTGTACACGGGCATCAACCCACTCAGAATCTTGTTATGTGCCTATATTTTGGGGGTGCATGTGTGTTCATATTCCATGAATTTCATCATGATTTTAGGAATATATCATTTTATTTTAATCTTCTACATTTTCTACTCAAAAATATTTTTCCCAGCTGATGTCTATAATGAGTTCATGATGAGTACATGTGGCTGTTATTTTCTGTGTATGTCGATTATGTTGTTCAAAAGGCATAAAGGCTGATGTGTTTGATTAGCTATTTTGGTGGTGAATTTATACATAATGTTTTCAAATATTTTGTATACTGCAAGTATTTGAAGGTCTGATACCATAGATATGCTTAAATAATTGCATTACACTAGGCTGATGTGTTTGATTAGTTTTTTTGGTGGTGAATTTATACATAATGTTTTCATATGTTTTGTACACTGCAAGTATTTGAAGGTCTGATACCATAGATATGCTTAAATCATTGCATTTAGTTAAACTTTTATATGGTGTATCTTTAGCTGTTAAATAGGTTTTAGATTTGCTGCTAGGACTGCAGTCTTATCATGGAATTGAAAATATTGTTGAAGTTTGCTTTTAAGCTGTTTATACGTTAGTGGTCTATGAAAAGGGTTGTATAAAGTTTTCTGTCAGTTTGATTGCATTGTTAAGATGAAGTTTGTCATTTTTTTAAAGAACGATAAGCTCAATTGGTTTAGCAATTGCTTTTCAAGCTGTCTACATGATTGGTGGTCTCTGAAAAGGGTTGTATAAAGTTTTCTGTCAGTTTAATTGCATTGTTAAGATTGAGCTCGTCATTTTATTTTGCTTTTAGAAAAATGAGATCAATTTTTAAGCAATTGCTGTTTAAGCTGTTTACATGATTAGTGATCTCTGAAAAGGGGTTGTATAAAGTTTTCTGTCACTTAATTGCATTGTTAGATAAAGTTCGTCATTTTATTCTGCTTTTAGATCAACGAGCTCAATTGTTTTAGCAATCAGTGTTTTTTTTTTTTTCTTGCAGTTTAATGCTCGATCAGAATCAGTCTGTGAGAAGGCTTCTTTTCGTCGGCTTATTCCTAGTTGCCGTTGTCTTGTGACAGTAGAAGGGTACGCATTTCATATATCAAAAAGCATGTTATACCACTCTGCTAATTCCTTGCTGCTTCTTATTCTACTAATTTTGTAGAGCAGTGCTTTGACAAAATTGAAGAGCGATGCCCGTGGTACATGAAATGTCTCTTTAGGTTCTTCAGCCTTAGTTGCATTTGGAATGGTTTTGAATTGCTTAATGCTTTCTCAACATCCACTGCATATGTAACTTTCCACAACATTTCTTCTCTATTTTCCTTACTGCTTTATCAATATTTTTTTTTCATATAAGCTCACATAATTCTGAACTATTGTAAGTGACAAAAAAGTTTATTTATTTGATTGAAAAGCATATCTCTATTAATAGTACATAAAACAATACAGGGCTAATTGTAAAAAAATGGGTGGCATTTGAATCACACCTCATAATATCAAGTCACTTCAAGCATCAAGCAGTGCGTTGAGAAAAAACAGCTGCAAGGCTGTTAGCAATTACATATTATCAATAGAGATATTTAAATAAAAAAGGTGCAAAAAACAAGAAGCGCAAAAGGCAAAACACTAAGCAGCAGCGGTGAACATGGAAGCCATCGGAGGTGGTGGTTGGGGGCTATAAGGCTTGCCACCCCAACCACTAGCTCCGAGAGGGCTCCACAGATCCGATACTCCTTTTCCTGGTTTTCCTGATTTTTCTTTTTCTTCCTGCCTAGGAAAAATGGCGAGAGAGTCTAGGGAATTTGTTGGAGGGGGAGCACCCCAAGAACCACCGCCAAAGCCACCCCGTCGGTGTCATTTCCACCCGTGGGAGGAACATCCCGCCGCTACCACCAGTGCTAATGTGTAATGTCCCTTTCTAGGGCAAAAACCAAAAATAAGGGTTTGGCCACAAACCCCAAGAATCAAATCTGAAAATATACCAACACCAAAAAAGAAGATAATCTGATTTTTATGACAGTAGATCCAACAATAATATAAACCCTAGCAGCGAACTGTAAAGGGACTTAAATGCACCATAAAACCATGCACAATAGCTGAAAATACTTGTAAATAATTATTTCATGTACGACAACATTTATCCATTCAATTTGCAACACATAAATGGAGAAAACCAAAGATAACACACTGCTGTAATTAAATTTGGAACAGCAGCAGGGCAGCCTCATGCAAGGGCTAAAAACCCTAGATGAACTCCAAAAACCATAAAAGTATGGATTCCATCCTTATAAATTATATCAAATCTGAATATAGAAGAAATAGAAGTTCTGTGCCCTAGAAGGCACCAAATGACACCCTAATACAAGTCACTCCAACTAGGAGAGGCTTATCAATGCATGCAAATGATTGTAGATGACTTCCTTTCCTTTTCAATGCCCAAATATGCACTTATGTCTTCACTTCAACCAAGGATGATGGGTTTCCGTCCACCAACCAGCCACAAGAAGGGTTTCTGTCCTTCTTGGAATGAACCACACAATTGGATTTTCGCCCAAAAGTGGAGAGAACTAAGAGCAACCAGCCCAAAGATCAATTTAGAGTAAATTTGTCAAAAGTAGATGCATGCAAATGAAGCCATAACACTCCTTAAATACCCCAACCTTGGCACCAAAGGCCAAACATGCATGACTGACCTCCTTTAGGCTTAATTTAATATTTTATTTGGCTTTCAAACATCACCAAGCCAGCCGACCTGCTAAAAATAAGAAAACACTAAAAAGAAACATTAAAAATTAGAAAAGAAAGATGCAATGAGAGTTCAATTCCTTTCCCTAGCTTATTCCACTTCATTGCCATGGAAAGGGAATGGCAAGAAGTCCAAAATCAGGTTCTCATGGTGGAAAAGGGGACATTACATAACGCCACCACCACTGAACCAGTCAAATCCCTCTCTTCTGCCCCCACCTTGAAAAGGAGAAGGGCGGAAAGAGCGGGGACTGTAACTTCTTTGTTTGCTAATAGAGCGGTGGCAGGGGACACCATGACCACGGCCCCGAGAGGGGAGTAATGCCGAGGGAGATTTGGTGGCTTGCGGCTGACAGCACAAGGCGTATTATCCCAGTGGTTGAGTAACGCTTGAAGATGCTCGAACAAGTGGACCTTCTCCACTTCGACCTAAATCTGGAGTAACACGTTGGCAATAATGGCAACTTTGTTAGAAATAGGAAATTTCTATCCACTTGAACATGATTAAATAGAGCATAATACTAAAAAAAGGAAATTTTAGTAAATATGTAGAAAATAAAATTGACTTTCTGCTGAAATATAGTGTTTTTGCCTTATGGGAATTCTTATCATAATTAACTGGCCAATTCATGCCATGATATTTCAATCATTTTATTCGGATTTGTTATTTGGTAATGGTCTTGGAGTTGCCATGTTGCATCTACACCCACCCACCAAACTACTATATCAACATTGCTGCACTGCTGGACTTGATTGGTTGGATTCTCTCCATATTAATACGTGCTTTCATGTAGTTATGACCCTATAGCTATTGATCCAAAACATGCTTGCACAGCATAACATTGGACTATTTCTGCACAGCATCAATTTTTAGTACTGTGCAACAAGTGTTTAGAAACTCAGCAGTGGTTACAAGATTTACTCATTGACATGGTTAGAATAACTGAACTTAAGAGATGTTTGTATAAAGACATTTATTTTACCGCCTTCATCTCACGTTGGCATCTTCACTAGCTTCATGTAAAGTATGGATAATTAAGTGACCTAGGATGATCCAAACCCATGCATAGCAATTTCTAATTACTGGCTTTTAGTTTTCTGTTTGTTGTTTCAATATGCATTTGCTTTACTTAATAAGAATTCTATATTTTCTAAATAACATGGTAATATGCTACTCGTAGTTTACTAAATGCTCTCTTACAAGTTGTACATGATGTCGATTTCTTGTTTTTTAATTGGAAGGCTAGTGTAGATTACCCAAATCAATGTTTCTTCAATAATGTTGGTGCTTCAAAGCTTACTTTATTGCCTGTATGTTCATGTAGTTTAGGAAATTTTGTATCATTTGTGTGTCTAATAGGATGCTATTATGATTATTTTCAGGTTCTATGAGTGGAAAAAGATGGAGCAAAGAAGCAACCCTTCTATATACATTTTCAAGATGAACGCCCCTTGTTTTTGCTGCACTTTATGACACTTGGGAAGATGCTGAAGGTGAAATGTGTTGGTCAAAGGTTTATTTTGTTGAGATTAATTCTTTTCTTAAAGTACTAAATAGCAGCACTTAAGTCTAATTTTTCTGAAAGCTTGATGCATCCTTGCATTTTTTTAATCTTTTTCTCCTATGCAAATTGACATCGTAAACAGAAGTCTATGAACAATTCCCTCTGTAAATGTCATATCAGTTTTTAATACACCCTTTTGTCACATGGCCATGAAAGGGAAAAACATGCTATTGGAATATGCAATTTCAAATGCAAAGTTTCAGTTTGTGAGTGATAATGCTACTTTTGAAATTGATTTGCGTTGTTTTGTCTATTGCATTACAACATTTTCAAGTTTTGAAGACTTTTATGCATGGATGTCTTGAGATTTATTTGTATAAATGTACCTTTGCAGTGATGTATAATACCATAATTAAGGATGTCTATACTGATGTCATATGTGAAATATCCCTTATTGGGATCTTACCACAAAAAATGACAAACACAGAAAATTGCAGCAATATACTAAATCTGATTTTTGCAGATTTTACACAGAAAAGTACAGCTAGGGCAGCGAACAGAAAAATGTGAATAACTCTTAAAATACCCGTCCAAAATACTTGAAATTTTAACTGGAACAAGATAATAATATGTAGAACACAAGGGAAATATTTTTGGAATTTTTCAGATAACAGAATGCTGCCAGAAATTTACAGCATGCCTAGAATAGCCGGAAAACTTCGAAAATTAATATCTTTTCGAATACAAATGCAATAAAGATGAAACTTTGGAAATAATATATATAAAAATAGTAGATAACTCTCCAACCTTCAGATCTGAAAAAGGACTGCTGGAAACCCTAGAAATTAGGGCTGCAAATTCCCAAACAAGTCGCCCCCCTTGGAAAACAGCCAAAACCCTTGTGAAACCCTCTGTAGATGATGCCGAATCCTTCTTCTATGGCTGCCGTAGGTCTGATCCGAAAACCGGCTGAAAATCTCCACAAAAACTCTCAAAACCCTTCAAACCCTAATTCTGCAAATCCTGAAAATACCTCTGTAAAACAGCCCTGAAATCCACTCCAAATGACAAGCTAGGGTAGATCTTTCACTACCGAAGAATGCCCTGCTAGCTAGGGTTGGATCTTTCACCACCGAAGCTAGGGTTCCCGTGGGATCTTACTCCACAAGCTAAAAGTTGCAAACAACAGTTGCACCATGAAAAGAAAATATGAGTGTATGTATGAATGATTATCCTTTCACCCCTCACCTCCTTTTATAACCTTTTCATGCCAAAGAAACCCTAAAACCACTCAAGGCGCACTTTCCCAAAAAGAGGGCCTTATTAAAAATAACTTTAAGTTGCTTTTCCCTTCCTAGGCGCCTAGGCCCATAAAGTAACCTCAATGAAGAAATATAACATTTAATGCCATGCATGTCCTCTCAAGTCGCCAAAAAGGTACTTTAAGTGGCCCCAATGATGAAACATAACATCTAGTCCCTTTTTAAAAGTACTTTATGACCCAGTCAATAAAAAATAATAACAACTGGACTAGATGCCCATACCCAATAGCAAAATAGTGTCCGTAACCCCTTGGGCATGACTAGGGTTAGGGCACGCATTGGCCCTTAGGCCATGGGCGAGGGAAAAGGGACATTACAATATGCAAGTCGAGTTAGTGGCATCATATATGAAAAATAAGATGTGACCACTTTACAATCTACTAGAAAACATCCAAGGCATTGTTCGGAAAAATATACTTTGTAATGAAGTAATGACTTTGGGCAAGGATATAGGCTGGAAGATAGAACTCTTTACCACAAAAGCACAATATTAGTGCCCAATTATGGTGATCTTACATATAACATTCTCTACGAGATCTCAGTAACAACCCTTTTTGCAAGTCACTTAGATAGAAATAGAACTTGTAAATCTTCGAGAGAAGGTGTACTAGAAGAATATAGGAAATATCATAGTTATGAGACTCGGACTTGGCAGAGCTGATTTTGGACCTGGTTTTGGATTCGTAAAAAACAGGCAATTTAAAAATAAAATGTATTGAATTTATAAAACAATCGAGAGATCGAAAAAATCGGAATTTACAAAGAGTCGAATTTAGGGAAAAAAGCAGAATATATAAAAAAGCAAACTTACATATTACTAAATCCTACTTGCAATTGATTGAAAAATGAATAATTGTCATTGTGTTTGTCTTTATTCCAATCTGTGCTTCAACCGATGGCCGAGAACCAAGAGAAGTGCATGGGGACTGTAATGTCCCTTTCTAGGGCTGAAACTGAAAATCAAGGAAATGGCACAAACCCCAAGTGAAGTAAATTCTGATTTTTATAACAACAGATCTAAAAATATCAGAAAACCCTAGCAGCGAACTGTATAGGGACTTCAACTCACCATACAACCATGCAAAAACAGCTGAAAATGCTTCTAAATAATTATTTCAAGCACGACAACATTTATCCATCCAAATTACATCAAAGAAATGGAGAAAACAAGAGATTATACCCAGCTTGCAATTAATTTTATGACAGCAGCAAGGCAGCCACAAACAAGGGCTGAAAATGATAGATAAACTCCTCCAAAAATTACCAAATTGTAGATTCCAGCCTTATAAAATATGATTGAATATCAAAGAATAATGAAGTTTTGTGCCTTGGAAGGCACCCAAATCCTCTTCTACCCTAGTCACTCCCTAGGAGAGGGGCTTCAAACAATGTCAAAAGCTTTTGTATGGCTCCTCCTTGATGCCCTAGATGCAAAACAACAAGATGCTCTTCAATGAGAGTCTTCAACACCACCAAATCAAGGGTTTCCGTCCTCCAATCTCCCACAAGGAAGGGTTTCGTCCTCCTTGGATGCCACACTAATGGATTGTCACCCAATAGTGGAATGGACTAAGAGCAATCAGCCCTAGAGACCAAGTATAAAATGTATATGCCAAAAGAAGATGTGCAAATGAGCCCTAAGACTCCCTATACCCTTTGGCCGGCGCCAAGAGTCATAAGGTGTAGACTGACCTCTTAAGCTTGCTTTATCTTCTAATTCCATGTTGGGATTCTTCCCAACCTTGCCGACCTCTTAATGAAGTGTTACCATATTTTAAGCCAAAGAAGTTTGTGCATTTGTATGGCTCCTCCTTGATGCCCTAGATGCAAACCAACAAGATGGTCTTCAATGAGAGTCTTCAACACCACCAAATTGAAGGGTTTCCGTCCTTCAATCTCCCACAAGGAAGGGTTTCGTCCTCCTTGGATGCCACACTAATGGATTGTCGCCCAATAGTGGAATGGATTAAGAGCAATCAGCCCTAGAGACCAAGTATAAAACGTATATGCCAAAAGAAGATGTGCAAATGAGCCCCTAAGACTCCCCTATACCCTTTGGTTGGTGCCAAGAGTCATAAGGTGTAGACTGACCGCTTAAGCTTGCTTTATCTTCTAATTCCATGTTGGGAATCTTCCCAACCTTGCCGACCTCTTAATGATGTGTTATCATATTTTAAGCCAAAGAAGTCTGTGCCAAAAGAAGAGATAAGGAGGTGCAAATGAATTAAATAAATAAATTTATTAGCTGCTGTTCTATTCTTAGAAGTCTGTGCCAAAAGGAAGATGCATGGAAGAGGGAAATAGTTAAAATAGATTGTTGTTCTATTTGGAGTTGGTGCCAACAATAGAAAATAAATAAAGTAAATTGATTAAACAATTGTTCTTAGATCTGGGGTCAACATGAGGAAGAGACAAATTAATGAATAAAACAAAGGAATTTTGTCCCATGTGCCAAGCATGAAGGAGAGATAAATATAAAAAGGAACTGCTGTCCCAGTTTGGAGTATGCGCCAAGGATAGAAAGTCAAAGGTAAAAAAATATAAAATAAGAGACTTCTGTTCCAGTTCTAGAGTTGGCGCTAGCAGAGATGCATGGAAGGAATAAATAAAATAAAAACCAAACAGCAGTCTTTCCTAGAGGTTGGCGCCAAAAGAGAGAAGGGAAATTAGATAAAGTAAGTTGCTGTTCCATGCACTATGAAGGGTGCTAAAAATAGAAATTAATTAAAATAGATCCACTGCTGTTCCAGTTTGGCGCCAAGGGTGCATGGAGAAAGAAAATAAACCTATGTTCCACCAAGTTTCCGGGACGGGGACAACAGGGGACGGGGACAGCAGGGGACGGGGGACGTGTTTCCGGACGGATTTTTTTGGAGGCCTTTTTTAGGGGACGGCTATTAATTTATTAAAAATAAAGGAAAATATAAAAAATATAGGAAATTTCAAATATTTATATGATAACATTGATAAATCATTCATCACACTCAACAAAATTTCAAATATGAACTTTAATACACAAAATTGGAGCTAAATTGAGATTTCACATAAGGTTGAAGTATTAATTACAATAATAATTATACTTTGAAATGCCGAAGGACTGCAAGTCCCCGTCCTCGAAGTTTCTTAAACGCCCCGGTTTGGGGACGGCCCTAAAGGGCAGGGACGCGCCCCCGTGGAACATAGAATAAAACACAACCGTCTATTATTGATAACAATAGTCGTCTCTTATGATATAGACTGATTTTTTATTGTAATCACAGACATACTTGGGGGCTGATTTGTTCTGACATCTTCAGCCATTGTACTTGCACCTCTGAATAAAATAAAGCTTCGTTTTGCCCTCTCATATTGCTGTTTTTCTGATTATTCGTTGTGTTTGATAGGATATTGTGTTTGCTTTAGCGTGGAATTCGTTCCCTCTATTTCCTAAAACCCTTGAATTAATTTTGCAAAATAGTTTAGAGTTGTGCAGGTGTGTGAATCGTTAATTCTTTGTGTGCAGAGTTACTTGCAAGCATCAAACTATTGGTGTATTACCCCTATTTCCCATTTCCTTGTCAAAGTTTTCGTTTTTTAGGCGATTCACAAGGGAACCAACCCTCTCTGGAGGTTCATCTCAGACATAGGTTACCCACAGCCTTGAGGTGTTCCAATTTTTTCAACAGGAGAGAGAGTACACACACCATTCTTTTTAGGTGCAACTTCCGGGTGACAACATGATCTTCACTTTATCTTTTAATTTCATGATGGGATCATTATAATCCCATCCGACCTTCCTTAGGGAGTAAAACACCAAAGAAAAACATTAATAACAATAAAAGAAAATAAAAACGAAAACGATGGACTTTCCCTAGTGCAATTCCTTCTTGGCCACGGGAAGAGAAATGGCAAGAAGTCTTCAATTGGTGCTAGTTTGAAAAAGGGGACATTATAGGGACTCTATAGAAGGCTAAATTCTACCTCCAACAACAAACTCTTGGTTGAGTGTTAACACTTAAGCTTGATCTAGCGAGTGGAGGATAATTAGGAGAGATATTGATTTATCTCTCAAGTTTGCCTCTTCTTTTGCTCCTTTTTTCAAAGCTATCTGATTGAGCTTGCATCTCCTTACAATCTCCAATTTGGCTTGCGAACATAAAGAGACATCATGGCTGGTGGTATTTGAGGCAATTAATGCCTCCATGAAACATCGTACCACAATATAACATATCTCCTCCCCTTTCTTTCTGCCTGGAGTGCCATGCTTCTGATGAGGGTCTTTTCTTTGTGCCTATGACATTATGAAATTTGTAATACCTAGAGATTTAAATAACAGTGCCAGGGTTTAAAAATTAATTCTAATAAATTAGAAGATTAAATATAAATACGAGAAAGAGTTAATTTATTTTAAAGAAATATAAGAAAGAATTAAGGAAAGTCTTAAAGAAATAAGAGCAAAAACTAAGGTTTGTTAAAGTTTTGAACCTAGATTTTAGAAACAAAAATAAAGACGAAGAATGAAAGATAAAAGGAAGAAAGAAAAGAGAGTTTATGAGTAAGATTTTTTTACCTCTTGCTGTATGTAAAACCCTTTGAGATGTTCCCTCCTCTGCTTGAATCTCAAATCCAATAGCAATCCTTCCCATTGAAAAATTGGAAAACGTTCTTAAAACACAACTTGGTGTGGAAATGAGAGTGAAAGTGAAAAAATAACAGTGTTAGTGAAAAGAGCCACTTAGGTCTTTTGATTTTAAGATCCAAGTGACCATTTTTGTTGTTTTTTATTTTTTCAGTCATAAGTTTTTTTAATTTATAATGTTGTTTGTAAGCAAAAATGAGTTTGGGAGCAGATCGCAGGAGCAGTGAGGAAGATTGCAAGAACAATGGAAAAAGCGAAGAAAGCCTTGGGGGCAAATGATCCATGCGAAACACAGACTGGAAACAAGGATGAAAATGAAAAGCCTTGGACAAAAGAAAAGAAGAAGCCCCATGGGAACATGGTAAGTAGGTCTGGTTTGCATATCATTTTCCAGATGTGGAAGAATTGCCTGCCATTAATATTCAGGACAAGGAAGTAGAACCCTCTTCAAACTTCTCAAGGATTCAACCCTCATCTGCAAATTAATGGGCTTCAAGACGAGTGCAGTGGATTTGCAAAACTTATCGAGCAAAAACTGGGGAATCAGCACAACTAATCAGGTAAAGCTTGTCCCCTCTTATTTTTTTCAAGTCTCCTTTGATTTGACTAAAGACAGAGATGAAGTATTTAAAAATGTTCCCTGATTTTATGGAAGAGCCGGTCTGTTTCTGTGTCTATGAAGTGTTCAACCCTAGAACTGAAGACATCTTAAGTGTACCTATTTGGATAATGGTCTACCAATTGAGCTGTGGAGAGAGGTATCTTTGAAATGGTGGGGAATCATCTTGGGGAATATATTTGCATGGCTAGGTCAACTAAAGTCGAACTTCTGTTTGTATATGCCAGAATCTTTGTCAAGATTGAGCTCTCTAAACCCCTTCCTGAAGCCATCAAACTCAGATCTGAGTCCGGATTCAAGATCTGGACTGTGAAAACATCCTTCCAGCTGTAGAATATGCCATGAACATTCACTTTGTCTGGGAATGTCCCAAAACGATAAAAGTACCTGCACAGGAACTAGAGTTTGAAGCCCCGAAGAAAGCGGGAAAGAAGAATGCAAAGGTATGGAAACCAAAAACAATTTCGATGCCCTAATCTGAGCAAATGAAGTAGATGCATCTTCAGATGCAGAAGCAGTCTCTTTGGTTAAGGACACTCTGTCCCCTTGAAATATTCCTAACATTCAAAGCGCCTCCTAAATCTGGTAAGTGTCTGCCCTCGAAAACCCTTTTCTGATGGTAAATAACTTGATCCTTGTGGAATTGGAGGAAGAAGAGAGTGTTGATAATGAAGATGCAGAGGAAGATTTCATAGGGTTAGATGAGCTATCACACTCATAACTTAAGAAAATGTTAAGTCGATTTGGGTTGAATAAAATTGCAATTAGAAAACTAGATCTAAAATTAGTGCAGCAAGGCAAGAACATCGAAGAAGACCAACTCAATCAAACTCTAGAAACCTTGAAGCACAAATGAACATTGTAAAGGGCAGGCAAAAACAAATCTCAAAGACGCAAGCGAAATAGAGGAAACAAAGATGGCAGAAAAAGAACTAGTGTGTGATCAATACGGTAGAAGAGGAGAAAGAAAGGGAAAAGAATCCTTCTGTAGGACAGTTAAAAATGGGAAAAACTGGCTCCAACTCTTCGGGATAAACGCTTCACCCCAGTAGCGGGCTGAAACCACCGCTCTAATGTTAATAATCTCCTAGAACATGTGGGGGTTGAGTGCTTCCCCACAAACATAGGCTGTTAATACAACTTATATTGGAACAATCTATTCTCACTCAAGTGATTAGTAGTATTTGGAGAAATAATAATTTCGTTGCTGTTGATCTGGTCAGATCTTTTGGAGGATTAACATTTTCATGGAACCCTCTCACTATTTCAAAATTTCTTCTAGAATATTGCATCAATTGGCAAGTGGTGAGTCTGTACTTGTTTTAAAAAAAAGGATGGATAGGAAAATTGTGACTAGGACTTCGAACAGGTCTAATGACCCTTTCAAGGGTTTAGACCAAAAGAAAAGGAATTTAGCCAAACACCAAAATTATTCAGATCTGATTTTAGTTGCAGCAGACTGAAAATGCAAAATCAGCGAACTGTACTCTTCACAAATAAATACCAAACACCATGAAATACTTAAAATTAACTTGCCACAATTTATATATATATTTATACATCCATAAGAGCCAAAATCAATAAAAATACTGAAGAAACCACTGCTGGAATTTAATTAATGTCCAGTTATTTGCAGCCACAAGAAAATGTAGATCTAGGGTCTAGAAACCCCCAAAAATCATAAAACTTGAGATTCCGGCCTTAGAAATTATGATAATTCAGATTATCAACTGAAAATGTATATATAAATTCACCAAACCCTCTAAACCCTACTCAAGGTAGGTCGCTCCACATGTAGGAAGCCAAATAAAATCTGAAAATGAAAGATATCTCTCCAAATCAGCCTTATACTTCGATCCCAAGTCAAGATGAAGGGTTTTCGTCCTTCACTCAACCTCTAGAAGGGTTTTCGTCCTCCTAGGCAAGACACACATGAGGGTTTTCGTCCCCAAGTGCAAGAACAAGGAGCTCCTAGCTCGCTATGCTCAAGTAAGATAAAATGCGCCAAGTCTAGATAGAAATGATGCCATAGATCTTTTTTTATATCTTTCAATTCGCGCTAAAAGTACAAAAAGGCAAGGCCGACCGTATAAGAAAGAAAACACTAAAGAAAATATAAAATATTAGTAAAAAACATATCATATAGATGCTCGTAGTTCTCCATCTTCTTCACTTTTTTGCCATGGAGAAGGAATGACAAGAAGTTCAAAAAGTAGCTCTTAAGTGGGAAAAAGGGACATTCAATAGGGGTTTTGGAATTTTGTGTAGGGCAAAATGGCCTCTAGCCATGGTCGCAAAAGGACATTCAAACTTGAACTTATCCTGTCAAGTCGAAAGGGAGATTGTCTGCATCTGTCACATTGGAGAGGAAGGGCACGTTTATGCAAGGAGAGAATCTTTGGTTAGGGCTCAACAAGATTTTATTCCCTCTTGGCGCCAAGGATTCAGAGAGTCTTGCAGCTCCATTACAACTGCATGAGGACGCGCGTCCAATGATTGCTTGAATCATTGTCTGAAATTTCAAAGACGCTGATTTAGTCACAGGAACTTCCAGCGGGACTTCTTTTCACATTTCGAATGGAGGTGAACTAGTTGATCAAGATGTCTTAAGTGTGATAAGGTTTTGGACCCTTGTAATGTTAATGGCAAAGGGAACCCTTCTACACTAATCATCGAGTTGAAGATAAAACCTCCAACTCAAAGCTGGTGTTTTCTCGATGACAAGAAGAACCTTGATTTGAAATCTGCACGTGATCCATTAGGGCATGATGATGATGATGATTCCAGCTTTACATTGACGGGTAACAAAGAATATGCAGAGAGAAGACAAAATGTGGAACATAGAGGAGTGATTTTGTTCTTTTTACGTTGCATGCCTAATGAAGGCACGTTTAATAAGTGATGTTAACTGAACTAGGAATCCAAATGGCTTTCGTTGAACTCAAGTTTGTCTCCGCTTTTGTTCAACTCCAAAGCTTCTACATGTATGTTCTTCAGTTTGGAACGTGGAGCGTGGCTGACCCAAAAGATCAAGGACAAGCACATTATCCTCTTTGGCTGGAGTTTTTTTCCCTTTTGGTTGATACGTGTCATTTGTTGATTTATTTGCCGCTTGTTTTGGGAAGGTACCGATCTCGGATGGAATATGGAACTCATTGTGGGTTAATCCACATGTTTGTATGGAAGCTGAATTAAAAAAGAAATTGCCTTAGTTCATTTCCATTATGATAATGGATGAAATTCAAATCAATGTAAGCTATGAAAATGCAATGTAACAGGAAGTAAAATACTATGAATAATATCTCCTCCTTTGCGTTCCGTAGAAAACCTCAGAATGAGCCAAGAAACATGGATGAGCCCTGATTGCGTGATATGTAGGTGCTTTTCTCGAAACGGAGCAAAACCTTCCTGCAACAATAATCTACTTACTTTGCACCAAATGGATAAAAGGATTATGGATTTGGGGTGCTTCAAGATGAGGCTATTTGGGCATTAGGATGAGGTGGAGGGATGTTCTTTTCTCAAAGGATGCAATAACTTAGACAAGACATTCAAGCTTATTTTCGAGTGTCTTTTAAAGGGGGTAAGACTGTATTTATAGCCTAGGAAGTGATTAACTTAAGAGTAATTTAATTTTTAGGGCGAAACGTATCGGAAACGTCTAGGACGTTTTTGGTACGCTTTTGTACTTGTTTTTGTATCGAAACATCTTAGACAGGGGTGGGGCTAGGGACGTTTCTGCAGTAACACAACTGCGCCGGCAATAATGGAGAAATTTGGCTTTGACAAAGATTGGCGAGATTGAGTTGCAAGCAATGGCGGATTCTAAGAAGATGGGAAGAAAGAGCGTTTGCCCTTCCCTACTAGTTTTTCCCTCACCTTGAGTCTTTTCTTGAATCATATCTTGTGTTATAGCCTAAATGCTTGTTTATGCTGCTATATGTGTTTAATTTAGTCCATAAATATTGTTTTGCAAGCAATCTAAGCACTAGGAATCTCATTCACTAAGAGTTATTAATTGTCATTTCAAACATAACTGAAGTAGGCAAGGTTTTGTGGTGATTTTGTGAGTTATAAGCAGAGTTTACAGATCATTTTTGTGTTAGAGCTGATTATATATCCTTGGGGACTCTGGAAAATTAGGTCGTGTTGGTTTGTATGATAGTGACAAGGTCACAAGGTAGAGATTTACTACCTTGTGATCCGAAGATAGCTACAAGAGAGTGGGATCAAAGGACAAGAGGGGTGGCAAGAGAAGGAGAAGAAGAATCAACAAGTAGAGTTACGATTACTAAATACCACCATAGAAAGGATGTTGAGGCATCAAAAAGAGATCTTAGACCAACAAAATCTCACAACTAATAGGCAAGAAGCCATGGATGAAGTGGTTTAAGCTCTAGCCAAGAAGCTTGGTGTAGGAGGAAGAGAGAGCCATGATGAAGAATTCATGGAAGAGCATGAGGAAGAAGAGCAACAACCTCCAAAAATCAGGCAAAAATAAGGTAACATATGAACATGCTCCTTTCAAAGTTGAAACTAAGGTTGAGATTAAGAACTTTGAGGGACAAGTAGATGCAGAATTACTAGATAAATGGTTGAAGCAAATGGAGGTATATTTAGTAGTACATCATGTCACGGAGGCACCAAGGATCACTTTTGCACTTCTCAAGATGGACGGTCTTGCTCTTGTTTGGTGGGAAACCCACCTTGAACCACTTGTGAAAGGAAGAAGAGTGTAATGTCCCCTTTTTGGAATTAGTTCCAAATGAAGACTTCTTGCCAATTTTCTTCCCGTGGCCAAGAAGAATTTGAGCAAGGGAAGTATGTGGGTTTCATTTATGTTTTCTTTCATTGCTATTAATGCTTCTTTTTGTATTTTCCCTACATAAGGATAGGTTGGCTGGGCTGGAGAGCTCATAAAGACAAATTAAAAATAGAAGCATGCACTTAAAGAGGTCGGTCATGGGAAAAATCACCCTTATGACTCTTGGCGCCAAAAAGGGAGGATATAAAGGTGGATCGAATGGCCTAAGGAAGGTTATGCATGTTTATTTCAAAGATTGATATCTTGGGTTTGTGCACGACGTGCCCTACTCTCCACTGAAGACAAAAACCTTTGGTGTGGCTCAACTTTGAGGACGAAAACCCTCATTGGATCCTATTGGGGATGAAACCCTCAATAGTCACAACACTTGGGGATGGAAACCCTCATTTGTTGCATTGGTGGCTTCATACAGGGAGTCACAAGTGGACTTAATTGGCAGATTTTGGAACAAGGTGTTTATCCGTGCTTAGGGCACTCCTTCAACTAGGGCACACTTTTGGGGGCTGCCACATTCATTTCCAGCTTGATCTACCCATTTGGAGATTTCGGGAACACTTTTTAGTGGGTTTTCATGGTTGGAAAATTGTGATTTCACTTTCATTGGATAGCTGGTCTTTTCAAGATCATTTTGAGCTTTGGTTTGTGTTGAAACTCCAAGTATTGATGGAGTTATGAATTTTAGAAGTTTCAGCTGTATTTGCACTTAAAACAAATTTACAAAATACATATTTGCTCCAGATTTCATCTTGCTGGTTTTATTGAGTATTTGGGATATTTCTATGATTAATTTTCAGTCCATATTGCATGTGAATGATTGTTCCTAAGGGCTGGTACAGTTCGCTGCCCTAAGGGGATATTAATTAATGTTCTAAGCTGATTTTGATACCCTAAAAGTATAATTTCCAGATCGCTGCTAGGGTTTTTAATATTGTGGGATCTGCTGTTATAAAATCATATTATTTTCAGTTTAGTGTTGGTGTATTTTCAGATCTGATTCTTAGGGTTTGTGGCCAAACCCTTATTTTTGGTTTAAGCCCTAGAAAGGGATATTACAATGATGTTTGATGTAGATAGCTGAGATGGATTTAAGGAATTGCTAAGAGCTAACTTTTATCCTATTGGGAACAAAACTGATCAACGTATTAAATGGCAGTTTATAGGAAATCCAATGGTTAAAGTGTGCAGGTTTATACTACAAAATTCCGAAGACAAGCCATGTTGCTGAATATGGACTTGGAGGATGAAGACATTCTCACCAAATACTTGGGGGACTGCATACTCATCTAAGGAAGAGGGTCATCTCCAGCGAAGCCAAAGGACCTCAATGAAGCTTGTGTGTAAGCATACTATATAGAAGATGAGAAGAAGCAAGGAGATGGAGAGTCAAAACCAAAACAACCCACAAACCAGTCCAAGAAAGAGCAAAGCCATGCGAACAAGAAGGGTAAGAAGGCTGCCACCACTTTAAACACTTGTAAGGATCCCAATAATTTTTGTAAACATTGTGATATCAATGGACATACTAGTGCTGCATATTGTAAATTGCATTCGGAGTTGCACCCAAAGAATTGTTTTGACTCTAAGAAGTCCATGACCACTTTGAAGACCAAGGTTGAGGTTGAAATAGAGGACAATTCTGATGTAGATGAGAGGCTGGGTTGCGTGGCCACTAATGTGTACTGAGAATAAGAAGAGATGAGTAAGTTATTCCAAATCAAGAAAACTAAGGTAGATGCATTAGTTGATCCTTCTTTTTAATCCATTTTGATTTCTGATGCGGTTGTGAAAAAGCTTGGTCTTGAAACTTATGAGCATCCACACCCCTATTCTTTGGGATGGGTGAAAAAGAGTGTAGAAATTCAAGGTACTAGAAGATGTAAGTTAAAGTTTGGAATGAATTCTCAATTTATTGATGAAGTAGAAGCTAATGTGATTCCACTTGATGCATTTGATGTGGTTTTACTTATTTAAAAACTTAATATCCACAATAACATCAATCACACAAGATCCAATAATTATGAAACACAATATTTATGTGAAAACCCATTCGAGAGAAAACCACAGAGAAAAGACTGCTTGGATCTATTGTCCAAATCTTGTCACAAAAAGATTTCTTACAAAAATTTTAGGCACCAACCTACCGGAGACACCAATCCCCACCACTAGCAATTTGTAGGCACCAACCTACTGGAGACAACAATCCCCATAATTTCTAGGCACCAACCTACCGGAGACACCAATCCCCACAGCTAAGCACTAACTTAGCAAGAGACACCAATCTCTTTTCTTAGGAGGCACCAACCTCTAAATAATCTTCTTCAATGAATATCAATAACATAAACTTCTTCACAAAGATCTGCTCTATATTCCACCTTCAGAATTCAACCTTCTAAATGATCTTCAATCTCAGAGATCTGCCTTTTAATTCATTCCACACTTCACTCAAAATTTGCTTTGAAAATGATCAACACTTCATTCATGAAATTTGCTTGAATGATTCTCAGTTCATTCCACCCTCTCAATACTCTTTAATGATTTCTATTTCATTCCACTCATACTAAATTTGCTCTTAATGATCTCTCATTCATTTACTTGCAAAATTTTGCCTTTTCTCTATATATTTCAGACTCCCTTTTTTGACATTCATTTCTCCACACTTGCACACTTTAAATTTCCAACTATATGTCCTTTTATACCATTTTCATCTCTTGAAAGGGTGTGATTTCTTCCCAAGGGTCGGCCCAATAACATTCTTTTGGATGTAAGACATGAGTCGGCCTTTTCAGATTGATATTTGAATTTATGAGTTTTTCTTTGACTTCCATGGACTTGCTTTGTTTTCACCTTGTTCTGCGGCTTTCCATGACCTTCATGCGGACTTTTTCTATCCTTCTCCTTTTCCGTAGCGGCTTCCTTGACCTCCGCGACCTTTTTCTTTGACCTCCGGCTTTCCTAGACCTCCGCGGCCCTTCTTTGACCTCGTGGCTTTCCTTGACCTCCGTGGCTTTCCATGACCAAATCCTTTGTTACGCGGATATTTAGACTTGTTACCACTTGCGGAACACTATGGATCACTTCCTTTGTTCCACGGTACACATCTTTTGTTCCGTTCTTTCTCACCTCCAAAAACCCATGGGACACTAAAAATGGTCCTTTGTTGTGCATGCTTTGGCATCACTTGTCTACAAACACCGCGAAACACTTCAAAATGACTTCCTTTGTTGCGACTTTTGAAAACCCACGAAACACTACAAAATGACTTCCTTTGTTGTGTGACATGCAGAATTCAAACTGCAATAACTTTTTTTCTTGATTAACTCATTCCTTAGACATCAATGACAAGTATTTCCAACATATGGAACATGTAAGCTAATTTCTTTGACATCATCATTCCTTTGACATCAATGACAATATTTCCAACAATCTCCCCTTTTCATTGATGGCAACCTTGCATAGAGGTTACCTGTGAATATAACAAGAACATAATGCCCCCTTGTTGTAATTCTCCCCTTTCGTAACTCTCCCCCTTTGACATCAATGGCAAAGGGACAATCACAATTGTCACAAAGAATATTCATCAACTGATCTTTCTCTGAGTTGTCTTCACTATGGAGCTAAAAAGATAATGTAGTGATTAGCTCCCTTGAATTGATGCTTCTCCTTTAGTGACTGGATGAGAAAGATATCACTCCCAATTTGTCTGAGATATTCAAAAATTTCTTTTGGAAGGGGCTTTGTGAAAATATTTGTATTTGTTCTTTTGTGGCAATGTATTCCAACTTTAACATGTTGTTTTGCTACTTGTTCTCTTAAGAAATGATACTTGATAGGAATATGCTTTGTTCTAGAGTGCATAACAAGATTCTTTGAAATATTTATTGCACTAGTGTTATCACAAAATATGGAAATTGGAAGATCAAATTCTACCTTGATGTCTTTCAATGTCTACTTCATCCAATAACTTGTGTGCAACATGACATTACTGCAATGTATTATGCCTCTGTTGTGGATAAAGAAATAGAAAGTCTGTTTCTTGCTTAACCAAGATACTAACTTGTTGCCAAGAAAAAATGCTCCTCCACTTGTACTTTTCTATCATCAACACTTCCTTGCCCAATCTACATCTATATATGCTTTTAGAGTGAAATCTTCACCTCTTGATACCACAAACCATAGTCCAAAGTGCCCTTTAGATATTTAAATATTCTTTTGACTTTTATTGCACATGAGTTTCTTTTGGTGTTGCTTGGAAACATGCTACCATGCCTACTGCTTGCATAACATCTTGGCCTTGATGTTGTCATATAGTAGGAGGGCTGCCAATCATTGACCTATAAAGTGTCTGATTTGCTTCAGAGATTCATCATCCTTTCTTAACTTACAACCTATGACCATGGGTGTGCTTACTGGTTTGCAATCTTCCATCTTAAACTTTTTCAACATCTCCTTGATATACTTGGTTTGTGAGATAAATATGCCTTTGTCAGATTGAGAAATTTGTAAACCAAGAAAGAATGATAACTCACCAAGCATGGACATCTCAAACTCCTTTTGCATTTCCATAGCAAACTCTTGACACATTTTGTCACTACTACCTCCAAAAATGATATCATCCACATAAACCACAACAATTAATTGATTCTTACCTTCAGTCTTGATGTAAAGATTGCTATCAACAATTCCTCTTTTGAAACCTTGTTGTTGTAGATACTTGTCAAGTCTTGAGTACCAGGCTTTGGGGGCTTGTTTCAGCCCATAAAGTGCTTTCTTCAGCTTGCACACATAATCCTTATCTTCTGATAAGAGGAACCCTTCTGGCTGTTCAATATATACTTCTTCCTCTAAATTTCCATTGAGAAAAGTGACTTGACATCCATCTGATAGACTTTAAAGTTCTTAAAACAAGCAAATGCCAAAAACATTCTAATAGCTTCTAGTCGTGCAACAAGAGCAAAAGTTTCTTCAAAATCAATACCTTCAACTTGAGCATACCCTTACAAACTAATCTTGCTTTATTTCTCACCACTTGTCCATCTTCATTTAGCTTGTTCTAAAAACCCACTTGGTGCCAATCACATTTTTGTCTTTTGGTCTTGGGACAAGTTCCCAAGTCTCATTCTTTTCAATTTGATTCAACTCTTCTTCCATAGCCCCAATCCAATGTTTGTCTTCACTTTCTTCTACAAAATTCTTAGGTTCTATTTTAGATAGTAGGGACAGGTTTGCATGTTTTGATGCATTTGCTAATCTTCTTCTAGTTTGTACTCCAATATTTTTATCACCAAGAATTTTACTTTCTGAATGGTTCTTCTGACAAATCTAGATGGTGTCTTTGTATCCTTTTGTTTAATCACTTCTTCTTCTTCTTCTTCTTCTTTTCTTCTTTACAACTTGCTTCCTTTGGGTAATCAATTTCTTGTGCTCTTTCCTTTTGATATCTTACTTCATCCACTTTTACATTTGCACTCTCAACAATCTTGTGCAATCTTTTATTATAACATCTATAGGCCTTGCTTCTTGAAGCATAACCAAGGAAGATACCTTCATCTGATCTGGAGTCAAACTTTCCCAAGTCTTCATCATCTCTCTTTATATAGCACTTACTCCCAAACACTTTGAAGTATTTAACTGTTGTTGGTCTACCCTTCCATAATTCATAAGGTGTTTTGTTGTTGTTTACTCTAATTTTCCCTCTGTTCAGAATGTAGACTGTGTATAAACTGCTTCTCTCCAAAACATGTTTGATAGCTTGGATTCATTCAACATTGTTCTAGCCATCTCTTGTATGGTTCGATTCTTTCCTTTCTAAAACTCCATTTTGTTGTGGAGTCCTTGCAGCTGAGAAATGTCTCTTTATTCCATGATGCTCACAAAAATCTTCAAATTCATTTGAGGTAAACTCACCTCCACGATCTGATCTCAAGCACTTGATTTTTAAATCAGTTTCATTTTCAACCAAGGCTTTAAAATGCTTTAAACTTCTCAAATGCCTCATATTTTTCTCTCAGAAAGTAACCCATGTCATTCTAGAGTAATCATCAATAAAAACATAAAATAACTTTCACCTTGCATGCTTTGTGTTCTTGTAGGCCCACAAAGGTCTGTATGGACAAGTTCTATGGCTTTGTTGTTGAGTACTCCTTTGTCTTGAAGCTTACCCTTGTTTGTTTCCCATGTTGACATTGCTTGCAAAGAGTGTTTGAAGGTTTAGTAATCTTTGGCATATCTCTTACAACTTGCTTGGTGCTGATTTTCACTAGATTATCAAAGTTTATGTGCCCCATTCTTCTATGCCATAACCAACTCTCATTTGTTTGTCCCATGTAGCATTTTTCTCCTTTGATCTCACTTGAGTATGTATAGGTTATTTGTTGTTTTGTTTGCATCTGCAATTAATCTTCCTGTATCAGCCTTCTGATCTCACAACCTTGAGCATAAAATGTGAGGGTGTATCCTTGATCACACATTTGACTAACACTAAGAAGATTATGCTTTAAACCTTCAACATACAAGACATTCTTTGTTTTTGTCTTTCCATTATCAAGACTAAGAGTACCTCTTCCAGTTATCCTTGTTGTAGCATTATCTCCAAACTTTACAGTGCTTCTTGTTTACTTCCTTTAGAGAGATAAACTTGTTTTATCCCTTTCATGTGGCTTGAGCAACCACTATCAATGTACCATTGATTTTCTTCATTTAGAGCATGCAGGGCAGTTTGTACAAGCATAGATTTCTCCTTCGATTATCTTGCTCTTGCTTCCTTTCCCAAACATTCGTAGATTTTTCTTTTTGTTTAGCAGGGGCATCCACTTTCTTGTTTTGTCTGGGCAATTCTATAAAACCACTTCTACAAAAACGTGCTATATGACCATAGTTTTTGCACTTATAACATACAATATCATTCTCATTGTAATTTGATAAAGGGGCAAATGAATTGTAGTTTCTATTTGAGAACCCATAAGAACTTTTGTTCTTGTTCCAACCAAAATTTCTTGCACGAGTCCTACAATCTATTGCTTTATGACCAAAGTGATTACATGAAAAACAATAACCAAAGAAAGAGTTTTGAAACTTGGTCATATGATGCTTCCTTGGGGAAAAAATCTTTGATTTTATCCTTGTTGCCTTTGGGAGGAATGTTGGTATTATGTGGAACATGATTCTCCTTCATCTTGCTGTTTTCATTCTTGATGGGACTTTTGAGAGCATCATGCATAGCTTTTTGGCTTTTCTTCATTTTCCTTCTTTGGTGGCACTTTGGGATCTTCTTTGGTAGTCATCTGATCTTCTTTGTACCCAAGACCAGTCTTGATAAATGGTGATCTTTGGTTATTGATAATATCATCTAAGATTTTAGTACTCTTTTCAAACTTGAGGCTTCTGTTCAACTTAGTAGTTGTTTTCTCTAGTTCCTTCCTTAAGGAAACAATTTCAGACTCTAGCCTCTCACAATTTTCTTCTTTTGTTTTCAATTGGATTCTCACTTCTTCCTCTATTCTTTTTTCCTCTTCAAGTTGAATCTTTAGGTTAATGATTTTTCTTTTAAATCACAATCCTCTTCTTCATATTTTTGAATTTGTAACTTTTGTTTTAGATTCCTTTTCTTAAGCTTCTTGATCTCATTTAGGGCACAAATGAGTTCTTCTTCTAGATCCACTTCCCCATCTGCTTTCAGCATTCTCTTCCTCTTCCGAATCCTTCTTTTCTTTTTTTTGTCTTCACTTCTCCAAGATATCCCCATTTGATTCTATTGCCATGAATAGAATTTCTTCTCCATCATTGTCTGAGATTTCATCATCTCTCTCCTCAGATGAGCTACTTTTCCTTTTTGGAATAGAGGTTTTTCTTATGCTTGTGAAGGTTCTTCTTTTTCTCAGGTTTTCCCTGTTTGTAGACTCTTTTTATATTGATGGTGTTTGCTCCCTTTCTTCTTGTTATGATCTTCTTCATCATCACTATTATCCTTTTTGCATATGGACACTTAGCAACAAAATGTCCTATTTTTCCATAGTTAAAACATTTGAAGGGTAGCTTACCTTTGTATTTTCCTGATCCTTTCTTAAGCTTTCTAACAAAATGAGCTTCCTCTGCATTTGATTCATTATTGGTGCTATAGCTTGATTCAGGCTCTTCATTCTTCACCTTCTTTGAGGCTTTGAAGGTGCCTCACGCTTAGATGATTTTTCCTTTTTCTGTTCTCATTTCATATGCCGTTAGAATCCCATGTAATCCATCCATTGTTAGAGTATCTAGATCTTTCATTTCTTCAATGGCAGAAACTTTGGCATCAAACCTCAAGGGAAGGGACCTTAACACCTTTTGCACAATCATTGCATTCTTCAACTTTTTCTCCAAGACCTCTGATGGTGTTGATAATTTCATCCACACAAAGAAGATAGGCTGCAATATTTTCTTCATCTTTCATTTTCAAACTCTTAAATTGTCTTCTATGAGTTTGAAGCTTGGATTTCTTCACTTTGTCATCTCCTTCATAGATGTTCTTGAGTTTGTCCCAGATTTCTTTTGCTGATTCACACTGCATCACCTTGACAAACTCCGATTTTGATAGACCACATAAGATTGCATTCATAGTTTTTGCATTGTTTTCACTAGCCTTCTTTCCAGCCGTATATCATTGGTGGAGATGATGGAGTTACATAACCATTCACAACTGATTGCCAAATATCAAAGCCAAGAGCCATTAGATAAGTTCACATTCTTATGCTCCAGAATGCATAGTTTGATCCATCAAACAATGGAGCTTTGTTTGAGGAGAAACCTTCTTGACTAGCCATGTGTGCTCCCGAGATCTACCTTCCAGTGGTTAAACTATTTTTAAAGGAACTCGCTTTGATACCAATTGATGAACACACACTTATACTTGAGAGGGGGTGAATTTAGTATAATACAATCTTTTACTTATTTAAAAACTTAATATCCACAATAACAACAATCACACAAGATCCAACAATTATGAAACACAAGATTTATGTGGAAACCCTTTCAGAGAAAACCACAGAGAAAAGACTGCTTGGATCTATTGTCCAAATCCAATCACAAAAAGATTTCTTAAAAAATTTGTAGGCACCAACCTACTGGAGACACCAATCCCCAAAATTTGTAGGCACCAACCTACTGGAGACACCAATCCCCACAACTAAGCACCAACTTAGCAAGAGACACCAATCTCTTTTCTTAGGAGCACCAACTTCCAAATAATCTTCTTCAATGAATATCAACTTCTTCAAAAGATCTGCTTTGAATTCAATAACCTTCTAAATTCTTCACAAAGATCTGCTCTGAATATTCCCCTCAAAAATTCAGCCTTCTAAATGATCTTCAATCTCAGAGATCTGCCTTTTAATTCATTCCACACTTCACTCTTTAAATTTCTCTTACTTAGAAATGAATGATATCTCATTCATTTACTTGCAGAAATCTGCCTTTATCTCTTTATTTCGCACTCCCTTCTTCTTCATTCAGTTCGCCATTTCTCCACACTCACATCCATTTTAATCTTTCCAACTATATGTCCTTTTATACCATTTTCATCTCTTGAAAGGGTGTGATTTCTTCCCAAGGTCAGCCCAAAAACATTCTTTTTGGATGCAAGACATGAGTCGGCCTTTTCAAACTGATATTTGAATTTTTGAGTTTTTCCTTGACTTCCGTGGACTTGCTCTGTTTTCACCTTGTTCCGTGGCTTTCCATGACCTCCGCAGGACTTGCTTTATCCTTCTCTTTGTTCCGCGGCTTCCCTTGACCTCCGTGGACCCTTTTTGTCTTCCGCCTTGTTCCACGACTTTCCTAGACCTCCATGGCCTCTGACCTCTCGGCTTTCTTTGACCTTCGCTTTTCTAATGACAAATCCTTTATTACGCGGATATTTAGACTTGTTACCACCCTCGGAGCACTATGGATCACTTCCTTTGTTCCACAGTGACACATCCTTTGTTCCGCGGCATTCTCACCTCCAAAAACCCGCGGGACACTAAAAATGGTCCCTCTTTGTTGTGTGGCATTGACTTGTCTTCAAACCCGCGAAACACTACAAAATGACTTCCTTTGTTGCGTGGCTTTGAAAACCCGCGAAACACTACAAAATGACTTCCTTTGTTGCGTGGCATGCAGAATTCAAACTGCAATAACTTTTTCTTGATTAACTCATTCCTTAGACATCAATGACAACATTACCGAACATATGGAACATGTAAATATTAATTTCTTTGACATCATCATTCCTTCAAACTTCAAAGGGGCATACATCAAAATGGGAGGTAGAGCATGAGATTCAACTATTGTTGAAATCTCCTCTACCTAACATCGGGTTGTATAGGCAAACCATGACGGAGATCAATGGATTGAAGAAACAACTCCAAGAGCTGCTAGAACAAGGGGTAATTCACCCAAGTACCTCTCCATGTGGGTCACCCATTGTGATGGTACAAAAATAGGTTAGTTCTTAGAGAATATACATAGAGCACTTTGGGCTTTGAACAAGATCACCATAAAGAACCAATATCCACTTCCATGGATAGATGATCTCTTGGACCAACTTCAACATGCCAAGTATACAAAGTTGGATCTTAACTCTGGGTATCACTAAGTTCGAATAGAGGAGGATGTGTGGACGATGACTTCAAGACAAAACAAGGTTTGTATGAGTGGTTAGTACTTCCGTTCAATTTATGTAATGCACCCGCTATATTTATGAGATTGATGAATACATGTGTCATTGTATATTCTTAGATGAGTTTCTGATTTTAAGTGCCATGTAGGAAGAACATTTAACTTAGTTGCAGCACGCCTTGCAAGTTCTAAAGGAGAAACAATTGTTGTGCAACATGAAGAAATGTGAATTTGCTAAACAATCACTAGTCTATCTTGGGCATGTGGTTGGAGGAGGTGAACTATGAGTGGATCCTGCCAAGGTAGAAGCCATCACCAATTGGCCCACACCAAGGAGTGCCACCGAGACTAGGAGTTTTGTAGGGGCAGTACAATACATGAGGAAATTCATACCAGGCTTAGCTACATTGCAGCACCACTAAATACAGTTCAACGAAGGCTAGGAGTTTTGATTAGGGTAAGGAACATGATGAGGCTTTTGAGACTTTGAAATACAAAATAACTATGCTCTAGTATTTTGTCTTCCTAACTTGCAGCAGTTATTTGAAGTTGAGACCGATGCTAGTGAATATACTATGGGTGTAGTGTTGCTATAGGGAGGTAAGCTAGTTTGTTATCATTATGAAACTTTTACTACAACAGTTGGAGGATATCCAATTTATGATAAAGAAATGTACGCACTAGTTCAAACAATAAAGAAATGGAAACATTATTTGTTGGGTAAAGAAACTATAGTGCATACTGACCACAAATCCCTCCAATATTTGCAAGAAAAATCTAAGTTGCAGCAGGCGAGGCACTACAAGTGGATGGAATTTCTTCAATGATTCCATCTCAGGTTATCAAGTATAAGAAAGGTAACAAAAATGTGGTGGTTGACATGCTATCTAGGTTGCTATGACAGAAAGTATCTCATCTTTGACCACTATCTCTGCCTAGAGCACTGTTGGCTAGATTTTTTGCACAACCGAAAACCCTGGTAGTCATGAGATAAATCTCCCTCATTTACTGGTGAGGCTCCCGTGTAAGATTTTTATCAATTATGGATTTGAGTAATTGTTTGTGGGTTTTACTTTAATTGCAAAGCTCATGAGCCATAGCTAGGCAATTCTGCAGCAAGTAAGCAACTGTAAAGAAATATTTGCAAAAGGGGGAAATAATTGAATCCGGGAAGAAAGCAAAGAAGATGTGCAATCCAACCAATAGTTTGTAGAGTTGGTCTCATGCACATAGATGAAACAAATAAATTTCACAATACAAAATTTAAAGAAAAGGAAAGTTTCAAATCTAGATATGAGATAACACAAAGTTTATGCAAAGATCTACACAAAAGTAAGAAACAAATGCACTGTTGACACAAAGTTCTTCGGAAATATGCCTCCTTTCAATTCCTTAGCTTTTAGAAAGATATCAAGGGTTTCAACTCAAAGTCTAGAACACAAGAATGTTGATTACAAATTCTGATCCTTTAACCCGTAGGCTCTTCCTCTATTTATAGTGTATAGAGGGCAATTACAAATAGGAAGTTTTTAATGAATTGCCACATGTGGAAGCTATGAAAAAAGGAAGCAACTGACAATCTTCCTCCTGGAATTCCTCTTTGCATGACATGCATGATTTATAATTGAAAATAGAACCTTCTATTTTGCATGTTTGCCACCTATTTCCAAGTAATTGACTTCTTCCAGTAACTTGAAGTAATGGCTTTTAAACCAATCACTTAAGTTTTACAATTTAATTGATTACTCAATTACTTTGTCGAAGAAAATAAGAGAAAGAAAGAAGAAAGAGGAGAAATTAGAAGAAAGTTGCTACCCTCTCACTCTTGTTCTTCTTCCATACTCTGCATGCTGATCCAACCTGTATTGCACCTCTTGCCTCATGAATGATCTGAATGATATTTTTGCCTTGAATCCGAGATGCTTTTTCTTTTTCATATGTTGTTGAATCATTTCCTTTGATTCTCACCAAACTGGATCTGGAAGTAGCTGACTGTGATTTTGCTTGCGGGTGTTGCCTTTGACCTGTCTTCCCTCTTATCCTTGAAGCTTTTGTAGTTCTTCTCCAGTATGTGCACCAGTGCAATGTTTGCCGTAAACAATTTAGACAAAACTCATCATTTTAATTTTTAATTGCATATGAGCAATTTTAAATTCTGGAAAGCACTCGGGTGAAGACAAATACAAGTATATTCAATGAAGGCTTCAACTGGAAGATTGAGAGCACATGCACAAGATCTTAGAAGAAATTTTCCATGCAATGACTTCCACTTGGGCTGCGTTAGAAATAAGAGAATGAATTTTTGCCGAAGCCTTTGCAATTATGAGATCTGGATCTATTTCTTCCTTTGATTCTGAAGATATATTCAATGTATCAGACATTGACTTCTGCTTTCTTCACCAATATGGGCATAAATGAAGTATTCCTGCAAATAATTCAGACAAGTATGCAGTCCATAACATGAATATCTAATTTCTTCACTAAGATCTGATTATAAAGTCTGCTTGTCTTCTATTTTTAGACTTTGCTTGCATGCCAAACAAGCTAAAAATATTATTTTATTCACCCGTGCACTCACATCAACATGCAAATGCTTTGAATAATAAAAAGAAAGCTTCTCCAACCTTAGGCACCAAAATTGGATGCTTCCGACAATTAATAAAAAAAGTCAGCTTGTAGGCATTCAATTATGCGAAATGGGTCGCACTTTTGGCTAGAAGAATTGCTAAAAGAGGAAGTCAAAGCAATAGAAATTTTTACCTGCAGGCAGCTAAGAAATTTCCGCTTTTCACTTAAGTGACTTGTCTTTCACAATAAGAATTTTTTTCCTTGCGCAAGGCAGGCAAGAAATTCCCGCTTTTCACTTAAGTGACTTGTCTTTCATAATGAGAATTTTTACCTTGCAAGGCAGCTAAGAAATTCCCACTTTTCACTTAAGTGACTTGACTTTCATAATGAGAATTTTTACTCTACAGACAAAAAGAAATTCCCGCTTTTCACTTAAGTGACTCGTCTTTAATAATGGGAAAAAGTAACCAGCTAGGTAGGCAAGAAATTCTTGCATGCCTGCCACCTCTAAAATTCCCATTGGCAGCTTAAGTGATTTGACTTGATGGGAAAAAGTAACCTGATAGGCAGGCAAGAAATTCCCGCCTGCCTGCCACTACCAAAATTCCCATTGGCAGCTTAAGTGATTCCTTCCAAAAAAATGTGACTTGCATGAAAGATAACTCTTTTCCAAAAGTGCGACTTGCATTATGACTTCTGCCTTTAAAATTGCGTGAAAATTCGTCACTTAAGGTAGCGTGGAAATTGGACGCGGAAGGCAACCTTGAAAATTGCGACTGGCATGAAGACTACATTTCTTTCCTTTTTTGGATTTTGGTGAAGAAAACACAATAGAATAAAATTTTCCATTTTTGGAAAGGGTCCGGGAAGATATAACAACAAAAACTTGCATGTGTTGTAACTTTCATTTCGTGGCTCCGTTTTAGGTGACGTTTTCTCTAAAAGTGCATATTTTCTCGAGCTCTACGCATTGATGGCAATATTTTTCTTATTTTCATAAAATCCATTTTTGCACCTTTTTGGACCAAGCGACTTCTTGCAATCTTTTGAAAGAATCCTGAGCTCTGATCGCCTTTAGACAGATTAGTAATTAAAAATATTGGATAGCTTTTCAAAACCCTAGGCCCGGGAAAGATCTGACAGAAGAATGAATAGGCTACGGAATTGCCGGAGAAAACAAACCAAAACACAGACAAAAAGAAATAAAACAAAACAAAAGAAGTTGTAGGCAATTGCTCAAAATTTCTCCAATTAGTTGATCTGCAAAAATTCTTCCCCCCGGGTGAATGTTCTATGGTAATAATGATGGGGTGAAGTGCTTTATATAACCTAAATCCTCCAATTTTAGCTCAATCTATTTTTAAAAGAACTTTATTTATTTAATAAATAAATAAATAAAATTCTCTCAGACAAAACCTAGCGAAGGGATAGAGTGAGTTTTAGCATGTGGGTACTTGGGGAATTTGGCTTTTATGACTCTCTGGGATACCTTAGAGCAATGCAAACAACTGCAGGAAAAACAAACACAAAACAACCCGTTACTTTGAAAAGAATGATTTTTTAAAAAAGGGTAGCCCAGTTCGGGTGAAATCTCTGGGACACCAGAGCCCTTGACAAATGATGCTTATGGAGAGTCCTAAGCTCAAGATGAAGATTTTGGGGTGAGATTCCAACAATTGCAATTCAAGGGGCTGAAAAAGAAGGCATGACAGAGTGTTATCTCTAGGATGGGCTACTTTACCATTTGGGAAAACAGATGTGCTAAGGGGAGAATGAGTTATATTGATGAGGGAGGCACATATCTCGAATGTTTACAACTATTTTGGAGTTAGAAATACAATGGTGCACAAGGGACATTACAAAAGATTGAGTTGGACCTAAACCACGAGCTACACAAGGAGACTTGCAACATGTCTTGAGGAAGGAAGAGGAAAAAGAGCAATCAGAGCTGTTGGAGATTCAAACGGAACAACCCATAGAGGAATCCACCATGCAAGTTGAAGAGGAAGAATCCTCCAAAGAAAAAGGTATGGATTCAAATGAACAAAATGTTGGGGTTAAAGAGAAAAAGGAATTCAGATTTTCAAGTGCAAAGGATGTAATGAAGACCCAACAAAGGTGTGATGAATGGCTAAGAAGAGCTAGGGAAGCTAAGTTGATAGCCGCTCAAGCAAAACAACACCTACAAGAAATTAGGGAAAAGAATTCTCCCTTGATGGTGAGGGAAGAGGAGAAATCATGGAGCATGAGCCAAAGAAAGAAGGAAAGTCAGATTTGCAAGATTGTGGAGAGAATTTTGTGGTTAAAGCCCAATGGCCGGATGATAATGTTGATGTTCAACTTGCTGGGATTTTCAGAACAACAATCAATAAGAAGCAAGTTGATGGTGTTCATGAGCCCAGTAAAAACTATGAAGATGCTCCATGCATGTGTCAACAAAATATGGATGAAGTCAAGGCGGAAAGTGCTTCACTTGTTGAATGTGAAGAGTCTAAGAGGAAGGAAAATGCTGATCCTAACTCAGAAATTCTGAGTCACAAGGATGGAGGTGTTGAAGATATCTCAATCATTCTTCATCCGACAAAGGAAGGTGAGCAAGTTGAGGACAACCAAAGGTATGGAAGTGTTGTGGATTTGTTGCTTCCTACTATGTCATTTCAGATGTGTTGTCATCATGGGCAACATGTTGAAAAGAATGATCTTATGTCAAGTTTGATGCTTCATGGTATATCATGGAAAATTTGTGGTGATAGAGTGAAGAACCCTTTGAGGGGCAAAGGGCACATAGATACTTTCATACAAGTTCCAAATTGCTTGTACATGAAAGTTTGGGATCCGAGTGATCTTTGGAGATTCAAGAAGGGTGAGACTTGGGTAAAATGGGATCTTTTGGTTATGTGTTATCAACTTAACATAGTGGGTATGGATATGGGAGTTGTCTCAAATTTTTGGACTGTTGTCCACCACATTTCCGGTTTCTCCCATATACATTTTGTTGAGATAGAAGAAGATTTTGTCACAAGAAAGATGCATATTCCACCTATAGTCATTGATGAGGTTTTGTAGCTGTTACAAGATGGTTTCCAGCCACCATAAGCCCAAGGTTGAGTAAGAAAGTACAATGCTACAACTAGGGTATGATACTCTTTCTAATTTCATGTGTTGGAATGATAGTACTTTCCTTGGACAAAGGTAGATTGGCAAGTTTGATGAAGTTCTCTTGGTCTAACATGATGTATGAAAGGGGTCACTTGATGAGATCAGTGAGTGCAAATATTCCAACACCCTTATGGATGTCTTGGGAGGAATTAAGAGCAAGGGTGGATGATCTACTACCTCCCAAGGAAAAGGAGAACATAATGGGGACAACCATGCCCCAAACTTTCAGCTTGAAGGCTAAAATCATCACTACTTCTAGCTGCTACATTGCATCATTTGCAACCATACAAGTGCTTTCAATCATAAAATTGAATGATTTTTCGTTTGTTGCTGCTAATGAAGCATTTCCTGTCATTGTTTGGTTGTTTCCAGCCCCTATGTTGCTAACATTATTGATTTTGCAAAGTATTTTCAGTATTGCAGCTGCAACACTCTTTTCTATTTGCTGAGCCCCAGGGTTTCTAATTTTACTCCGATGTCATCTGTCACATATAGCTGTAGTACAACTCCTTTGTCCTTGCAAAAGATTGAGGATATCCTCAAATGTCGAGAAGAAAACGCCATCTGCCAACAAATCAGGAAGGAACATAATGATAGTTGGTGGCAGCCATTGTTTATTCCCCATCAAGATTGGAAGGGGGTGATCATGGACTTTGTAATGTCCCCTTTTCCAAACTAGGTTCGATGTGAAGACATTAAGCCCATTCCACTTCCCGTGGGCAAGAAGGAAATGAACAAGGGGAGTAATTGTCATGTTTTTCAATTGTTTTCGTGAGCATTGCATTCTTTTTTAGTAGTTTTCTATGTATAGTCAGGTCGGTTGGGAAAGATGAAAAGCCAATGGAAGAATAGAAGGAAAAAGGAACTATTAATTCCCCCAAGGAGGTTGGTCTTCTTAAGAAGACTTTAATTGGTTTTGGTGCCACATCAAGGTATAAGGGGTCGCTTGGCTCTTTTATGAATCATCATCTTGACTACTAACAACTTTGCATGGTTTTTGGGCTGATCGCTCAACTCACTCCACTTGAGGACGAAACTCTCTTATTTGGCCAACAAGTGAAGACGAAAACCTTCCTTGTTTGATTAAAGAACGAAAACTCTTCAATCCATTGAGGATTCTCCATCTCGGGGTTTTCAAGGAGCTTCAAAGAAGATTGATTTTGCAGATTTTCAGCCAGGATTTGGTTGAAGAAGGGCTGCTAGGGTTATGCAGAGATTTTCAGGTCCTCCTAGGGTAGCATCTTGTCCTAAGGTGGCATTTGAGGGTTTCTAAGGCACGACAACATCCAACTTAGCCATCATCGTGTTTCTCATATTTTTAGCAGCTGTAATCTACATTTGGACTCCATTTTGGGGCTTAGAATCCTTCATTTCCAGTCATTTTGTAAGGGTGTTCACTTTGTTATTTTATTTAATTAAATAAATTTCAACTAGGGTTTGGAGGCCTATTTATTTGTTAATATTTGTTCTAAAATATTTCTAAGTTTCACTACATGCTTTGGATGGTGTGAATGATGCATTTTTGGAGAAATATTGCATTTTCCTTGCAGCTGTTATAAAAATCAGGCTATTGTACCTTGCTGTCATAAATTTTAGTTGGTTGTCATAAATTTCAATTTACTATCTATTGGGGTTTGTGTAATTTCCCTTGTTTTTAGTTAGAACTCGGAAAGAGACATTACAATGGTATTAGACCATCGATCTTTCCAGCTTGGAGGGTATTCATGTTGAAGGAGAAGATAAAATGGCGAACAATTTTTTTGATGATGCTAGGTTTGAAAGGTTTGCCCAAGGGCAAGAGAGGTTGGCTAATATAATGGCACGGCTGATCCATAACATGCATCCAAGAAGTTCTTCAAGGGAAAAAAACAATCTTCCACCACCGAGATCCGTGATGGATCCTATGGCTAGGCCTTTTCAGCCTACCTTCCTCCCAAGCGAAGGAGTCACTCTGAAGGTTGATACACGACATTCACTAGGGCATAATATTGCAGGCCAGCTATGAGGAGTGTAGGGATTTTCCAGTGAGATTCATGATGCCCTATCACTTGCAGAGTTCATAGGAGTGAACAAAGGTAGAGCGAGGCATGAACCTAGGTCACAGGCACCACAAAAGGATCTTCAACATGCCTTGCGAAAGGAAGAGGAGAAGAGTTTCCAAATTGCAATGGTGGAACATGACGAAAAATCAAGGGTGCAAGTAATGGAGAGAGAATAACCCATGGAGGAATCTACATTGCCAAAGGAAAGTGGGAAAGATGTTCTAGTCCAAGGCGAAAAGAATTCTTCCTTTGCACGCAAAATAGTGAAGAAATCGAGGCAGAGGACATTATTAGTTGAATGTGAAGATGTAATATCTCCCTTTTCAAACTAGTTCGTTTTGGAGACTTCTAGCCCATTCCACTTCCATGGGCTTGGAGGAGGTGAACAAGGGAAGTGTTTGTTGTGTATTTTAGTCTTTTTTTGTGAGGATTATAGTAGTCTTTCATGGTTTCTTTTATGAGGTAGGTTGGCTGGGTTGAAGAGGTGAAAAGCCAAGTTAAAGTTAAAAGCAAACATCCTTATGAGGTCGGTTATGGGGAAGACTCCCTAATTGATCTTTGGTGCCACCAAGAGGATATAAAAGGGGTCACTTGGACTCATTTTGGGCATCTATCTTGTCATAAATTTATATTTGCTTGGTTTTTGGGCTGATTGCTCAATTCCTTTCCACTAGAGGGGAAAATCCTTGGTGTGGCATATAAGGAGGACGAAACCCTTGTGCAAATTGAAGAATGAAAACTCTTCAATTGGTGGTTCCTAAGGGCTTCAAAGAAGGTGATGTTGCTGGTTTGCAGCTAGGGTTTGATAGAGGAAGAGCTACTAAGGTTTCTACATTTATTTTGAACCCTCTCCTAGGGTAATGACTTGGTTGGAGGAGGAGATTAGTGCCTTCTAGGGCACATTTGGGCAATTGGAGCTGATATTCACCTTCCTCATAATTTATAAGGCTGATTTCATACTTTATTGATATTTTTGGGATTTGGAATCTCCATTTCCAACCCTTATTGTGAGCTAAGGTATAATTTAATTATAGCTGGGTATAATTTCATAATTTGCACATGTTTTGGAATGCTTTGGCTTGGTGTTTATTCCATTAATTGAATATAATATTTAGGAGGATTTATGCACCTATTTTCAGCTTGTTTGGAGGGTGTTTGATGCCCTAAAAGTGTAGATTCAATTCGCTGCTAGGGTTTCATATATTTTCAGGACTGCTGTTATAAAAATCAGATTACTTTCATTTGGGTTTGTGCTATTTCTCTTTTTTCCAGTTTCAGACCTAGAAAGGGACATTATAGAAGAGATCAAGATAGAGGCACATGCACCATCTTTCGAACTTCCTAAGGATGAGCCATTGACTTATTTTCAGAACAAACCTGTGAAGGGGCATGCATTTGAGGAAAAATCAGATTTGCAAGCGGTTTATGAGGTTGAGCTTCAAGATGACGTTGTTGAGAGGCATGCCGTTAAAAGCAGGCCTCATCAAATGCTCATGGTAGTTTTCAGTCTGCTGGAATTTCATATCTGCAACAAAGGGTAAGCATTTTGACTATATCCGTGATTATAATTCAAAGCATCGAAGTATTGGTTCTAACAGAGGCTTGATATCCTTACAAAATCCTTGTCGCTCATGGAAAACATGCTAAGAAGGGTGATAGGCTCAAGGATACCACTTGCAACATAGGGCATGTAGATCCTTTGATTCAAGCTCAAGTTTGTTTTTGCATATGGGATCCGGGTGATCTTTTAAGGGTCAAAGTGTATAAAGGCATTAATGTCACTATTGAGTTCTCCATCTTAGGCACTTGGATTGAAAGGAAATTTATGAGCAATCATAGAGGGTTTGTTGTGCATTCTAACCACATTGTGAAGGATCAATGTTCTCGGTTAATAGAACACTCTTGGGGGCTAAGTAACACACATGAAGACAAGATCGTAGGAATGGCCAAAGGAAGATAATTCCAGCTGGATGCTTGAGGTGTAAAGATGGTAAGCAAACTAGATGTTATTTTGATAGTCAAAATTGTATGAATCAACTTGCTATGGTTTTGTGGGACTCAAGTTACTTTCAAGATTGCCACTCTTGTGATGGTATAGTAGCAGATTTACACAAAGAAACAATTGATTTCTTCTCTATATTTCATATTCGGGTACACATACAAATATATAGCTTATTTTGCTCCTATAATCTAGGAAACAACTTTACCAACAATCTGTCCACAATCCTATTTTACGTGTAGTTGTAACAAATACAACTAACACGAGATAATATTTATCTACCCACAATATATCATTTTATCAGCCCATATAAAGGTGAGCACTAATATTATTAATTCCTAACATCTTGGATGTATGTGAAAGCTATGAATAATTCATCTACTGAAAATGTAAATTCAGCTGCATGGATAATTAAAAGGGGACTTGATAAGACTGTTAAAGCATTAAGTGGCTGTGTTGGGGAAGAGATTACACAAAATTTTCAGAATAAGGAAATGAGATACTACATAGGGGAAGAGGAAACACTACTTCACGGCATGGTAAGTGGTGGTGTCAAGATTATTCCAACCAATTCACACTTGGGGAAGGAAGTACAACATCTCATTTGCAACATAAGGGAAGATTTCAAGAAGGCTGAGATTACACCGAAAGACTTCACCATTCCTTTCTTCATGAAGATACAACAATTTCCCACAACTTGGTGGGGAAACAAGGTATGCAATAATTCAGTTTTCATCATAGTTACCTAAGACTCCGGGACGGCGGGACGGGGTTTTAGGGACGGAATTTTTTTTTGAAAATTTCGGGATGGCGGGGGGACGGCTAATAAAAATATATTTAATTTATTAATTTTACAAATATAACATGAATAATTCAATAACCTAAGACTTAAAATTGAAAGTTTGAAGATTGAAACCATTAATGATTAATCCAATTATTCATCACATAAGCCAAGGCCCAAAATGCTACAGCTATATATATTATATTCAATGTTCAAAACTTCAACATGACAATGAAAGACTAAATACTAAATAGTAAAGCTGAAAATTAAAAACAAGTCTTAGTCTTACTCTTCAATAATCAACATGAGAAGAGTCTGAACTACACCCACATTACATTTGCTTTATGAAATAGTATGTCATGTCTCATAACTAAAATGACATTACATAACCAAAATGACAAGTGACAAGTACAACTCAAAAATCACTATCAGAGCCCTCCGAAGGAACAATTGCGAACCGCTCCTCCTCACTAGGAGTATCTGTATCAACGTCATCTGCATCTGCAAAGGAGATATCAACCAGTCCTCGCTGCTCTTGATCTTCATCAATCTACCTTGCATCCTCAGGATCCACATCCCACTTTGCAATCTTTGGGCTCTCCTTTATGTAGGTGTCTTGCGATCCATGAGGCCTTGAAGCACTATGTGCACAACAACAAGTTTCTCTGCTCTCTTAGAGGTAAGTTTGTTCCTCTTAAGAGAGTGGATCCACCCATATGTTGACCAATTCCTCTCAGAAGCAGAGGAACTAGAAACCTGAGAAAGAAGACGAATAGCAAGTGTACGTAGCAATCCTGCAAGTCCATCTGATCGCCACCAACTAACCTGGACTCCCTGTGCCAATGTGGTCCTATCTATCTTTGATGATTTTTGTAGCCATCCATATAAGTAAACTTGAGCCAATCGATTTCGATTCGTGAAGCATCCTCTGCATTATACATTTTTTTTAGGGCTTTCAAGAAACCCTTCCTCACCTCCTCATCATCTACTGGGAGAACTCTACTAGGTCTCTCGACATACGACTTCGGTTTAGTGCATATGTAGCCATATGTAAAGGAGTGTTCACTTCTCCCATCTTCGCTCGATGATAAGTGAATATGGTGATGGTAGAACTCAAGGTGGGGTCCTTGCTCAAACAACAACCTTCATCGGCCAAGCATACTATCAATACATTTGTATATCTCACCAAGGCTAGGGCTCTCAGAATCCCCATATTTTATCACACTGAAAACTGGAAATATTATGGATGTGATATATCTCACATCTATCCAAAATGTTTCATTCACCACAATTGCTTTCACCTTCTTCCCCTGCTCTGTCTTGACCCATCCCACCTAGACCACTCGATGTCGACCATACACCGTAATGATTCCTGCAACTCAGCCATCCTATCTAGCAAAATAAAATATGATGCAAAACGTGTCGACTGGCTTGAGGAATTCCTTCCTCGAAAATCTATGGAAGAGTGCCAATGACGTATGGTGGTTGGAGATGAACCTCTGCACATCTTTAGCATCAGCCCCTACATTTTTGACCCAATCAATTTTTCCAATATCTTTTAGTGCATTTTTCATGGCATGCACACAACATGGGGTCCAATATATATATCGGTAATGAGCCTCGACTAGCTTACTGCTGCCGCTGCACACACACATAAGCTGCATCACGTAATAACTTTGCACAACGTTGGTAGGGCCAACCTCCTCAATAACATCTCGTAAAATGGTGAATTGGAACTCTGCATCCTTCTTCCCTGAACAATCAATTGCCCTCAAAAAGTAAGGACCCTCTCTGCATGAAACAATGATATTTATGAGTGGGTGGTGTCTGATATCTGTCCACCCATCCATGATGATGTTGCAATCGTGAGAGACCCATGTGCACCTCATTTCCTCCATCAATAAATTAACCTTGGAATAGTTCCTATCCAAGATTGTGGTTCTCAACTTCGTGTCTCCTAGGGGCACATAACTCACACCTATTTTGGCTACCTTAGCCATAGCCTCCTTGAAATAAGGAGAGCGAACAACATGAAATGGAATGCCAGTAGCAAAAAGAATTTTCCAATGGCATCATCAACCTCTTCTCTAGCCTTTGTATCATACATTTCAACAACTGGATTGGAGGCCACAACCTTCCTCTTCCCCCTACTACTACCAAAAGCATCCAATTCAGACACCTCATAAGATGCACCTAGTAACACTACCAGTATTAATTCTCACGAACTAGGAGTCCCAGTACCACTAACATGACGGCCATGAACTTTTGGAACCATTTCCACCATATCTCCATTATACAACCTCACCATTTCTGACCTCTCTTCAAGTGATAGCTGTCCACACATGCCTACCCCTTTCTCTGCAATGTGTACGATAAATGTGCATTCAACCTAGTAATGCTTTGCTGCGAAAATAATGAGCATATGTTGCATTTCCATATTTTAGTGCCCCCTAAAATGTTTGATCTTGGACCACTATAATTTGACCAAATTGTTTCAATTTTTTTTTATCAAAAGGCCTCTTAACATACTTTTTCAACATTTTGGAGGGGCAAATGGCAGAACTTGTCCACACTCTCTTGTGAACTAGTAGTAGTATTAGGTTTTTCATATTGTGTTCCTTCTCCTTGCACACCCATTTCAACCTCATATTCAGCTTGATAATCACTATCGGAACTCATTTTGAAGTTGCAATAATTAAAATACAAAACAATATAACTATACAATACAATAAAACAATGAATACAATTTAAAAAAAAACAACGATGAATACATTTAAAAAAAAAAGATGAATACATTTAAAAAAAAACCTACGCATCTGTTAATATGTGAAGTCAACATTTGAATAAGCAGGTTGTGACCAAGATGCCAGGTGGGACGCTTAGTCCGAGCACGAGAGAATAGTTAGTAAATTTTGAAAAAACAAAAAGCGAGTTTTGGCGATTTTTTGAATTTTTTCGAGTTTTGCGATTTGGAAATTAAAAAAACAAAAACAAAGAATGGTAGTAAATTAGTAATGTATGTACATACCTCTTGCTCTTGCTCTTGCTCTTCCTCCTTTCTCTTGCTCTTGCTCGTTGCACCTTGCTCCTTGCTCTTGCTTTATCTTTTTTTTACTCTTGCTCTTTCCTTCTCTTTTTTTGCTCTTGCTTGGTGTGATTAAAATGAGTGTGAAATGCTCTTTTTATAAGTTTTTTTGTTGCTTTTAGAGTTAGGTCATGTTGCTTTTAATTAGAAAGCATTAAAAGTTAAAAAAATATTAAAATGATATATTACGAGCTGTTTTAACTTTTGCTTGGGTTGAAAGTCGTTGGGGACACGTCCCCAATGAAATCCCTAAATCTTGTTTGCACAGGATGTCCGGGTGCATTCTTTGTTTTTAGGGGACGTCCCCCTTATTTTTTTTTAGGAAAATGGGGACGGTAGGAAATGTTCCGTCCCGTCCCGTCCCAAGTCTCCTGGAACATCTCGAGCGTCGGGGCGTGATGTAAACCTTGGGACGCGCGTCCCGCGTAACACTTTAGTTTTCATGAGCCAAGGTGGAGTAACGTATCATGCTATTGTTTCATATATGAGGGATTGTTCTCTAAAACACACTTAGCAAGAATGCCTAATCGGACATGGATTGATGGGATAATTTTCGGTGTCTTGAAGCATTGTCAATTATTTTTGGGTTGTTTCCAGCTCCCATATCATTGACATTGCGATATTCCACAAGGAATTTTCAGTTCGACAGCAATTGTACCCTTTGTTCATTTGTTTTCTGCAAGCAGTTCCAACTCCTATCTATTTTTTGACAAGCGCAGATGAGTATCCAGCCATGAGGTTGAAGGATTTCTAGTCTACTATCATCGTTGATGTGTTTTACGCTGTCATAAAAAAGATTCCAGCCATTATCCTTCTGATTTTGGGGAGAACACATGGTTACAATTGTGTTTCGGACAACATGGTTGAATTTTTGAACATCCATCACTTGAGTGGAGAATATGAGATGATTACAAGTAATGGGAGAGAGCTGGTAATCATATCAACGAGGCATGAAGAAGCAATGATGAGGGAAACTCTTGTTTTCTTTAATGAGTTTATTCCATGTGCGAGATACAAGTATAAAAAGAAAGAGCAAGCGAGTTTGCTTCCCCCACAGCAAATTGGTGTACCCAGATTTCACCACTGAACTTTGGGACTACCCCATGTAATTTTTTTTTGTACTTTTAAAATAATGGGTCGTTTTGTGTTCTAATTGCCGAGAAAGTGTGTCGTTAGGATATTCACAGAGAGAGTCATATAAGCCAATTTTGACAAATACTTAGATGTCCAAACTCGTTATATTCAGTCGTTGGGGTTTGCCTGTGGGAAATTTTTAATTAATTATTTTAAGCCCCGTTTGAGGTAAATTGTGCTCGGTTTAACCATGTTGAGGTTTTACATGTCAATATTCCCATATACTGTAGGGTTTCCACCAGGAATGGATCTTGGGCTTTATCTGTGACTTATGGCAACATTTTGCATTTTTGGTTTTTTTTTCTCGTTTTGTTTTCGTGAAATTTCCCTAGGTCAATTCCTTTGCCGGTTCAGTCTGTTTTCTTGCCTGGAGGTATTTGGAGATCATCTACGGATGTCATGCCAGAAGGAATTTGCCACATGAGGTTTGGTTCTCTCTAAAAAGACGAAGTCGTGCACAAAAAAGGCCTCTTCGGGCATGTCGCATTTTTGGGAAAGGAAGGTTTTAAGCTACATGGGATTTTTAGTAGCAGCGGTAGGTGAGAATTTTGGGAAAGTAAGGTTTTAAGCTAAAAAGTCGACCCCTTTTGGAATAGAAGGATAACTTTAATTGCATTTATTAATTAATTCTATTTCCAAAATTGGCACCCAAGCATGAGGAAAAGTCAACACAGGAGAAGAGGATAAAGGAAATTGGAAATAGAATTCTAAAATTAAATAAATTTAATTTATTTAATGCAGCCCTCTCTCATGCAAAAAAGTGCGACCCATCTAGAGGAGGAATAATACTTTTTAAAGTATTTATTGATGGAATTAATTCTTATTTTTGGTGCATGAGGTCAAAGCACATTGTGAAGTCAAAGTGGACTAGAAGTAGAAAGCTAAAATTAAATAAATTTAATTTATTTAATGGCAGCCATGAGCATGCACAAAATAGGCACCCAAATTGAAGAGAAAAACATGTTTATTAATTAATTAATTGCTAGGAATAGGAGGGCAATAATTAATTATAGAATGATGAAGGTTATATAAGCATGGGCTGCCATATTAATGAAGTAATTAATTCTTTAGCAAAGAAGTGCAGCCCAGACAATTTTGGCGCCCAAAGGAGGAATTTTGCTCAGAGGAAGGTGTTTTCACTGCGAAAGCTTCAAAGTTTGGCGCCTAGGTTTGAAGGAGCTTGATTTAAGTCTGATTAATTGTCTGCATAGTGGTACAGGTGCTTAGGTGAAGTTGACAAAATTCATGCTTGCTTTGCATGCAAACAAAGCCTCAAATTTTAGGGCAGCGGGCTTTATATATGCAGATTTTTATGATTAAAATCAAGTGTTCATGTTCTCAGTATCTGTCTTTGTTTGAATTAATTGCAGGTATTCATTACAGGTGCTTATATAATTGAAAGGGAGCTTAAATCAATGTCAGATACATTGAATATATCCTCCGAATCCGAAGAAATCCTTAGATCTGCACCGGTTGTAAAGAATTCCGGCCGAATAAAGAGAAAAAGAATTGCTCAGACAAAGATAGATCCGACCATGGCAAAGCGGGATGAAAGAGAAAGCTCAACAGAATCATGCATTACTTCCAGGTTTGCTGACATTGGAGACACAGATCTAGGCCCCGAACCTATTTAAGATTGATTGTGATTCCAGAGCTGGAAAGACTTCTCTCATGCGTGCAGTCAAAAGTAGTGGAATCATTCGAGCTTCAGCATTCCCATTCATAGCTCAGTTGCCAGAATTCGTCATGGAGTGTGCTAGGTCTTACCACCCACTATCTAGATCAGTCCGAGATGCTGCGGGGAAGACAATAATCCGGTTGGATGCACAGTTCATCAATTATTGTCTGAAGATTCTAGCACGACAGGTGGTGACTACTATTAGCATATTGGATGCCGGCAACAGATGGGAAAAGCATAAAGTTGATTGTGTGGGCATAATGAATAATAGGTACATGAAGAAGCCTAGATCTCCATCCAAGTTCCCGAGAACTCTTCCACGATCCAATCTGGTACAAGAGGTGGATGACATTACCAAATTGTTATGCAGGATAAATGGCGAAGCTAACGCTCACAACTTCCGCTCATGGATGTATGCTTTCATCAGGACCATTGAAATCAACAAAGTAGATTCTATAATCAATTGGTTGGAAATCATTAGTGACAACATCGGTGAGCAGCTCCGAATGTGAGGTAGACTTATAGCTTCAAAATGACTTCGTATTTGGTATATCCAGCAGCTTCACAAGGTATCTTCTCCAAGTTGGATAGACGTGGTGTGCTCTCCAAGGATCCTATTTTTGAGTGCTATCCGCAACTTATTGTGCTGCATGCAATAAAGATTATAAGGTGGTCAACGATGGATTCTTCTATGGATTCATTTGCAGGCTGAACGACGATCTAAAGGCCAACAGGGTGAGCAAGGAAGCTTGGGAAGCTGTGTCCAGGATTGGTAGTATCTTCATCCAGTTTGCGGACTTTACATACATCAGGGTCACCGGCTTTTCGGGAGAACCAGTCAAGTTGCCTAGATATCCGAGTGACAAATTGGTCATCATGGAGTTGAGCAGACAACTCGTGGAGATGCATGACCTACAATCGAAACGGCACAAGTCTACAGGCTTTTTCCTAATCACAGTGGGCTATTACAGCTGCTAGAGCATTCATAAAGCCCGAGGAATTGAAGCAGAGATGTTCTCTGAGTACGAGCAAGAGTTCTTCCCAGCACGGCTCAACTTTGATCCATATGGGGTGGCAAGGAAGACAATCTCCCAGGAGTACGCGCATGTGCCTTCATTGGAAGATTTTTGGATGAAGTGCAAAAGCAAGTACGAAGTTAGAAAGAAAGATTTCAGCAGGTTATCAATGCGGCAAGTGTTTGACTTTGGATTAGCACGGATACCTGCGGATCTTAAAGATGATGGGCCTGTGTTACTTGATGCATACCATCGGATGGGAGGAGATAGAGTTGTACTTTAGGAGAGCATAGGTGGTGCCACACGATCGAGGAAAGGTCTGCCGCCATTCTGGTCAATACTTCAAACTGGTTGCTAACAAAGGGATATTGCCTTGATGAAGCATTGATGAATCAGATCACGACGACCTCGGCCTCAAGATTCCCTCAAAAGGAAGCACGGAGGAGAAAGCAACAAAAGGCATGAAAGATTAAAGTGCATAAAGTCTCATTCGAGGAGAAGATCACTTCTACTGCTATGGTGTTAGTTCCGACTTCTCCAACATCAAGTACTTCACCGACTGTTGCACCTCAGCAAGATATTGCCATTCCTCCGTTGAATCCGGCAACATTCGTCTTTTCTCCTCAGCCACTCCGTTCAGCACCTCTTCCTGAAGAAACGCTGAAGTTGCAGATGGCAAAATTTGAAAGAGCTTTGTTTTGGTTAATTCAGAGGACAACAGCCACAACAACATGGTTTGATGGAGAGGAGCTTGAGCGGGAGATAGTGGTACATTCGGCAACTTCTCGAGTCTCAGAAATAATTTTTCGAAATGGTTGGCTTCACAGTTGGTTCCAGAGGCTAGAGAGGAGATCAACTTGGAGGAACATGACTTGCAGCTGCTCCTAAGTTTGGGCGGAAAAAATAGTAAACCTAAAGTTGCTAAGGCGACTTCAAGGTTGATTATTGAGGAGTCGGGGCGAAGTTCGAGATGTTAGTTCCAGCGAAGGGAAGAAGGACGAGCTCATGTCGGAAGATATAACAGTGACCAGAGTACCCATAGGTCAAGTCACCACAGAAGGATTGAAGCAAGACACGCAGACATTGATAGATGCTTTATTCCTTAGGCTTGACAAAGAAAAGGTGGAGAAAGTTGAACTTCAGAAGCAGGTGTCTCAGTTGTGCGAGATTATTGCCAAAGTTGCCAAATTTTCTGCTCAGCCCATTTCAGCACATAAGTAGGTGAGTGATCATTTGATGCAGGAAGTGGAAGATGCAGGCAACTAGGTTAAAGCTATCAATGAATGGAAAAGTCTAATCATTCGCCAAGCTTCTGTACAACTCGGAGAGGTACCAGCCTGTTTAAAGGTTATGAAGGATGCATCGGTTCAGCTGAAGCAACTGGTGACGAGCATGATAGACATGAGCACAGTTGCTGAAAGTAACCTAAGTACTTTGGTCGAAATTAATAAGCTGCTGAGGGAGGTGCTGATTGTGGAACGGATTGTGCCCGATGGATCAGTTAAGAAGGGGAAGCAACTTGAGTTTGCAGTATTTTTTCGCTTGGAGATCTTCAAAATCATGCTGAAAAGAATGCAGGCACTTGAGAGTATGGCATCATCTTTACCAGACAATGTCATTGCTTTCACTAACGAGGAAGTGGTCGGGAACGTTTCTTCATACACAAGGACCATTCCTAGTAAAGTGCTTGATTCTTTGGAGGGATCTCTTCTGATGGTGCAAGGAAGAATTGATGGAGTTGTTAGGCCTTTCACGATGGATTCCATCAATGTAAAGTGTAACGCTGCAGTCAAATATTGAGAAGTTCGGGCCTAGCTTGAAGGATGTGGAAGCATGCATCGGGGTTTTGAATGAGGGCTTGCTGCAATTCAGGACGGAAAAAAAAGTTGTAGCTAAAACAGATGGGAAATTGTTGAATTACATGTTCGACAAGTATATTCAGTATCAAAAAAAAGAAGATGTAGATGTTACAGCTGGCGAATCTTTCTTCTTCTACTCTTTCTTCTTCTATTTTCCACGTTCCCGGATGTAATTGTAAAACTTTAAAGTTGTTGGTTTTAAAACCATTACTTTAAGTTATGTGGAACGATTATATAAGTTAAGTGACAGATGTGTATAAGTTTGACTATGGATCTGGATGCATGTCACTTGAAGAGGAATTAGAGGAAGATGATTGCTAGATGTTATCTTTACTTCTTGTTTATGTTCCAGTTCAGTTAAGTTTCCCATTTGTAATTTCCCTTCTACATTCTATAAGTAGAGGAAGAACCTTCGGGTTAAGGATCAAAATTTGTAAGCAGCATTTTTGTGTTCCAGACTTTGTGCTGAAATCCCTGATAGCTATTTGAAGCAAAGGAATAGAAAGGAGCATATTTTCGGAGAACTTTGTGTCACGGTGCATTTTGTTTCTAGCTTTTTTGTTTTAGATCTACATATAAACTTTGTGTTATTTTAGATCTAGATCGAAAAATGCCTTTGTTTATAATTTTGTGTGTTAATATCTATTGGTTCTGTCTATGTGCATGCAATCAACTCTGTTATCTATTGATTGGGTTGCACATCTTCCCTCTTTCTTTCTTGTTTTTATTATTTTCCTTCTTCATTAGATATTTCCTTTCTTTAACAGCTGCTTACTTGCTACAAAACTATACAACTATAGTTCATGAGCCTTATTACTTACTTGGGGTTAAAGTAAAACCCCAAAATAGATACTAGCATATTTTATTGACAAATCATACATGGGAGCCTCACCGGTAAATGAGGGAGATTTATCTCATGACTTTCTAGGTTTTCAACTATGTAGAAAATCTAGTCAACATTTTAGCGACTCACTTTGGGAACAACTATCTTTGCAGATCAAAGCTTATCTCTTGTAGGTCGAGTGTTTCCCATTCAACTTTCAACTTTGGTGAATGTTGATTCACCCGATCTTTGAAGGCACAAGAAAGGACTCGATCATTTCTTGGACTACATGAACAATTCAATTTCAATCATCCTCCTCAAGTTAGAAGCCGCAGATCTAATCTCTCACCAGGAAGGAGAGTACACACTCATCCAGATCCGGATCGTCTCTAGCATAATCCGTGGTGGAACTATTCACCAAGTCTACACAAGGAGAAGGCGTGGCCCATTCATCATGCGGAATCGAATCAAAATCGAACCGAGATAGTACCTGTCCCATGGGGAGCAACTTTTGGGCCACTGAACTTGACTCCACCTATGCATGATCTGCCTAAAGGATCTAGAAAGAATTTTCCGAAATTCTTTGGAGATGGTAAGCAAAATCCGGATGATCATTTGGCAACATTCTTCATATCTTGTGGTGTGCTTGCAGTGGAGCATGAAGATGTCTCGATCAGACTCTTCATCGAGACTCTACACGACTTGGCTGGCGAATGGTTCTATCGGTTAGCCCCTGGAACCATAACAAATTGGGCGTCCATGCGAGAGCAATTTTTGAAAAGATTCAAGCCTGCAGAAGACGCTAGCACCCTGATCACTCAACTGATGCAGTTGAAGAAGGAGCCAAATGAGAACATGCGGGACTTTATTGCAAGGTTCCAAAGGATTTTGTATAAAATCCCCACTTTTGCATTGGGTGATGAAAATCAAAAGACGTTTTTTATAAATGCTTTGTTGCCCAAAGTTGGATATCAGCTGCGAAGGGCAAGACCTGTGAATCTACTAGAAGCACAAAATGCTGCCGTGGAGGTTGAAGATGACTTGATCATGGCTGGAAAAATCAAACAATCACCCCACAAAGGTGATGGAGCTTCTTCAAGTACTTCAGATCCTTTGCTGCAAAGGTTGGCTAATGATATGCTGCAAATCAAGAAGCAAATATCTCAAGCAGGAAATGCGACCCCTTCAAGAATAGCTCCTACTCGGACCTTTAATGGTCAAAATCAAAATCGAAATAGACTTGCTGCTGCACCACAGCGGTTGGCAATTGAAGCTGCTCCAAGGAATAACTTGGAAACTAATGAAGAAGATCTAGGCATTGATGAATCATTTGATGATGAGGACTTTGTAGATCCCGCTGGTGACTCCAATATTGGTTACCTGGACTACGAATTCTGACGAGGGCTATTATGAACTTTTGAAGATTCTGATGGTCACACATTTGCGGTGTTCACAACTACTTGCCATGTAACACTATTTCTTGCCCTGCTGATCTGAATTTCAGCTCCATTGTTTGGTAGTTTTGAGTGAATTCCCAAGAGAATGCAACCATTGTACACCCAAGACTACATCCGTTTCACCAATACCTACCACATAGAAGTCATCCGTCATCGTATGCTTACCAAGTGTGATTTTTAGCTGTGATATCTTCTTAGTGCAAGGGATTGTGAAGCCATCTGCTATTGTAACATTAAATCCCTTAAAATCTTCTGATCGTAGCCCCATTTTTGCAACCAAATCAACATCAATAAAATTATGTGTGGCACCACTATTAATTAGAAAAGTGACTCTTTTACCTTTTAGTTCCCCTCTAGCATGAAAATGGTGATACCTTGGAACTCCGTGATAGCGTGGCAAGAGTACTATCCATAGATTGTCTTCTCCTTTACTTTCTTTCTCTTCCTTGTCTATTTCTCTTTCCTTGTCTATTTCTCTTTCCTCTCCATCAAAAACAACTTCAATGTAATGCACTTGGCCTTTACCTAAACAACGGTGCCCTGGAGCCCATGGGTCTTTGCAATGGAAGCGGAGATTCTTTCTTCTCAACTCATTTCTCGAACTCTCTTCATCTTTGCTCCTAGGAAGCTCTCTTTGGTAACTTGTATTCTGTTGGAATGGCTTCTTTGCTTGATTAATAGGGGCTGTTCTTGACTGCCCTTGAAAAGTGTGCCTTGGCTGCCCCATATAACTTGGTTTAGATTGTCCAAGGGGCTGATTTTTACCCCTAACTGCTGTAGATTCCAGATTTAGAGATCTTTTTATTGCATCTTGGAGAGAAGAAGGTTCAAAAGCCTTCACCAACCCCTTAAGAGGTTCGGTTAAGCCTTCCATGAATAGTACAAGTCTTCTCTCACTTACATTGGAAACCATGACCACCAACTTCTGAAAATCAGCCACATATTTCTCAACAGTAGACTCTTGTTTCAGCTGTGCCAATTCACGAAAGTGCTCTTCTGGATCCTTCCTATCAAATCTTCCAACCAACCTTTGGCTAAACTCTTCAAGTGTGGTGATAGAGCCATGCCCTTGAGTTACAATACCATGATACCACCATTTGTGAGCTACACCATCCAAATGAAGAGTGACGAACTTGAGAGCTTCTTCTTCGTACATAGGATTCAATGAAAGGTAGGTATCCAATTTTTGCAGCCATGCCCTTGCAGAGCATTTGTCGGTACCATCATAGGTAGGAAGAGTGATTTTCCCCAATTGACGCTGGATATTCTTTCTTGGTTCCGGTTGATGATTCACCCTCTTGCTTGGTCTTTCATTCTTTCTTAGTTGGAAAAAGTCTCTAAATGAAAGGTCTCTCGTGTGAGGGTTCAATGATGCATATTCATCCCCATACAAATTAATTTCATCCGCAAAGCCATGAACAGGTGGTTGCTCCCTCTCTTCTTGTGGCTCCTCTCTCTGAAGGAAACTTGCACAAAAGAACCTTGAAGAACTCTTGTGTGAATCTCTTTCCATATGTAATGTAGAAGAGCTGCCCTCACCTTGATTGCCATGACCCCCTTGAGGGTTTTGTCTGCTGAAATTTGTTCCTTGTAGAGCCCTTCCCAAATCTGCAATGGCTCCAACTATGGAATCTCTAAGATCCCTTTGTGAGTCCAACAACCTGTTCTGTATCTCTTTGTTGCCCCTAGTAAAAATCTCATTTATGTAACTTAGTCCATCATTAGGAGGTGGTCTTTCTTCTTCATCCATCCCTCCTCTTCTTGGTGTTCTCCTCTGATATTGGTTTCTAAAAAGGTCTTCGTCCCTGTCCATACAAATCTGAAATCTGAATTTCACTTCTACAGGCTGGGAGGAAAACTTGCTCTGATACCACTGTAATGTCCCCTAAAGGACCAATATAGAATATACAGTGGAATGTGCTAATAACCAACTGAAATAAAACCCCACAACTGAAATATATACTGCAGAAATAAATAACCCAGAAAAATGCGATTTGTCCAAGAGAATGCAAATACCACAACAATGCTAAAATACTTCTTTTTTTGTATTTTTCAATAGAAGTTGATTTTTAGAGAACAATGCAATAAAAAGGTACCAAAATGGAAGCTCCAGAACTTGATTTCATCAATAAAATATTGCAGATCTGACCTGAGTGTTACAGCAGTAGGAAAAGGGTTTGAAACCCCACAAAAATACCCAAAAAGGGTTGAATAAAATTCTGGAAATGCACTCCACAAAGCAGCAATAAAACTGATATTTTTTGCTTCCTTAATCCTTGCAAAACAGCCCCAAACTGGGTTGCTCCAGCTGAGAATAACTGGTTCTAACAATCTGATTTTTGCTCTGAATCTTTTCACCAACAAAATAACAAACCCAAGGAAGAGTTTTCGTTCTTCCTTCACCTTTTTCTGAGGGTTTTCGTCCTCAGAAAATTGCAGCAGCAGCTCTCAAGCTCATAGACAAATCTGGAAATTATGCAATGATAGAATGAGCCTCAAAGCAAGTCCCTTTTTCCCTAAATGGAAAGAAGTGACCCTAAAGTAACCTCCAACATCCACCAATCAGCTTACGAACAATTTTTATGTCCTTTTTTCCCCATGGCCTTCCTAGACCAAGTCGTACTTTTCCTTGGGAGGACATAAAAAATATAAAAGGCTCTTTTTAATGTTTCAAAAGCGCCCGTAACCCCCCCCCCCCACCCCCAAAGGGTCAAGTCGCATTTTCCCCTAGAGCCAACATAAAATGTGATTGCACCTTTTTATAACTTAGACATGACATAATATTAAGTTACTTAAATTATTATAAGTGCTTACATAATTTTCTCTTTCTCTTTTCTAATGGCACTTATAATAATTATAAATAACTTAAGTCACCCTTATGTCCCCTGTTTGGCCATCGGGTAGACAAAATAGGCCAAGGGTCTGCGCCATGGTTATTTTAGAAAGAGGGACATTTCATAATGCTCTAATAATCTAGTTCATGTACCTGTCAAGTGAAAGAGCTCTTGCCAAAATAAGCTTATATATCTGTTGTCCCTCTTTTTATTGATGTACTTTGGCAGCCTGTGAAGTTTGAGAACTTCCTTGAAAAAGAAATCAGCTGCTACCTCAAATGCTCCATCATTTTCTCGGGGAAAGCAAACTCAGCTGCTCTTTCTCTTTTATGCCTATACCTGCACATGGAACAAACTCATTAAAGAAAACAAGAGTTTCCCTCATCATTGCTTCTTCATGCCTCATGGATATGATGGCCAACTCTCTCCCATTGCTTGCAATCATCTCATATTCTCCACTCAAGTGATGGATGTTCAAAAATTCAACCATGCTGTCCCAAACACAACTATAACCATGCGTTTTCTCCCCCAAAACCAGAAGGATAGTGGCTGGGATCCTTCTTATGACAATTGAAAACACACCAACGATGATAGTAGACTAGAAACCCTTCAACCGCATGGCTATATATTCATCTCCGACTGTCGAAAAAGTGAATAGGGAGTTGGAACTGTTGCGGATAGCAAATGCACAAAGGGTACAACAATTGTCATAATGATTAGCTTGGCCCCAATAGATGCTTCTAAGCCGCCCCAAACTAATCTCTTTAAAATTTGGTTCGGATCAGAACTTTTGAGTGCTGGTATGTAAGTATAAAAATCATACTCTGCACTTAATTTCTTCCCAAACAATACTAAATATGTTGGGACATTGGTCTTAATTGATCTCAATAAGTGAACCCTCTTACACACAATATTAAATGAAAAGAATATCTTCAAACCTGCCCATCCATTTCTGTAGCATTGTATTTCATTACTCAAAATTGGGATTGTGGTGGCTGGAAATCATCTTGTGCCTGATCAAACACCTCATCAATTGTCGTGGGTGGGAAATGCATCTCTCTTGTGATTAACAAATTTGTTATCGCTGCCACTAGAATGTGGGGAGAGCTGGAAATGTAGGTAACAACAATCCTAAAATTGGAGGTAGTTCTCATAATGATGCATGGATCATAGCTCTTGTTACCCAAATTCATACCAACTATGTTAAATTGGTAAACACAACCAAAAGATCCCATTTTACCGAAGTCTCACCCTTCTTGAATATCCAAGGATCACCCGGATTCCAAACTTTCATATGCAAGCAATTTGGAACTTGTATGAAAGTATCTATATGCCCTTTGCCCTTCAAAGGGTTCTTTCACTCTATCACCATTTACACTATGTTGTCTATGATGACCACAAATTTGCCGCGATCTACCATGAAACATCAAACTTGACATAAGATCATTCTTTTCAACATGCTGCCGATGATGACAACACATCTGAAATGACATAGTAGGAAACATCAAATCCACAACACTTTTATACCTTTGGCTGTCCACAACTTCCTCACCTTCCTTTTTCGGATGAAGAATGATTGAGATATCTTGAATGCCTCCATTCTTGTGGCGCAAATTTTTGAGTTAGGATCAACATTCTCCTTCCTCTTAAACACTTCACATTCAACAAGTGAAGCCCTTTCCATCTTGACTTCATCCATATTTTGTAAACACATGCATGGGGCATCTTCATAGTTCTTCTTTGAGTCGTAAAAACACCATCAAATGCTTCTTATTGATTGTTGTTACGAAAATCCTAGCAAGTTGAACATGAACATTATCATCCGGCCATTGGGCTTTAACCACAAAATGATTTCCACAATCTTGCAAATCGGACTTTTCTTCTTTCTTTGGTTCATGCTGTATGATTTCTCCCTCTTCCCTCATTGTCAAGGTAGAATTCTTTGCCCTAATTTCCCGTAGGTGTTGTTTTGCTTCAACAACTATCGACCTAGCTTCCTTACCTCTTCTTAGTTATTCATCACACGGTTGTTGGAACTTTATTACATCCTCTGCACTTGAAAATCTGAATTCCTTTTTCTCTTTAATCCCAAAATTTTGTTCATTTAAATCCATACCTTTTTCTTTGGAGTCCTCTTCCTCTTCAATTTGTATGGTGGATTCCTCTATGGTTTTTCCTTGTTGGAACCATCAAATGTGTAGAGTGTCACTTTCCCAAGGCATGTTGAAGATCCTTTGGTGGTGCTTGAGATCTAGGCTCGGGCCTTGATCTACCTTTGCTCACTCCTATGAACTCCGTAAGTGAAATGACATCACAAATCTCATTTGGAAGAGCCCTATACTCCTCATAGCTGGCCGTAATGTTGTGACCCATTTGAATGCCATGTTTGACCTTGAGAATGACTTCTTCTCTTGGGAGGAAGGTAGGTCGAAAAGGCTTAACAACAAATCCAAAATTTGACCCTTGGGGCTGCCTCATATTGTGAACCCCTAACGAACTGCCCTCACCCTTATGATGTCTTGGCCCATGAAGATTTTGCAAGGTTAGGGCTAGCAAATCCATAGTATCCGCCAACCTCTGTCACGCTTCGATAAATCTATCAAACGTGGCCTCTTTAGAACCTTTGTTGGCCATGTTAGGCTCTTTAAGCGGCTCATCTGAACTCTTCTTTCCTTTCCTTTCTTTTGATTGCGGTGTATTCTTTCTCCTTCTTGTATGAATACTCTTTAGGATGGAAAGATCTTTGCTTTGATACCAATGTAATGTCCCATTCTAGACTCTTAACTGAAAACAAAGGAAAATTGCACAAACCCCAATAGATAGTGAACTGAAATTATGACAGCCAACTGAAAATCATGACAATAGTTTGATTTTTATAACAACAAGAAGAAAAATGCAATATCTCTTCAAAAATACATCATTGACACTATCCAAAACATGTAGGGCAATGTAGAAATATTTTAGAACAATTCTTAACCAAGAAATACACCTTCACACCTTCAAACTCCAGCTGAAATGACAACGGTGAACACCCTTAGAAAAGTGGTTGGAGAGAAGGATTCCAAGCCCAAAAATCAAGTATAAATGAAGATTCCATCTGCTAAAATTATGAGAAACAATTATGGCTAAGTTGACTCTTGTCATGCCCTAGAAACCCCTAAAGCTGTTCCACAAGGTGGGTTCTTTACCCTAGGAGAGGGCCTGAAAATCGTTGTAGAACCAAACACTAGCTGAAAATTTGCAAAATCAATCTTCTTGAGGCTCTTTGGAAACCCCGGGATGGAGAATCCTCAATGAATGGAGGAGTTTTGTTCTTCAATCAAACAAGGAAGGTTTTTGTTCTCTTTGTTGGCCACAAAAGAGGGTTTTCATCCTCAAGTGAAAGTAATTGAGAAATTATCCCGAAAACCATGCAAAGTTAATAGTAGACAAGATGATGATACACAAATGAGCTAAGTGACCCCTTTTATACCTTGATATGGTGCCAAAACCAATAATAATGCTCCCAAAACAGGACCAACCTCATAAGGGATCCTTTCTCTTCTATTTTTCAATTGGCTTTTCATCTTCCCCAACTGACCTGACTTTATATAGAAAACTTACTAAAGAAGAATGCAATGCTCATGAAAATAACTGAAAAACATGACAATTACTCCCCTTGCTCATTTCCTTCTTGCCACGGGAAGTGGAATGGGCTCAAAGTCTTCAAATTAAACTAGCTTGGAAAAGGGGACATTACAGGTATCTTAGTCTATTTCTTTGTATATTCTATTTTTATATATGTGGCACATTTTTAATAAACTAGAAATTCATTTATATTAATCAATGACTAGTGTACTTCTCACCCTAAATTCATGGTATTTATTTGTAAGTGGGTTGGATTTTATAATAAAGGTCATGTTCTTATTATTGAGTTTCAACAACATTGAGAAAGATTCATAATTCCTGTGTAAATCATGTTTAGCTCAAGTGATATGTGTCAAAATGTCAAGTTTCATCTCGGAAGAAAGATTCCTATATATTGGGGTTTTTGCTAGCTAATATAATTGTTGAAAATGAAATGGTAGTGGAAGCTCAAATTAGAATCCCATCAGTCTATTCCTAAACCATAACTATTTGTTTACAAAGTTTATTGTGTTTTTCACTCATGTTTGAACTTAACATATTTAGAATTTCTAATAGCTAGGAAGTGATGGCTTTTTTTTCAAAAAACATCGTGAGCGAAAAAGACTAAGTAGCTATGATTTCTAGAATATATGGAACTAAGACTTAAAAAATTCCAATGTTTAGCATTTTGTCAAATTGTTATTTGGAAAACTCTATATATGTCTTTGTTATTGATATTTTGTGTGATATTCAATATTTTTGGAAATCTTTTGTGTTGCGGGAGGATTGCTTTTTACATTCACTATTTTGACTACACGTTGCTCAAAGGCATTGGAGTGGCTTCATGGTGAGAAATGCTTGCTTGTTTAAACATGAACAACCATATTACCATTATCTTATTGAAATGTAAATTTGATTTTTGATTGTTCATTCATTTGGTAACGACAAACATCACCTCTCGATTCTTTGTCTACTCATAACGATATAGGATATTGTAGCGGCCCCTTGGGGAACACAAGAAATGTGTCGTATTTTCTTTTGGCACATGGATCTGATTTCACAACCAACTTTAGGAATCGGTGTTCCAAATTGATTCCCTGGTCCCCACTTCACGAAAACTAACACAGCAGCTTAAATGTGACCAAAATACCCCTATCAAATTCTAAAAGGGGATAGCAAAATTTTTGCTTATATCAAATAGCAAGAATATAATTCAGCAAGGAGTACTAAACCACATAGGATCATGGTAAAAGTACAGCATACTGATATTGGATGCTTTTGATAAGGAAGAGGTTTTAAATTTTCAGGTAAATCAAAAACCTATTTCAAGCTAAGAAGCCTTTCTCCCCAAGTAAAACAACGTTTTCTGATTCACATTTGTACTCGAATCTACAAACATAGATAACGATTCATCATATGACTGAGCAACATTTAATTCTATGCTAATCTAAACGACAACATTATTCATCTCATTTCATTTCATCATGCACAAGTATGGTAACATGTGAGTGACATAATGTTTCATCTCGTTAATACACCATGGGGCGATCAATTTGCTCGAGAGCATAAATCTCATTAAAGTTCATGTATATCAGAATTCATGTTAATCATATACTGATTTTGAAATATCCCTTTTGGGGACAAAACTGAAAATTAAGGAAATTAGCTCAAACCTCCAAAATAAGCAAGTCTGATTTTTATGACAACAATTAATAAAGGACCAAAAATACTCTCACCCTAGTGACTAGGAGAGAGATGTAGAAACTCTCAAAATTTATGGGAAGTAATTCCTTGGATTGCCCTTGAATTTAAAAGCTTGAAAATATGATCAAATCATCAAACTCAGAATTCTGGAATTTACTATGGCACAAAAACAGCTGAAACTTGTAAATTCAATAACTCTTAGAATACAAGGAATCTCCACACAAATGAATACTCAAAATGATCATAAAAATACCAACAATCAAATGATACCAATATCATAATTTTCCAACCATTCAAACCCTCTCAAAATTGATCCTGAAATCTGTGAATGAGTAGATAAAGCTGAAAACTATTCCAAAAATCACCAAAACGGAGATTCCGGCTTTATAAATTATGCCGAATCAGAATATAAAATCAGATTTGTAATTTGTGCCCTAGAAGGCACTCAAACACCATCAAACCCTAGTCGCTCCAACTAGGAATGGCTCTGAAATGCATGCAAATATTTGTAGATGATGCCTTTGATCCTCCAACACTCAAATTTGCATAAAGGTCTTCAATAAGTCTTTATGCCAACCAAGGAAAGAGGGTTTTTGTCCTCTAACCAGCCACTAGAAGGGTTTTTGTCCTTCTAGGAAGAAGCCACACACTTGGGTTTTTGTCCAAGAGTGGAAGAACAAGGAGCAACAAGCCCACAATGTCCAAATAGAAAATGCGCCAATAATAGATCCTCCAAATGAGCTCTTTTAATCCTCTTTTATACCTTTCTTTGTGCGAAAGCCCATAAAGGTAAGACCGACCCCTAATAAATCATTATAATTATTTATTAAGCCTCATTAAAGACACTAAACCCAACCGACCTTATTAAGAATGGGAAATACAAAAATAAAACATAAATATAAATGATGAAAACTGAAATATAATCCATGATCTTCCTCGTGTGCAACCATTGTTTGCCAAGGAATCCTTAATTTTAGATTAATTCGAAAAATGGGACATTACAAATTTCAAAATTTATAACAATGATACATGTATATCAAAATTCATAACATCTTTGTCATGTCCCCTTTTCGAAATAAATCATGGAGAAGACCTCTAGCGTATCCCCATTTCCCGTAGTCTAGAGGGGGAATCAAGGGAAATGAATTATAATGTTTTTTTAAGTTTGGCTCGATAAATTTCCACTTTTGGAGCAACTTAATATAAGATTATAAGTTTAAAGTGTTTAGACACTAGTATTAAATAAAAGTATTTTTAAACACTAAAAATAAAATAATAATAAAAAGGCAGTTTTAAATACTTAAAGGACCCAAAAAGGAAAGGTTTATAAGGGGGTGCTTGACTCATTTATGCATCGTGATTTCACATGACATTTCTTCATTGCGAGAGCTTTGGCTTAATTTGGCACCAAAGGACGAAAACTCTTGGCCGTTTGAAGATCTTGGAGGACGAAAACTCTTTTGGTTTCCAAGGTTGGATTTATGGATGAAATACCTCTTATCCATAAAAGGGATTCCACCCAGGGATAACATTTGTGCTCCAATAGATCTGTAATGAACTTGTTGATTAATGAATATACATCAATGTAAACCTTAAAACAACAATAGAACATGGATGTACTTGCTAATTTAAATGAGAACAATGATATCAAACTCATATTAGATTTGAAAACTCACAAAACCCTCCAACAAAGATGATACGACAACAGATATGGGTAGTGGCAATGATGTATGGCGACAACGGCACTAGGAGAAACTATGATGGTGTATGGTGGCGATGTATACGAAAGCAAACCCTAAATAAAATCTGATCTTTATAGTAACAACAACAAATAATGATTATCCTCAATTTGGCACTCCAAACAATGAATATTGATGATGAACAACAACATATGATGATAAATTCTAAAAATCAGTAATAAAAATGATTTTCTTGCAAGTAAAATTCGATCTAATCCTCTACAAGCTGAAATCTTCCATAATTTACCGTAGTGACATTGAAGCATGATCTCTTCACCAAATGTAATCCTTTTCTTCTTGCATTCTTCCCAAATATGTTGGTGCTTGCCTTGGGTCACCTTAGACTTCTTATTAGGGCTGGGAATTTCATTCATTGACCTCCTCTTGACCTCTGTTTGGAACAGTCTAGCCAGCTGAAAATTATCAACTCCCAATTTTTGTAACCCAAGTTGTCCCTCTTCCCACTTGGTACCCTTCATCTTCACAATGCGGTTAGAGTATTCTTTATGATGACCAAAATATTGCAAAGACATAGCATGAAGATGATGTAGCAATTCCTTAAGAAGATGATGAGATTGCTTACCATAGGTTGCTGTCCTGAAATTTCCAGTGAATTGAAAGTGATTATAGGCACCCGGAAAAGCACTCTCTTCATCTATATGGCCCCCAACAAGGTCACCCAAAAGTCTTGGCCCATTGACCCTATGCAATTCTGATTTGTCTCCATTCTTAGCATCATGAAGACTACCCATTTGCCGTGATTTGCTATGGAGCATCAAATTTTCCTCAAGGTCCTCTTTTTCATGAATTGCCTATGAATGTAAATCTGAAATGGCACGATAGGAAGCAACAAATAAGAAATATGGTCATCATGGTCATACCTTGGGCTGCCAACAAGGAGCTCACCCTCCTTTTCCTTCGCTCCTTCAACAACTGAAGATATTTTTGCCTTGACTCCTTCCATATTTTCTTGACACACGTATGGAGCATCATCATGGTTCTGCTAAAGTCAAGAACACCGTCAATTTGCCTCTTATTGATTGCTGTTCGGAAAATTCCAGTGAGCTGATTATCATCATTATCAGCCAAAAATTTGGCTTCAACCACCAAATTCTCTCCACAATTTTGCAAATTGAATTTTTTTTTTTCCTCTCCATGAATTCTTCCTCTTTTCTTTGGAGATTCTTTGCATCAAAAAACCTTCTCTCGGTTCTTCATCTAACAACACCTTTCCATGTCCTTCAATGTGGTCTTCTTTGGACTCCACCTCAAAATCCTCTTGCAGATCTGATTTTCCTTTTTCTCCTTTCAAGAGAAACCCCTTTGGGTTTGGCTCCTTGGCGTATTCTTGTGGTCTAGGGTTTAACCCTAGCATCTTCATCCATGTTCAGTTGTCCCCTTGTTGGAGCCATCAAATGTGGAGAGTGCCACCTTCCCCAAAGTATTTTGAAAATTTCTCTATGGCGCATGAGGTCTAGGCTTCGACCTTGACCTTCCCTTGCTTACCCCTATGAATTCGGCAAGCGAAATAGCATCACGGATCTCATTTGGAAGAGCCCTATATTCTTCATAGCTAGCCACAATGTTGTGACCCACTGAATGCCGTGTTTCCACCTCCGGAATGACTTCTTTGGTAAAAGCCTAGGTTGTCGACCCATGTCTACGTATTACTGTGTCGATTCATCTTGCCTGAATATCCTCAGGATGGGAAGATTGATGCTCTGATACCACTGTAATGTCCCTTTCTAGGGCTGAAACTATAAATCAAGGAAACAACACAAACCCCAAGCGAAGTAAATTCAAATTTTTATAACTTTAATATTCCTTGAAACCCTAGCAACGAAGTGTATAGGGACTTTAATTCACCATATAACTATACACAAGCTGCTGAAAATACTTCTAAATAATTATGTAATGTCCCCTTTTTTCGAATTAATCTGAAATAAAGGATTCCTTAGCAAACAACGGTTGAACAATGGAAGATCATGGATTATATTTCAGTTTTCATCATTCATATTCATGATTTATTTTTGTATTACCCATTCTTAGTGGGTCGGCTGGGTTTAGTGCCTTTAATGAGGCTTAATAAAATATTATGACTTATTAGGGGTTGGCCTTACCTTTATGGGCTTTGGCGCCAAAGAAAGGTATCTGAAGATTAGAGGAGTTCATTTGGGCATCTAGATTTGGCACATTTTCCTATTTGGGCATGGTGAGCTTGTTGCTCCATGTTTTCCACTTGAGGACAAAACCCTCTTATGTGGCTTCTTCCTAGAAAGGCGAAAACCCTTCTAGTGGTTTTGTTGGAGGACGAAAACCCTTTAACATTGATTGAGAGTGAAGATTATTGCAGATTTGAGGAGAATACTTAATATTCAGATTTTTATTGGCATTGGGCAGCCTTCCCTAGGTGGAGCGACCTACCTTGGTGTAGGGTTTGGTGCCCTAGAGGGCATAAAATTGAGATCTCACTTCATTTTCTGATTTGGCATATTTCTTTAAATTTGGAATCTCCATTTTGGTGATTTTTGCAAGGGTTACTATTTTTCGTAGCTCTCGGTTTTGGCTAGTTTGCTGATTTTAAATAATTAATTCCAGCCGTGAAATCAGATATTCTTTCAATCTTTTGATGTGTTTATGATCAATAAATATTGTCGTGGCTAGAATAATTGTTTTGTGGCATTATTCATTGATTTTCTTGGTGAAAAGTGGATTTGAATTTCATAAATAGTTCATTGCCCTTGTAGATTGCTGATTTCAGATTTAATTTCAGTTTGTTGATTTTAAAATCAGACTTGCTAATTTTGGGGTTTGAGCTAATTTCCGTAATTTTCAGTTTTGTCCCCAAAAGGGATATTACAGTGGTATCAGAGCATGAATTCTCAAAGGCCTAGGGTCTCAATGGATAGATTGATAAAGGTGCAAGAAAGACTAGCAGGTACCTTGGATTCTCTTGCCTCCACCATGCAAAGCCTACAAGGAGGAAGGACATTCAAGGAAGAGCCTAGGGTTTCAAAGGTCAACAAGGTGGCAACTTGCTTTGAGGAATATCAAGCTCTTTTGGAGAAGATCTGTGATGCCCTAACCTTTTCAGAATTCATGAATTTGGAAAAAGATAGAGTGGGCATTGGAACTTGGTCCAAGCCTTGGGCCATGCACAAGGGTAATGGGAGAAACATCCCAACCCTTGAGGAAAAGAGCCCCATCTTGTGGGCAAAACAAGAGAAACATCCCAACCCTTAAGAATGGCAAAACAAGGAAAAATATCCATATTAAAAAGTGACCCTTCTACATGAGAAAATGCGCCAAAGGGAGGGAAACTTGGAGATTTCAAATGCTAAAGCTATATAAGGAGAAATGGCGACCCCTTGGGGCATGTTGAGAATTTTATTAAAAATATTTTCATGCTTGAAGAGGGATGTATGCCCATGTGATCACATTATAAAGGTGTTCTTCAACACCACCATTATTGTGGAGAGTGTGAGACCTTCTAAGCTTTCATTGAGTGAATGTTGCTTGATATATTCATTCCATGATTGGCACATTTATTTGAGAAGGAAATCTGCATGTTATTGATGATCATTGGAGAGTTTAATAGTGCTTTATGATCTGTTGTTAATGCTGCATTTATTCCAGCCATAATGACTTGCATGGGTGGTTGTTTTGGCATGTTTGGGTGTCTTTTGAAGTAGTTATTCAATCTGATCTGTATTGGCATATTGTGGCTCCATTTTAAGTGATATTGGAAGGGTTTAATAGTGTTTATGATCTGCTGGTTGTTGCATTTATTCCAGCTATGGCGACTTGATTTGGGTGTTATTTTGGCATGTTTTTAGGGTGAATCAACAATATATATAATCTGATCTATGTTGGCATATTTTAATGAGTTGGGCAACTATTTTTGGGTGTGTTGGAGGGCTATAAAGTGCTGATAATAATTTATGCAAATTATCTCAACCCTAGCGACTGGTTTTCAGATTTTGGGGGCTTTTTTGAGGTGGTTTCAATGATCTAAAAATTCAGATTCATAGTTCATTGGAAAGGCCTTGGTTTCTAGATAATTGTAAATATGGAATATTGAGTGAGATATTAATTTTTGAAGTTTCAGCTGTTCTTGTGCATTTTTTTAATTAATTAACTACTTCAATAATTTCAGGTCTGAAATGATTAATTTCCTAACTAGTTCTCCTATCTAACCCACTACTTTGGCTTACTCCAACCCCATTTGGGTTGTATTAATGCTGACATTGGGTTATTTGAGGTCGAGCTAAGAGGATTTAATCCTCTAGAGTCGATTTAGTTAATTAATTTCCAGATTTAAAATAATGTCCCAAAAGAGGATACTACGGATATAGTTGAAGCCAAGGCGAAAAAGCTTCATTTGTTGAATCTGAGGAGAAGAAGGCTGATTTCAACTCAGAAATTCTGAGTCACAAGATTGGGAAAATGGAGGATGTTTCGATCACTCCTCATCCGGCATGGGAAGGTAGACATGTGGGGAACAACTCAAGGTATGATGACATTTTATCTCCTTTTATATCGCTGCCATACTTATGTCATTATGGGAAAGTTGTTGTTAAGGATCACATGTCATGTTTGGGTATGAAGAATTTGTGGGATGATAAATGGCATTTAGACATTTCCTTGCAAGGGTATGTGGTTCCGGTTGACCTCTTGTATGATAGAAAGGAAGTCTTTGGTATTGTTACTCCTTACACATGGTTAAAAGAAACATTGATGGAGAATTATTTTGAAATCATTATGTATGCTAATATGGTTCAATGGAAGGGAATCAAGAGTGCAAAGGGCAGCCAATGCAATTTTTATGAGGTGTATACAACATCATTTTCAGAGCAACAGTTATATCCTTATGGTATTCAGCCCCAGAAGGATGAGCATGGCCTAATTCTCAGTCATCTAATTGGTTCTTACCTAAGTGGGGTCACTACACAAAGGTATGAATGTGTTCTAAAATCATTGCTTCCTTCTACTCCAATTCAGTTTTGTTGTCTTGAGCCATTTGGTAACAATATGACATTGTTGAGGCTCCCTTGTAAAACATGGCAAGTGGTGGTACATATGGATCAACAAGCTAGAAAAGGGGTTATAAGGGGTGAAAAATATGAACACATAAGGAAAGATGAAGTGGATCTTCCAAGGGACAATGTTAGGAGGTGCACACGTGAGACAAGAGCATTTCCGGGTGTCCATGTCCTCTTTCAACCCGCTGTAAATTTCAGATCAGCAGCCCATGGTAAGTCCTATGATGTCTTATTTGATCATGTCAAAGGTTTATTTCATCATTATGTATCATGGCCATGTTTGGGTGATCATATCTATGTTAATAAGGGGCAAGGTGGGAAGAAGGCTCTTTGCCAAGGGCTCACTATGTATTTTCCAAGCAATAAAGTGGGTTTTTATGATAGTCCAAGGTACTCACACATTTCAGATCTATTGTTTCCCTCCTTATCATTTTGTTGGGCTGATCAACACAAACTCTTTGTCACGAGTTTGGATTTCAAGATAGGGATTGCCATGCATATGATGATTGAGAGAAAAAGAGGGATGATGAAGAGTTACAAAGATTGCTTGCATCCTTGGAATCCGGGTAAACCCTTGAGGCTCAAAGAAGACAAAGGTAAAAATTTCAGTTTTTCTCTTTGCTTATGGAATTGGATGAAAGAAAATGCTAGCATGCCATGTTTAAGAAAACATAAGCTCAAGGGAAATTCTGATTTTTCTCTCCATGATTTGCTAACCTATGGTTCCATGAGAGAACCAAAAGAAGTTTGGAAAAAGAGAAGCAATTATGATGAAATCAGAATTCAGAGGGGTAATAAGAAAGCTGATTTTCTTAAGATTACGGCCAATATATCTGCTGGTTTTAGTTGTAGGCCTGTTGCTCATAAATTTTCAGCGTATACAAATCAAATTTCAGCCTCCACATTACTCATGGACTTTCCATTTTTCGTGAGATTTCAGTTTGCTAGTTGTTTTGTCATGATTATAAGACTGAAATTACAAAAATCAGGTTTGGGGCTGCCATTTTCAGTCATGAACAACAATATGTTTACATTTTTTGAGAGCATTCCCTCATGGAAAAATGAGGAAGGAAGATTCTAGTTGGAAGGAGGAAAGAAATCAGGTTGTGGTGAGTTATTTTCAGATTTGAAGATTCTGATTTTTGAAGGAAAAATGCATGCTCACAGCTATTTTTGGGACAACCTTGCTAAAGTATTGGGAAGTCATCATCTGAATGAAAATCATGAAGTGGCATCAAGCAACAGAAGAGAGCTAGCTGTCATGTTTCTAAGGCATGACAAGGGGGATGTAAAAGTGTTGTTAAACACTCTTGTTTTCTTTAATATGTTTGCTTCATGTGCAGGTATGTCGAAGAAGCAATTAAGATTCATTTGGGATCCGGGTTCTTACAATTGCTTGAGGACAAGAAATTTCGGAAGGGAGGACTGTAATCTCCTCTTTTTCGAATTAATCTAAAATAAAAGATTCCTTAGCCAGCAACGATTGAACAATGCAAGATCATGGATTATATTTCAGTTTTCATCATTCATATTTATGATTTATTTTTGTATTACCCATTCTTAGTGGGTTGGCTGGGTTTAGTGTCTTTTATGAGGCTTAATAAAATATTATGACTTATTAGGGGTCGGCCTTACCTTTATGGGCTTTGGCGCCAAAGAAAGGTATACTGAGAAGATTAGAGAAGTTCATTTGGGCATCTAGATTTGGCGCATTTTCCTATTTGGGCATGGTGAGCTTGTTGCTCCATGTTCTTCCACTTGAGGACAAAAACCCTCTTATGTGGCTTCCTAGAAGGACGAAAACCCTTCTAGTGGTTTTGTTGGAGGACGAAAACCCTTCAACATTGATTGAGAGTGAAGATTATTGTAGATTTGAGGAGAATACTTAATATTTAGATTTTTATTGGCATTGGGCAGCCTTCCCTAGGTGGAGTGACCTACCTTGGTGTAGGGTTTGGTGCCCTAGAGGGCATAAAATTGAGATCTCACTTCATTTTCTGATTTGGCATATTTTATTAAGCTGGAATCTCCATTTTGGTGATTTTTGGCAAGGGTTTACTATTTTTCCTAGCCCTCGGTTTTGGCTAGTTTGCTGCTGATTTTAAATAATTAATTCCAGTCATGAAATCAGATATTCTTTCAATCTTTTGATGTGTTTATGATCAATAAATATTGTTTTGACTACAATTATTGCTTTTGGCATTATTCATTGATTTTCTTGGTGAAAAATGGATTTGAATTTCATAAACAGTTTGTTGTCCTTATAGATTGCTGATTTCAGATTTAATTTCAGTTTGTTGATTTTAAAATCAGACTTGCAATTTTGGGGTTTGAGCTAATTTCCGTACTTTTCAGGTTGTGTCCCCAAAGGGATATTACAAATTAGTTTCAAGTAAGGCAACAATTATCCATGCATTACGCATCAAAGAAATGGAGAAAACAAGAGATGATACCCAACTATAATTAAATTTATGAGAGCAACAAGGCAGCCACAAACAAGGGCTGAAAACGATAGATAAACTCCTCCAAAAATAACCAAATTATAGATTCCAGCCTTATAAAATATGATAAATCAGAATATCAAAGAATAAATGAGTTATGTGCCCTAGAAGGCACCAAATCACACTCAAACCCTAGTCGCTCCCTAGGAGAGGGGCTCCAAAAATATGTCAAAGCTCTTGTAGGCCTTCTTCTTGATGCCCTAGATCCCAATCAACAAGAGAGTCTTCAATTCACCAATATGGAGAGTTTTTGTTCTCCACTAAGCCACAAGGAAGGGTTTCGTCCTCCTTGGATGCCACACAAGAGGGTTTTCGTCCTCAAGTGGAAAGGTATTGAGCAATCAACCCAAAAAACCAAGTATAAGTGTATATGCGCCAAAGATGATCTCCAAATGAGGCCAAGCAACCTTCTTTATATCCTTTGGTTGGCGCCAAAGACCAATTAGGTGAAAACTGACCTCCAAGCTTACTTTATCTTCTAATTCCATGTTGGGAATCTTCCCAACCTTGCCGACCTCTTAATGATCTTCACTTTTTCTTTTAATTTCATGTTGGGATCATTATAAACCCAACCGATCTACCTTAGGGAGAAAACACCAAATAAAAACATAAATATGAATAAAGAAACTGAAATATAGCTCAAGTTCTTCCCTTGTTCAACTCTTCTTGCCGACGGAAAGGAAGATGAGCAAGAAGTCGTCAATTTATATTATTTCGAAAGAGGGGACATTACAAAGGAACTTCAGAGAAACACGTTTGCCAAGATTGGAAAATTAAGTATTATTATATGGGAGACCACAACCATAAATAAATTTGAGCTATAGTCATCTTTGTGTGCTCAAACAATATGCATACATAGCCATATGAAAAATAAGAAGCTATGGTCATATAAGATGAGAAGTTACAACCATATATCTTTGGCCCATAAGATTCATTCAATATGAAGAGAGAAGCTGCAACCATGCAAGGATAAGGAGTTATAACCATGTAATGAATAATAGGCTACCGCCATACAAAACAAAATGTTGCAACTATCCGAATTGATTCAAAACTAGTCCGACGTGATTTTGAAAGTGTATAGATATAATGTTTAGCTTATGTATGTATGTACGTACGTATTTATGTATCTATGTGTATATTCAAAATGTTGATGTATATGTAAAAACATTTATATAATATTACATACATGTAAGTAAATGTTTCAGCTTTTGTGTGTGTCTATATATATATATAAACATTTTTTGCATATTTGAAAAACATTTTTGTATATAGATATATTATATATATGCAATAATGTTTATATATATATATATATATATATATATATATGTATGTATGTATGTATGTATGTATGTATGTATGTTTGTCTATATGTATAACTCAGGTTCAAAAATATCCCAAAGTGAAATGGCTTACATAAAGGTAGCAAGGAACTTCAGACAAACACATCTGCTAAGAATGGAAGATTTGATCTTATGATATGGGAGGCCACAGCCACGTATAAATATGAGCTATATTCATCTTTGTGTGCTCAAACAATATGTATTTATGTTCATCTGAAAAAGAAGAAGCTACATTCATATAGGACGTGAAGCTACAACCATATACCTTTGGCTTTGAGATTCATTCAATACGAAGAGAGAAGCTACAACCATGCAAGGACAAGGAGTTATAGCCATATAATGAATACAAAGCTTCCGCCATACAAAACAAAACACTCTCAGCCATCTGAATCGAGTCAAAATTAGCTCAATGTGAATTCAAAAGTGTATAGATATAATGTTTAGCATATATATACAGAGATGTTTATATACATATATCTTTCAAACATTAATATATATGTATGCATATTCTAAAATGTTTATGTATATGCAAAAACGTCTATATAATATTATTAAATGTAAACAATTTTTTAAAACGTTTTTGAATAGATGCTTCATATATTAACAAAAAACAATATTTACAACAAAGGGCTGTACAAAAGAATTAGTCGTTATTTACATTGTAAATAAGAACTCTGTCCTTAAAGCCACAAGGATGACAATAAAATCAGAATAATCTTTAGAATCAATTATTTTAGCCTCCTTGATCAAGAGAAATCCTTTTGCAAGCAATTGCATTCTAACTTCATTTCGTCAAGTGTAACAAAAATCGTCCAAATTGCATGCCTTACCTTGGAAGACAAAATTGCATCTAAGTTTCCAGATAATGAATAAAGCAGAAATCCACATACAATTCCAAATACTCCTACAATAAACAAGGATGAGAGTGTTGGAATCACCCAACAAAGCAACCTGCCAATGAAGAGGTCCTTGGAAAATAGCTGTCATAATAGATTGGACGAACTTTTAACAGGTTCTTGCAAAATGACAGTCCCACAAAAGATGTTTAACAGTTTCTAGTCTAGAGCAATTAATGCATAGACCATTAGTGAGACCACTCTTGGATAAATGAGCCTTTGTTAGAAGCCCCGGTAGATCACAAGCCAAGAAAAACTTGAAGTTTATGTGAGACTCTAACTGTCCACACACCATGGAGTCTGTGTATCCACAAGGTTTCAACATCACTGGCAACCCTTCAAGTATTGAGAACTGGTGCAAGTGATCTTTTCTTATGTGACAAATGATAAATCATAAAACCGATGTGTATCATACTGAGATATGAGATGGTCAAAAATCCATTGCCAATCTCTCCAAATGGGGTCTTTTATCTCGGGATTCAACTTAAATAGGTCCTCTTGAGGAGTAAGGTTCTAAATATCCTAAATGGAAGACCGATCTACTGAGGATAGAAAATTCACGAGTCAATGATTGCGATTCTTTTCAGCTGTGTATGAACATCCCATAAATCTTTCAAAAAAAAAACTTTTATTACTGAGCCTATGTGCTTGAAAACGTGGGATAGTAGTCAAAGACATATCTTGCAATTTCCACACACAAATTGGTCTATTAACCAAATCCCAACCATTAGGATTGTCTAGACTCTCCACATGAGTAAACCTGCAATTTTCCTTCAAGAAGTTTGGATACTCCTAAAAACAAAAACCTTCGATTTGAAAATTACTTGTATCAACAATAATATAATATAGTCCATATGAGCCCTTGACCTTACCCAAATGACAGGTTGATGGTCGTTTGTCTTAATAAAATTCAAATCCACCAAGAAGTAGAACCCTCTGAGCATCGGATCACCCATTTGGTTTGTAATAATAACGCCTTGAGTTGTAATATCTCTTAATCCCAAACCACCTTCCTCCTTGGGCATAATACACACAACCCATGACACCATAGGAAGTCCATGAGTATCACCATATTTGGGTAAGAGATATGTTCTCAAAATCTTTTCAAGATGAAGAAATTGATTTTGGAAGGAAGCCAACATGAAACATAATAAACATGAGATGTTTGTAGAATTTTGCCTAACAAAAACAAGTCTTTGTTTTGCTAGAAAAGGAGTTTATTCTGCAGCCTTGGAAGAACCCAATCCCACATACTCATTGGAGAGAGGTCCAAACCAAAAGGGATGCCCAAGTATTTGTGTAATGTCCCCTTTTGGGGGACGTTAGAAAATGGCAAAAAACTCTCAAATCAGATTTGAGACACTGCTGTTATAAACCCTGCAAAACTGATTTTCCAAACCCTTCCTAGGGCAGCGACCTGATTTGGGGTTTTCAACCCACTTAAATGCCTTCAAAACCCTTTGAATTAGCTCTATTTAATTCTCTAAATTATTAGATATCACCAGCAATCATCTCATGTAAGAAAACTGATTTTTAATGCTTTAAATCTGGAGATATGAATTTCAAAAAAACCCTTGTCTATAGTGTTATTTTTAAAATTCACAACTCAACATTGGAAGCTCCAAAATTCACAAAACTTAAGATATTGGCATTATAAAATATAAAGAACAAGAGGATAACTTCAGATTTGCCAAAGAATCACCACACATACCAATTTACCACATCAATGTAGGTCGCTCCACTTGAAATAAAATATATTTTGCACCAAAGAGACAACACTTGCAAGAGAAAGATACTTTATTCCTTTTCTAACCAGCTTGCATACCAAAAACCTTATGAAGGGTTTTCATCATTTACAAATTTCCCAATCAAAGGGTTTTCGTCCTTGAATGAGATCCTCAACCTAAGGGGTTTCGTCCTTGAATGAGAGAGTAAAAGGGCTACACTAGCCAACTTGTGGGATATTAATAATATATTATTATTCACTTGCAAAAAACAAACAACTTAGAAGATAAACCCTTCTAGGGTTACTTGAACTAACCCTAGTGTCACTAAAATACAACCCAAATGGGGTTGGAGTGAGCCAAGGTGAGGGTTTAGATGGACAATCCAGTCGGTATTTATACTCTTCTTTCCAATATATACTTTTATGAAGTAAAATAATAAATTAAATTGCTAAAAATCAATCAAAACTTTGAAAATTCATAACTTAAAAATATTAACTCTTTTGATATGAAACCAAGTGCAGCGGAAAGGGAAAATTATGAGCTTCAATCCAAAATTAAAATCAGATCTTTTCACACAATTGAAACCCCTCAAAACAACTCCCAAAATCCCAAACCCAGTCGCTAGGGTTAGGGTAAAATCTGCAATACAATTTCTGCACTTTTCTCACTTTAAGAGTCAATAAAATGCAGTTCCAGATCTGCAATTAATAAATCCAAACAACAGATTTATAAATACTGAAAAATCACTCCAAAATACTCTTAACACATGCCCAAACAAGTCGACTTCATTAGATAAAAACCAACAGCATGTAATGAAAGATAATCATCATAAATCACACTTCAAACCCTCAAAGCAAGCTCATATCATCTCCAAAAAATGGCGCCTTGTATATATATAATGAGAAATGATTGCAAAACTTATTACTTCAAGCTTTCATGGGCACACACACTTCACAAATGGTGGTGTTAATAAACACCTTTTATTTTGATCATAAGTGGGCATACATCCCTTCTCCAAGCATGAAGATAAGTTTTTATAAACCGTCAACATGCCAAAAAAGGAGTAGCCACATCTCTTTTATAGCTTTTGCTTGCTCATCCTCCAAGGTTCTTCTCCATCTTTGGCGCCATCATCTAGGAGGAAATATCATTAAAAAATGTGCCTGAAAGTCACCAACAACAAATATTAAATGCATAGGGATATTAAAAAGATGCTCATATGGGTCGACCCATGCTTAGGAATAATCACTTTATTTCAAATATTAATTATTACATGCTCCCAGGAAAATGCGACTTGCCTAGTCACTTGTTTTATCTTTAAAAACATTTATTTATTTTCTCAAGGTGAAGTCGAACTTCCCCTTTTTAATTCGATTTGCACAATTTATAAAATTTCATTTTAAAATTACATGTGCAAATCGACTTTATCTTCTTTTTAATTTTTATAAAAAGGGGGACATTACAATTTCGTCCTTGAGAGAGTAAAAGGGCTACACTAGCCAACTTTCACCAAATAAGAATAATCTCCAAAACATAATTCATAAATGCCCAAGCGACCTCCTTAAATAGGCCTAAGGAGTGCTTAAAGCAAACATTACATCATGGCCGACCCCTTAACTAATTACATTTTAAATATTAAAAAGGTTATTAGAGCCTACATGCTTACAATACCATTAATACTAAACTACGTAAATTCCTCTATTGGAGCAAAAAGACTTCCAATAGGATAAATGATAATAAATGAGAGCAATAATAAAAATATAATCCAGATTTCCCTTGTTTTTCTCCTTAGACCCACGGGGAAGGAATGGGTTAAGGTCTTCATAAATCAACCTCCAAAAAGAGACATGACAATCTGATAATAACCTTATAGACATAACAAAAGTCTACTTAGATGGAAGCTAAGGAGGTAGAACATCTCGATCGAATTAGCCAAAACTCGATTTATGATTTATAAACATTTTTGCATGTACAAACATATAAATAAATGGTTTTACTTATATATCTATATGTAAGATGTAATGTCCCCTTCTCAATGCTAGTCCTCTTTGAAAACCTTGAGCCCATTCCACTTTCCGTGGGTAATAAGAGAATGAGAAAGGGAAGTTCATGTCATGTTTTTCATTTATTTTGTGAGTTTTGCAGTCTTTTTAAGTATTTTTCTCGAGTATAGTCAAGTCGGATGGGAAAGAAGAAAAACCAATTGAAAAATAGAAGGAAAGAAGAACTATTATTTCCCTAAGGTCGGTCATCTTAGAGGATTCTATTTTGCTTTTGGCGCCGCATCTAGTTATAAAGAGGGGTTGCTTTGCTTGGAGGAGGTTATGCATCTTTTGAAAATTATTTCTCTTGGAGTTGGAGCATGTTTTCTTTCTCTCTCTTCCATTGAGGACAAAAACCCTCTTGGAAAACCTATTGAGAACGAAACCTCTCAATAGTGGGCTGGTTATGAGGGACGAAACCTCTCAAGCTTGCAATGAAGTTGATTTGATAAGGAGTTATGTAATGTCACTTTTTCCCACTCGGGAGCTATTATTTGGTCTTCTTGCCATTCCTTCTCTGTGGAAAGGAAGAGAAGAAGATGGAGGAGAACATTGAGCTTCCATATATGTTTTTTTACTAATTTTTAATATGTTCTTTTAGTGTTTTCTTTCTTATAATAGGTCGGTTGGGTTTTAATTAATTAATGGAAGCTAATGAAGGAAAAGATCATCTTTAAGAGGTCGGCCTTTTCTATTTGTGCATTGGCGCGAAAAGGAGGATATAAAAGGAGATTAGAGACATCATTTGAATCTAGTCTTGGCGCATTTTGTTATACTTGGGCATAGAGAGCTAGTTGCTCCTTGTTCATCCACTTGAGGATGAAAACCCTCTTGTGAGGCCTCATTGAAGGACGAAAACCCTTCATGTGGCTTAGGTGAAGGACAAAAACCCTTCATCATTGTTGAGTCTTGAAGAGAAGAGCTGATTTGAAGATCTATTTGTAATTTCCAGCTTGTTATTGAATTATTTAGGGTGGAGCGACCTACCTTGGGTAGGGTTTGGGAGTGTTGGTGAAGAATTTGAGAAATCTGGTTTCATATTCTGATTTGTAATATTTTTAAAGGCCGGAATTTGAAGTTACATGAATTTAGAGGGTTTCTAGACCCATATTTCATATTTATCTTGTGGCTGCAATTTCCAGTGCATATTTATTTTTCAGCAGAGTATTCTTTAGTATTTCTTTGTTATTTTGGCTTCTAAAATTCCATAAAATACATATAAAATAGTGGCGAATTGATTGGAGGTGTTTTATGGTGATTTTGACATTTTTTGGTGCAAGTACAAGTCACTGATTTTATTCTTCATCTTCTGCAATTTTATTTTCAGATCTGCATTTAGAATATTTGATTAAAACCCTCAAAAGGGTTATTACAAGTTATTTTCAGTTGTGAAGGCATTTCCAACCCTCTCCTAGGGTGGCGACTTGCCCTAAGGTGGCATTTGGGGTCTTCTAGGGCACAACAACATCAAACTTAGCCATCATTGTGTTTCTCCTATTTTTTAGCAGCTGGAATCTACATTTGGACTTCAATTTGGGGCTTGGAATCCTTCATTTCCAACCATATTTGTAAGGGTGTTCATTGATGTTATTAAATTTAATTAAATAAATTCCAGTTGGGGTTTGAAGGCTTATTTCTTGGTTTATATTTGTTCTAAAATATTTCTAAGGTTCCCTACATGCTTTGGATTGTGTAAATGATGCATTTTTGGAGAGATATTACATTTTCGTTGTTATAAAAAATGAGATTGTTGTATGTTGCTGTCATAAATTTCAGTTGGTTTTCATAATTTTTTAGTTTTCTATCTATTGGGGTTTGTGCAATTTCCCTTAGTTTCATTATAGCCCGAAAAGGACACTAGAGTGGTTTTGAAGCATAGATCTTCCTAGCCTAAGGGTATTCATGCAAGACAATGATAAAATATACATTTAGTATCAAATGGGAGAGAACATGGATTGAAGACACAGGGTTCTTACTAAAGAAAGAAGTCATTCCGGAGGTTGAAGCACGACATTCAGTGGGTCACAATATTGTGGCTAGCTATGAGGAGTATAGGGCTCTTCCAAAGGAGATTCATGATGCCATTTCGCTTGCGGAGTTCATAGGAGTAAGCAAGGGTAGGTCAAGGCTTGAGCCTAGACCTCAAGCACCATAAAAGGATTTTCAACATGCCTTGGGGAAAGTGACACTCTTCACATTTGATGGTTCCAACAAGGGAGAGCTGGTGCATGGATAAAAATGCTAGGGTTAAACCCTAGGCCTCAAGAATATGCCAAGGAGCCAAACCCAAGAGAGTTTCTCTTGAAAGAAGAAAAAGAACCAACAAAGGTAGAGGATACATCAACATCTCAACATGGTTTTGAGCGGGAGTCACAAGAAGACCATGTTGAGGGGCATGCATATGAGAAAAAAGCTTTATCAGTTGTTAATGTTGATTTTCAGCTGGCTGGAATTTTTAGAACAACTTATAAGAAGCGGGTTAATGGTGTTCATGACTCTAGCAAGAACTATGAAGATGCTCCATACATGTGTCAACAAAGTATGGGTGAAGTCAAGGCGGAAAGAGCTTCACTTATTGAATATGAAGAGTCAAAGGTGAAGGAGAATGTTGATCCTAACTCAAAAATTTTAAGTCACAAGGTTGGAAGTGTTGAAGATATCTCAACAAACCTTCATCCGGCAAGGGAAGGTGAACAAATTAAGGACAACCAAAGGTATGAGAGTGTTTCAAAATTGTTGATTCATACTATGCCATTCCAGATTTGTTGTCATCATGGGCAGCATGATGAAAAGGATAGCCATATGCAAATGTGTGGTCATCATGAGAAGCAATCGTAAGGGGGAGAAAGTGAAGGACACATGGTGTAATGTCCCCTTTTTGAATTAATCCCAATTGAAGGCTTCTTGCCCATTCTTCGCAGCAAGAAGACGATGAACAAGGGAGGTCCTTAGATCACATTTCAGATTTCTTTCGTTAATATTTATGTTTTTATTTTGTATTCTGCCTCTAAAGCAGTCCACTGGTTGGAGAGCCCTCAAAGTCAAATTAGAAATTAAAAGCAAGCTTCTAAAGAAGTTGGCCTTGGGGAAGTTAGCCCTTTATGACCTTTGTCGCCACCATAAGGGTATAAAAGAAGTTGTGTAGGCTCATTTTGGAGCACTTTTGGCATATATACTTTTCCACTTGGTTTTAGGGTTGATTGCTTTAATCCAACTCCACTAAGGGAAAAAATCCATTAGTGTGGAATCCAAGGAGGACAAAACCTTGTGGGATATTGGAGAACGAAATCTCTCCAAGTTGGTGGTGTGAAGGCATGCATTGAAGACCATCTTGTTGGTTTGCAACTAGGGCATCAAAGAGAAGACATATCAAAGGTTTTGGCATTGTTTGGAGCCCCTCTCTGTAATGTCCCCATTTTTGAAGACCCTTAACCTATCATTCCCCGTAGGCTTTTGGGATGTTGCAGAGGGGAAAATTATATTAAATAATTAGATAATATTGCCTGGAGAGTGATTTTAATCTTTTGACATTATAAAACAATATTTATTTAATTATTTAATATTTATGGAGCAAGTAATTTATTTAATTATTTAAATAAATTTCCCAAGATATAAAATTAAATGGGGAATTAATTAAATAATATTTAGGTGGCTTTTATTGTTAAAATCACCCTTAGAAAGGGGACGCCACACCTAGGGAGGATAAATTGCTTTTATTTAATGATTTCCCTCTCCTAGGGATTTCGAATTTTGTGCCTCCTTGTTTATAAAAGGAGAGCTAGGATCATTATGAGACTTATGTTATGATGAGATTTATTTGATACTCCATGCTTGGAGTTGGGATGCATGCCCATTAATGCTTTCTCTCTCTCTCTTGCGTGGGAAGTTAGTGAGCTGGTTTTGATCAATTGAAGTATTTTCTATTGTGCTTACAAATCTACTTGTTGTTGGTTTCTTTTGATATCAATTGGAAGTATTCTCATGTGCTCTTGCAAATCGACTGGTATTGTGTGATTCCTACTTAGTGTTTGTGACTGTTTTTGAAGAATCTCTGATGCTTTGTGGTCATTCTGCCCAGCTGAAGCTAATCGACTTGATATATAAAATATTTGCATGGAATATGGCTGCTTTAAATGGTTTAGGAATGGCAAATTCTTCCTGAGCATTAGGGACGGCTGTAGCTGCCTGTTAGTTGCAATATTTTATTAAAAATACCACTTATAACCTCAGCAAGTATATACTGATTTTTACGCCTGGGTTTGTGGATTGTTTTATGTGCAATCTTAGTGGAATCGACCAGCTAGTTTGGTGTTGTTGTATTCCAATACACAGCAACTACTTTTGGGTAATTATTGAAGAGTTTAATGCATGTCTAGAATATTCTAAAGTGCAGCGACTTACTTATGATGATTTGGGACTGATTTAAATACAATTGTCTATGTAATGCGATTGGCTGGTTGTGTGATTGTGTCCCCCAGTTACAGCGACTTCACTTGATGGTTATGGGACTGAGTTTTAATTAATATAAGTCTGCCATTTCATCTCTAAAACAGTGACTTTATTGAGAAGGATATTAAGTGTCTATTGCATGTTTAGAGCTCCCTTTTGATCAGCGATTTATACTCCATTGATTCTGAGTATGGCGACTTGGGTAAGTGCCTGATTTAATGATAAATAAAGCCCTGTAGGCAGCAGTTGTATTATCTGAATATTCTCCATGGTGGCTGAGTTTAGCAATCTGATTCAATGTATAATTCAGTGGTGTTTGGGTCTCCTTTTTAGCAGCGAACAGTAGGAGTGAATCAATCTGAGTTTGGAATGTGCTTCATTATCAATTTTGGCAGCGGAATTGATTGGGTCTGATGTTCTTTATATTGATCTATATATGAAATATTAGATCAATACTTCAGTGAAAGGACTTACTACGGATTTGTACTCTCTAATGGTCATGATTGGTTGAATGTTGTGTATAGATATTGAGAGTAATTTCAGTATTCATTTCAGCAGTGTCATTGCTTGTTTGATGCTCAATTCAGTGGTTGCATTAGAAGCTTAGATCTGATTTTTTTGAAGTTCAGCTGAGGAATTATCTGTGTGAGTTGTTGATAGAGGCCATTAAACCCCTATCCTTGGGTTTATTGAGACATCTACTCAACTCGTTTCAAGTGGTTTGCTATTTTCAGTTGATTGGTGTATTGAAGGATTGTTGATTTGCATATTTTCTATTGATCCCGGAGTCGGGACATTACACTCTCCTAGGGAGCGACTTGTATAGGAGTGTGATTGGGTGTCTTCTAGGGCACAAATCTACATTCTAAGTTGATATTTGGACTTCTCATATTTTATAAGGCTGATATATTGCATATTTGTCATTTATTTGGGTGTGGAGACCTCATTTTTAGCTCATTTTGTAGGCTGCACTTTTGTTGTCATAAAATTAATTACAACCAGGTCTTATTTCATATTTTGGCACATGTTCGGGTTGTTTTGGCTTGGTGTTTGTTCTGTTAATTAAATATAATTTGGAGAAGGATTTGTACACTTGTTTTCAACTTATTTGTAGGGTGTTTGATGCCCTAAGGTGCAATTTTCAGTTCGCTGCTAAGGTTTTAGTTAATATTTGAACTGTTATAAGAATCAAATTTCATTCATATTTGGAATTGTGTGAATTCCTTGTTTGTTTGTTTCACTCTTAGAAAGGGACATTATAGTGGTATTAGAGCTTTGGCTTTCCCACTGAGGGTTTCCTTGTAAGAAGATAAAATGGCGGATAGAAATTTTGGCGATGGTAGATTCGAAAGGCTTGCCTAGGGCAAGAAAGATTAACCAACAAAATGGCTCATCTTATCCATACCATTCATGGTCCAAATGGTGGAAGGAACTCTTCAAAGGAAGTTAAAAATACTTAGCCATCCATTTTTCGGAAGTTATTCGTGATGCCCTACCATTTTCCAAGTTTGTAGGATGGAGAAAAGATAGAGTGGGCATTGGAACTTGGTCCAAGCCCCGAGCCATGCACAAGGGTCATGGGAAGGATATCCCAACCCTAGAGGAGAAGAGCCCCATCTTGTTGGCAAAACAAGAAGAGGCTACGAAACTTGAGGAAGAGGGAGCCAAACTCCCAAGTTCACTATGCAAGGATGGACATGCCTATCCCTCTAAGGTTAAGAAGGAGAAAGATCTATCACAACAGTTGGTTACCAAGAGGGAGCAGCCCTTGGGAGTCTTAGAAACCCCCAACACTCTTGCCAAAGTGGAGCTCTTGGCTGATTTTCCAAACACCATAGAGACACAAAGGTTTGATGGAAGTTTGAAGCATGAGCCTAGAAAGGAAGAGGAAATCACAGAGCATGAGTGTAATGTCCCCTTTTGGACATTTTTTGACCAAGTTGGATTTTAGGCAAACCCAACTCACCAAAACAAATTTGTAGAAGATATAACAATCATTAACAAGGCAGATCTGAATTTTTAATGAGAAGTGCGACTAGGGTAGAATTGAAAACTCACAGAAATCATCCCCTAAATCTATGTCATTCCACTCAAATTTGGCACCACTAATATATAAAGCCCAAATATGTATAAAAATGCAGATTTCTGATGTAAACAAGGCTGCAATAAATTAATGTAAGTCTGCAGAATAGCTGCCCCGAAAGTGAATATAAATGACACTTTTATTTATCCAAAAATTCAGAAAATGATCGGAAATAATTCATAAAAACCTGCCTTGATAACAGCAGCTCAGAACAACTCAAAAACATCTTTAGATATCATCCATACATTCAAGGAACGGGTCGCTCCAATGGAATAAACACTGCTGCAATATTTCTTCATCAAGCTCTGCTGCACATCTTTATTAAAACACTGCTGGAAGTAACTAGAAATCTTTACAAGCTCTATGGAAAATCTTGTGTAGAAATTCCCCAATTACTCTAAGAGGGTTTCGTCCTCTAGAGGTATAAACTAAGGGTTTTCGTCCTTAGAATATTTATGCAAAAGCTCAAAGCTTGAGACACAATTCAGAAAATTATCAAGTGAATATGGAATGCTCTCCTTCAAGTCGACTTCTCCTTATAAAGGAAGAAGAGACCCAAAACAACCTCCAAAATATCCAATCAACATTCATGATTCTTTCGATGCATTTTCCACCCTCCATTTCCCTTCCTAGGACAAGTCGCCATTTCCCTTAGGGAGAATACAAAAGACATTTAATAATTATTTTTCCCTCCCAAAGCTGGTCGCATTTTTCCTAGAGGGAATACATAATGAAATGGGCTTTTATCCTTTCTAAGTTCCCATTATCCCTCCTTAAGGCAAGTCGCCATTTCACCTAGGATGAATAAAAATGGCATTTGGACCTTTTCTATCCTAGATTCAATACATTATTAAGTCATTAAAATTATTATAAGTGCTCTATATATATTTTTCTTTGTTAATGGCACTTAATAATAACTTAAAATGACTTAAGTCACCCTTATGTTTTTCCCTTAGCAGCGGGTAGACAAAATAGGCTAAGGGTCTTCGATTGGGAAGGGGATATTACAATGAGTCTCAAGGTAAAGGTTCTTTAATATTTAATGATGTTTCATTGGTTTCTAATGGGTGTGTGGGGCTAAATGTTGAAAAGAAATCAGATTTGCATAAGGGTAAAGAGGATGCATTGGAAGAGGGTAATCCAATTGTCATTTTGGAGCATGAAGACAAAACAGATCAGCCCCTAATTGAGAAGGAAAATCAGATCTGCAGGAGGTTTATGAGAAAGGGACCTCACCGGACACTCGTGTGGATTTTTAGCCTGCTGTAAATTCCAAAACAACAGCTGAGGGTAAGCCACTTGATTTATTTTATGATCATAGCATGAGTATTTTGCATCACACTAGGTTACTACATTGCTTTGGTCATCATGAGGGCTATTCTAACAATGGCGGGAAGATGAAGGAAATCAAATGGGAGGAGGGTCTTCCAAGCATTCCTTATAAGTTGGATTTTCATGGCAGCCAAAGGTATGATGATCATTCTCCATATTCAATGCTCCATACGCAATCATTTTCAGATTTTTGTCAAGAGGGGCAACTCCCTAATTTCAGTCCAAGGTATGGGTGCATTTATGTCATATCAAGATATGGGTCATTATGGAAAGCATCTAGAATGATGGATGTGACTTGCAACATAAGGCATGTAGACCTATGGGATGCAAATTAAGATTTGTATGTGCTCTATGTTGAGAAGTGAGCCAATTGGGTTCAATCTTGCTGCTCATAGCAAAAAGTTATGGCTATGAAGGTTGCACAATTTGATTTTGGGATTTTGAGCTTGCTGTTATCAATTATTTCAGTTTGCCCTACAATATGTTTGCTGTCATCAATAAGAGGACAACTATGGGAGGAGATAGTTTCCAAATTTCCAAATCATTTTCATCCATCAGGGACTGGTTTTTCTCACCACATTCCTCATTGCAAGGGCAACAAGGTGTTTGACACGGAAAGTGGTAAGCATGGTAAAAATCATTTTGTTGTTGATCATAATGTTTGGACTCAACATAACATGGTTTTGTTGGAATTGCATTGCACAAAGATCTATTATTTTCGGGTATGTAAAGGAGAAGTCAAGGATGATATGTTTATACATAATGGCTTCATTAATTTTGATCATAACACCACTGTCATAGACACTTCCAGCTTGCACAATGACATATTTGTAAGCATACAGTTGGATTCGGTCATGGAAAGTGTTGGTTTTTCTGTTTATAGCATTGTTGGCCATCAGTATATGATCATTTCCAGCTACTATATCACTGCTCATCATGCATCTCATACTACAAGGAATGATGAGGTGAGAAGCACATCTTTGATTCAATTTCAAGTTTGTTTCCGCATATGGGATATGGGTGTTTTTGTGAGTCTTGCAAAAGGAGAAAATTTTGATTTCAAGATCAGTACTGCTGATAATTTTATCTTTATTAGTGCTGGGATGAGGGAAAGATCAAATGAATCCTATGGGAACACAAGCAATATGATCATCTTCATCGAGGAGACTGCGTCATCATTTTTATGCCATGCAATTTTATGTTTGGGTCATCAAGGTAAGAGTTGTAATTCTGATTTTTTTATCTATGTATTGTTGACCCATGGTTCCTTGTTTGAGAAAAAGGTAAGGAGAATAAAAGGAAAGGGAAACATTCTTATTTTGGTGTATGACATGCATACTTCTCAACCAATCCGGGTGAAGGGTCTTCTTCGTGGCCAAGAAGCCCCCATGCTTGCAACTCATGGTACCATACATAAGTTCATTGAAGGGAAATTTGCAAGAAGGATGGGGCTGAGTACGGTTGGTTACAAAGGCTCCATGATCACCATAACTAAGGGGACAACTCTCACTTCTCTCATGGATAGGTACAAACTTTGCATTGAATTTCTTGTTTTAGCTGAGATAGAATTTCTTCTTGAGATGCAATAGATTCAGTTTTGGGGGGGATTCACCCTTAATTGCCCGGGGAAAAGATTGAAATTCCGGATTGAAAACAAAGAAATGAGAATCCAAGGCATGTTGAAGGAGGGATTCATGGTAGCCAAGCAAGGGGAATTTCATTATTGTTCTCTTTTTCATATATCAACTCATTGGGAAAACAATGATGGAAGGATAGTCACCATTATCGGGCAACGGGATAATTGATGTGGTAAGTTGGTAAGACACATGATATTTTTATATTTGTTGCCATACAAGTATTTTCAATCATTGAAGTTTGTAAATGGCTGTTTTTGGGCATTGTTGGGGCATATTCCATCAATGTTGGAGTGTTTCCAACCCCTATGTCATGGTTAGTATGAAAATTCTTGGAGAGAGGTCATGATTACAGCTGCTGTACCTTCTTTTCATTTGTTGTTCACAACTTTTCCAACTACTTTCCTACTTATGAGACACCTAAAAAAGAGCCTCCAATTATAAGGTTGATAAGATAAGATAAGATAAGATAAATTTATTAAATGTCCAACAAATGACCACAAAGTAGGTCAAAGGGACTAAAACAATACAAATGTGCGAAGCACGCAACGGAGGACCAAGAGGGTCCCGAGAAACAACCAAGAGAGAGAAGGAAAGAGGGGGAAGAGAGAACAAACGAGAAGAGGGCCCTGGAGAAAGCTTGCTGAGCAACAAAGTCAAAGCAGGTGGAGGAAAATGGAAGGAAAACAAGAGGACCCCTCAACAAGTCTGCAAAGCCGATTGGAAGAAGTTGCTCATGTGCTGAATATCGGGACTAGAAGTTGTGTATGAATTGGGGTGCTGATGTTTGGAGGAGGAGAGAGTGCTCCGTGTGCGCCCGTTGGGTCTCGAAGCACTCTGTGGGAGGAACGTCCCGACTGGTGAGCGTCCAGGCCATGAACGGATCTAGTGGGGTAGTCGAGTGGTGTCACTCGACGCTGAGTGCCTCTACTGCGGGGATAGCACTCGTGAAAAGGAATTGATCAACCGTGTAGAACCCTATCTAGTTGGGGGGCTGGAGGGTCTCCACCCTGAAGTCGGAGAGGCTCTTGAAGATAAAGAGCAAGGCATCTCTGATCATGATATCTGAAGAAGTCGGTGAAAGTCGACGCTCTCTAAACAGACAATGGAATCTACCTCTGATCTCGTAGTAGATGGGGCAACGGAAAATGAAGTGCTCTTCCGTTTGATCTCTAGAGGGAGCATAGTGACAAATCCGATCAGAATGATCTATATGATGATCACTCTCAACTCTGAGCCTATGAGAACCCACCCTGAACTGGCCAAGTGAAATGCGGAGGGCGTGAGTCCAATGTCGGGAGATATATTAGGGCCGAGAGATAAGACCATTGTTGATTTCCAGAAAGTGTGCGGCATAGAAGGCCATCTTCGGTGTAACTCGCAAGGAGGGCTGGTCCAGGTATAGTGGATAAATTTCCTGTAGATATCGTCTTTAACGATCCTGTTCAGGTCTTGCTTGCTGGGAAGGAGATGGGCGGGGGCATCCAGGAAAGCTGTACGGAGGAAGGTGATCAATTTGAATGCCAATAGACTTAAATAGTCAAGAAACACCTGCATACCAGCAACGAGAACAACCAAGCCGATCGGTTGAAGTAATGGCAACGAATGTGATGTAGGAGAGAAACAAGGCTAAAGATAGTCTCCAACCTAAAGGGACGAATGCCAAACTCTGCCACAATAATGTTGTGAGGAACAATTTCCTTGCATCTGATGAAGCGTCTGAGAAGAAGGATCTGAACTCTTTCAATTGCAGCCTGAGTCGGACTCCAGTAAGGAGGGTCCCCAAACCTCCGAGCCGTAAAGAACAGTGGGTTTGATAAGAGTGTCGGATAAAGAAAGTTTGGACAGGGTGTCCTGGAAGTGGTGGCGGAAGCACTGCCTCTCCAAGATCGCGAAGCCATAGTGTTTGTTGACACGGGGTTGAAGCATTGGTCGTAGACTAAATCGAGGTCCAGAGAAGAGTACGCCTAAGTAGATGTGAGAGGTAGTGATCTCAAGCTCCTCCCTTTGTAGAAGAAGTGGAACTCGGAAGTCTTCAGGGCATTGAAGATCATGACTTTGGTTTTAGCAAGATTCACTGTCAGTTGCCTGTGGTCGCAAAAGAGGGCTAAGGTATCCAATTGTCTCTGTAGACCCTTTTTAGAGGAGGCCAGAAGGACAACATCATCTGCAAAGAGAAGAATGTAGATCAAAACTTGGTGGAGAAGACACCCGTCACCATCCTGGATGTGATCCCTGAGAAAATCTTCCAACTCATCCATATAGATACTGAACAAAGTGGGTGATAGAGGGCATCCTGTTTGACCCCAATGGTGCTCCTGATGAAGTCAGAGAACCCAGTAACAGTACGAAGATGGCCCAAAACCTCCTCGTATAGGCGCATGATGGCAACAAGAAGAGTCTCAAAAATCCCAATCTCTCTAAGACGTAGGAAGAGGGCTTCCCGCGGGACAGAGTCGAAGGCTTTCCGAAGGTCGACAAAGCAAAAACACCTTGGAAGAACGGTGGTGTGCATGGCTCAAGAGTGAGGATGTGGTCTGTAGTCCGTAGGTTAGATGAAACCCCTCCCGTCCTTTGGCCTTGCAGAGTCATTTTGGTCTAGAAACTCTAATAGTCGCATGTGGAGGATGGTAGCATAAAGCTTGGCGAATGTGTGACCTACCATGATCATTCTGTAATTGTTGGGATTCGAGGTAGGGCCCAATTTGTGGATGGGGTGAATAATGTGGTGGGACCAAGTGCTTGGGAACCCTATAGAAACTACCTGGCTAAAGAGATCCACTAAATAGCTGGTTAAAATGGTAGTCCCATGTTTGAAAAGTTCTTCTTGAAAGCCCTCTTCGTCACCGCTCTGCTACTATTCATAACCAAACGATCCTTTTGACATATGTGTGGGTGAAGATGTGGCAAATGGAGGGAGGGGAAACCACTTGGATCTGGGGCTGGCAAGGGACATTGTATAGGGTGGAGGTGTGGGCGTACATGGAGTTGGGATCTAAGTTAAGCGGAAGGGGGAGGCTTGAGGAGAATGGTGTGCTGAAATGTTTGGGGGGAGTGTAAGAGGGACTCACGGAGCTCCCTTCTCCGTCGAGAAATGAACATGTGTTTCTTGTGGCGGAGGAGGTTGCGATAAGCGGATTTGAGAGAGGGAAAGGAAGGGAGATCGTGAATAGAAGCATGGCGAAGTTGATGGTGGAGGGCTTTACACTCCTCATCATACCATTGGTTCATAGGACAAGTTTTTCTATGAGATGGGGTGAGGGTAACATGGGGTAGGGACTGAGAGGCAACCTCGTGGATAATGGAGGAAAGGAGGTTGTATTTCATGCTAGTAGGGAGTGAGGTGAACTGAGGCTTAGGAGGAAGAAGCCGACGAAGGTGGAAAGAGAAGGTTAAAGGATCACCTTCCCCAAATTTTAAGATAGTACGTGGGGGACAACGGAGATGAGGGGGAGCATGGGGGTGAACTTGCAGGGAGAAGGAAATGGAGGGATGGTCGTGAGGGGATGAGGGAGATGGAAAGGTGGTGAATGAGAGGAATTAGGTTAGAGGAAGAAAGAATGTAGTCCACAACGCTAGCCCCTCCACAATGAGGTGTACAGGTGAAGAAGTTGGAGTCAGGGAAGCGCGGAATACCATTCAGAATAATCAGCTCATGAGACTCCCCCAACTGTAAAAGATGCCGACCATAGGAAGTCAAGGGTCTTGTCGAATCCTTTGACACCCTCTGGAGACCAATAGAGTCAAGATCAACTTTAGAAGTAAAAATGCATCTCGATCTTGTCGTGAAAAGGGACCTGAATGTTTTTGGTCCGTGCATTGAAATCCCCCAAAAGAATGACCTCTCCCATGGTAGAAAACTAAGAAACACCTGTATAGAGGTCCAAGGGGTCCCCTTCAAGACCATTATGAATGGCATATGCGAAGGAGGCGGGGGAAATAAGAGACCGCAAAACAAAAGTCTCTGAGGTGGGGTGAGGATCGATTGAGTCTGATCCAAAGGAAGCGGGCAAATTCATCCGTAGCGGCCACAGAAATGTTGTTTTGGAAACTATCTCTAACCAGGCAAGCAACACCGCCAGAACCTCTGACACCTCTTGAACTTCTAGTCTCTTGCCTACAAATTGAAAGCCAGTGGAACCCCTTGATTTCTGGTAGGGGATGAATAGGACTTTGATGAGTCTTAGTGATAAAAAGAATGTCCGAAGAGCCCAAGGCATCATATAGCACACTAGAAGACCGTAATAACCCGTTATGATTCAAGCATGCGATAGAGATGTTCTGTTCGACTACTCCTTGAAGAGAATGTCTTTTGAGCCGGATCCGGGAGATCATCTTGGGAGAAGGTATCATGGATAACAGGTTTGAGGTTGCGAATAACAACCCACTTGCCTGCCTTTCTAGCTGCCATCACCGCTTCCCGAGATTGTTTGAGTTCAGCCACCTGTGCTCTAGTGAGGTCTTCGTCAAGGAAGATCTTATTAGGAAGGGAGAATAGCTTGCGTTTGGCTCGGAGTGCTCGGAGTCTATCTTCCGCTGATTTAAGACAAAGAAATAGTGTGGAGTTTAAACCAAGCCAGGTTTTGTCTAGCTGCACATTGGGAAGCTGCAATTTATCTGTGAGAAATTCGGAACCTAAAGCCATCGGGTCTGAAGAAGGGGGAGGTGTAGGCAGCCCTCTCACTTTGAGATTGAGTTCCCTAACATGCCTGGTTCGTTCTTCTAACAGTTTGGCGCTCATCGTGGGGCAGACTTGGCAGCAATGTGCACCCAACGTACGACCATAAAATTACAAAAAAATCAGATATCCAAAACATAAAAAATGTGGAATTTGAAAAAATTAAGAGCCTTATGCCTTCCATCAATGGCTATACTCGGCAACCCTTCTGTAGAAAGACCCGAATTGCTGTTTCATATTCAAGAAGACATCACTTTTGACTTGAGGGAAGCCGTTTGGCATAACAGACAAAGCTTCACATAGTACTTCATCACTACAAAGTTTTGGACTCAAGGAAGAACGTGCAACCGAGTTAGAAAGAGCAAGACAAGTCCAAACACCTCAAAGAAGATCATAGATTTTCAAGGTGACAAATTGAAGATACACTCGACAACAAAGGAAAGGAGGACAAACCGATCCTATCTTCGAAGAACTACAAAGAAGACAAGAGTTTCTCAAGAATTCCAAGGTCTTCCCTTCGTCAAGTAAACATTCCCATCGGAAGCCCAAGAGTCATTAATCCATTGGACGTTGAATTTCCAGATATAAATGAGAACCTTGAAGATTTCACCGATGTCGAGACAGAAGCAAGAGTTGAAGTGGAGATAAGAGCTCAAATTGAAGAGATTGAAAGAGCTCAAGCCAAAGAAGACGCAAGAGCAACAATTGAAGAAACAACCTTAAAAAGTTTGGAAGCCATAATCGAAACGCGATGGCGGATTGTGAAGAACGTAGGCCAAACGTACCACGGGGCGAAACACGCCCACTTTCTTTTCCACAATCACTCCACGAGCTACCAAAAGGTTCGAGAAAAACTTTCCAAAATTCAGAGGAGATGGTTCCCAACTTCCCGAGGAGCATGTAGCAGCATTCATCACCGCTTGCGTTGTACTTTGGGTGTAGAACATGAGGATGTGTCTGTACGACTCTTTGTGGAATCACTACAAGAGAAAGCTATCGAATGGTTCTATATGCTACCCCCAAGGTCTATCACTTGTTGGGAAGATATAAGAAGCATATTTGAGCATAGGTTCAAATCTATGGAGGACTGTCAGGATCTCTTGGTACAGTTGGTGCAAATGAAGAAAGAAACTTCCAAATCAATGAGAGACTTCATTGCAAAATATAACAGGATAATCGAAGGATCCCTGAAGATGTCTTTCCTCCTGACAATAATTTGAAAAGATTCTTCATCGTGCCTTACCATCGCCTTACCATCGAAGTTGGTTTCTTCCTCAAAAGAGCCCAACCCAAGGATTTGAAAGAAGCACAGGACTTTGTGATCGAGATTGAGGATGATTTGATCTTGTCAGCAAAGTGAAAGGTCCTAATGGAAAACAAAAAGGCCGAGCTCAAACTCAGCTCTCACCAATCCCATGATTCAAAATATGGCCAATGACATGGTTGCCATGAAGAAACAACTATCTCAAATCACCATGCGGAATGCTCCAAGGGAGCCGAACCCTCCGAGAATCACCTCACCTCCGCGTAGGCTTGCTCTTGAAGCACCACCGGTTAACACCACATGTGACACTAATGAACCGAAGAAGAAGAAGGTGATGATGGAGACTACCTTGAGGTCAAAGAAGTTAATGGTGAGACTCAAAATGGACTTATTGAGTATGTTGAAGGAGACGAAGATTGACGACGAGGAAGCTCCAAGCTTCTCATGTGTGAGTGTTCATGTGGGCTCAATCAAAGAAAGCAACTTCATCTTCAACAATTGCAACAGAAGAAGAAGAAAGAAGATCCTCCCATTGAAATTCCACAAAATAAGATCATCAGTAGAGGGTCACCACTGCCACCGTCAATGGACTCGGCCAAGGAGAAATTGGATCCTCTGGCAAGCATGAAGCCGTTTACCACACCAAGTAAGTCCTCTGGTACTCCTCCAATTCAAAAGCTATTTCTAAAAATAATCCTTCATCAAATGCTACCCAGGCTAAACCTACTAAGGCTCAAGCAAAACCAACTTCTCCCTCTCCTTCTAAACCCGCTACCCCATCAAAGAAACCCAAGCTCCTAAGGTAACATCATCCCCACAATGCAAATCAACCACATTTCTGGAATATCGTCATGCTCCCTGCATCTCTATTTGACTATGTTGAACATGCGAATAGAACTAAAGTTCAAATCACAGAGATGGAGTATTTGCAAACACACCTTGCCGAATTTGAGAGGTTTGTTGACACCGTCCGAAATGGCACCCCAAAGCCTCATGTCACAAACCCTAGTGCTAAAGGTCTTCTCCCTACCCCATCCACACCATCCTCATGCAAAACATGTTAGCACTAAGCACATCTAAGACCAACAAGGTAGAACCCTTCTACCTATCTCTTTTAGTCAAAGGCTACCAACTCAACAATTGTATCATAGATTTTGGAGCCTCTGACAATGTGATGCCCATGAAAGTCATGCAAATGCCTTAGGACTTACCTTGACATGTGCAAACGGCTCTTGCTATTCCATGGAATCCAAAGAAGTGCCATTGGTAGGCAGGATAAAGGATGCTCAAGTCGCTCTAGCTGACTTTCCAGAGAAGAAAGTGCTGCTCACTATTTTGGTAGCTGATATTCCAGCTTCGTTCGGCATGCTCTTAAGAAGAAGCTTCTGCAGGGATTTAGGTGGTGAAATCAAAATGGACTGGTCCTCTCGTGACCATACCTGTGAAAGGGGAGATGAAGAAGTTGCTTTCCAATGCGTAAGATGAAATACACAGTACAAAAATCAGATGATCCAAGGGCAAACATTTTGTTTCAAGGTAGCGGGATAGGAAACTATTTCCTCACATCGGAGAGAGATGAAAATTTTCCCTTCCTCACTGAGAAAGACATGGAGATGGAACCATCATTCATCAATTCATTCTGGCACGAAAGACAACTCATCGGAGGAGTAACATATTCAATAGAGGAAGATTCATGTTGCATAATGGATGATTTGATGCTTTGAAGACTCCACTAACAATGAGGAAATACAAGATATCGGACTTGAGGTAATCATGGATAATCCTCTTTCAAATTTTGATTTTTCAATCTATGAAAGAATGGAGATATGTGAAGAAATGCAAGAAAGCCACCCAACATCATTCAAAATGGTCATGAATGATTCGCTCTCCTATTTTGGTTCTTCAAGTGACGTAGAAATGTTGAATGAAGAGATAGAGACGGTTAAGGAATCAAATTCTCTTTCCGATTCAATCATGGATGAATATATGGAAGAGGCCAATTTATTTCTTGAAACCAAGGAGCAAAATGATGATTACGAGGACGATATGGATTTCGAGCTCGAAGGAGTACCATTCCCACAAAGCATGGACCTCTTCTCCTTGTCAAAGGTGTCGTGAATCAAACATGCCCATACATGCGCGAAAGTGAATCTTGGGAGATGAAAAACTTGTAAGAAATGAACGAGGTCACTTCGAATGAATCATGGGAGCATATGGATCAGATTTATCATCATCTCCTAGGGGTACTATGTTGAGACTCTTTCAATAGAAATGAAAATGAGCCTATGATGAACCTGGAAGAACCATCCGTGCAAGATATTTTGAAGGTTGTAGAAGAAACTGAAAATCCTTAGCTTAGCCTAGAACTCTTGACTCAGGCTATGGGTATGCAAGACAGGTATGAATCAATTTGCACTCATTTTGATACACGAATGTTTGATGTGGAGATGGAGCAGTCGGATAAGCTTGGATGACTTCCTCAATGATGAACATGAAAGTGAAAGCATGTCTTTTTCTTCCACATTGCATGAAGAAGTTTGTGAATGGAAAAGAAGAAAAGTTCTTGAATCCCCTTTGTCGCCCCCATTTTTGAAGACAACACCTCTTCCATGGTGGAAGATAGTAGGAAAATGTTGAACCGACTCACATTGAGGAGAGTTGTTTGCGGCAAAAGCATTGGGAATGTGTTCAAAATCAGCTTGGTCACATCACTTTGGAACATTCTTCCAGTACAGAAAAAGAGTTCATATGGAAAAACATGCCCAAAGGTAAAGATGAGCTTTTGATGATTTCAAAGAAGGATTCGATAGAAAGACATTTTAGAAGCGAAAGACCCCGAACTAAGTCTCAACCTATTAGCTCAAACCATGGCCCTGCAAGATGGATATGAGGTCATTTTGATCCCCCATTCGACATTCAAACACCTCATATTGATAGGAGTCAAAAGGATGAATGCAATGCTTCTTGCAAAAAGGATGTCGAGGAATGTGAATGGGTGGATCAAGAAAACTCGGGGTATTTAGTCTATTCAAATAATAACCAGCCCTGGAGTAGGGATAATATGATAGAAGAAAAATCAACAATATGGATAAGTGCAGATGGAAGTCGCACTTCAAGGCTGAATTCAAAGAGCGTGACGGCAAGGGAATTTCTAGGTGAAGGCCTGAGCATCAAGAAGCTCATGTAGGCTAACTCCTACAAAGTACACAGAAAATCATGAAAGCACCGGGTTTTCATAAGCACTTGAGAGGAGACGAGGCTACTTTATGGAGCTACCAATGGCTTGCAGAACATCATCATTCGGTGTTGCCTCTTTGGGATAACTCCCGAAAAGGAAAACTCTTAAGTGAAAGCGGGTTGTCCCCCGCTCACGTACCATAGGTGATTTAGGCGTTTTCCCCTTTTCCCTTTTGTGTGCGTTTTTCCCTTTGTTGTGTGGTGTGTTTCCCTTCAGTCACGTGTTTGTGTGTGTGTTGTCCCTTTCTAGCTATCTCTTGCAAGTTGAGTGTTCTGCATGGCCCAATGGATAAGGCACTGGTCGATGTTAAGTAAAACGATTATGAAGTTCTCTTGTTATGTCCTCGCTGCGCTCAATCCACAACATGTCCCCAAGCTAGAGCCAGCTGTTGTCATGCGAATGTGCAACAGGAGAATTCTCAATTTTCAAGCATGACAACCATACCCTATTTGAAATTTTTTTATTCAAAGGCCATCCCGAGCCCTCTTTCATATCACCCTAATCCCCGAGTCAGTCCTATCCCTTCTCTCTGAAGCAGTTCGAAGTGTCGTGTCAGTTTGTTGTTAGGTGATCTAGGGGTATCCAGTCATTCCATGTTCTTCCCAAGTCAGATCTACCAAGACAAGCTTCTCAACAAGCTTGGGAAGGGTTGTTCTCAAGACTTCTCAAGGCCAGTGCACACCCCTTAGAATAGAATAGGGAGCCAAAACCCATCAAGAAGGCATAGCGGAGATCCAAGAACATGTTTCTATCAGTTTTGGAAATTTTTGGAAGGCTTCACAAGTTTTGGAGCAAGTTCAACAAAAATGAGTCTTGGAGGCCTAGGCGGTGCTAGGGAACTCAATCTGCACCCAAACTTGTGCACTCAATTTTTATGGTCGTATGTTGAAGAAATTCCACACTACTAACATTGACATACTTGTGGTTGATTTAAGGTGGTTTCAAATACTAAGATTCTGATTTTGAGAGAAAAATGCAAGGTTACAATTGTGTTTGGGACAACGTTTTTGAAGTATTGGAAATCCATCAATTGGATTGTTACTTTAAGTTTAAGAACTTGACAAGCAAAGAAGAAGAGCAAACCATCATATCCGCAAAACATGAATGGATGAAGAAGGGAACACATTTTTCCGTAATGTGTTTGCTTCATGTGTGTGTACATCAAAGAAGGGGCCACATAGAATTATTTAGAATCCGAGAAGCTTGCATTTTGTTTGAGGGCAAGCAAATTTGGGGAGGGACCGTAATGCCCCCTTTTTCGAATTGATTCCAATTGAAGGCTACTTGCCCATTCTTCTGTGGGCAAGAAAAAGATGAACAAGGGAGGTCCTTGGATTGCATTTCGATTTCTTTCATTAATATTTATGTTTTAATTTTGTATTTTGGCCTCTAAAGCAAGTCGGTTGTGTTGAAGAGCCATCGAAGTCAAATTAGAAATTAAAAGCAAGCTTCTAAAGAGGCCGGCCATGGGGAAATTAGCCCTTTATGACCTTTGGCGGCACCATAAGGGTATAAAAGGAGTTACACAGGCTCATTTTGGAGCACTTTTGGTATATATACTTTTCTACTTGGTTCTACGGTTGATTGCTCTAATCCAATTCCACTAAGGGGCGAAAATCCATTGGTGTGGCATCCAAGGAGAACGAAACCCTTCCTTGTGGGATATTGGAGAATGAAAACTCTCTAAGTTAGTGGTGTGAAGGCATGCATTGAATACCATCTTGTTGGTTTGCAACTAGGGCATCAAGAAGAAGACATATCAAGGGTTTTGACACTGTTTGGAGCCCCTCTCCTAAGGAGCGACTTGTATAGGAGTGTGATTGAGTGTCTTGGAAATATCCCTTTTAGGATATCCCTTTAAAACTCAAAAATTTATCAAAAATATGCAAACTGTAATTCTGATTTTTCTAGGACAACATGGTACAAAAATTTAAGTTTTTTAATATATTTCAAAACAATCAATTCCAACAATACCTAGCAGCTTGAAAAGATGTGGAAAAATATAGAGAATAATAAACAACTGAGAAATAATTTTTAATGGCCAAATTTGAATTTATTTTATGACAGTAATCTCACCTTTAGTTTGCCGTTACATCCCTCCTTTCCCGAAATTTGCTTGCCCACAAGAAAATGCAAACCAAGATGTTGTAAAATCTGCTCACCCTCCCAAGTAGCATCCTCAAGTGGCAAATCCTTCCACCGCACTAGATACTCGGTAATAACCCTATTTCTGAGCTTCCTTTGCCTCACCTCAATGATAGTCTCTAGTTCTAAGACCAACTTCCCTCATCGTCCAAAGGTGGCAAATCTGTAGAAGGCACAATATGCTGTCCAAGTGCCCTTTTGAGGCACGAAACATGAAAGACGTTGTGGATCCTGCTTTGTTTTGGAAGCTCCAACTCATATGCAACTGCCCCAACTCTCCGTACTATCCTGTATGGCCCATAGAACCACGGTTTCAACTTCTCAACACTGCTCTTCTTAAGTGAGGATTTCTTGTAGGGCTGCAATCAGTAGAAAGACCAAATCCCTATCTCAAAATATCTCTTAACCCCGTGTTTGTCTGCATAAATCGTTCATTGATTCTGTGCTCTCTACAGATTCTCCTTGAGGGCCTTCATAATATCCTGGTTCTCCTGTAACCAATCACGAGCTTTGGGAGCTCGGCTATCTGATAATACCAGGTCCACGAATGATGAGGCATCGTATCCATATAATGCCCGAAAGGGAGCCATGCCAATACTCATCTGGTAGGTGGTATTGTAACAATACTCACCCATGTGTAGCCATCTAACCCATGCACGTTGATGTCCTGCAACATAGCTACGCAAATATCCCTCTATCCACTTATTAACTATCTTTGTCTGCCCATCTGTTTGTGGATGATAGCTAGTACTAGGAGTTAACTCCATACTTGCAAGTCTGAAAATATCTTGCCAAAATGTGCTCATGAAAATCTTATCCCGGTCACTGACAATGTTCTTAGGCAAGCCATGAAGCCTAAAAACACCTGTGAAGAATGTCTGAGCTACCTGTGGTGCCTTATGCCTAGAAGGCATAGAAAAGAAATGGGCATACTTGGTCAATCGATCGACCACCACATAAATGCAATCGTGCCCATGCACTGAGGGAAGGCCTATAATAAAATCCATAGATATGCTCTCCCATTTTTGCTTAGGGATAGGAAGAGGTTGTAGAAGTCTTGCTGGAAAAGAATGCTCGGCCTTGGTTTGTTGACAAACCAAACACTCCCTAATATGGTTAAGGACATCGTCCTTTAACCCTTTCCATGCAAATCTCTCTCTGATGTACCTGTAGGTCTTAAAATACCCAGGATGTCCTGCTAGAGGTGTATCATGCATTGCTCGAAGGATCTTCTCCTTCATCTTGGACTCGGGTACAAGGAAAATCCTATCCTTGTAGTATATGAGGTCATCCAAGATTTTGTATCTGTCATCCTGAATAATGTCATCCATGATCTCACATGCAAACTGATTTTGGAATACTCAACAAGTATGTGAGCCTTCCAATCAGCTGAAATCTCTGACATAGAACTAATCATAGAATCAAGGTAAGGTCTCCTAGATAAAGCATCAACTACCACATTATTCTTACCTTTTGTGTACTCTATGTCAAAGTCATAAGCATGTACCTTGTTCACCCATCTCTGCTGGCAGTCATTGAGATCCTTTTGCCCCAAGAAAAACCTCAAACTGTTGTGATCTGTACGAACCACGAATTTACTGCCCACAAGATATTGCCTGAATTTGGCCAATGCATGCATAATGGCCAACATCTCCTTGTCGTAAATTGAGTATCCCCTCTCCACATTACTCAACTTCGACTCTCATAGGCAATGGGATGCCTATCTGCATGAGTATCGATCCAATGCCCTCACTGATGCATCACACTCGAAAGTACAAATGGCCGAGTGAAATTTGGTAATGCAAGAACTGGACATGAGCTCATCACCTCCTTAAGGTGATAAAAACCTATTGTGCTGATTCTGACCAAGCAAAAGCCCCCTCCTTGGTCAAATCTGTCAAAGGTGCAATCAATCGAGAAAAGTTCTTCACAAACCTCCTGTAGTAAGTGCATAGACCTAAGAACCCTCTCAACTATGTCAAAGTCCTAGGCGGTGGCCAATCTAATATTGCTTGAATCTTTTCTCTCTGTCAACCTTGACTCCGCCTCCTCCAATCACATGGCCCAAGTATAACAACTTTGTCATGCCAAACTCGCACTTAGAAACCTTCGCATATAGCGAATTAGTCTCTAGAATACCCAATACCTCATCAAGATGTCTCATGTGATCCTCCCATGTCCTGTTATAGACCAAAATGTCATAAAGAATACCAACATGAACTTCCGTAGGTGGCGGTTGAACACATGGTTCATACAGACTGAAATGTAGCAGGTGCATTAGACAATCCAAATGGCATCACAAGAAACTCAAAGTGACCATAGTGGCATTTGAAAGCTATCTTTTGCACATCCCCCTCTCTAACCTTAATCTGATGGTATCTAGATCGCAAATCTATTTTAGAAAAATAGATTGCACCATGTAGCTCATCCATCAACTCATCAATGCGAGGCACATGATACTTATTCTTAATGGTTTTCTTATTCAAGGCACGGTAATCTATGCACATCCACATGGTTCCATCCTTCTTCTTCACCAAAACTACCGAAGAAGCAAAGGGACTGAACTGGGCTTGATATGTCCCATGTCTAGAAGATCACGTATGGTCCTCTCAATCTCATCCTTAAACCATTTGGGGTGATGGTAAGGATTTGTGACCACGGGCTTGTTGTCCTCAAGCTCGATCACATGCTCAAATCCTCTATTTGGAGGTACACTTGGAGGTATATCGCTGAAAATTGCATTGTGCTTGTCCAAGTAGGGCTTGGACATCAACATGATACTCTAGTCTCCCTCTCTTGCCGAATTCTTGGTGAAACCAAGCACTTTGAACTCGTCCAATCCACATCATTGTGCCTAAATATTCTCTCCATCCGTTTGGCTGTGACAACTCTAGGTGCATTTGAAGATAATCCTCTCAAGACCACATTCCTGCCATCGGACTTAAACTTTAACTCCATCATCTGAAAGTTAGTCTGGAACTCACCAAGCAAGTGGAGCCACTGCACTCCAAGCACTATGTTGGTCTCTCCAATACCAACAATATAGAAATCATCGGTAATTGTATAGTTACCCATAGTGATGCTCAATTGTGGGATCCTCCATGTACATCTCATGGACTCCCCATTGAAACAACAACATTGAAGCCCTCAAAGTCTTCCTCTCAGACCCCGTCTCTCTACCATAGTGGCATCAATGAAATTGTGGGTGGCCCCACTATCAATAAGCACTACCACACGCTGTCCCTGCATGACTCCTCGAACCCTGAATGCCTTGTACCTGGGGGTACTAGACAATGTAGCTATGGTCTTAGTGGGAAAAGTCTCCTCTGCAGTCTCAACACCCGCACTATCCAAAGCATCATTGTCATCAAGCTCATGAGGGTCTACTACCTCCTCTCCCTCGTCATCACTGTCCTCGTAGACCTCAATGTAGTGGGCCTTGCCCTTCCCAAAGCAATTATGTCCACGTGCCCATGGTTGACAACACTCAAAGCATAACTTCTTCCTGTCTCAATTCCTCCCTAAGCTTTGGTGCAATGTTTGGCTTCCTAGCCGAGTCCTGTCTCCTGTCATCCTGTCTAGGTGGAGGCATTTTTGTTGAACTCTAGGTGGGAATCTAGACTTTGGAGTAGACAACTCCAAATCTCGAGCTCTCCTAATGGCCTCATGTAATGAAGGAGGCTCAAATGCCTTCACAAATCCAGCCAAAGCATCTGTCAACCCTGCTATGAATAATGAAGTCAACCTCATCTCAGAAATATCAGGAACCATCACTGAGAGTCTTTGAAAATATGCAATGTACACATCCAAGGAACTTGTCTGTCTCAAGTGAGTCAACTCTCTGAAGAATCTATCAAGATCTCTCCTATCAAATCTGTCCTCCAACCTCCGTGTGAACTCTACATATGTAGCAATGTGCATGTGCCCTTGTGTCACTAGTCCATGATGCCACCAATCATGTGCATCTCCCTCAAGATGTAGGATCGCAAATTTAATTGCATCCTCCTCATGCATGGGGTTCAAATCAAAATAGGTCTTCAACTTTTGTACCCATGACCGTGCGGTACACTTCTTAGAGCCATCAAAGTGTGGAATAGAAATCTGCCCCAAACGCCTTTGTAATTCAAGTACTGACATATGATGATCTCTCTTGGGCTTGCTACCAATCTTCATCCTGCAATAATCTGGAAATGGCATATTATCTCTGAAACCCTCGCTCAAAGATTGGTATTTTTCCCAACAAGACTCCTCATCAATCACCTCTGTTGGCTGCCCTACATGTGACGCTTCAAAATCTTTCAAGAAAGAGGGCTCATGAAGACTCAAAGGCTTGTTAGAAGAATGGGGGGATCACTGCCCTGAATTACTGCTCTCACCTTTTTCCTTATTATTCCCAGATCTGATTTGATTCATGTTCTGTGTGAGCTGGCTCAAGTAGAGGTTGGTTGTCTCTTGTTGCTTCACCATGTTGATGAACATTTTCTTCATAAAATCCTCATTGAGCTCTTCCACATTCTCTTCCTGATCTGCCATATTTTGACCTTCTTTTTGGGGTGTATTCCTCCTGGAATATACCTTCATTCACTACCCAACAAGCTATCTGGAAGAAAGGTGGCTCTGATACCATTGAAATATCCCTTTTAGGATATCACTTTAAAACTCAGAAATTTATCAAAAATCTGCAAACTGTAATTCTGATTTTTCCATGACAGCAAGGTACAGAAATCTAATTTTTTATATCTTTCAAAATAATCACTTCCAACAATACCCAAAAGCTTCAAAAGATGTGGAAAAATATAGAGAATATAAACAATTGAGAAATATTTTTTGAATAATAAACAATTGAGAAATAATTTTTAATGGCCAAATTTGAATTTATTTTATGACAACAAATGAGGAGAAAGTACAACTGACTGTAAACTCCAGAATATCAAGGGAAAATGATTGGAATAATTTTCTTTGACATCAATATGATAAGAACAATCTTCAGATTTGAAATCTCCAGAAACGGGCCACAGAAACCCTTCCAAAATGCTTTCCGAATTTCCCAGGTAGGTTGCTCCACTTGTGGGAGACACCCAACAACCCCAAATCTGAAAATAACTGAAACCCTTGTTGAAGAATGGCTGTCCTCTTTCTCTGAATCTGAATTTTTGATTACTCTCCAAATCTGATCCAAAAATTTGAATAACAAGCTAGGGATATGGGTGGAAAACCCTCACCGAAGAATGCTCTACCAACTAGGGATGGATCTCTCACCACCGAAGCTAGGGATCCTACAGAATCTGACCTCCACAAGCAAAAAGACTGAAAATAGCAATAGCTGAAAATAGTTGGATGTATGAATGATCTCCAAAAGACCCCAAAGGTATATTTATAACCTTTTTCCTCCAAAAACCCAAGTCGCACCCCTTGGGAATTTTCTCATAAACATAAATATAACTTAAGTGACTTTATTGTGCACATGCTAAAAATTACACTTAAGTTGTCCCAATGAAGAAATAGAACATAAAGTACCACCTAGTCACCCATCACTTAAGTCAATGACGAAATATAACATAAAGTGAAGGTGGTAACAAAATAAACCCATACCCAATAGCCTCCAACATCTCTAGCCTCTTGGGTATGACCAAAGCTAAGACGGAAATAAGCCTCTAGGCCTCTGGCGTAGGAATGGGGACATTACAGTCTTCTAGGGCACAAATCTGATTGCTGTACACGTGGTTTCAGTCATTGAAGTAAGTCATTTTCAGCTTATAGCTGCTGTTGAAGAATTTTCAGTCAAGGTTTCTAACCCTGGATCACTCACATGGCTGAGTTTGGCGAAGGATGTCATGTATGACAGCTGCTGTACCAATATTTTATCTGCTGCCAGCAACAGTACCGCCCCTTTACACTTGTATGACAGTCATAAAAATGTTTTTAGTCACATGGTGTGAAGGAGAACTCAAGGAGGATGTGTTTCTTCAAATGGGCTTCACTATTCCGAGTTGTAGAGCTGTTGTCATTCATATTTTCAGCTTGCCCAACATTGTACTTGCAGCCATACAAGTAGTCTCAACCATACATATGAGTAATCTTCAGTTTGTTGATGTTGTTGAAGCATTTTCAGTCCCCATATGGTTGATTCCAACCCCTATATCACTGTCATTTTTGAGTTTTGTGAAAAATTTGAAGTATGATAGTTGTTATCCTAATCTTTTTGTCGGTGTTTGCATCATAACCAACCCCTTAACACTTTATATGACAATCACAAAAGTGTTTTCAGTCACAAGGTGGAAGGATTTTCCGTCTATGTAATGTCCCTTTCTAGGGCTGAACTGAAAAACAATGAAATAACACAAACCCCAAACTGAAGTATTCTGATTTTTATACCAGCCAACTGAAAAATATAACAGCAGTGCACAACAGTCTGATTTTTAGGACAAGAAGGAAAAAACAATAATTCATCAAAATATCACCATTCACATCATCTAAAACATGTAGGAATATTTTAAGACAATTATCACCCAAGAAATCAACTTCTAAACACAACTGGAAATTAATTAAATGACACCAAAATTTCAACTTGCATTAAGGGCTGAAAATGATATTTTCAAACCCAAACAAATACCAATGTAGTGAGAAATCAACCTTATAAATTAGGAGGAATCTGAATATCAACAAAAAATGTCAATTGGTGCCCTACAAGTCACGACCCAAGGAGAGGGTGCCAAATTGATGTAGAAGACCTTGATATCTCTTTCTTCTTCAAGCCCTAGCTGCCAACTAGCAAGATAACCTTCTTTGAAGCCCTTGGAACCACCAATTGGAGAGTTTTTGTTCTCCAACCTTGAACAAGGAAGGGTTTCGTCTTTTTGCTTGCCACACCAAAGGATTTTTGCCCTCTAGTAGAATGAAATAGAGCAATCAACCCCAAAACCAAGTAGAATAAAATTATAATAGGGAAGCATGCCCAAAATGAGCCTAAGCGACCCTTTTATATCCTTAAGGTGGCGCCAAAACCCCATGAGGGAGTTTCCCCATGACTGACCTCAATAAGAAGCTTTGCTTTATCTTTTAATTTGCCTTTTAGTTCCTCCAACGCAACTGACCTACCTCATAAAGGAAAACACTAAAAGAAAATGTAAATGCTCACGGAAAAGGACTAAAAACATCAACAAATACTTCCCTTGTTCACCTTCTTCTAACCCACGAGAAGTGGAATGAGCTAGAAGTCTTCTAAATGGATTAATCTAAAAAAGGGGACATTATAGTCCTTCCCGAAATTGCTTGCCCTCAAGCAATTGCAAATCTTATGCCCAAGTGCCAATGTGCCAAAGTGAAAGAACATGATGTAGTACTCCCATAATCTAGCTCTCGTGCCTTAAGTGAGAGAATTTTTGCAAAAACAAACTTATATAATGGGTGCCCCTATCTTCATTGAAGTCTCTTGGCAGCCCGTGAAGTTTTATGGGTTCCTTGAAGTAAAAACCAGTCTAATGTATATAGGGGCGGGGGGCTGGCCCTATAGAGTAGAGATAGGGCCCATATCTATGAGGGGGCACTATATCTAGATAGGGGTCCTCGGCCTCCTCTCGCTGCCCCTATCTCTATATGATTGATAATGTTATATATGTAATACAAATGTCTACTAAAGCTAATTCTTAGGGGTCCCTGGGCCGTCGATCGGGCGCGAGTCCGACCCCCCCCTCTCAATTTATGGAGATATAGGGCCGGTCGAGCGAGAATGACCTCCCCCCCTATATAGATATGGGCATGGGCGCCCACCCCCCCCCCACCCCTATATAGGTTAGGTTGGGTTTAGAACAATCTGGCGGTGCCACGGCCCTGTGCCTAGATGGAGATGGCTCAGTTGACGGAGCAAGTGTATCTAGTCTTCCAAATATAGATAGGGGTTCGGAGCTGATCAAATCGAGGAGGGTCTCTTCTCTATCTAGATCCCTACTCTCTATATACTCTATATAGCTGTGTTCATAGACCGATGTTCGGCCTACTATCTCTATATAGCTGTGTTTGTAGACCGGTGCTTGGTGTTCGCTCCTCTGTTTCAAATAAACTCTATATGGGTGGGGTGGGGCATATAGAATATAGCTATTTATAGTTGGGGCAGATAGATTCCTATGGTCCATCCCCATCCCCCACTAGATTGACTCGGGTAATTCAAATTGGGTAGCGATTAAGTTGGAATTCTTATCATATCATCTATATATGAGTTGGGTTGGGATAGATAGTGTTCTAGGATGGAGAGGTTGGGATAAATAGTGGATGGGTTAGGTGATACATTTATGGGGTGTGGGGCATATATGTGCTGACTACCGACTATAGAGATATAGTCTTGCTCGATCTATAGATTGATCCCCTCGGCCTCCATCTCCCCCAATTCTAAACTAGATGAGCAGATAGAACGTAGGTGCCCTATTTAGAAAGAGTTGAAGAAGGAAGGTTGTAATAACGAGACGAACGTGTGGTTTTTTTACGAGAATCTATCTCTTCTCCTGTACTTCTTTTCTTGCTCCGGCCCCACTACATCTATTCTCAATCGGATAAGTTGGACGAGGTTGGTTGTCCCAATTCTTTCCTAAAAAAGCAGTATTAATTTCTTCCCTTGTATACTCTGCTCTACAAAACACTTTCCAGCCAGCTGCAGGCTCAAACAAAGGGAAAAAAACTGAAAAATGCTCAGCAACTTGACCAACAAAAGCATTTCCCAATGGGGCATCTTCACCTTCCATCTCACCCTTGTCAACTATGGTGGAAGAACACCCTCTGATCATAAATTTGACATTCTTCATGATGTCATCTTCTGCTACAGCTGCAATAACATTTGCTCCTTCATTTGTATGGGTAAAGAGCAAACTTAGCTGCTCCTCCTTCTTCACACCTGTACCTGCACATGGAACAAACTGATTAGAGAAAACAAGAGTTCTCTTCTTCTTCATTTCATGCCTTGTAGACATGATGCCTAGCTCCCTCTTTTGCTGGCAAACTTCTCACAAACTTCATGCAAGTGATGGCTATCAAAAACTCAGTCATGCTGCCCCAAACACAGTTGTAATCATGCATTTTTTCCTCAAAAATCAGGATGAAAGTAGCTAGAAAACCTCCTATGATAGCTATAAGCATGTTGCTATTGTTAGCACCCTTCACCCAAATGGCTGGAAATTCTTCTACAACTGTCAACAACAGCAGAAAGGGGCTGGAAATTGCATGGACAGTAAGTGAAAAACAAGTACAGCTGCTGTCATATTGAATATCCCTCATGAAATCTTGCAAAAACAACATAGTGGGGGCTGGAAACACTTTGTTGATGACTGAAAATACCTCAAAAGTGTGGAAACTATCCCCTCTCATGGCTGTCCTCTTTTGTATGACAACAAATAAGATTATAGACAAGCTGGAAATGTCTATGACAGCAGTACAAAATCTTATGACAACATGCTCGGAAATCCAAAAATCAACATGTTTACAACTCACAACCATACCTTCCATGTCTGGCTGATCTCCCAAGCTTGGGACAGCAAGATAACTTTCATCTTGCTTGCTTTCCAACATGAATTTCATGAGCTTAACATCCATTTTCATTAAAAGACTTTTTCTAGGGGTATGTGAATCGAAGAGGAGCTGAAAATGCCCATGAGAAGATTGTTGTAATGAAAACAAAAATGTAGGGCTTACCCACCAATGTGTTGTCCCCGAAACCTGCCCTCTATTTGTTGCAACTCCCGCTACCATAGTTGGCTCCACTTGTTCTAATGCCTCAGCTGAAAGCATCTTAATAGCATGATGACTTCTCTCAATACTTTGGGCAGTTGTCCATACAATTGCAATTATGGGATGCAAAGGCTTTCCCATTCTTCCAACCCAAAATGTGTCCTCTAGCTGTTGTATCTTTATGGTGTAAGGAATGATGTGGCCTCTTTGTAGTAACTTATCCTTCACCATGTTGTTAGAGGGCACAACAAGCTTCATATGCATCCACATAAGTTTTCTCATATACCAAGAGCAAAAATGGAGAATTTAATAGAGGCATTTACCTTGGTCTTCAAAAGATCATCTGGATTCCCCATGCCAAAGCAATCTTGGATTTGATTTAAACCAGCTCTATGTCCATAGCTGCAAGTGGTGTTCTTCACCCCAACATTCTTCTTGAAATTTGCTTCATAATGACAAGGATCCTTACATATTTTTGGCAGCTCCTTTTGTGGAGATCCTCCTGGCTGTAATGGCCTTGCTGTCCAAAATGAGCTGTCATATGCTGCCACATGCTGTTGTTGTAAAATCACTTTCGGATGGGAAGTGACATGTCTTTTGGCCCAACATTTGTTCCTTATGTTCTCCCAAGGTGGAGTTGGGACTTCTTTTTATCCGGAAGCATGCAATGATGGTATGACCAGCAATATTGATTCTGAAATCAGAAATTCTTCCCTTGGTGGGACTCAAAATAACACCCGGATCCCACACTATTATGCTCAAACAATGTTGCATTTGGGCAAAAAGACCTATGTGCTCTTTACCACAAGATGTATCTTCCACCCTCTCATCTTCCCTAGCTTGCTGTTCATGATGATAAAAATATTGCAGCGACATAGGAAGGATCAACAAATCTGAAATGTGATTATTATTATCATACCTTTGGCTGCCAATGAAAAGCTTGTCCTCCTTTGATGAAGTGGGGTTTGTGGAGATACCTCCAACCCTTCTATCCTCATGATTCCCAATATTTTCTTCGATCACATGACTCTTCATAGTGTTGTTCTGAAAATCAGTCAATGGAAGCTCGAAGGATGGTGCAAGTTCCTCTAACTTGAACCCTTTGTATACAACAAGTGATGTCCCTTTTGCTTCAACTTCATCCACATTTTGTTGATGCATGCACAAAACCTTTTCATGGTTCTCTCCAAGACCATATACCTTATCCATTTGCTTCATATAGATGGTTGTTCTGAAATTTCCAGCAAGTTGTACTTCAACATTCACATTTGGCAATTGAGCTTCAACTTCCAACTTCTCTTTACCAACTTGCAGATATGATTTTTCTTCCTTCTTTGGCTCAAGCTCCATGATTTCTCCCTCTTCAATTTGCACGATGGATTCCTCTATGGGTTGTTTCTTCTCCGTTACTTGCAGCCCTAGTTTTTCTTTTGCGTAGTTCGTGACCTAGGCTTGGGCCTTGATCTTCCCTTGCTTACTCCCATGAACTCAGCAAATGACATGGCATCATGAATCTTCTCCGAAAGAACCCTATACTCCTCATACCATGTAGCAATGTTGTCCACGTTGGATGGCTGAGTCTCAATCTCCGAAATAGATTCTTCTCTAGGGAGGAAGATAGGCGTAAATGGCTTAGCAACCACTCCAAAGCTTGACCCTAAGGGCTGCCTCACACTATGAATTCCCGAAGAACTTTCTTCTCCATTGTGGTTTTGCATAACTTGGATCAACTGTGTCATCCTATTTGCCAATCTCTCTTTCCCTAGGGAAAACCTCTCATGTATGTTCGCCACCTCTCTATTCTTTTTGAACGAAACCCACTAGGTCGGGGGACTAAAGCTCGATACTACAACAATGTCCCTTTCTAGGGTTGAACCAAAAAACAATGAAATAACACAAACCCCAAACTCAAGTAATTTGATTTTTATACTAGCCAACCGAACATTACAATAGTGAACAACAGTCTGATTTTTAGGACAAGGAAAAACAATAATTCATCAAAATATCACCATTCACATCATCTAAAACATGTAGAGGCACTTTAGGAATATTTTAAGACAATTATCACCCAAGAAATCAACCTCTAAACACAACTGAAAATTAATTAAATGACAACAGAGGTACAACCTGCATTAAGGGTTGGAAATGATGTTTCCAAACCCCAACAAATACCAATGTAGTGAGAAATCAGCCTTATAAATTAGGAGGAATCTGAATATCAACACAAAATGTCAATTGGTGCCCTAGAAGGCACTCAAACCCTTCTCCACCCAAGTCACCACCCTAGGAGAGGGTGCCAAATTGATGTAGAAGACTTTGATATCTCTTTCTTCTTCAAAATCTAGCTGCCAACCAACAAGATAAGCTTCTTTGAAGCCCCTGAACCACCAATTAGAGAGTTTTCGTTCTCCAACCTTGAACAAGGAAGGGTTTCGTCTTCCTTGCTTGCCACACTAAAGGATTTTTGCCCTCTAGTGGAATGGAATAGAGCAATCAGCCCCAAAACCAAGTAGAATAAAATTATAATAGGAAGCATGCCCAAATTGAGCCTAAGCGACCCCTTTTGTATCCTTAAGGTGGTGCTAAATCCCCATGAGGGAGTTTTCCCCATGACCGACTTAATTAAGAAGCTTTCTTCATCTTTTAATTTTCTTTTTAGTTCCTCCAACCCAACCGACCTGTCTCATAAAGGAAAACACTAAAAGAAAATGTAAATGCTCACGGAAAATGACCAAAAACATCAACCAATACTTCCTTTGTTCACCTTCTTCTAACCCATGGGAAGTGCAATGAGCTAGAAGTATTGTAAATAGATTAATTCGAAAAAGGGGACATTATAGCCTACCATCAATGAGGGAGTCTTACCCGTTGTTTTAGAAGAGTTTCTAGCCACCACAATGTTGATTCTGAGCGAGAAATTGCAATGGTACAACTATCGCCATGCTTGGGCAACAAGAATGAACTCTTGGAAGTTCATCTTAGAATTGGGAATTACGAAAGTGATGCAAGCATGGGAAGAGAGTTGAGTAACATGCCTATGAGGCATGATGGAGAGGCTGTCGAACATTGGTGGAAGCTCTTTTTTCCTTAATAACTTTGTTCCATATGTAGGTGCAGTAATAAAAAGGAAGAGCAGATGAGTTTGTTTTCCACCCAAGAAAATTGTTGAGCATATGGGATTGCAGGTAAAGATGGAGAGTTTCAGCCTTCGTATGGTTACCGACCGTTTCTACATTAATCACATTACTGAATCTTGCATGGGTTTGTCATATTTATATCATTTCTATATTGCTGGATGTAATATTTTCAGTCATGAACAACTGTACACTTTTGCAATTTAAGAGGGTTTCACAGCATGGTAATGTTAGGAGGGGCTCCACTATCAAGACAATCCTCCCAACCATCCGAGTGTCATTTGGATGGAATTCCAATTGACTCGTGGCTGTTATGAATTGTTTCCAACTTACATGGAAGTTGTGTTTTGCCATGCTTTAAGGGATCGGCCCATGGTAAAATTTTGGGTCCCATTGAGCTCAAGGCTATAGTTATGAAGCAAGTGTATAGGATCCATCATCACAAGAGAGGAACAAATGGGTATGTAGGGAACTCAAGTGAGTGAGTACTTGGGGCAGCCTTTTCCCTTAAGGGAATGTATTGAAAATGTTCTCATGCTTTGGGTAGAAGGCTTCATGAGGTAGAGCATATAAATGTGGGTGATGAATGGAGTAGACACCATGATAATTGTTGCGCGAGGGTTGTTCCACTTGACAACTATGGGATTGAGATGTTTCGGGCAAAGATGATGGTACTTGGGCATATGAACTTTTTTTGGTGAGAGTTCTTTCACTTGACAAGTACAAGATCTAGATTATTGGAGCATCCAAGCTTGCAATTTCTTGAGGGAAAACAATTTTGGGAGGGGAGGACTGTAATGTTCCCTTCTCAACGTTAGTCCTCTTTGAAGACCTTGACCCCATTCCACTTCCCGTGGGAAAAAGGGAATGAGCAAGGGAAGTTCATGTCATGTTTTTCAGTTGATTTTGTGAGTTTTGCATTCTTTTAAAGTTGTTTTCTAAGTATAGTTAGGCTGGGTGGGAAAGAAGAAAAACCAATTGAAAAATAGATGGAAAGAGGAACTATTATTTTCCCATGAAGGTTGGTCATCTTAGAGGGTTCTATTTGGCTTTTGGCGCCACATCTAGCTATAAATAGGGGTCACTTGGCTTGGAGGAGGTTATGCATCGTTTGGAAAATATTTCTCTTGGAGTTGGAGCATGTTTACTTTCTCTCTCTTCCATTGAGGACGAAAAACCTCTTAAAACCTATTAAGAATGAAGCCTCTCAATAATGGGCTGGTTTGAGGACAAAACCCCTCAAACTTGCAACAAGGTGATCTCATAAGGAATTATTTTTAGTATTGAAGCACTTTCAGCCCTCTCCTAAGGTGGGGACTTTCCCTAGGGTGGCATTTGGGATCTTCTAGGGCACAACAACATCAAACTCAGCCATCATTGTGTTTCTCCTATTTTTAGCAGCTGGAATCTACATTTGGACTTCAATTTGGGGCTTGGAATCCTTCATTTCCAGCCATCTTTGTAAGGGTGTTCACTGCTGTTATTAAATTTAATTAAATAAATTCCAGTTGGGGTTTGAAGACTTATTTCTTGGTTTATATTTGTTTTATAATATTTTTAATGTTCCCTACATGCTTGGATTGTGTAAATGAGGCATTTTAGGAGAGATATTCCATTTTCCTTGTTTCTGTTATAAAATATCAGTGTTGTACATTGCTATCATAAATTTGAGTTGGTTGTCATAATCTTCAGTTTACTATCTATTGGGGTTTGTGCAATTTCTCTTTGTTTCAATTAGATCTCCGAAAGGGACATTACAGTGGTATTAGAGAAAGATCTCCCCAACCCAAGAATATTCATGTAAGAAGGTGATAACGAGTAAACTGAATTTTATGACAGCCAACTAAAAACTATTACAGTTGTGAACAACAACTTGATTTCTATGACAACAAGGAAAAAACAATAACTCTTCAAAAACACATCATTCACACCATCCAAAACATGTAGGGCAACTTAAAAATATTTTAGAACTAATTTTTAGTTTACTATCTATTGGGGTTTTTGCAATTTCCCTTTGTTTTAATTAGATCTCCGAAAGGGACATTACAGTGTTATCAGAGAAAATATCTCCCCAGCCTGAAGAATATTCATGTAAGAAGGTGATAAAGAGTAAACTGAATTTTATGACAGCCAACTAAAAACTATGATAGTCGTGAACAACTTGATTTCTATGACAACAAGGAAAAAACAATAACTCTTCAAAAACACATCATTCACACCATCCAAAACATGTAGGGCAACTTAAAAATATTTTAGAACCAATATTAACCAAGAAATCAACTTTCAAACCCTAGTTGGAAATTTATTTAATTAAATAAATGACAACAAAGAACACCCTTACAAAAGGGGCTGGAAATGAATGATTCCAAGTCCAAAATGAAGTGCAAATGTGGATTATGGCTGCTAAAAATATGAGGAATGCAATGATGGCTGAGTTGGATGTCGTTGTGCCCTAGAAACCCCCTAATTCCTCCATAATATGGGTTGCTCCCCTAGGAGAGGGGCTGAAAATCATTGTCGAATCAAACTCTAGCTGAAAATCTGCAAAATCAATCTTTTTGAAGCTTCTTGAAACCCCGAGATGGAGAATCCTTAGTGAATTGAAAAGTTTTCGTCCTTTAATCAAACAAAGAAGGGTTTCGTCCTCCTTGTGGCCACACCAAAAAGTTTTTGCACTTAAGTAGAAGTAGTTGAGTAATCAGCCCAAAATCCATGCAATGCTAATTTTTTAGACAAGATGATGCACAAATGAGCCAAACGACCCCTTTTATACCTTGTTGTGGCACCAAACCCAATTAGAAAGCTTCAGATAAGGAATGATCTCATAATCGATACTTTCCTTTTATTTTCTCAGTCATTTCACCTTTTAACCTAGCCGACTTAGTTTTATGTTAAAAACTATTAGAGAAGAATGCAATTCTCACGAAAATAACTGAAAAACATGACAATTACTTCTCTTGTTCATTTCCTTCTTGCCCACGAGAAGTGGAATGGGCTCAAAGTTTCCAAATTGAACTAGCTTGGAAAAAGGACATTACATCAGTCAGCTAAAAGGGAGGAAGGAAGTGTAATGCCCCTTTTTTTGAACTAATTCATTTTGAAAACTTCTAGCCCATTCCACTTCCCGTGGGTCAAGAAGGTGAACAAGGGAAGCATTTGTTTGTTTTTATTATTTTTTGCGAGCATTTACCTTTACTTTCATCGCTTCTCTTGTAAGCTAGGTCAGGCTGGGTTAGAGGAGCAAAAGCCACGTAAAAAAAAAAGCAACATCATTATGAGGTCGAGTCATGGGAGAAACTCCGTCTTGGGGTTTGGTGCCACCAAGAAGATATATAAGGGGTTGCTTGGACTTATTTTGGGCATGCATCTTAAAATAATTTTGCACTACTTGGTTTTGGAGCTGATTGCTCTATTCCATTTCATTAGAGGGAAAAAATCCTTTGGTGTGGCACACAAGGAGGACGAATCCCTTCCTTGTTCAAGTTGGATAATGAAAACTCTCCCGATTGGTGCTTCCTAAGGGCTTCAAAGAAAGTGATCTTGCTGGTTTGCAGTTAGGGTTCAAGGAGAAAGAATTGTCAAGGTCTTCTACATCAATTTTGCACCCTCTCCTAGGGTGGCGACTTGGTGGAGGAGGGTTTGAGTGCCTTCTAGGGCACATCTTGGCATTTGGAGTTGGTATTCATATTCCTCATAATTTATAAGGTTGATTTCTCACTTCATTGGTATTTTTGGGGTTTTGGAATCATCATTTCCAGCCCTTAATATGAATTGTACTTCTGCTGATTATTTAATTAATTACAGCTGTGGTTTATCACTTATTTCTTATTTATTTTTGAAGTATATTGGCTAGATAAATGTCTTCATGGTTGGATAAAATAGTTGGAAGCATTTTTTGTCATTTTTAACTTGTTATTGCATAGGAATTGATGCCATTGAGTGCTGCTACAGTTTGCTGCCATATAGGGGTTTATTCATTAATTTCTAGCTGGTTTTGAACGGAGTTTGATCCCGAAAGTGTGATTTTTAGTTTGTTGTTAGGGTATGATAGCTGCTGTTTCAAAAATCTGATTTCTCTCATTTTGAGTTGAGCCCAAATCCTTATTTTCAGTTTTACTCCCGAAAGCGACATTACGAAGTAAATTGATAATTTGATTTCAAGTGCTAAAATAATTTTAAATATTGACAGTTTAATTAAATTATTTGAAAAAGGTTAAAGTGCATTTTATTAATTATTTTTAAATGCCCAAGTGGAGCGACCCAAAAGGAGAACTAAAAAGGGGTAAAGAGGCATTTAATTTATTTTAAATTAATGCCACATTGATCGAATTCGAATGGAAGGAAAAAATGGGAAAAGAAGGGGAAAATTAATTCAAATGAAATCCCAAGGTGGGTGACACATTTGGGTAAGTCGTATGGGGTTTTGTGGCATTAATTGCTTATATATGGTGATCACTTGGCTCATTTGTGTATCATCATATGAATCTTAATTTCTATTTGAAAATTGGATCATTGAACTCACATTTTAAGCCTTTGGAGACAAAAACCCTCATTTTATCCTATTGAGGACGAAAACCCTCAATAGTCAAAACACTGGGGACAAAAACCTTCATTTGTTGCTTGGCTTCTTTCGGGAGTCATAGGTGACCTTCATATTCATAAATTTAGAACAAGTTTTCCATATGGGAAAGGAATAGGAGGGAAAAGTAAATGTTAAAAAGGAAATAAAGTGTCTCACCCGGAGCGCTTGAAAAGGAAAGGAAAGAAAAAGCTATAAAAACAAATGTTGGGGCTCATTGTAAGGATCATCTAGTGAATCTTAATACTTTTCTTGTTGATTTTCATGAGATTTCAGATCTACCCTAGTCGCATTTATCATACTTTAATTCAGATCTGCAGTGTTTGATTTGATAAATATTTTAATATTTTGCGGTTGTGGTGTTGGATTTGCCTAAAATCCATCTAGCGCAAATTATGTCCATTTGGGTACATTACAAAGTGGTATCGAGCGGTGATCTTTGCCAATTGTGGGAGATTAAAAAAAAACATTAGGCGTGCAACCCCCAGGGTAAGATTTCTATTTTTGATGGTACTAATAAACTTTCCATGAGATCATGGTTACTAGAATTGAGGCATACTTGCTATCAAACCGTATGTGTGTGGATGAAGCCCACAAATTCATCCATTATCATTTGGAAGGGATTGCGAAAAGGATTGGTGGTATCATTTGATAAAGACCAAAGGGGAAGAATTTGTCTACTTCTTTGATGACTTCAGCCGAAGGTTCATGAAGAGGTTCGCGATACCGGAGGATAAAGGTGAGCAACGGGTAGAGGAGGACAAATCAGATCTGCGGCCAAGGGAAGAAGCTTAAAAGGTATGGTCTCAATTGAACAAAATAATTGTGTTAGTGAAATTTTGCTTGCTAGAGAAATTGATAATAGACGAGGAAAAAAATTCATATATGCAAGCAAAGAAAATGTAATAGAAACTCTGAAAAGGTATGAGGAATGGAATAGCAAAGTTAGAGCTGCTAGATTGATAGTTGCTCAAGTGAGACAACACTTACAAGAGTTCAAGGAAAAGATGTGGCCAAATGATGCAAGGAAGTCTACACCCACGAAAGACGACTCTATGGAGGAGATGACACATGAGGAGCCTCACAGGGACACTTGTGTGGAATTGCAGACTGCTGCAATTTCCAAACCAACAGCTCATGACAAGCTGATTTATGAAGAATTTCAGCCCATTATAAACAAGAATGCTCAGGATTTGTGGCAGCAAAGTCAAGTCATTTTGGAGACCAAACTTGACGAGGATACTCCAGGTATAAAGAGCCTAATAATGTGTCTAATGTATTGCTGCCTATTCCAATTTATTTCCATTGCAAGATGCATGATAAGATAGAAGATGAAGTCTTCATTATGGAGTTTGTTGAACCATTGCTCCAAGCATATGTATGTGAGCATCTTGTGGATGATATATGGTGGCAAGGCTTAGCCCATTTGTGAGTTTAGGTGCCAAAGCTTACGAATCACTTCAACATGTTTTGTCTATTGTGCATGGCACTTGGACAAAACAAATTTAGAATTGCTTGAGGGAAAACAGGCTTTTGGGAAAAGAGGACTGTAATATTACCTTCCCAATCGAACACCTTCGCCTATTTTGTCAACACGATGGCCAAAGGAAATGTATAAGGGTGACTTAAGTTACACTTAATTATTATAAAGTTTCATTAATAAAAGAAAAATATATAGAGCACTTATAATAATTTATTTGATTTAATAATTATTAAATCTAGGATAGAAAAGACCCAAATGTAAATTGTTATTCATCCTAGGTAAAATGGCGACTTGCCTTAGAAAGGAAATGAGAACTTAGAAAGGATAAAAGCCCATTTCATTGTGTATTCCCTCTAGGAAAAATGTGACTAACTTTGGGAGAGAAAAATATGTATTAATTGTCATTTTTATCTTTCCAAGGAAAATGCGAGTTAGCCTAGGAAGAAATGGAGGGTAAAAATGCATAGAAAGAATCATTGTTGCTGGTTGTATGGAAAGAAGGTCACTTTGGGTCTCTTCTTCCTTTATAAGGAGAAGTCGACTTGAGGGGAAGATATTCTATAAAATGATTATTTTGATAAATTTTTATTTGTCTTAAACTTGTTGCTTTTGCATAAAAAATTCAAAGGATGAAAATACTTAATATTTTCTTTCATGTGACGAAAACCCCAAGAGTTTGAGAGGAATTTCTACACAGGATTTTCCATAGAGCTTGCAAAGATTTCTACTATTTCCAGCAGTGTTGTTGAAGAATAAAATTGCAGCAGTTGTATGTTCTTTGTACCAGCTGGAGCGACCCATCTTTTGGTTGGTTGGTGTGTATTTGAGACATTTCAGGTATGAATATTATAGCCATATATTGTACGGATTTTTAGGAATTAAAGCAAAGTATTTTCAGAATCTGTTAGAGGGTTTTAGAGAGTCATTTTCAGCTCTTTCATCTGCAGATTTCTGAGTTTATTTTCAGCCATTATCTGTCCCTTAAAAATCAGATTTGTTCCATGATTTGGCTGTTAAAAATGCAGCGATCAGTTTAGGCTAGAAACAGATTTTTTAGGTTGTTTGTGTGAAGTTTATAATCAAATCCTAGTTGCCATTCTGGTTTATTTATTGCAGTCAAAAATAAATTTGTATGGTCTTATACATCGTCCTAAAGTGTGGTTTTGCCCTTGAAAATCTGCATTTTAGTTTGGAGTTAAAAGAGATTTGGTTTCTTGCTGGTTTTCATGAGATTTCAGATCTTCCTAGTCGCATATATCATACTTTAATTCAGATCTGCATTGTTTGATTTGATAAATATTTTAATATTTTGCGGTTGTGGTGTTGGCATTGCCTAAAATCCATCTAGCGCAAATTATGTCCATTTGGGGACATTAGAATAGTATCGTAGCAGTGATCCTTGCCACTGTGGGAGATAAAAAAACATCGGCATGTATCCCGTAGAGAGTTACAACCATGGTGGGGTAAGATTTCTATTTTTGATGGTACTAATAAACTTTCTGTGAGATCATGGTTGCTAGAATTGGAGGCATACTTGCTATCAAACCCTATGTGTGTGGATGATGCCCTCAAATTCATCCCTTATCATTTGGAAGGGATAACAAAGGATTGGTGGTATCATTTGATAAAGACCCAAGGGGAAGAATCTATCTACTTCTTTGATGACTTCAGCCAAAGGTTCATGGAGAGGTTCGATGTACCGGAGGATAAAGGTGAGCAAGGGGTAGAGGAGGGCAAATCAGATTTGCAGCCAAGGGAGGAAGTGTCAAAATGTATGGTTTCCATTGAACAAAATAATTATGTTGGTGAAACTTTGCATGCTAGAGAAATTGATAATAGACGAGAAAAAATTCATATATGCAAGATGTAATGGAAACTTTGAAAAGGTGGGAGGAATGGAATAACAGAGCTAGAGCTGCTAGATTGATAGCCGCTCAAGCGAGACAACACCTACAAGAGTTCAAGGAAAAGATGTGGACAAATGATGCAAGGAAGTCTACACCCACGAAAGAAGACTCTATGGAGCAGCTGGCACATGAGAGGCCTCACAGGATCTGCAGTGTCGCTGCAATTTCCAAACCAACTTCTCATGACAATCTGATTTATGAAGAATTTCAGCCCATTATGAACCAAAATGCTCAGGATTTGTGGTAGCATAGTCAAGTCATTTTGGAGACCAAACTTGATGAGGATACTCCAAGGTATGAAGATCTTAATAATGTGTCTTATGTATTGCTACCTATTCCAATTTATTTCCATCACAAGATCCATGATAAGATAGAAAATGAAGTCTTCATTATGGTGTTTGTTGAACCATTGCTCCAAGCATATGTATGTGAGCATCTTGTGGATGATATATGGTGGGAAGTCTTAGCCCACATGACAGGTACATGTTCCAAGATTGCGGATCAGTTCTACATGTTTTGTTTATTGTGCATGGCACTTGAACAAAGAAAATTTAGAATTACTTGAGGACAAGCAATATCGGAAGGGAGGACCGTAATATTCCCTTCCCAATCGAAGACCTTTGGCCTATGTTTTCAACCCGCTGTCCAAAGAAAAATATAAGGGTGACTTATGTTATATTTAATTATTATAAAGTGTCATTAATAAAAGAAAAAATATGTAGAGCACTTATAATAATTTATATGACTTAATAATTATTAAATCTAAGATAAAAAAACTCAAATGTAAATTACTATTCATCCTAGGTAAAATGATGACTTGCCTTAGAAGGAAATGAGAACTTAGAAAGGATAAAATCCCATTTCATTCTGTATTCCCTCTAGGAAAAATGCGACCAACTTTGGGAAAGAAAAATATGTATTGAATGTCTTTTGTATACTTCCAAGGAAAATGCGACTTGGCCTAGGAAGAAATGGAGGGTAGAAAATGCATAGAAAGAATCATTGTTGTTGATTGGATGGAAAGAAGGTTAGTTTGGGTCTCTTCTTTCTTTATAAGGAGAAGTGGACTTGAGGGGAAGAAAGATTTTTACTATTTCCAGTAGTGTTGTTGTTGAATAAAATTGCAGCAGTTGTATGTTCTTTGTACCAGCTGGAGCAACCCATCTTTTGGCTGGTTTGTAATGTATTTGAGACATTTCAGGTCTGAATATTATAGCGATATATTGTACTGATTTTTGGGAATCAAATCAAAGTATTTTCAGAATTTGTTAGAGGGTTTTAAAGAGCCATTTTCAGCTCTTTCATCTGCAGATTTCTGAGTTAATTTTCAGCCATTATCTATCCCTTAAAAATAAGATTTGTTCCATGATTTGGCTTTTAAAAAGGCAGGGATCAGTTCAGGCTAGAAACAAATTTATTTGGTTGTTTGTGTAAAGTTTATGATCAGACCCTAGTCTCCATTCTGGGTTCTTTATTGCAGCAGTCAAAAATAATTTTTTATGGTCTTATACATCGTCCTAATGTCTTATTTTGGCCTTGAAAAATCTGCATTTTATTTTGGAGTGAAAAGGGGTTTGGTTTCTTGCTGATTTTAATTAGATTTCAGATCTAGCTTAGTCGCATTTATCATACTTTAAATTATATCTGCAGTGTTTTATTTGATAAATATTTTAATATTTTACGGTTATGTTGGATTTGCCTAAAACATCTAGCGCAAATTATGTCTGTTTGGGGACATTACAGTTGTATTAGAGTAGTTATCCTTGCTAGCTGTTGGAGATTAAAAAAACATCAGGCATGCAGCCATGCAGAGAGTTACAACCATGGTGGGGTAAGATTTCTATATTTGATGATACTAATAAACTTCCCGTGAGATCATGGTTACTAGAATTGGAGACATACTTGCTATCGAACCCTATGTATGTGGATGATGCCCTCAAATTTATCCCTTATCATTTGGAAGGGATAGCACATGATTGGATGTATCATTTGATAAAGACCCAAGGGGAAGAATTTGTGTACTTCTTTGATGACTTTTGCCAAAGGTTCATGGAGAGGTTCGAGGTACCAGAGGATAATGGTGAGGAAGGGGTAGAGGAGGACAAATCAGATGTGCAGCTAAGGGAAGAAGCTTCAAAAGGTATGGTCTCCATTGAACAAAATAATTGTGTTAGTGAAACTTTGCTTGCTAGAGAAATTGATAATAGACAAGAGAAGAAATTCATATATGCAAGCAAAGAAGATGTAATGGAAACTTTGAAAAGGTGTGAGGAATGGAATAGTAGAGCTAGAGCTGCTAGATTGATAGCCGCTCAAGCAAGACAACACCTACAAGAGTTCAAGGAAAGATGTGGGCAAATGATGCAAGGAAGTCTACACCCACGAAAGAAGACTCTATGGAGCAGCTTGACACATGAGGAGCCTCACATGGACACTTGTGTGGAATTGCAGCTTGCTGTTATTTCCAAACCAACAGTAATGACAAGTTGATTTGTGAAGAATTTCAGCCCATTATGAACTAGAATGCTCGGGATTTGTGGCAGCAAAGTCAAGTCATTTTGGAGACCAAGCTTGACGAGGATACTCCAAGGTATGAAGAGCCTAATAATGTGTCTTATTTATTGTTGCCTATTCCAATTTATTTCCATCATAAGATGCATGATAAGATAGAAGATGAAGTCTTCATTATGGATTTTGTGTAACCAATGCTCCAAGCATATGTATGTGAGCATCTTGTGGATGATATATAGTTGCAGTAAGTCTTAGACCACTTGACAGGTATAGGTGCCAGGCTTGCGGATCACTTCAGCATGTTTTGTCTATTGTGCATGGCACTTGGACAAAACAAATTTAGAATTGCTTGAGGGCAAGCAATTTTATGAAGGAAAACTTTAATATTTCCTTCCCAATCAAAGACCTTTGGCCTATTTTTTAACCCGACGGCCAATGGAAAAATATAAGGGCGACTTAAGTTATATTTAATTATTATAAAGTGCCATTAATAAAAGAAAAAATATATAAGCACTTATAATAATTTATATGATTTAATAATTATTAAATCTAGGATAAAAAGACCCAAATATAAATTGTTATTCATCATAGGTAAAATGACGACTTGCCTTAAAAGGGAAATGTGAACTTAGAAAGGATAAAAGCCTATTTCATTGTGTATTCCCTAGGAAAAATGCGACCAACTTTGGGAGAAAAAATATGTATTAAATGTCTTTTGTATACTTCAAGAAAAATGCGACTTGTCCTAGGAAGAAATGGAGGGTAGAAAATGCATATGAAAGAATCATTGTTGCTTGATTGGATGGAAAGAACATTAGTTTGGGTCTCTTCTTCCTTTATAAGGAGAAGTTGACTTGAGGGGAAGGTATTCTATGCTATAATCATTTTGATAATTTCTGATTTGTGTCTTAAACTTGTAGTTTTTGCATAAAAAATTCTAAGGACGAAAACCCTTAGTATTTTCCCTCTTGTGGATGAAAATCTCAAGAGTTTGAGAGGAATTTCTACACAAGATTTTCTGTAGATCTTGCAAAGATTTATACCATTTCCAGCAGTGTTATTGAAGAATAAAATTGCAGTAGTTGTATGTTCTTTGTACCAGCAGGAGCGACCCATCTTTTGGCTGGTTTGCAGTGTATATGAGAAATTTCATGTCTGAATATTATAGCCATATATTGTAGTGATTTTTTGGAATCAAAACAAAATATTTTCAGAATTTGTTAGAGGGTTTTAAAGAGCCATTTTCAGCTCTTTCATCTGCAGATTTCTGAGTTAATTTTCAGCCATAATCTATCCCTTAAAAATCACATTTGTTCTATGATTTGGCTGTTAAAAATGCAGCCATTAGCTTAGGCTAGATACAAATTTAGTTGGTTGTTGTTTGTGTGAAGTTAATAATCAAACCCTACTCGCCATTCTCGGGTTATTTATTGCAATAGTGAAAAATAAATTTGTATGGTCTTATACATTGTCCTAAAGTCTGATTTTGGCCTTAAAAATCTGCATTTTAGTTTGGAGTGAAAAGGATTTGGTTTCTTGCTCATTTTCATGAGATTTCAGGTCTGCCCTAGTCGCATTTATCATAGTTTAATTCAGATCTGTAGTGTTTGATTTGTTAAATATTTTAAGATTTTGTGGTTGTGGTGTTGGATTTGCCTAAAATCCATCTAGCACAAAGTATGTCCATTTGGGTACATTACAGTGGTATCAGAGCGGTGATCCTTGCCAACTGTGGGAGATAAAAAAAAATTAGGCATGCAGCCCCGTAGAGAGTTACAACCATGGTGGGGTAAGATTTCTATTTTTGATGGTACTAATAAACTTTCTGTGAGATCATGGTTGCTAGAATTGGAGGCATACTTGCTATCAAACCCTATGTGTGTGGATGATGCCCTCAAATTCATCCCTTATCATTTGGAAGGGATAGCAAAGGATTGGTGGTATCATTTGATAAAGACCCAAGGGGAAGAATTTGTCTACTTCTTTGATGACTTCAGCCAAAGGTTCATGGAGAGGTTCGCGGTACCGGAAGATAAAGGTGAGCAACGGGTAGGAGGACAAATCAGATTGCGGCCAAGGGAAGAAGCTTAAAAGGTATGGTCTCAATTGAACAAAATAATTGTGTTAGTGAAATTTTGCTTGCTAGAGAAATTGATAATAGACGAGGAAAAAAATTCATATATGCAATCAAAGAAAATGTAATAGAAACTCGAAAAGGTATGAGGAATGGAATAGCAAAGTTAGAGCTGCTAGATTGATAGTTGCTCAAGTGAGACAACATTTACAAGAGTTCAAGGAAAAGATGTGGTCAAATGATGCAAGGAAGTCTACACCCACGAAAGAAGACTCTATGGAGGAGATGACACATGAGGAGGAGCCTCACAAGGACACTTTTGTGGAATTGCAGACTGCTGCAATTTCCAAACCAACAGCTCATGACGAGCTGATTTATGAAGAATTTCAACCCATTATGAACCGTAATGCTCGTGATTTTTGGCAAAGAAAGTCAAGTCATTTTGGAGACCAAACTTGACGAGGTTACTCCAAGGTATGAAGAGCCTAATAATGTGTCTTATGTATTGCTGCCTATTCCAATTTATTTCCATCACAAGATGCATGATAAGATAGAAGATGAAGTCTTCATTATGGAGTTTGTTGAACCATTGCTCCAAACAAATGTATGTGAGCATGTTGTGGATGATATATGGTGGCAAGTCTTAGCCCACTTGATAGGTTTAGGTGTCAGGCTTGCGGATCATTTCAACATGTTTTGTCTATTGTGCATAGCACTTTGACAATTCAAATTTAGAATTTCTTAAGGGAACACAATTTTGAGAAGGAGGACTGTAATATTCTTTTCCCATTGAAGACCTTTGGCCTATTTTTTCAATCCGACGGCAAAGGAAATATATAAGGGTTACTTAAGTTATATTTAATAATTATAAAGTGTTATTAATAAAAGAAAAAATATATAGAGGACTTATAATAATTTATATGACTTAATAATTATTAAATCTAGGATAGAAAAGACCCAAATGTAAATTGTTATTCATCCTAGGTAAAGTGGCGACTGGCCTTGAAAGGAAATGGGAACTTAGAAAGGATAAAAGCCCATTTCATTGTGTATTCCCTCTAAGAAAAATGCGACCAGCTTTGGGAGAGAAAAATATGTATTAAATGTCTTTTGTATCCTTCCAAGGAAAATGCGACTTGGTCTAGGAAGAAATGGAGGGTAGAAAATGCATAGAAAGAATCATTGTTGTTGATTGGATGGAAAGAAGGTAACTTTGTGTCTTTTCTTCCTTTATAAGGAGAAGTCGACTTGAGGGGTAGATATTCTATGTTATGATCATTTTGATAATTTCTTATTTGTGTTTTAAACTTATAGCTTTTGCATAAAAAATCCGAAGGACGAAAACTCTTAGTATTTTCTTTCTTGTGGATGAAAACCCCAAGAGTTTTAGAGGAATTTCTACACAAGATTTTCCATAGAGCCTCGCGAAATATTTCTACTATTTCAGCAGTGTTGAAGAATAAAATTGCAACAATTGTATATTCTTTGTACCAGCTGGAGCGACCCATCTTTTGGTTGGTTGGTTTGCAGTGTATTTGAGACATTTTAGGTTTGAATATTATAGCCATATATTGTACTGATTTTTGGAATTCAAAGCAAAGTATTTTCAGAATTTTTAGATGGTTTTAAAGAGCCATTATCAGATCTATCATCTTCAGATTTCTAAGTTCATTTTCAGCCATTATCTGTCCCTTAAAAATCAGATTTGTTGTATGCTTTGGCTGTTAAAAATGTAGAGATCAGTTTAGGCTAGAAACAAATTTATTTGGTTGTTGTTTGTGTGAAGTTTATAATCAAACCCTAGTTGTCATTCTCGGTTATTTATTGCAGCAGTCAAAAATAAATTTGTATGGTCTTATACATCATCGTAAAGTTTGATTTTGGCCTTGAAAAATCTGCATTTTAGTTTGGAGTGAAAAGGGGTTTGGTTTCTTGCTGATTTTCATGAGATTTCAGATCTGCCCTAGTCGCATTTATCATACTTTAATTCAGATCTGCAGTGTTTGATTTGATAAATATTTTAATAATTTGTGGTTGTGGTGTTGGATTTTCCTAAAATCCATCTAGTGCATATTATGTCCATTTGGAGACATTACAATTTGTGCATGGAAAGTACTAAAATTTAAATTTTACCGAGGTCGATTAGGGTTTTGTGGAACTAAAACAACTCGCTGCCCAAATTTTTGTATAAAATCATATAGTTGTCATAAAAATCAGGTTTTCAATATGTGGCTGTCATCATTTCCACCAATGTTCCATTAGGGTTTTAGGAAAATCTAAATTTTAATTTTTCGAATTTGAGCTCAAAAGGGACATTACACATTATGTTCTCCTTTTCCTTGGGAGGTAGTAGATTATCACTGTTGCTCTTACTTTCTCCCAAAACCACCTTAAGGGTGTTGGAACTTTTGCCCATGATGTTCTCAGCAAGTGTCTTTTTACGCATAAAAACTTCATTATGCTTGCCAATCTACAACTGTCCAAGGAGAGTACTATTATTCCAAAACATGAACTTAGAAAGATCATCATACCATGGCTGTAGCATTGTATTTTCTCATTCAATCTTGGGATTGTGGTGGCTGGAAACCATCTTGTACTAGCAGCCAAAGCCTCACCAATATCCGTGTATGGAGTGTGCATCTTTCTGGTGACAAAACCTTCTTTTACAGCTGCAAAAGGTATAGGGGCAAGGCTGGGAATGTGATAAACAATCGTCCAAAATTTGTGGCAGCACCCTTCAAGAACCATGGGCTATAGTTCTTATTACCCATATTCATACTTGACATGCCATGTTGGTTTATAACATCTTGAACAACAAAATAATATTTGTTTTGCTTAGCCTTAGTGGCCGAATTTATGAACTCACTACCTATCTTCAATGAAAGACTCCTTCCAAGAGCATGCTTATCAATTAGGAGCTGAAAATCTTTATGACATGACTGCTGTTCTGAAAATGAGATTGTAGGATTTACCTCATCATGTGCTGCCCATGGGACCTGCCTCCTATGAGAAGTTTCCTCCATTTTTTTTGCCAAAATAGGAATTGTTGAGATACCCTCAACACCTGCCTCCTTGTGACCCACAATTTTCACTTCAAGTGCATGATTATCAGCTGAGTCAAAAACAATATGAAGGGAGAATGTTGCTGCACTATCTAGCATACCATAGAATTTTTTTAGAAAGCAGCCATTTATCCATTTATCTTCATTTCTCATAACATATGTATTGGCCCATGCAATCCCATTTTGAATATTAAATCTGAAGCTAGTAAATATTTTATGAGTTGGTTGTAATGCCCCTTTCTAGGGGTGAACCAAACAAACAATGAAATCACACAAACCCAAACTGAAATAAACTTTGATTTTTATACCAGCCAATTGAAAAATGGAATAGTGTACAATAGTCTCATTTTTATGACAACAGATTGGAAAGAGCAATAATTTAACAAAATATCACCATTAACATCATCTACAATATATAGAAACCCTTTAGGAATAAATTAGGACTATTATCACCATAACCTCAATCAGAAACATAACTGTAAATTAATTAAATATCAAAAGCACAACTATCAAATGTGACTGAAAATGAGGTCTCCAAACCCCAATAAATGCCAAATAAATGATAGATCAACCTTATAAATATGTAGAAATCTGAATATCAACTTGAATGCCAAAACGTGCCCTAGAAGGCACCCAAACACACTCACACCCAAGTCGCTACCCTAGGAGAGGGAGCCAAAAGTGATGATAAACCCTTGATATTCTTCTCCTTGATGCCCTAGCTTCCCAACCAGCAAGATAATCTTCATAGAAGTCCTCAACACCACCAAATTGGAGAGTTTTCGTTCTCCAACCTTCAACAAGGAAGGGTTTCGTCTTCCTTGCTTGCCACACTAATGGATTTTCACCCCTTAGTGGATTGGAATAGAGCAACCAGCTCTAGAACCAAGTAGATAAAAGTATATAAGCCAAAAGATGCCCAAAATGAGCCTATGCGACCCCTTATATAGCCTTATGGTGGCGCCAAAGGTCATAAGGGAGGAATTCCCCAAGACCGACCTCCTTTAGAAGCTTGTTTTAATTTTAAACTTGACTTAAGAGCTCTCGAACCCAACCGACCTTCCTTGGAAAAATACAAAAGAAAAACATTAATGTTAATGAAAGAAAGCTGAAATGCAACCCAAGGACTTCCCTTGTTCATCTTCTTCTTTCCCATGGGAAGAAGAATGGTCAAGAAGCCTTCAATTTGGATTAATTCGAAAAAGGGGACATTACATTGGTTTACTTGATTTTCGAATTGTTCCATTGCAGCTTGCTCGATTCCTCAGACAACCCATTGTGGCTTCTTAGGACAATTTATAACCCAAGGTTCTACCTTCATCCTTTTACCATTTTCAAAATGATGGAAAAAATGGAATAGTTCTTTGCTATCTTGAAAATCCATCTCATAATGGCTCAATCTTAGGAATGCTCGGAAGATGGATAGGGCTTCTTGGAAAAGATCTTCTTTGCATTTAATAGCCTACATTTACTCATCATTGTTAGAATAATTCTCATGATAATCAAAACATTGTAAGGACATAGTGTGAGGGTGATGCAATAAATCAAATTGCTTACCATTCGTTGTTGATATGTAAATTCCAACAAACTGAAAACCAACATGACTATCAAGCGAGGCCCCCTTTTTAAGGGCATGCCTCTCAACAAGGTCATCCTAAAACTCAACCTCGTAAACCTCTTGCAGATCTGATTTTTCTTTCTTCGGTTCATGCCCCGTGATTTCTTCCTTGATCTCTTGAGGTGTTGATGTATACATTACCTTTTCTTGTTCTTTTTCTTCTTTTAAGTGAAACTCCTTTTTTGGTTTGACCCCTTGACATATTTTCGAGCTCTAGGGTTTAACCATAACATTTTCATCCATGCACCAGCTATCCCCTTGTTGGAACCATCAAATGTGGAGAGTGTCACTTTCCCCAAGGCATGTTAAAGATCCTTCTATGGCGCTTGAGATCTAGGCTCGGGCTTTGATCTACCCTTGCTTACTCTTATGAACTCCACAAGTGAAATGACATTGCGAATCTCTTTTGGAAGATCCCTATACTTCTCATAGCTGACCATAATGTTGTGGCCCACTAAATGCGGTGTTTCAACCTCCGAAGGACTTCTCATTTCTTTGGTAAGAACTTAGGTCGCCAATCCGTGTTCTCTCCTAAGTTCCCTTTCACTCATGTTTCCATAGTAGATTTGCCTCAAATGTTAGCTTTCTGTAATGTCCCCTTTTCCAAACCATGATTAATTATTACAAATCGATTTCCTTTAATCCACTCCCCTTGGATTAAAGGGAATTAATTGGGGATAAACTTGACTATGCTTGGTGATTAATATTTAATTTTTAATTAAATAGGCAAGTCGAATTATTTGAGAAGCAAACTCGATTTATTACATGGATTAATTAATTATTATTTGGGATAAATTGATTTAATTAGGAAAAAGTCGATTCCTTTATGAGCATTATTTAATATTTAATTCCCTCTCATCCATTTAATTTGAATATGTTTTGTTAGAATTAACTTTTGGAATTGGAGTTTGACTTTCAGGCCATTTTAAATTCAAATCTCTCCCATCTAGAGAAATGCGCCAAAATTGGAGGGAAACATTGGAGCTCTACATTGCAAATCTATAAAAGGAGAAGAGACAATCCCTTTGAGACATGTTGACGGTTTATCAAACTTATCTTCATGCTTGAAGAGGGATGTATGCCCACTTGTGATCCAAAAATAAAAGGTGTTCTTCAACACCACCATTGTGTGAAGTGTGTGTGACCTTTCAAGCTTTGAATTGATAAGTTCTTGCATGATATTATTAATTTATATAAGGCGCCTTGTTTGGGAGTGTTTATGCATGCTTTGTGGAGAGTTAATGAAGGATTTATGGTGATTATATGTTGCTGGTTTATTCTAATACAAATCGACTTGTTTGGAGGATATTGTGGTATGTTTTGGATGGTATTTGACAAGGGTTTGAATCTGATCTGTTCTTGCACAATTTTCTAAGGGTAATTCCTTGTTTTGATGATATCTTGGGCCTTTAATATTCACTAATTATTTAAGGTGGATCGATTGGTTTAGGGATTTGATATCATATTTGGAAGGATTTTTGATGAGTTTGCAAATTATAAAATTATTTATTGCAGATCCACGGGTGGCTTTTTGAGGGTTTGGAAGCTAGGTGAAAGGCTGAAAATTAATTTATATATTTTCCTAACCCTAAGCGACTTGATTTCAGATTTTGTGCGCAGATTTGAAGGGTTTTCGGTGCTCAGAAAAATCAGTTGGATAGCTGGTTGGAAAGATAATAATTTTAGCTCTCAAATGCACTTTGTCTTCATGAGAAAATATTGAGTTGGGAAGAAGTTATTAATTATCTAAGTTCAGCTGGTTTTCTGTGCATTTTATTATTTTCCACTGTTACTGCAAATTAAATCTGGTTTAGTGAAGTTTAAATTTCAATTAGTTAGCCCATGTAATCCATCACCTTGGCTCACTCCAACCCCATTTGGGTTGAATTGAAGCTAACATTGGGTTATTTGAGGTGAATCTAGAAGGGTTTTCTCTTCTAAGTTCATCTAAACGTAATTTATTTGCAAATCTAATTAATATGCCACAAGGGATATTACAGTGGTATTAGAGCATTCCTTCCTCTATTCGTGTGGGCGATTTGTGGATGCAGGGTAATAAGGAATTTTAGTATTACAAGAGGAAGAATAAAGGAAACATGGATGATGGGGCATTCACTTCGGATCAAGTGACGTTTTTACATGAATTGATGCAATAGTGTGGATAAGGACTTCAAAAATCCATGAGTGAGCAAATGTCCAAGCTCATCAAGGATGCTTTGGGAAAGGATAAATCTACAAGCTCCAATGGAGAGAGCTCACGTAATGGAGAGGGTGGCTCTACACAAGCCACACCTAAGTTTTTCAAAGGTGTCTTCTTGCCTAAGGAGACCCATGGAGGAGAAGAAGAAGGCCCACTTTGGTAGAGTTAATTAATGCTCAAAGACTTGAGTATGGTTCCTTGAGCCAAACCACAAGGGACATGTTGGGTTTTGATGAGTTTTGTGCTCTCAAGTTGGGAAACAAGTCAAAAAGGTTCAATAAGCAACCACATAAGAACTTTCAATAAAGGTTGGGAAAGGTCTCACTCCCTAACTTTGATGGTTCTAGCACTATTCTAGTAAGAACATGGTTACAAAAAATGGAGACATACTTGTCTCTTAATACCATGCACGAGGAAGAGGCCCTCAAATTTGCTACACTTCACTTGGAGGGCATGACACATGAATGGTGGTTCCATGGGATGCATACACAAGGACATGATTCAATCCACTCTATGGAGGAGTTTAGCAAAAGAATCATGGAGAGGTTTGATAGGAAGGATCCTGAGCTTCATTTTTGTGAGTTGGCACAACTTAAACAATTGGGTAGTGTTGATGAGTATGTGGCAGATTTTCAGAGGATTGCGGTTATGGTTTCGGATGTTAGTGAGAAAAGATGCGTAGTCCTCTTCACTAAAGGTTTGATGGAACCTTTAAAAGGTTTGGTAAGAGCTTTTAATCCTATGTCTTTGCAAGATTCTATTACTAAAGCTCTAGATTTAGAATGTGCAGCTTATAGAGGGGATTATGGGCTTAAAGGACAGCATTCTAATGCCTCACATTCGCTGTCCAAAAGTGGATTTAGAGGGCAGCCAAGGTCTGATTTGCAGCAGCCCACAAAAGTGCAAGGGGCAGCCCCTTGGGTCATCAAAAGAGGCCCCAAAAAGGCCAAACCAGCCCTATGTACCGCCACATAGAAATCAGCCCCAAGACACAAGGGATGAATTAAGAAAGAAGGGTTTGTGTTTTGATTGCAAGGCTCCATGGGTAAGAGGTCATAATTGCAAGGGTAAAGGTCAAATCCATTACATTGAGGTTATTGATTCAGATTTTGAGCTTAATTTTGATTTGGATGATACTAACAATGAGACTAATGAAGAATTGGTTGAACATGTGCAAGAAAGTGAGGAAATGGAAAACACTCTTGCCTCTTTTTCCGGTGTTCCTAAGTATCATGCATTCTAGGTGAAGGGCACCATTCAAGGACAAAGGGTCACTACCTTGGTTGATAGTGGGGCCACCCATAATTTCATTGATGGAGGCTTGGTAAGGAAGATGGGATTGGAGACCACGAATTGCAAAGCTTTCAAAGTGACTATAGCGGATGGGACCTCTCTTCCATGTTCTACAAAGATTGCACAACTTCCTCTCATGCTTGGAAAGCATAAGGTAATTGATGATTTCTATGTTGTTGATATTGGTGATATTGATCTTGTGTTGGGTGTACAATGGTTGCATTCTCTAGGTGATTTCACACAAAACTACAAAACCATGGAGCTAAAATTCACTAAAGATGGCAAGGAAGTCATCCTAAAAGGCATGGCAAATGGTGCACCACAAGAGGTGTTAATAAAGAGGATGGAAAAGGCCTTTAGGAGAGGGCAAATTACATGGGCAGCAAGGTTCTATATCACATTAAATCAGAAAAATCAGAACAACAGTCTTTACAAGGTGAGTTACAATTTTTAGACAAGCACTCTCATGTATTTGGTGATTTACCACATGGGCTACCTCCTAATAAGGGTTTAGAGCATATTATTGAGTTGGAAAAGGATACTAAACCCATAATGATCACTCCTTACTGCCACCCAAGAGTTTATCGGGAAGAAATTGAACAAAATATCAAGGAACTTCTTGTTATGGGACACATAAGGCCTAGTTCTAGCCCATTTGCATCTTCCGTAGTTTTGGTTAAGAAAAAGGATGGCACTATGAGAATGTGTATTGATTATCGTATGTTGAATAAAAAGACTATCAAAAATAGGTATCCCATTCCTAGGATTGATGAATTGATTGATGAATTACATGGTGCTACATATTTTTCTAAGATAGATCTCAAATCCGGGTATCATCAAATCAAGGTAAGGGAAGAGGATGTGCACAAAACAACTTTTAGATGTCATTTTGGGTATTTTGAGTTTTTGGTTATGCCTCTTGGATTAATTAATGCACTGGCTACTTTCCAATCTTGCATGAATCATGTATTTAGCAAATATTTAAGGAAGTTTGTGCTAGTGTTTTTGATGACATTCTTGTGTATAGCAAAACTTGGGAGGAGCATTTGATGCATTTAGATTTGGTTTTATCTACTTTGGGGCAACATTCTTTCTTTGCAAAAAAATCTAAGTGTGAATTTGGTTTGAAGGAGATTGGATATTTGGGGCATATTATTAGTGCTAACGGTGTGCAAGTTGATAAGCAGAAAATTGCAGCGATTATGGAGTGGCCTACTCCCACTTCTCTCACACAATTGAGAGGATTTTGTGGTCTTTGTAGCTACTATAGAAGGTTTGTTAAGGGTTTCTCACGATTTGCAGCTCCTTTGACCGATTTGACTAAGAAGGGGGCCTTCAAATGGTCCAAACCAGCCCAAGAAGCATTTGAAAAATTGAAGGAGGTAATGTGTTCTTGCCCGGTACTTGCAATTCCAGATTTTTCTAAGCCTTTTGTGGTAGAATGTGATGCTTCCGGTGAAGAATAGGGGCTGTCCTAATGCAAGATAAACACCCCATTGTTTTGTAGAGTAGAAAGTTGAAAGTTCATGAGAGAGGGTATAGTGTGTATGATAAATAAATGTTGGCAATCATGCATGCTTTGAGCAAATTTAGACAATACTTGGTATGTGGCAAGTTTATTATCAAATCTGATCATAATAGTTTGAGATTTTTCCTTAACCAAAGAGATTTGAATGACAGGCAACAAAAATGGGTAAGGTGCAAGCTTTTGATTTTGACATTGAATATGTGAAAGGGAAGAGTAATGTGGCAGCGGATGCACTTTTTAGAAGGCCATATGTGTTGGAAAAAGAGATGGATCAACCATATGTATGATTCCTTGAGGACAAACAATTTTGGGAAGGGAGGATTGTAATGTCCCCTTTTCCAAACCATAATTAATTATTGCAAATCGATTTCCTTTAATCCACTCCCCTTGGATTAAAGGGAATTAATGAGGGATAAAATTGACTATGCTTGGTGATTGATATTTAATTTTTAATTAAATACGCAAGTCAAATTATTTGAGGAGAAAATTGATTTATTCCATGGATTAATTAATTATTATTTGGGATAAATCGATTTAATTAGGCAAAAGCCAATTCCTTTATGGGCATTAATTAATATTTAATTCCTCTCATGCATTTAATTTGAATATGTTTTGGTGGGAATTAACTTTTGGAATTGGAGTTGACTTTCAGGCCATTTTAAATTCAAATCTCTCCCATCTAGAGAAAAGTGCCAAAATTGGAGGGAAATATTGGAGCTCTACATGCAAATTTATAAAACGAGAAAACACAATCCCTTTGAGACATGTTGACGGTTTATCAAACTTATCTTCATGCTTGAAGAGGGATGTATGCCCACTTGTGATCCAAAAATAAAAGGTGTTCTTCAACACCACCATTGTGTGAAGTGTGTGACCTTTCAAGCTTTCATTTGATAAGTTTTTGCATGATATTATTAATTTATATAAGGCGCTTTGTTTGAGAGTGTTTATGCATGCTTTGTGGAGAGTTAATGAAGGATTTATAGTGATTATATGCTGCTGGTTTATTCTAATACAAATCGACTTGCTTGGAGGATATTGTGGTATGTTTTGGATGGTATTTGACAAGGGTTTGAATTTGATCTGTTCTTGCATAATTTTCTAATGGTAATGCCCTTGTTTTGATGATATTTTGGGCCTTTAATACTGCTGCTAATTATTTAAGGTGGATCGACTGGTTTGGGGGATTTAATATCATATTTGGAAGGGTTTTTGATGAGTTTGCAAGCTGCTGTTATAAAATTATTTATTGCAGATCTGTGGGTGACTTTTTGAGGGTTTGGAAGCTAGGTGAAAGGATGAAAATTAATTTATATATTTTCCTAAACCTAAACAACTTGATTTCAGAGTTTGTGGGCAGATTTGAATGGTTTCTGGTGCTCAGAAAAATCAATTTGATAGCTGGTTGGAAAGATAATAATTTTAGCTTTCAAATGCACTTTGTCTCATGAGAAAATATTGAGTTGGGAAGAAGTTATTAATTTTCAAAGTTCAGCTTGGTTTTCTGTGCATTTTATTATTTTTCACTGCTGCAAATTAAATCTGGTTTAGTGAAGTTTAAATTCCAACTAGCTAGCCCATCTAACCCATCACCTTCGCTGACTCCAACCACATTTGGGTTGAATTGAAGCTAACACTGGGTTATTTGAGGTGAATCTAGAAGGGTTTGCTCTTCTAATTTCATTTAAAAGTAATTTATTTGTAAATCTAATTAATATCCCACAAGGGGATATTAGACTTTCGACCACTGCGGTGGTGAAGATCAATGCTCGATACCACTGGAATGCCCCTTTTCGGGATGAGCTAAATGAAAAGAGAAATGACAAAGAACCTAAATCGAAGGAAACAAAAATTTATAACAAGCTACAATAGTCTGAAATCGTATGACAACAAGAGGGAAATTGCAATTTTTCACTACCAATACCATGTTTACACCATCCAAAGCATGCAGGAAATAATAATAATTATTTTAGAGCAAGTACCAACCAAGAACTGAATTTTTAGAACCCTAACTAAAATATAATAATTAATTTTTTTACAACAACGAGCCCACTTACAAAAATGGCTGGAAATAATGATTCCAAGGCCTAAATACAATTCCGGAAAATACAATCAACCTCCAAAAATATGAAGAATCCAAATACGGGAGGAAAGTGAGTTGCCGTGCCCTAGAAACCAATGAACTCCTCCCAAGGAGGGGTCGCTACCTTAGGAGGGTCTAAAATTGGCCAAACATCTAGTCTGAAAACCTTGCAAGCTCAATCACGAACTTGTGTGGCTGTCCCACACTGAAAACCATGCAAATCTGATCTGACCTAGCTGCAAATGATGCCCTAACACTGATAAATCTTCCTTGAATGTTTGTAAATCTGATTGTAGCACAAGTGTGACCTCTGTATGAGATCACCAATGAAGATGTGAGGGTTTCCGTCCTCAAATCTAAGTGCTATTGAGGGATTTCATCCTGAGTACACCTTCATGGAGGGTTTTCGTCATCAATGGATGAGAGAGAAAGCAAAGCGTGCTCCAACTCTTCAAAGAAAACCAAATCATCAATAAAACTACCTCCACCCCAAGAACCCCTTTAAATACTTGAGGGTGGCGCCAAACACCAAAAAGGAACCCAAGGAGACCGACCTCCTTTTTGGGATGTTATGATTCACCTTTAACTCCATTACCTTCTTTATTTTAAGTTGGCGTTTGCACTTTTTGACCTCTTTCTTTTGATTTCGTTAAAGTCACTTAGAAATATAAATAAATAATTATCCTAAGTGCGTAAAATAACTATTTATGCACTTAATCAAATTATTAATTTATTATTATTATTATTGTTATTTTAAAAAAAAATTGAAAAAGGAGACACTATACTTGTTTTCTCTCCATTACTCGCAACTCTGATTTTTCTTCATGCTTCACCCTTGCGAATTTGGAAATTATTTTCCTCTTCCTTTCTCAAGGCATGTTGAAGATCCTTCGTGGTGCTTGAGACCTAGGCTTGGGCCTTGATCTACCCTTGCTCACTCCTATGAACTCTGCAAGTGATATTACATTACAAATCTCATCAAGAACGCATTATACCCTTCATAGGCTGGCAGCAATGTTGTGGCCCACCGAATGTCGTGTTTCAACCTCTAGAATGGCTTCTTCCCTAGGGAGGAAGGTAGGCTGAAAAGGCCTAGCAACAGATTTGAAAATTGACCTTTGGGGCTGCCTATTGTTATGAACCCCTGAAGAGCTGCCCTCACCATTGGGTTGTCTTGACCCATGAAGTTTCTGTAAAGTTAGGGCTAGTGAATCCATAGTGTCTGCCAATCTCTTTTGCCCTTCAACAAGTCGATTCAACTTGGCTTCTTCTGAATTTTTGTTAGCCATTTTGGAACCCTCGATTGCTGTCCTAAAATCTTCTTCTCCCTTCTCTGATAAAAGAGGAATTCCTCATCGCTGTCTTGCATGTTGTAATGTCCCCTTCTCGGGACATTTTCCACATCAAAGATTTGAAGACCCTCAATCCAATGGGTTCGAGGAATTGAGCTTGAAAGTTATCCTAAGGTGTCTATTATCTATTTGTAACCCCTTGGAAGGCTCTTTAGTTAGTTAATGTGCACTTAGGCTAGTTATCTTTATTATTTAATTAAAATAATAAAGTGCACATGGTAGTAGTCATTAAATATTTTTACTTTAATATTGTCTTAGGGAGAAAACATTAAATGATGGGTTATTGGACTTTGCACCTCTTATTTCTATAAAAGAGGGGTCGCATTTCCTTTATTGGCATGTTGATGAATGAATTAAAACTACTTCCTGCGTGGAGAAGGGATGTATGCCCAAACTTGATGCTCTTGCTCTCTTTCATTTGTTGAAGAATCTATTTGCATCAAGCTGGTTTGAGACCAAATTGAAGGAGTCGTTTGTGTTCTATGATCACTTTTCCTAGCGAATTCTTCTGCAATTTATTAAGAGCAAATCGACTTGGTTTGAGGTGTTTTTCATCATATTTTGAGGTGTTTATGATAGATCTATATGCTGCTGTGATTTATTAGTCATTTCATATGCATGGGCTGATTATTTGAGGGTTTTGGAAGGGTTTTATGAGTTGGAAGTAATTTTTATATTTTATCCTAACCCGAGCAATTTGGGGGCAGTTTTCAGGGGCAGATTTGAGTGGGTTTTCATGTTTAGAAAATTCAGTTTGTTATATCATTTGAAAGCTCATAATTTCTACTTCATTGTGCATTGTTTCATGCCAAAACTCCAAGTATTTTACGAGATATTAGTTTTAGAAGATTTTAGGTGTAACTGTAAGGTATTTGGTTATAAATTTATATTTATTTCAGATCTGCAGTTTTGAGGTCAGATTAATATTGGTTTTGGTTGTAGGAATTAGGAGAAATAAGGAGAAAACAATTTCATAATTTTTGGAGTTGATTTGATGACTTAAATGTGGTGGGCGACTTCTTTTTTAGGAAAAAATTAGGGTTTCGTGTTGGTTGTGCGAAATTTGATTTTAGAATATTATTTTTCATATTTTTGTGGCCCAATATCCAAAATTTTAGCTCATTTAGACTTGTCTTAACCAAAGTTACGAATTTTTAAAATTGCATGCGCAAATTGGGTTTGAATATTAATTATTTTTTAGTTGTGTGTGATCAGATTTATGCTAATTCCTAACTTGTCCTAGAAGGTGACATTACAGTGGTATCAGAGCTACTTTCCTCTACTCCTTGTGGGTGTTGTTTGCAGAGATTAGATCATGGGGCTTTCTAGTGACGGTGAATGGAAGGAATGGCTCAAGCATGACTTTGATGGATATTACAAAGAATACCGGGCACTAAGTCAAGAGGCTCAAGTTCTCTTATCTCTTTAGGGATTTTATGACTTGAGAAGCGAAGAAGTGGATCAAGAAGAATGATAAATCCAGATTGATGCACTCTCGATGAGCTCATTGAAGAAGCTAATGACAAGATGGAGACACCCACATTTCCTCCCACAAGAACCTTCCATGCCAAACCCTTCGGGCGGGAAGAAGAGGAAGTGAGGGAAGAAGAACTATCAAATGGGAATAAGCAAGGTAAAAGTTCTTTGTTGATTAAAAAGGTTTCTGTCTTCTAATATTTGCATGCATAGTGAAGTGACAGAAAAAAGAATCATGGAGAAAGAGCTAAAGGAGGAAGGATGGCTTGATTCACAACTTTCCATGGATGATAGCCTAAGAAAAGAAGAACAAAAAGATTCAGATTTGCATATTGAAAAGACAAGTTTGGTGGGTGAAACACCAAAGGAGAATAGTGGTTTTCCACTTCTTGTGCATTCCGGATCGGCCACATATGAGAAACATACTAGTGTTGTAAGTTTGTTGTTGTATGTCTTTTCATTTCAGATTTGTTTTCATGTGGGAAACAATGGTGGCACAAAGAACGAGGATAGAAAAAATGGGAAAAGAGATTCTTTGGTTAAAAGTTCCATCCATGGGCACCCTAAGGTATGGAATCTAGGTGATTTCCTACATTCTAAAAAAGGTGTCAATTCTGATTTTCTAATCATTATGACTGATTTTCTAAACATACGTGCAAGTTTAGAGCTATTTTTGGAGGGCATGAGTATTGGATTGCATTTGGGAGATCCGATTCCAAGCTAGAAGGCCAACACCTTCTAGATTTCAATCCAAACAAAAGTAAGGGTATAAGCAAGTGCATGACTTCAAATTGTGGTAAGATACTTGAATTTGTTTCTACTCATTCAATTTTGATAGCATTATTGGGGCCAATTCATGTGAAGGGAAAATTGAAGTTGCATGGGAAAAATTTTGGTTGCTATAAATTACATATGATAGGAAACAATCTTCCACTTTCATATGTATCATGGTTCTTTTGACAAGCATGTGTATGAAGGTTCATTCTCTTCTAAGCATTTTCATATTTGCATTCTTCAATTAATGGCTGAGTTTGTGCATTCAATGTGGACACTTGGGGTACTTGAGCTCAATCTCACACTCCATGACAAAGAGGGTATGGTGGGAAATGATGCAAACACAGCTTTGGAGGGTAATGATCTTCATTATGCAAGTTACATGAGACAATCAATTTTGAGTTGGGGTTTATTGATAACATTCCAAGTGTAAATAGGGTGAAGGACAATTGTTGGGATAACTTTACCATTGTTGATTACATGAGCATAATCGTGGGTGCTTCCACAAAAGTTTGGGAAGAAGAGGAAGGGGTTGGTATAAGGTTTCCTTATGGTAAGATTGATTCCATATTTTCAGCTTATGATGAGCTCTTACTTGACATATACTTTCAGATTTTAGGGTCTCTCTCTCGGTACACTTTCATGACATATTTTACATGGATCATGATGGCTAAGTTTGATAATGAGACAAGGAATGGAGTGGTATGTATTGTTGAATTTTTTGGGACAATCATGAGCATATTTTCCATGATTACAGTTGTTGTCCCTTTTTATAACAACCACCAGGTTGATCCTAGTGCATGCACATATTATGATGAAGGAAAAAGGAAATTGATGTAAAGTGTCACAGGTTGCATGATTCCAAGGTAGAAGGTGATGTTTGGTTTGGAAATTCTAAGGAGTGTGAAGGTATTTCATGACACAACGGTAGATGGGCAGCCCCAAGGATTTTGTTTCAGATGTATTGCTTCCTTTCATAAGGGAAATCCATTGGCATAATGAATGGTATGAGATTCCTTGCATTTTTGATTTTCCTTGTTCTTATGTGAATGATGGTATGAATGAGTAAGCAACAACTTCAAATTATTTGTATTAACACTTACATGTGCTTGTGAGATGATCAAGTTGGATATTTTATTGTTCTTATATCATGGTGAAATTCAGTTTTGGGTTGTTGGAATCATAAAAGGAAAGTATGAGCATTGTCTATTCATGTGTGAATTTGCAACCAAGAAGAGTATGTGTATGCCTAATATTTCCATTGATATTCACACTTTGCTGTCATGCACATTTTCAGTTTGTTTGGGGACATGTTAGCATGCCCACAAAAGGATTCAGTCACACAGTATGCTAATTTTCAGTTTGGAGCATCATTGGTACATGTTACAGGATCATTTCTAGGCCACTTAGCACTATTATTGCATTGGGAGCAACAAAGAGGAAGGTATGGTGTTAAATTTTCATGCTATGTTTTGGGAAATAAAGGTAAATATGATGAATATTCAGCTATGAAAGGAAGAGGTGCAAAGCTTGTCATGAAATTCACTTTGGATCAGCTCTACATCATGTGTGTGAATGTGTTTCAACTTTTTTTTTCATGGGAACAATGCATTGGGGTTGTGAGAGTGAAGTGTTGGCCTTACCTAAGGTGAGTTGGGATACCTTGAGGTCAAATATTTTTATTTACACTGCTGTAATTTATTTCAGCAGTCTTCTTGTGGCCTTTAGAGCCATAAGGCATGGGGATAAGGGACATTTCTCCATTGGTACTCTCACACATGGATCAAAGGATGAAATAGGGCTCACATGGGGACAAATTTGGAGTTGTCAAGCTGCTGATTTATCAGATTTTTATTTTATGACAACAATTGGTTTTTGGGAGTTCAAGGAAGTATGGGGCAACATTGTGACATTTGGGGGCAACCCATACATGAAGGAGACTTATGAGCCATTCACACCATGGAGACACACAAGAAAGTGTTTTTCAACACTTGTTTTCCTAATGAGTTTGCTTCATGTGCAGGTTTGGAAAAGAAGTTGCAGTTGAAGACACTCCCAAAATGCAAGAGAAAGAAGCAACACAAGTTGTTGCAAATGCTTCATCACTTGATTGGCATGGGAGCACGATTTGGGAGTGCTACAACATTGCATTTGGATGCACGAGTTTGATATTGCTTGAGGACAAACAATCTTGGGAAGGGAGGACTGTAATGTCCCCTTCTCGGGACATTTTCCACATCGAAGATTTGAAGACCCTCAACCCAATGGGTTCAAAGAATTGAGCTCGAAAGTTATCCTAAGGTTTTTATTATCTATTTGTAACCCCTTAGAGGGCTTTTTAGTTAGTTAATGTGCTTTTAAGCTAGTTATCTTTATTATTTAATTAAAATAATAAAATGCACAAGGTAATAGTCATTATATTTTTAATTTAATATTGTCTTAGGGAGAAAACATTAAATGATGGGTCAATGGATTTTGCACCTCTTGTTTCTATAAAAGAAGGGTCACGTTTCCTTTATTGGCATGTTGATGAATTAATTAAGATTACTCCCTACATGGAGAATTGGCTCCTCGCGTGGAGAAGGGACGTATGCCCAAACTTGATGTTTTTTGCTTTCTCTTTCATTTGTTGAAGAATCTATTTGCATTGAAGTTGGTTTGAAGCCCAAATTGAAGGAGTCATTTGTGTTCTATGATCACTTTGCCCTAAGCGATTTCTTCTCGCAATTTATTAGAACAAATCAACTTGGTTTGAGGTGTTTTTCATCATATTTTGAGGTGTTTATGATAGATTTATATGCTGCTGTGATTTATTAATCATTTCAGATGCATGGGTTGATTATTTGAGGGTTTTGGAAGGGTTTTATGAGCTGGAAGTAATTTTTATATTTTATCCTAACCCTAACGATTTGGGGCAGTTTTCAGGGGTAGATTTGAGTGGGTTTTCATGTTTAGAAAATTCAGTTTGTTATATCATTTGAAAGCTCATAATTTCTACTTCATTGTGCAATTCGTTTCATGCCAAAACTCCAAGTATTTTGTGAGATATTAGTTTTAGAAGATTTCAAAGGCGTCGTAAGCTATCTAGTTATAAAATAATATTTATTTTAGATCTGCAGTTTTGGGGTCGATTAATATTGGTTTTGGTTGTAGAAATTAGGAGAAATAAGGAGAAAATAATTTCGTAATTTTTAGAGTTGATTTGATGACTTAAATGTGGTGGGCGACCTTCTTTTTAGAATGAAATTAGGGTTTCGTGTTGGTGTGCAAAATCTGATTTTAGAATATTATTTTTCATATTTTTGTGGCCCAATATCCAAAATTTTAGCTCATTTGGACTTGTCAGCCAAAGTTATGAATTTTTGAAAATTATGCGCAATTGAGGTTTGAATATTAATTATTTTTAGTTTGTGTGTGATTAGATTTATGCTAATTCCTAACTTGTCCTAAAAGGGGACATTACACATGTTTACCCAACAAGTTGGGAGGATTATCTTGTGATACTATTGAAAGCCCCTTTTTTGAGTTGAAATTGAAAATCAAAGAACTTGCACAAATCCAAATAGTAAATTTAATCAAAACTAAAATTAACTTCCAAAACCCTAAAAGAGATCAGAAAATATATATATATATATATATATATATGTGTGTGTGTGTGTGTGTGTGTGTGTGTGTGTATATATGTATGTATGTATGTATGTATATGATAAAATCGGCTCTGACAAACTTGTTGGAAATAATTTAGAAACCCTTCAAAATAATATTCTTCAAATCTAGAAATGATTGCAAGAGAAAAACACCGGAAAATATATCATTTTTACCAATTTAATATCAACTAGAAATTAATTAACAAGAGTGAATACCCTTACAAATATGGCTGGAAATGAAGGATTCCAAGCCCCAAATTGAAGTACAAATGAAGATTCCAATTGCTAAAAATAGGAGGAACACAATGATGGTTGAATTTGAAGTTGCTGTGCCCTAGAATACCCCAAACTCCACCTTAGGGCAAGTCGCCACCCTTGGGAAGAGCTGAAAATGCCTTCAAAATTGAATACAACTCCTTATGAGATCACCCTTTTGCAAGTTTGAGGGGTTTTGTCCTCAAACCAACCCACTATTGAGAGGTTTCGTTCTCAATAGGTCTTCCAAGAGGGTTTTCGTCCTCAATGGATGAGAGAGAAAGCAAAATGTGCTCCAACTCTAAGAGAATAAATTCCAAAAGAAGCATAAACATCTTCCAAGCCAAGTGACCCCTTTAAATAGCTAGAGGTGGCACCAAAAACCAAATAGAATCCTCCTAAAGAGGACTGACCTCCTTGGGACATAATAGTTCCTTTTTCTTTTATTTTTCATTGGCTTTTCACCTTTTTTCCCAGCCGACCTGACTATACTTAGAAAATTACTTAAAAATAATGCAAAGCTCACAAAAACAACTGAAAATCATGACATTAACTTCCCTTGCTCATTCCCTTTTAGCCCACGGGAAGTGGAATGGGCTCAAGGTATTTGAAATGACTAGCTTGGAGAAGGGGACATTACACCCTAGCTTCTCATTACGTTACCTAAGTTGTTGTTTGTCATGGTAATACTGATAAGAAGAATTTATGCAAGTGAAACAGTTGATTTTTGCACACATAAAATACTTTTATATGACCCTGCTGTCAACAACAAAAGGCTATTTGAACTTACTATCAAAATCATGAAAAGAAGCAACAGACAATTTATATTTTTATTTGCCTTCTAAGGTGTTGAACTTCTTGCTTGGTAATAATTCAGTGAAAATTCTTTTAAACAATGCCTATTGCTGGCATATGTAATTTGTCAATAACATGGGCTTTCAAAGTTCTTTTATCTCCTCTACTATCATCAACTTGTGGAAGGTGACCTAGACATGTTAAGATTGTATCATGAAGTACGGAACTAATAGTGGGTGAATGGTTGATATATTTTGTATTCCTTTATTTTTGGTCTCTAGTTATATTAGCACTGAACATTTTGTCCACATGGAAAGAAAATTTTGAAAGAGATAAGTGTGATTTCAGTGGCATGACGCAGAGGAAGAGCTCAAAGAACATTTAAAAAGTGAAAAGCTAAATATTTTTTCTATGTATTGATTTTCAACTTTCTCACAAATGAATGAACTTCATTGTCTCTTGTAGAATCTAGACACGTTTTGCTCTCAGAACACAAGCATTAAAGCTCCTAATTTTTTTTTTAAACTATATGCATGATTTCGTCTAACATTCTATTCATCATCTTCAAAAGAAGGAAGAGCAATATTTAAGTTTAAGAACATTCTATTCATCTTTTGTTCAGGCACCTGTCTTTTCACATGAAAAGTCTAGTAAATATTGACGATTTAAAAATCATTCGTAGTTACAAATTGGAGCAGTGGAGAGCTTTTGAGGTGATAACAGTAGCTTTATTAGAATAAAATGGGCCTGATGGTGAGGGTGTGTGTCCTCCATGGAGGAGGTCTCATGATTGATTCTGGAAGGAGGTAGAGTTTTACAGCTTGTTCTTCCATATATATATATATATATATATATATATATATATATAGAGGGGTCCCATAAACCAAATCGGCCTCTTGCTTGGCGGTGACTTAAGAAACTACGTTTACCTTTAGAATATGTGCTAAAATCTTAATACTTTCATGCATCTATGCATCTTTCCTTGGTCATCACAGAACTTAGGTGTATCTTTATATTATTTCTTTCTTTGGTATTATGCAGATAGAATGCCTGTTATTTTGGGTAACAAGGATGCAATTGATGCTTGGTTGACTGACCTCTCTTCATTAACATTGGACATGGTTACTCGACCATATGAAGCAGCTGATCTGGTATAATCTGAGCCTTTTATGCTTTCGAAAGAAATACATTAAGTGATTAATTCAATAGTTTTAGTCAGCACTTTATTCTATATATTTTGCTTGAATTGATTAACATAAGCACACCGTTTCTTGAGGATATCTAGGTGGAATAACCTTACTATTTATGATTCAATATCTATAGTTCATTTTGGATTTTAAAATTTGAAATCTGCATATTTAAATACATGCACACACACGCATGCACACACACACACACACACACGTGCGCATGCACACACACACACGCACGCACGCACACGCACGCACGCACACGCACACACACACACGCACGCACACACACACATCGATGAAACACATGGACAGGCCCCTAGGTCCAAGAGAGAGCTATCTGTGCTTTTGTTGCAGATGTGAGAGAGCGGGTAAGAAACATCCTCAATCTGACCCCAAGAAGATGGGCTGAAGAGTTTCTGCATTTTTAGATGAAGAAATAGGATGCCCATCCATCTCTGGGACAGCTTTGGGATGTTGAGATGCCCTAGAGACATCCACAGATGGTTGTGTGTCCCTACATTCTACACTTATGAAACAAGTGTTGGTTTTTTTGGGGTTTTCAGTTTTTAGGCAAATATAAGTGAAAGTTCTCTCCAGTTGATGGATTTTGACAGGTTTATTCTCTTAAATTGTTGCTATTCTTGTTCTGTTCATTGGTCCTCCATTATAAAATATTGGGCCATCTTTTCTCTTGATCTCAATTATTTCTGCTGTAATTCTAACTTGTCGATACTGGTTGTAAGATATGCATTAAACTATGTTCCTTTTGGGTCTTATAACTCAGGGCATCTGGGAATAATTACAGTGGGATTGTGGGCATGAAATGACTCCATGTTTTGACTACTTTGCTATTTGTGGTGTTCAGTGCCTTCTTTGCCTTCCAATTAAAGATGTGTGTCTGTTTGTGTTTTAGCAGCATTTTAAACTTCAACTTAACAGTAAGTCCCTGGCACATGCACTTTTCTTCTAGGAAATGCCAAAGGTTGCGCAAAACATTAGAGATGTAGTCCTAACTAAATTGAACATATAAGCGAAATAAGATGCTATTAGTTTTTATTTTTTGAATAGATGCTTCATATATTAATAGAAAACAATATTTACAACAAAGGGCTGTACAAAAGAATGAACTGTACAGCGGTATTTACAATAAAAATCACAACTTTGTGCTTAAAGCAACAAGACACCAATGAAATCTGAATAATGTTTAGGTTCAATTTTTTTAGCTTTCCTGATCAAAAGAAATCAGATACTATTAGTTTGAAACTTGTGATCCTAAATTTGCATGCTTTTCCTACTTTTTAATTTAAATTATTTTTTTAACATTGTGTCCCCTACTGACCCCTCTTATTTGACCTTCCAACCCCTACCATCCTAGAAACTATTTCCTCCATTCCTTGTAGTCTCTGCCTGGAAAGTTATAGAACACTCACATGCAACACACATGCACACATAGACATGCGTGTGCACAAATACAGGGACACTTGCACACGTAAGTGCACAAATATACGTGCTTACTTGAATGCACACACCAAGACATGCACACGAAAACATATATTCATATATACATATAAATACAGTTTGTGTGTTAATGTGTATAAATGTGTTATTCATAAATGTGTGTGCGCACGCACGCATGTGTGTGCCAAATGCACCCTTCACCCATGAACACCTATATGTGTAACTATATCTCTGTACCCCAACAAGATTGAGTTATTTGTACCCTAGGATTCTTTGTGTTTTAGATTTGGCTTATTACCTCATTTTGGAGTTTCTTCTTGCCCCCTCCTCCATCCCCTATGCTATTTATACTGACTGTAAATTTGAATCCCATTGATTATTTTGGTTGTTGGTGGAAATTTATATCATCTCTTTCTTTACTTGTAAAGAAATATTCAGTTATTGTAAGCCCCATATAATTAAAATAGAGGTCACAACAATATATTCTCCACTAGAGATAATGATGTAGACATGAACCATAAAGTAGTTGAAATGGCTTGTGTAATGTCCTTATTTGGGGACTTTTAGGAAACTATGCAAAGCTGGGCACAAACCACAATTTTCAGTTTATGAATAAGTTGTCAGTGACTGAAATAAATATATAGAGACCTTCAACTGCTGACAGCAAATACTCTTTTAGGTCAGCGATCCCTTTGGGGGTTTCAAACCCACTTTGTGCCCTCAAAAACCCTTGAATCAGCTATCTTTTAATTTCTAAAATTATTATAAATTCCCAGCAATCATTCCATGCAATAAAATCTGAAATTGCAAGCTTGGAAGTGGACGATCTGATTTTTAGATAAAACCCTCAGACTGCAGAAATTAATTAAATATTCCAGAACTGTAACTAACTTCAAAGAGCTTGGAAAAATAGCAACACACTTCCAAAATTAATAAAACTTCAGATCTTGGCCTCTAAAAATATGAAGAACATGATTCTAATCTCAAATCCACGAAATTGTTGCAAGAACACACCAAACTATTCCTCTATGCTGGTCGCCCCACTTGAAACAACCAATTTACATGCCAAAATATACCACAAAGCAGGTCGTTCCACTTTAGAAAGACGAAACATGCATTAACAACAAGAAGCAGTACAAAGATCTTCAATTATTTGACCAAATGACAACTTAGGGTAATTCACCTAGGGCTGGAAATAAAGATTACAACAGCAATAGATCCCTCAAAGGGATGGAGAATTTCGTGTTAAAGTCTTCCCTAGACTTGGTGAAGGGTTTCATCCTCACACAAGACTCTCCAAGGGTTTTCGTCCTTAGGATAGGGAGATAGATGCTTCACAAACAATTTTTACAAAAGAGATCAAACAATTCATATAATTATCATTTGGTCAAACAATCTCCTTTTATATTATAAGGGGTGCTAACAATTCAATGATGGCCGACCTCATAAAGTACTTTAATAATATTTTATAACTTGGGCCTACATGCTCACCAAATTAACTAACTAATTAATTAAGTCATTGGCTAGATTTTCTGCATAGCTAAAAACCTAGGCAGTCATGAGATAAATCTCCCTCATTTACCGGTGAGGCTCCCGTGTAAGATTTATCAATTAAATATGCTAGTATCTATTTGGGGTTTTACTTTAACCATGCAACTCATGAACCATAGCTGTATAGTTTTGCAGCAAGTAAACAATTGTTTAAAGAAAGGAAAAAATTGATGAAGAAGGAAATAATATAAACACGGGAAAGAAAGAGGGAAGATGTGCAACTCAATCAATAGATTACAGAGTTGATTGCATGCACATAGTATTGCAACCAATAGATATTAACACACAAAATTATAAGCCAAGGAAGCTTTGGATCTAGATCTAGAATAGCACAAAGTTTATAAGTAGATCTAAGACAAAAGTTAGAAACAAAATGCACCGTCGACACAAAGTTCTTCATAAATCTGCTCCTTTCTATTCCTTTGCTTCAAATAACTATCGTGGATTTCAACACAAAGTCTGGAACACAAGAATCTCGCTTACAAATTCTGATCCTTTAACTCCGTAGGTTCTTCCTCTACTTATAACATGTAGAGGGGAAATTACAAATAAGAAGCCTTTAGTGAATTGACAGATGTGGAAGTTGTAAAGGAAACAACTGGCAATCTCCCTCCTCAAATTTCTCTTTGCATGACATGCATGATTTGTAACTGAAAATAGAACCTTCTATTTTGCATGTATGCCACCTATTTCCAAGTAATTGACTTCTTCAAGTAATGGCTTTTAAACCGATCACTTAAGTTTTATAATTTAATTGATCGCTCAATTACTTTGTCGGAGGAAATAAGAGAAAGAAGAAGAAAGAGGAAAGCTGCAGTCTTGTTCTTTTTTCATATTCTGCATGCAGTTGATTCTTTTGCCTTTGATTCTCACCAAACTGGATCTGGAAGCGGCTGACTGTGATTTTGCTTACGGGTGTTGCCTTTGACTTGTCTTCCCTCTTATCCTTGAAGCTTTTGCAGTTATTCTCCAGTACATGCATCAGTGCAATGTTTTCCGTAAATAACTCATCATTTATATGAGCAATTTAAAATTTTGGAAAGCACTGGGTGAATGCAACTTCATGAAGGCTTAATTGAAAGATTGGGAGCACATGCACAAGATCCTGGAAGGAATTTTTCATGCATTGACTTCTAAACGGGCTGCATTAGAAATAAGAGGATGAATTTTTGGCTTTGGAATCCTTTGCGAATTATGGATCTCGGATCTGGAAGCTATGCATGATTCTCGCTTGCTCCTTTTCTTTCATCATGCTTCGCCATGGCCAGAGCAATCTTTCTGCGAGCAACTCTTTTTCTTTTTACTCGGCCGAATTCTTTACAATTGGTGCAGATCTGGGAATTTCTTCAGATTCAGAAGATATATTCAATGTATTGGACATTGATTTAAGCTCCTTTTAATTATATAAGCACCTGTAATAATATGCAGACTATTAATCAGACTTAAATCAAGCTCTTTCAAACCTAGGCACCAAACTTTGAAGCTTTCCGGCAGTGAAAAACACTTCTTTGAGCAAAAATCCTCCTCCTTTAAGTGCCAAATCTGTCCGGGTTGCACTCCTTTGCTAGAAGAATTAATTAATTCATCATTATGGCAGCCCATGCTTATATAACCTTCATCATTCTATAATTAATAATTGCCTCTCCTATTCTGGCAATTAATTAATTAATAATCATGCTTTTCTCTTCAATTTGGGCGCCTATTTTGTGCATGCTTTGGGGCTGCATTAAATAAATTAAATTTATTTAATTTTAGCATTCTATTTCCAATTTCCTTTATCCTCTCATCCTGTGTTGACTTTTCCTCATGCTTGGGCGCCAAAATTAGGAATAGAAACAATTAATAAATGCAATTAAAGTTATCCTTCTATTCCAAAAGGGGTCGCACTTTTTGACATGGCTGATTTCTATTTTTAAAAGTCAATTTCTAATGGGATTATTCACCCTGCACCGCAGCTCCAAAAATCCCATGATCCACTTAAGTTGTTTGACTTTCATAATGGGATTTTTATTCTGCAAGGCAAGTAAGAAATTCCCATCAATGCCTTAAGTGATTTTTTTAATTTCACAATGAGAATTTTCACCTGCAAGGCAGGTAGTAAATTCCCGCCTACCTACTGCCTCTAATTTTCCCATTATGACTTAAGTGACATTGCTCCCATGGAAAAAAGTACCTTGCCAAGCAGGTACAAAATTCCCACCGCCTTTACTACCAAAAATCCCATTGTAGCTTAAAACCTTCCTTTCCCAAAAATGCACTTGCGCGATAAGAGGTCTTTTTGTGCATGACTTCGTCGTTTTAGAGAGAACTGACCTCCCGTGGCAAATTCCTTCTGGCATGATGTCCGTAGATGATCTCCGGATACTCTAGGCAAGAAAATGCAATTTGAACCGCAAAGGAATTGACCTAGGGGAATTTCATAGAGAAAAAAATGAGAAAAATAACAAAAACACAAAACGTTGCCAGAAGTCACAGATAAAGCTCAATATTCATTCCTGGTGGAAACCCTACTGGTATATGGAAATATTGACATGTAAAACCTCAACAGGGTTAAACCGGAGCACAATTTACCTCAAACGGGACTTAAAATAATTAAATAAAAATTTCCTGCAGGCAAACCCCATCGACAGAATATAACGAGTTTGGGCATCTGGGTATTTGGCGAAATTGGCTTACATGGCTCTCTTGGAATATCTTGACACAATACAAACATTTTCTGGCAATAAAAACACAAAACGACCCATTATTTTAAAAGTGTTAATTTTTTTAATATGGGGTAGTCTTAGATTTCGAGGTGAAATCTGGGACCCCAAAGTCCCTCTATTGGGCGCGCTTGGCTTCCCAATAGGAATATATAATGAAATAAAAGCAAACATCAAGATATCATCAGAAACGTTCCTCTTGCTCCATTCCTTAATCCCACAAGGAAGAAATGGGATAAGGTCTTCAGAACGCTGGTCTTCAAGAAGGGACATGACAGTCCCCCCTTCCCAAGTTTGCTTGTCCCCAAGCAATTTCCCACTCCTGGATCCCAGATGAATCTCAGCTGCTCCTTTGATGTACCTGCACATGAAGCAAACTCATTAAAGAAAAAATATTCCTCCATCCTTCCTCATGCTTCGTAAGCATGATGATCAACTCCATTATATGCTTGTCAACCTTCTTGTCTTCTTTGTAGGATCGATATATAACCATGTTATTGATGGTACAGCTGAAATCAATCATTTTCCTCTCTTCATTGAAGTCTTCTTTATCTTCCACTTCAAAAACAGCAGTGACATCTCTTTCCTTTGCATACTCAGTTGTACCAAAGTCCCTCCAAACTGCTGTAGTTTCCATCATAGGGCAAGAATTTGATGAATGACAAGCTTGACCAGCTATCCGTTTTATTACAAGATGCAAATCAAGTTGTGGATGGGCTAGAAACATGTTATAACAGCCATAAAATGCTTGGGACCTCATCCAAATCAAGGCTATCAGGCCTGATTTATTTGTTTTTTCCAGTTGTATCCTTCTACCCACATCCTCCAATGATGCAATCCTTTCCCAAAGTGCATGCTTGCTGCTGCCACTAACTGACAATGGCAGTCCCGACTCTGAATTTCGCATACTCAACCGTATGACTTTGATATAACTATGAAATCTTATTGGAAGGTGTTGGTGCTCAATTTGATCTCGCCTCGTTTGTCCTTGAAATTCTTCAATTTGTGGGCTCTGTTGTGTTTTCTATCTCCCCGTATTGATGCATGAAAGCTTTGTCCTTCATTTGGTTGCCATGATCAGTCCCTTCCTTGGTCGAGGATCACTTAAAGTCCAGAATTTGTTTTTGTTCCTTTGTCCATGTGAAAAGATTTGTAACTTGGGCGTAAAATCGGATTTTTTCCCTTCCTTCCGTTCTTCCAAAGTCACGTTTTGTTTTCCTTGTCAAATTTTGTCCTAATATCTATGGAAATGTGATTGGATGCGGCTCGGAGGATCATATTTGGGCCTTATATCATTTCCAAATTCTCTGTCTTGAAAGAAAGATTCATTTTTGGGCGCAAATGGTGATTTCCTTGCATTTTATGGTTTGACAGGTGTGTTTTCCCCGTCAAATTTATATCTCAGCATCTGTGGAAATGTGGCCCTTTCTGGTTGGATGCGGCTCGGTGGGGCACTTTGAAAACTCTAAGGCCCACTTCAACTCAAAACTTGTCCATGTGGAGGGCCGACGCTCATTTGAGGATCCGCCTCAGGGTCCCACCTTAATAGTCCGCGCCAAGGGGACACATGGTGAGCCCGCGCTTGTTTAGGGTCTTCGCTTTTGGGGACCATTTCAAAGTTGTGTCGGGCAGACACATGGAGGCTTTTGCCGGCTCCGCTCTATACTTAAACTTTTCAAAGCAATTTTCTAAGGCCTGAGACATGTTGAGGGACCGCCCTATTTGGGGACTAGCCCCTAAATTTTATTTTGAAGATGCGCGGGAGGACACTTGGAGGCTTCCGCTTACTCTGCCCTTGCTTGGACTTTTCAACGGCTAAGGAAAATTGTCTCAGACTTTAGACACATGGTGCCTTCCGTTGATCCTTCAACTTTTTTAACAATTCGCGGCCCGAGACACGTGGTGAGCCGGGCTTGTTTGGGGTCTCCGCTTTTGAGGACCATACCAAAAGTGTGCCAAGGCGGCACATGGAGGCTTCCGCTGGCTCCTTTTTTACTGAGACTTTTTCAAAGGTCAAAAAGACGTTTTCTTGGGCCCAGTGCACGTGGAAGGCCCGCGTTTGTTTGGAAACTTGCTCATCCTCACCTTTGCGGTTGCGCCAAGGAAACACGTGGACGATTCTAATCTCAAGTTGAGAAGGGGCAGAATCAATAGTTGTGCATTTCACCTGTTTTTCCGCCATTTTGCTCCAAGACTCTTGGAGATGTGAATACGCACTGTTTTTCATCATTTTTGATGAAATTCCTTGTCATTTTGTCTGCAAAGTGCCATTGAATGGATTTAGAACTTAATTTGTGAGTCCAAGAATTGTTAAGGTTGATATTTTGAAATTGGAATTGCTCGGGCACTTGCAAAAATGTGAATTACTAGAGAAGATGGATGCGGGGGAGTTATAGAGGAAAGAGAGGGAAAAGGATGAAATGATGGAGGTTGCAAGCGCAAAAGATGAAAAAGGTGTTGCCTCGAGAGCGAAAAGGATTACTTGTCAGATCCAACTGTACAGAGCCTCCTGGAGAATGATTAAAATGGGGATTTCTCGCATGACAGAATCAAAATGATTAAAAGGACTGCCAAAAAGGTTGTGGCATGGCATCCTAGTCATTAGTCGAGGTTTGAGAAACGTGATCAATTCATAATTGGTTCACCTGGTAGCTTTACGATGTGAATTTTTAAACATCGCATTACGAGGCAAATTGGGGTTGAATTCTTTAGAGAAAATTTGAGAGAGCCCGCTTCTTGAGAGACCAATCCGAGAAACTGTTAATTTCTGTATATTAGATCTCAATCACGTCTGTTGGTTGTGAGTGTACAAACCATTGGACAAGCTCGAGACTGCTCAAGGAACTTTCCCCTGCTGATGAATCTAATCAATTTCGAGTTAATTTGTGTCAATCTTGGAGCAATTTGTGTCTGCTTTGTTTTAGAATGTCTGCAAGTAGTTTTTCTTATTCCTATTGCAATCTTGTGTTAAAGTCCCTCCGAATCACACAGGATCTCGTCCTGTGACAGTTTAGTGGCATTTGCAATTTCATTTCAAGAAGAGCCTTCATCCTGTGATGAGATAAACAAATTTAAAATCACTTCACTATCATTTGTTGATAAAGATTGTCTGTAAGCCTTCGAGTGTATCTTAGGTGTGAGGAACCAGGGGTCTTTGATGTTTAATTAAGTCTTTAGCTCGAGCCTTCGTGTTAAATTCTTGGAGATTGTGTGAAACCATGCAAATCTGGCCTCCATTGATGCACACCTTCTGGTTGAAGGAATATTTTAGCTATTCCGAAGCTTTCTGTCATTTAGCTTTCCAATTGTTGTGAAGTCTCTCAAAGATCTAGTATAATCAACTTTATCTTGCTTAATCTCCCACCAAAATTATTCAAAAACAATGAATCCATCCTAACTACCCCTACTTGCCCTATGTGTCCACAAACGTATAAATTCTACTGCCAAAATATGCAGAAGAAATTAGGATTCCATAATGTCTTTAGTAACCTTAGCCTTGTCTAGGAAATATCACCATTCTTTAGAAGTGACAACTCGTGAGAGTTAAATTGTGGTGCATTGATCATATTTTCTCAGGGTCTCCTTTCAAATTTGTGCAAAGAAGGATATCTTCATTCTCCTTCACCGAAAGAGGTTACAAAACGGGTCCTCTCACCTTGGTCGAAAGGCACGGCCTAAAGCAGTGAGGATAGATCAAATCCTTAATGAAGGTGCTATCCATTTCTCTCGATGCCCGAGTGACAATAGAATCGACAAATCCTCTCCCGGCTACAAAACGACTCAAAATAAGATCTATCTATCTCTCAGTGTCTTGCTAAATCTGTGATGCTTCTCGGTTTCCAAGGGAGAATCAATTTGGATACCAACACCAGAATGGTGCCGTTCTTGCGAGATGATTTGTTGATTTGTTTCTAGTTCATATCCATTTGGCCTGTCAACAACACCAGAATGGCGCCGTTGCTGTGATGATTTGTTGATTTATTGCGCTTTATATCCATTTGCCCGTCCAACAACACGAGAATGGCGCCGGTGCGGGGACGATTTGTTGATTTGTTGCCATTTCATATCCATTTGGCCCGTCAATAACACCGAATGGTGTCATTGCTGGGACTCTTTGAAGTATTTTACAAATGTAGTACATACAGACCCTGGTAATACTTCGACACGTCTTTGTGTGCTAATACATTGTTAAAACATCATTATCTATTCAGATCTGTAAGAATTGTTCAAAGTTGTAAGTTATGAGTGCAATATTTCCAGCTTATACAATTATTGCACTAAAGTTTGTATCATCATTGAAAAATTTGGGTAGAAGAAGAGCAGATCTTGTAAGCTTTGCATGAATTTGGTATTGACAAACATTTGATAGGTCTTTCATAGTGCATTTGCACAAACTAAGGTGAAAATCCTTAGTGGCGACTCCGTGTTGTTTAAATTCTTAATAAATACCAATGTCTTAACATATATCAAGTAAGATTTGTCATTAATCTCTGCAAAGATGGAAGGAAGAAGATCTTTCTTCGCCAGGACCCTAGTAGAAGGTTATTTCTAGAGTTGGGAAAGTCTAATTCAAAAGGAAGAAGAATTTGGAAGGTTGTTGGAGATCAAGCATCAAGAAAAGAGATCTCCATTGGTGAAACTGATCAACTTGTGATTGAAGATTGCAATACTTCCTCAAGTGCTTCTGAATCAGGTAGTCTCTTTGTAAATCCGAATTCTCCAACTAGAGAGGGTCCTTTTGTATTTGAAAGATTTGCATCTCATTCTATCCCTGTATTCTCCAAAGCTGATAGGATCTTCCAAGAAACAGAGTTTTTAGAGAACATCCATTCTGAGAATTGTATTCTTGTGCCCCACAGACCCCTCACTCCTCATCATTCTGTTTCTCCTGTAAGATCACCTCCCCAAAACAATATGGCCCAGCCTTCAACCAGACCTCCGTTTGTTGTGAACACTTTTGGTCCTATAGATTTCAGAGGTATGGCTGGATATCCAAATCTTGTGCCCGAGATTTTAGAAATAGATTGCCTAAATTTCAAGGAAATAATGCCATTACTGGGGATCAACACTTAAAGCTTTTTGTCAATATGATGGAGGACTTTGAAATAGAATTTGAGGATGTGTACATTAAATTGTTTATCCATACTCTAGAAGAAGATGCAAGGGACTGGTATAAATCTTTGCCAGATAATTCCATTGATTCTTGGACAGAAATGAAGAACGCTTTTAGATTATAGTATGGAGATAAAACAGACCCTAGGTTTCTTTTATCAGAATTTGAAAATATAAAAAAGAATCCTAATGAGTCTGTTCATGACTTCAATACAAGGTTCAATAAGACCCTAAATAGGCTGCCTGTGATCCTAAGGCCAAGTGATGTTTCTTGTTTGATAAAATACTCTGATGCTTTTGATAAGAAAGCTGCCTATTATTTAAGAGACAAGAACCCAACAACATTGAGGCAGGCCTTCACCATGGCTTTGTAGATTGAAAATAATATCAAAGCAGTTGGTAAGCCTCCTAAGAGGGAAGGTATCAAGCTAGTCAATCCAGAGAAGCCTCAATCAAGTAAGGTTGTGGATCTTGAGGAAGTTGTAAAGACTTTGGCTAGAGCTGTCAAAGAAATCTCTTACAAGCTAGCCAGGGCAGAGAAAGGAATTGGACAAGGTTCTCAAGGTCAGCATAGGCAACAAGGACAAGATAGATTTGCAAATCATCCTAGAAATGATCAGAGATCTAATGACAGAGGTAAAGGACCCATGGGAGCTAGACAACCCCAAGCTAGGGAAAATAGAGTAGTGCCTGATCCTCTAAATGCCAAAGTTGCTGTTGTTGAAGAGACAAATGAAATTGATTGGTGTGACAAATGTTTCTTACCCCACCCGCCATGTGAAGTAGATCAGCAAGTTGAAGAAGTTGATGATGATGATAACACTGATGATGATGCATGCATGGTGGATTGCTCTACAAGCTCACAACAAGGAGCAACTTCAACTGAAGTAATAAGTGCAAGAACTGTTGCAAGTTTTTGGGATTGCATTCATTGGGTACCTCTTCTTCCTCTCATACTTTAGAAATAGATATGGTACAAGCTTTTGAACTTCCTAATAATGATTTTGAGTACCTAAGAGCTCTAATGATTAAGAAGTATGATGGAGGAATCCCATCAGAAGAGGATAGACAAATCTGTTAATGAATGTTGTTGTTGCCCAAGAAAAAGAGTATAACACAAGAAGTAAAGTTGTCAAAGGGCGGGGCCTCAAGCCAAACCAAAACCCCAGTTCTCACTAATATCCCAAAAGAAACTCCAAAGAAAGATGCATCTGAAGAAAGGCCTTGTTGTCTCAAGTAGAACTGGTGTTCCCACCCATGCCCAAAATGTGAAAAATCTTGTGCCATCCGATGAGTTTGTCAATCTTTCTCCAAATGCTGCTTTGCCCAAATACATTCCTTATGACATTGCCCAAGTCTTGAGTCAGATCAAGATTTCTGTTCCCAATTGTTGAATTGCTTAGGATTCCTGAGCACAAGAAGAGGGCCTTTGAGTATTTGGGATTGGAAGAAGATAGGAGTACCCAAGGAAGAAATATAAATAATGTAGACACTCCTCCAACCATTGCAGACCTAGAAAAACCACCAAAGCATTGGAGGAGATAGGTGAACCACTTGAAGTTTACTTGGGAACATCTTTGGTTGAGTCTCAATTAAATGTTGATCCATTTTTTACAATGTTGATTATTAAGGACAGACTGTTGCACAATTGTATGTTTGATTTCGAGCATCATGCAATGTTATGCCTCTAGAGGTCATGAATGAATTGAACATTAAAGTGACAACAGCTTATGGCAATCAGTCGAATGGATTATAGAGAGGTACCAGTTGTAGGATGTGTAAAAGGTTTGGTGGTACAACTTGCAGCTTATCCGGGTAAGAACTTGAAACTTGATGTTGTTATTATTGATTGCCCTGCCAAATGGGGCATGTTGTTATCAAGAAAGTGGGCTGCAAGTGTTGGTGGAAGTGTTCAGATGGATATGTCTTTTGCCACCATTCCAATTGAAGGCAACCTTGTAAAGTTGTATGGAGAGAAGAAGATGTTGCACCTCATTGAAGATCCCAATAATGCTTCTTATGAAGTGTTGTATGTTGATGTAGATGCTGATAACTTTGTTGGATTTGCTGATGGCAAAGAGCACAAGATTGATCAATGTAAATGTCTTGAACAAGTAGGTTTTCCTTGGACCTTGTTATTCAATGGAGCTTGTTCCAAGTTTGGAAATGGTGCTGGTATTGTTCTGATTTCTCTAGGCCAAGAAGAGTTTGTTTTTTCTTTCAAACTCAACTTTGAATGCACTAACAACATTGTTGAATATGAAGCACTGTTATTGGGTTTGAGAATTGCATGGAAATATGGTGTAAAGGATATCATTGTCAAAGGAGATTCAAAACTGATTGTCAACAATGCGATTAGAAAATTGTATGCTACTAAAAATCAGAGAATGAAACAATACAAGCATGCAATCTGGGATTTGATTGAAATGTTTGACTCATTTAATATTGTGCACCATGATAGAAAGTTTAATGTTGTTGCAGACAAGTTAGTAGTGCTAGGATCCAGATTTGGAAATTGTACAGTATCTCCATTTTGTGAGTATGATGTTGAAATATTAATAAGGCCATCTGTCCCCACAACATTAAAAATTGGCAAGTGTTCGATGATGATGCCCAGGTGAAACGGTTTCTGCAGAACCAAGGCGAGTTTGCTGACCAAAATATAGATTGGGAACCAATGGTGTGTGTTGTTGAAGGAAAGGAAACTTTATTTGGCAAAGACATCATCCAACTAAAGACAAACACAATTCCCAAAGGTTTGGTGGCACTTGAATCAAACTTTGATAATGCTGATTGCATTATTAACAAAAGTATGTCGGTTTCAAGAGATGTGGAAGAGCACGACCTGGGCACAAAGGAAAAACCACGTAAAATCTGGTTAGGAAGCAATCGAGCAAGGAAGAGAAGCAATCCTATGTTCAATTGTTGAAGAAATATCAAGACTGCCTAGCTTGGTCTTACTCTGAGTTGAAGGCATACAAGGAAGATTTGTTCCAACATGAAATTCCTCTTGAATCTAATGCCAAGCCTTTTAGGCAAAAACAAAGGCCGATCAATCCGCTCCTTTCTTTGAAGATGCAAGAAGAATTGAAGAAGTTGAGGGATGGAGGGATCATTCAGCCCACAAGGTACTCATCTTGGGTTGCAAATTTAGTACCTGTCAAAAAAAAGAATGGTGATATAAGGTTGTGCGTAGACTTTAGGAACTTGAATAAAGCATCATTGAAAGATAATTACCCTCTGCCAAACATGGAGAATATGCTACAATTGGTAACTGGTTTTGAATTGTTATCCACTTTGGATGGTTTCTTTGGCTATAATCAAGTTGTTGTGAAGGAGTCAGAAAGAATAAAGATTGCCTTTACCACTCCTTGGGAACTTATGTCTATGTTAGGATGCCTTTTGGCTTAATGAATGCTGGAGCAACTTTCCAAAGAGCAATGGATGTAGTGTTTGTTGGTTATATTAATGATTTCATTGTTGTTTATCAAGATGATGTAACTGTGTTTTCCAAAAAAGAAATGATCACTTACAACACTTGGAGAGAATGCTGTTAAGGTGTAGAGAGTATGGCATATCATTGAATCCCAAGAAGTGCCATTTTGGAGTGCAAAAGGCAAAGTTGCTTGGTCACATTGTATCAAAGGAAGGGGTCATGATTGATCTCGAGAGAGTGGAAGCCATTAGCAAGGTTCCAATTCCGAGAACTAAGAAGGGAGTTCAATCCTTCTTTGGAAAAATAAACTTTATCAGAAGATTTGTGTCTAACTTTGTTGAGCTAACCATCCCCATTACTAGCATGCTGAAGAAAGACCAAGTTATCAAATGGGAAGAAGCTTCCATTCAAGCTTTCAATGGGATCAAAGAAGCATTAAAGCATGCCCTTGTTTTAGCAGCTCCAAATTACAAGAAGCCTTTTCAAATGTTTTCTTTTGCTTCAGAAAACACCATTGCATCTGTCTTGTTGCAGAAGGATGATGAAGGGGCTGAGAGACCAATTGCCTTTTCAGTAAGGCATTGCAAGGAGTTGAGTTGAAATACACCATCATGGAGAAGCAAACATTTTCCTTGGTGAAAGCAACAAAGGTTTTCAGACCTTACATCTTGAGCTCTAAAGTTGTTGCTTATGTTCCCCACACCATGGTGAAAGATATCTTATCAGAGATGGAGGTCTCAAGCAAAAGATGCAGATGGGTAAACAAGTTGCAGGAATATGACATGGATATCCAAACCACGAAATTGATAAGAGGTTTGGGCCTAGCTAAGCTTATGGCTGAGAGCAACTTGTAAACTATTGAGGTGAATGAAGTAGAAGGAGAAAGGGTGGATGTCCTTGAAAAGTTGGTAAGCTCTAAATGGTACAAAGATATAATCTTTTATCTCAGACATCTATCTTGCCTTGAACATTTGAGTAAAAATCAGAAAAGAGCTCTTAAGTTAGCCTCTCAAAAATATGTCATTATTGATTTTGGGTTAGCTTGGAAGAACTCGGAGGGAGTGCTCTTAAGATGCATTGCTGAGGATGAAGCCCCAAAGGTAATTGCTGATCTCCATGGAGGAGTTTGTGGGGAAATTTTCTTTGGAAGAGTTACAACACAAAATCTTGAGGGCTGGTTATTGGTGGCCAACTCTCTTCAAATATACAACTCTATTGGTTAGGAAATGTGAAAGTTGCCAGCGTTTTTGGAAGAATGAAAGCTTTAGGCTCCCTTCCTTTGTAGCCTGTGTCAATTGAAGCCCCATTTAAGCAATGGGGAATGGATTTCATTGGAGAGATTTCAGATCCTTCTAGTGCTGGTCATAAATGGATTCTTGTAGCCACTGATTATTTCACTAAGTGGGTGGAAGCAATCCCCACCAAGAAAGCAACACACCAAGTTATCATGGACTTCATGCTTTGAATCAAATCATATGCAGATTTGGAGTGCCAACTAAGATTGTTGCTGATAATGCCATGAGTTTCGAGCGAACCCTTCGGTGTGATATGCGAAAGGGTATGGAATCAATTTGACATATGCTTCTAACTACAATCCCCAAGGAAATGGACAAGATGAGTCCAACAATAAAAACTTGTTGAAGATCATTAGAAGAACCTTGGAGTTGAACAAAAAGAAGTGGGGTGAGCAATTGAAGTTTGTTGTTTGGGCTAACAGAATCACTGTCAAAAGAGCTACTGGTAAAAGCCCATTTGAGTTGGTATATGGAACTCAAGCTTTCTGCCCCTTCATTTGCAATTGTCTTCATTTCAGTTTGTTCAACAAATTGAAGATCAAGAAGTTAGTCCATATGATGCTCGAATCAATCAGATTATTGAGTTAGATGAAGAAAGAAGGGCATCCCATCAGCGACATGTGAAGTTCAGAGAAAAGTTGAAGAAGTTATTTGATAAAAAAGTGACTCCAAGAGATTTTAGTGTGGGAGATCTTGTGTTATTATGGGACAACAGGCATGAGGATAAGGGAAAACATGGAAAGTTTGATGCATTGTGGATGGGCCCTTATTCAATTGACATTCGAATTAGTGAACATACTTTCTTCTTAAAAGACTTAGATGGGGAATTGCTTGAATTGCTTGTTAATGGCAGGCATTTGAAACATTTCCTTGATTGATTTCTCAGAATCAAGGTATACTCCATATCAGATGAGTGTATAGTCTTTTGGTTTCTTTCGCTTTCTTGTTTTTCTGTTTTGTTTGTCTGGTCCTCGGCGATGTTTTGTTGGTTTCTTGGTTCGTCCTTGGGGAGTTGGTTATTATTGTTACGCTTTTGCAATCTTATTCGTTGACTCCGCTGCTCAATGGTTTATTTTTGGCACTTGTCTGCTATTTGTTCTTGTGGCACTCACAGGAGTGCCCATCCCCGAGAAATCGAGCCGATGTTGGTGCTCAATTTGATCTCGCCCCGTTTGTCCTTGAAATTCTTTAGTTTATGGGGCTCTGTCGTGTTTTCTATCTTCCCATATTGATGCATGAAAGCTCTGTCCTTCATTTAGTTGCCATGATCACCCTTCGATCCAGTAAACTTCTACTTTGGAACTCTACGAATCACACAACTATGTCATTTCTACTTTCAACTTTGGAAAATGACAAATTGCTTAAAGATTAGAGCTTCGTGACTAATTCTAGTGTTATAGAAAGGAAATTGCAGAGAAGGAAATAATTAAAACTTCAACACCAACAATTTTATCTTGGAAACCTCCAAGGAGGAAAACCAATCGGGAAGGGAAATTGCTCTTTCTTCCCACTTTTATTGGTCTAACATAGACAATTACATATTACAATAAGTATGAAAAGAAGCAACAGTGTAAACCTTCTCTCCAATTACTTGCTTGCTTTGTTTCTACACCTTGCTCCTACAATTCCATTCCAGCATTGAAGATCTTGCTCATTGCTCTCATTAAACTCTGCTTCTCGATCTCTCTGGATCTTCGAATGCCTATTCTCTTGCTCCTTTCATGTATTTATAGGCCTTCCCATGTCCTCCCGTGCACTGGAGGATGTGAAAGGGCATGGAAGGGAAGAGACACGGCTGGGTGCTTCAAGAACGCGTCCACTCACATTCCATTCTTCCTTTCTGCTCAAAAGTGTCGGGGCCGCCCTACTGCAGACTCGACCGGTAGTCTCGGGACAGCTGTCTGTGGCCGGGCGACGGTTTTAGGACCGCTGCCCTGCAGGGAGCCGGTTACAAACCACCGCTCTGTACAGAGCGGTGGTTCTATCTAGAACTTTTGTTTACCTCATTTTTTTCCACTTTTCTTGTTTCTCCTTCTTGGTGCCGATGATGGATGGCCCAGTGAAGTGGTGTGTTTTTCTGGAACCCTATGGATCACCTTCCTTGGTCGAGGATCACTTAAAGTCTAGAATTTGTTTTTCGTTCCTCTGTCCATGTGAAAAGATTTGTAACTTGGGCGTAAAATCGGGTTTTTTCCCTTCCTTCCGTTCTTCCACAGTCATGTTTTGTTTTCCTGTCAATTTTTGTCCCAATATCTATGGAAACGTGATTGGATGTGGCTTGGAGGATCATATTTGGGCCTTATATCATTTCCAAATTCTTTGTCTTGAAAGAAAGATTCATTTCCGGGTGTAAATGGTGATTTCCGCATTTTACGGTTTGATAGGTGTGTTTTCCCCATCAAATTTATATCTCAACATCTGTGGAAACGTGGCCCTTTCTAGTTGGATGCGGCTCGGCGGGGCACTTTGAAAACTCTAAGGCCTGCTTCAACTCAAAACTTGTCCACGTGGAGGGCCGACGCTCATTTGAGGATCCGCCTCAGGGTCCCACCTTAATAGTTGTGCGCCAAGGGGACACGTGGTGAGCCCGCGCTTGTTCAGGGTCTCCGCTTTTGGGGACCATCTCAAAGTTGCATTAGGGAGGCACGTGGAGGCTTCCGCCAGCTCCGCTCTATACTTAAACTTTTCAAAGCAATTTTCTAAGGCCTGGGACACGTGGAGGGACCGCGCCTGTTTGGGGACTGGCCCCTAAATTTTATTTTGAAGAAGTGCCAGAGGACACTTGGAGGCTTCCGCTCACTCGCCTTTGCTTGGACTTTTCAATGGCCAAGAAAAAATTTCAAACCTTAGACACATGGCGCCTTCCACCTTGAACTTTTTTTTAACAACTCTACCAAACTGAGACACGTGGTGAGCCCGTGCTTGTTTGGGGTCTCCGCTTTTGAGGACCATACCAAAGGTGCGCCAAGGCGACACATGGAGGCTTCCGCTGGCTCCTTTTTACTGAGACTTTTTCAAAGGCCAAAAGGCATTTTTCTTGGGCCTAGGGCATGTGGAAGGCCCGCGCTTGTTTGGAAACTTGCTACATACCTCACCTTTGCGGTTGCACCAAGGAAACACGTGGACGACTCTAATCTAAAGTTGAGAAGGGTAGAATCAACGGTTGTGTGCATTTCATCTGTTTTTTCTGCCATTTTTGCTCCAAGACTCCTGGAGATGTGAATACGCACTGTTTTTCATCATTTTTGATGAAATTCCTTGTCGTTTTTGTCTGCAAAGTGCCATTGAATGGATTTAGAACTTAATTTGTGAGTCCAAGAATTGTTAAGGTTGATATTTTGAAATTGGAATTGCTCGAGCACTTGCAAAAACGTGAATTACCAGAGAAGATGGATGCGGGGCAGAGTTGCAGAGGAAGAGAGGGAAAATGATGAAATGATGGAGGTTGCAGCGCAGATGAAAAAGGTGTTGCCTCGAGAGTGAAAAGGATTACCCGTCCGATCCAAATTGCAGAGCCTTCTCGAGAATGATTAAAATGGGGATTTCTCGCATGACAAAATCATAATGATTAAAAGGACTGTAAAAAGATTGTGGCATGGCATCCTAGTCATTAGTCGAGGGTCTGAGAAACGTGATCAGTTCATAATTGGTCCACCTGGCAGCTTTCGGATGTGAATTTGTTAAACGTCGCTTTTTGAGGCAAATTGGTAATAAGCAAAGGTCCCTCGAATATTCTTCTTTTTGGGGGAAAATTTGGGATGAATGAGCGAGTCAATGTATAAATGCAATGAGAATACTCAGTGCAAAATGGTTGGGGGTTGAATTCTTATGAGAAAATTTGAGAGAACCCATCTTCCTGAGAGACCAATCCAAGAAACCTTTTAATTTCGTGTGTATTAGATCTCAATCACGTCAAGTTGGTTGCTAGTGTACAACCATTGACAAGCTCTGAGACTGTTCGAAGGAACTTTCCCCGCTGATGGACCTTATCAATTTTGAGTTAATTTGTGTCAATCAAGGAGCAATTTATGTCTGCTTTGTTTCAGAATGTTTGCAAGTAGTTTTTCTTATTCCTATTGCAATCTTGTGTTAAAGTCCCTCCAAATTACATAGGATCTCGTCCCTGTGATAGTTTAGTGGCATTTGTAATTTCATTTCAAGAAGATCCTTCATCCTGTGATGAGATAAACAAATTTAAAATCACTTCACTGTCATTTGTTGATAAAGATTGTCTGTAAGCCTTCGAGTGTATCTTAGGCGTGAGGAACCATGCATCTTTGATGATTGATTGAGTCTTTAGCTCGAGCTTTCGTGTTAAATTCTTGAGATTGTGTGAAACCGTGCAAATGGGCCTCCATTGATGCACACCTTGTGGTTGAAGGAATATTTTAGCTATTCCCGAAGCTTTACTTATTTAGCTTTCCAATTGTTGTGAAGTCTCTCAAAGATTTGGTATAATCAACTTTATCTTGCTTAATCTCCCACCAAAATTATGCAAAAACAATGAATCCATCATGAACTACCCCTACATGCCCAAAGTGTGTCCACAAACGTATAAATTCTACTCGCCAAAATATGCGAGAAGAAATTAGGATTACTTAATGTCTTTAGTAACTCGAGCCTTGTCTAGGAAATATCACCATTATTTAGAAGTGACAACTTGTGAGATTTAAATTGTGGTGCATTGGTCATACTTTCTCAGGGTCTCCTTTCAATTTGTGCAAAGAGGGATATCTTTGTTCTCCTTCACCGACAAAGGTTACAAAACGGGTCCTCTCACCCTGGTCGAAAGGCACGGCCTAAAGTAGTGAGGATAGATCAAATCCTTAATGAAGGTGCTATCCATTTCTCCGATGCCCGAGTGACAAAGAGTCAGACAAATCCTCTCCCGGCTACAAAATGACTCAAAATAAGATCTGTCTGTCTCTCAGTGTCTTGCTAAATTTGTGATGCTACTCGGTTTCCAAGGGAGAATCAATTTGGATACCAACAAAAGGGACAATTTTTTGAGTAGTGTAGGAACTGTAAATTTTCTTATAATAAAATATATGAGAGTTGGTCTTGGCTGCCATTGAGAATCTTCCCTTTTTACTTGGAGAGTTGTTCCAATCATCCCCTCACTACTGTAGCTAAGCAATTTTCCTAACAGTTGGGTAGTTATGTTGACTGAAATAAATTCAAAGAGGGCTGAATATACCTTCTTCCTTCTCTCTGGTAAAGAAAATTCAGTTAGGCACCATCTAGCATACCTCCCATTTGTGCTTGCATACTCAGCTATGATTGGTTCCCTTCAGACTGCTGGTAGGAAGAAAAAATCAGTCCTCTTGTGCTCAGCAACTCCCTTATGTACTCCATTGATCAGCAGTTTAAGTTCCTCTTTTATGATGCCTTTGGAGGACTGAACTTTGGCATTCTTGGTTGGAAATAAACCTTCCCAATGAGCTGATATAGGAGCAAGAGAACCAAAACAACATTCCTTCTTCCTAGCTACCATGTACCCTTTATTCACTATGCCTTGAAGTCTTATTTTTTTTATTCTAACCCAGAATGTTAGTCTTCTATTATGGTAGTTTGTTAGTGTAGGATATTCATTTTCCTTGTATTTGTTTATTTACTTGGATCTTTCCTACACTCATGGGATATGCTTGCTTAGGTGTACCACTTATGTTGAGTTAGTTTACCAGTTGTGTTGAGTTAGCTTACTAGTTATGCGAGTCATCTCTACTTCTAGTATCGATTAGTGAGAGTTATTATCTTCTGATCTAGGAGGAGTTTGCAAATTCATCACCTATATGTATTTGACTTGCATCAATCTATCCTATGGAGTATATGGAGCATATGGAGCATTGAGTTGATTCATAGCCATTCTTGCCTTATGAGTTCTGATCATATTGCATTTTATTGTTAGTTATTTTGATTTCTGCAATTACTCGTGCATTTGTTTTTCATTAGAGATTCAGAAACTCTAATATGGTATCAAAGATTCTGGTGATACATTTGCCATTACTGAGTTATTTGTAGTTTTCAAATACTTTGTTTGTGAAACTAACAATTCATGTGCAAATAGATCTGACTCCGTCTTGGTTCTTTATAGTTGTGATTTTTGGTGTTGGGTGTTTGCATTTGTTGGTTTCTATTGGTTAATGTTGGTGCAGCCCATTGAAGGCCTCCATAGTGCATTACAAGCTCATGTAGTCCATCCAAGGCTCGTTTTTGCCATTTAAAGGAGCTTTTAGGCAGTAAAGGGCGTTTTAGCATCTGCAAGGGCGTTTTTGCTATTAGAGGGACTTTTTGCATCTTAAGCCACGGATTTGCTCTTCCTATGCACTTTCAGCTATTTTGAAAACATTTTTTTCTGTTCTAAGGGCGTTTTTGTAGTTTTGAGGGCGTTTTTGCTGTTTGGAGCCACGTTTTTGGCTCATTTGCAGATCTGGGTTGCATCCTTGCCCAACAAAACAGTGTTGGAGGGTTAACAAAAGCCTGGGGAGGGTGTTTTTAACCTGTACACTACTTTTTGGATTGAAATATGCAAAAAAACGCCTCAAACATCCAAAAATGCTCCAGACCTGCAAAAAACGCCTCTACATGGTCTAAATCTGCTTGTGGTGTGTTGAAATCTGCTCTAAATCTCCGATCTAGTCTTATTCAACCTTCAAATAGTTGTATTGACTGCATATGACTGATTTTTTGGTCTGTGGCGGTGCCTAGCAGCAACAAACAAAGTTTAATGTAGTATAGGGTTGGATAACTCTAAAACCAACAACCAATGCATTTCATTTAGTGGGCCCATCAACACAACTAAACAAAACCTTTTATTTTCAATTTCACTCTTAATTATTCCATAAAAATAGCACTTTATGTGTTTGGGATAGAAGTTGAAATTGTAAAAGGAGGAATTTTATTGTTTAGTTGTTTGTATCTTCACGGGACGAAGACGAAGGGTGAGGCTTAGGTTGGTAGGAGGCCAATTCCCCTCACAAATTAGGCTGTGTTCTTCATTCCGCCCTGTTCCAATGAGTATACACACGACCCCCTTTCCTCTCATTTCGACATTTTTTAATCAATTTGCAAAATTTTAATTAAATAAGCCATTATTTACGAGAAATTGTATTTGCTATAACTTTTGATCGGTGGCTCGATTTGAGCACTGTTTTGGTCAAAAGTGAATGTTTTCTCATGCTCTACATGATGGATTAATTTATTTTTATAAACACACTACTTTATAAAGTGTCGTATTTTGGGGGGTCTCTTGTAAAACTCATTTGGGGACTTGTAAAATGCACTTAAGTTATAAAGTGTCACATTTTGGGAGGATTTTTGCAATGGATGATGAAGAAGACGATGATCACTTGGTTCATTTTTGAAATCTATTTTGAAGACGGAGGGTGGGGCCTGGTTTGGTAGGAGACCAAACCCCATTATGACTTGTTTGTTTCATTTCTTCTTTCTGCAATAAGCACATTTAGTGCATGTGTTTCTCTTGAGAAGAATTTTGTACATGCATTGTAAATGGGTATCTAAAAAGGCACCTATTATTCGGAACCCATATTGAGGATCATTGTGTCTTCCTTGTAGCAGTTGTGGATTCCCGTAGTACTCTTTGAGCATGGCATGTTCACACAACTTCTCCATTCCTTTGCAGTGCCGACTTTGTCCTCTATTTTTTTGTGCCCGCTTGGCCAACTAATGGTTTTTAAAACAATATTGGACATATTTGTTCATGCAAGTTCTGCTTATTAGAGGGTAATCTTTGGAGCAAGTTCTACTTGTTGGAGATTCTTTATTAGTGCTTCATCAAATTTTGGATTCTTATCAGGTTGTCTTATTTCTTCCCATTTCATCTTTTATGTACTTGGGTACCTAACATGGCCTTGTTGTCGGGACCCAATTCTTCTATCCACATTAGTAGCTTCATCATCTTCGAGTAGGGCTTTCTAGTTCTACCTTCTCTTCTTGTCTCTCTTTTTGGGGGAGTTTTTCCCATTGGGTTTTCTCTTTTTACTCTATCTTTATGAGAGATTTGCATTGTATGTGGGTACCTCATCGGGCCTTGTTGCTGGACCCACTTTCCTTTTTCACTACCCACCTAAGCTATGCTTATGGGGGTGTTAGTGTAGGATATTCATTTTCCTTGTATTTGTTTATTTACTTGGATCTTTCCTACACTCATGGGATATGCTTGCTTAGGTGTACCAGTTATGTTGAGTTAGCTTACTAGTTCTGTAGAGTCATCTCTACTTCTAGTATCAATTAGTGAGAGTTATTCTCCTCTCGATCTAGGAGGAGGTTGCAAATTCACCACCTATATGTACTTGACTTGCATCAGTCTATCCTATGGAGTATATGGAGCATTGAGTTGATTTGGAGCCATTCTTGTCTTCTGAGTTCTTGATCACATTGCATCTTATTGTTAGTTATTTTGATTTCTGCAATACTCGTGCATTTGTTTTTCATTAGAAATCTAGAAACTCTAATATAGTTGAGGTTAATTCCTTGTAATATCCCCTTTTGGGATATTATTAAAATCTGCAAATTAATTAACCAAATTGATCCTAGGAAGATTAGATCTTCTTAGTTCTACCTCAAATAACCCAATGTCGGCGATGATACAACCCAAAATGATCTGATTTAGATCGGAGAAGTAATTAGAATTCTAATAACATCCAGATCTGATTTTTAGCAGCAGTTAATTAATTAGTAAATCACCCAGAACAACTGAAACTTAGAAAATTCATAACTTGCTCAATATTCCATATTTTGCCCTCAAATAAAATGCAGATTTTTCTATAAATCAAGGGCTTTCCAACGAGCTACCAATCTGAATTTTTGAACCACTATAACCCTTCCAAAACAGACCTCAAAATCATAAATCCAGTCGCTAGGGTTAGAATAAAATCAATAAAAATATTTCAGCCCTTCTCCAAGCTTCTATACACTCCAAATCAACTCCCTTTGCTCATAAATAATTAATACTCAAATCAGATTTTTTTTATGATTGTACACAGAGGAAAACACTTGACAATCAAACCGTAGTCTCACTGCAATTTTAAAAATTCATCTCCCTTAAAACTACTTTGATTTGGGCAAATGAGATATGCACGGACTTGAAAAATACAAGGAATAAGATGAACCCAACCAAATTAGAACAGCAGTTGCTAAACTCCCAAAATAGCCAAAATAGCAAGTCACCTAGGGAAAAATAAATTGTTGTTTGCACATAAATTAATTCCAGCACTTGTATTACTCTCAAAACCCTCAAATCTGGTCACACACACTCACAAAATTATGCTAAATCAGATCTGCAACATAAATATATTTTTGGGGCCTCAAAACATGCTTAAACAAATCCCAATCCAAGTCGCTATAGCTCTATTAATTGCAGCAATAACAACAGATCATATAATATTATTAAATCCTTCAACAATGATCAATAACATGCATATTTCACTCTAAATAAATGCGCCAATCCTTTGAGCCAAATCACCAATATTTAGAATGGATAAACCTTGCAAGAACACACTCAACACAAGAGAGCACAATGGAGAGAACAATGGAATCTTCAATATCTTCAACAATGGCTTCCAATGAAGCTTACAATGAAAGAGAGAGAGCTAGGGCATACATCCCATTACTCCAAGCATGGAGTGAAATCAATAGATTCATCAACATAACCCTTCCCTCAATGGCAAAACATATATTTATAGTTTTCTCCCAAGGTGGAGCGACTCCCTTTTGGAGGGAAAACCATAATTTGAAATTATAAGGGATGCCTTATAATTTCCCTTTTTATTTTATTTTCCCCCTCTATGTGTGGCATCCCCTTTCTAAGGGTCTTTTTGACATTAAAAGCCACTTTATTATTATTTAATTAATTCCTTTTTATTTTGTATTTTTGGGAATTAAATTAAATAATAAATTACATTAATTGCTCAATAAATATTCTTTTGTGAGCAATACTACAAGGTGGTGGAAAAAACCACTTAGCATCCATAATTAAATGAGAACTAATAATTAAATGAATATTGCTTTATAATGTCAAATGATAAAAATCACTCTCCAGGCAATATCATTCAATTACTAGCATAGTTTTCCCCTTGCAACATCCCAAAAGCCCACGGGGAAAGATAGGCTAAGGGTCTTCAAAAAGGGGACATTACATTCCCCCAATGATTGCAACCATTGTACCTTAAGAATAGTCTTTGCTTCAACTAGCTTAATTAAAGAAATTCATGACATACTTCATACCTTTCTATGAAGATGGACAACTGGAATATCCTCTTTGTGCATAGTGCGTTCTTCAAGAAACATGGACCATCAATTTCCTCTGTCTGAAATATGTACAGCTGCAATTCCATCATGATTGCTCCTCTTTTTCCATCTTCTCTCCAATCCTTCCATGGAACCATGGGTTAGCAATTTATGGAAAGGATAATCAGAATTTTCATCAGGCCTTTGATGCCCAAAACATACCATGATAGAGTTGTTCCCCATACTGATTTTGAAATCAGTAATCCCTCTTTTTGTAGGGTTCAACACAACACTTATATTCCCTATGTGAAAACAATCTTGAGATTGAACCCAAGCATCCATACGTTCTTTGCCACAAGAGGTACTTCTTAGCTCATCATCCCTTGACATATGTTGTGCATTATGATATCCCATTAGTAGTTTCTTAAGACACAACAAACACAAATTATGATCACCCCCATATTTAAAATGAAAATTGCAATAAATTCTGAAATTGCTATCAGGTCTGATTTAAACAATCTTTTATAACTTGGGCCTACATGCTCACCAAATTAAAGGAACTTAACTAATTAATTAGTTAGTTAATTTGGTGAGCATGTAGGTCCAAGGTATAGAAGATTATTTAAGTACTTTATGAGATCAACCATCATTGAATTGTTAGCACCCCTTATGATATAAAAGGAGATTGTTTGGCCAATTGATGATTATGTGAATTCTTTTATATCTTTTAGAAATATTGCTTGTGAAGCATCTCACTCCCTCTCCAAGGGACGAAAACCCTCGGAGAGTCTTGTGTGAGGACAAAACCCTTCACCAAGTCTAGGGAAGAATTCAACATAGGAGTCTCCACCCCTCGAGGGATCTTTTGTTGCTGTAATCTTTGTTTCCAACCATAGGTGAGGTGCCGTAAGGTGCAATTTGGTCAAATATTGAAGATATTTGCACTACTTCTTGTTAATGCATGTTTGGCCTTTCTAAAGTGGAGCGACCTGCTTTGTGGTATATTTTGGCATGTAAATTGGTTGTTCCAAGTGGGGTAACCAACATAGAGGAATAGTTTGGTGTGTTCTTGCAACAATTTTGTGGATTTGAGATTAGAATCATGTTTTTCATATTTTTAGAGGCCAACATCTGAAGTTTTATTAATTTTGGAAGTGTGTTGCTATTTTTCCAAGCTCTTTGAAGTTAGTTACAGTTCTGGAATATTTAATTAATTTTTTTAGTATGAGGGTTTTATCTAAAAATCAGATTGTCCACTTCCAAGCTTGCAATTTCATATTTTATTGCATGGAATGATTATTGGGAATTTATAATAATTTTAGAAATTAAAAGATAGCTGATTCAAGGGTTTTTGAGGGCACAAAGTGGGTTTGAAACCCCCAAAGGGGTCGCTGCCCTAGAAGGGTGTTTGCTGGCAGTAGTTGAGGGTCTCTATATATTTATTTCAGTCACTAACAACTTATTCATAATCTGAAAATTGTGGTTTGTGCCCAACTTTGCATAGTTTCCTAAGAGTCCCCAAAAAAGGACATTACAGTGTTATCAAACATCCTCCTCCTAGCACTGTTGGGCGGAAGAAGAAATTAAAGTATGGCTTTCAATGATCGGTGCAAGGAGATACAAAAGGATTTAATGGAAACCCTCGCCCTAATTAGGGCAATCAAGGAAGAAGTCACTCCTAAGTCTTCCAAGGTTCCATATTTGATGGCTCGCTTTAGAGCTCTTCCTGAGAATGTCTGTGATGCCCTTTAAGGATTTTGTGGAATTTGAAAACAACGAGTGGGCATTGGCACAAGGTCTAAGACCTGAACCATGCCAAGGAGCCACGACAGAAAAGTCTCAGCCCTAGAAGGGAAAAACCCTTCCACTATGAAGAAGCAAGTCAAAGAGTATGTGGCGGATCAGCTACAAGATGGAGAAGAAGCCATGGTAAAATTCGAAGGTGCAAATAGTGATGAAGATGGCCATCCTTCTAAGGAAAAGAAGGAAGAAGATCTATCGCAGCAGCTGGTTACCAAGGAGCAGCCTTTGGGAGTCCTAGAAACCCCCAACACTCTTGCCCAAGTGGAGCTCTTGATTGATTTTCCGAACAACACCATGAAGACACAAGGGTTTGAAGAAAAATCAAATTTACAAGGTGTTGAAGAGAAGTTGAAGGTTGAAGCTCAATTGCCAAAGGACAAGGAGAAGGCTACAACAAATTCTCATGAAGACCACCAAAGGTATGAGGGTAATTCAGATTTGTTGCTTTCTATCATGCCATTTTAGATTTATGGTCATGGGCAATTTGTTGAAAAGGATGACCTTGGGGCAAGTTTGATGCTCTATAGAAAATCATGACAAATGGGCAATCATTATGGTGCTTAAGAATGTTGAAAGATCAGAATTACAAGGGGTCATTGGGGCAAAAATTTCATGTGACCTTATTGGGAGGCATGCCCATGGAATAAGGGCCTCTCTAGATGTCCGTGTTAATTTTCAGCTCGCTGGGAATTTCATGACAGCAGCTTATGGTAAACAATCACTACATCAGCTTGATGTTATATCTTTGCAATATTTTGGTCATCATAAAGAATACTCGACCACGTTCAAAATTTCATGACAAGATGGCGTATGGTAAACAATCGCTACATAAGATTGACACTTGTTTTTGTGTTGGGTTTAGATTCTTGAGTCTTTTTAAGATTTTGTCTTTTCGATACTCCTCGCTTTGTCCCTTAGGGGCAAACGTGAAGGTACACCTCATCTTGTTCATGGAGATTAATCATGAGGGGATCGACATGGAGATCAGGGTTGATACGATGAATAATACAAGGGACCAAGGGGTTATGACTCACTTGGAATCAAACGCACCCACCTTTAAAGAAATTTTGCGAAGGAATTCAAAGCCTAATTTGCAAGAAAGAAATTTTCAGAAACCCCGCTGAGAATGCCCAGATATGATCCCGGAAGAATGAGAATGGTTGCATGAAAGCAGTTGATGGCACGCCGGTGATAAAGCTCCAGAAAGCATATGTTCAAAGTGGCATAGAGGAGTTGGAGAATAGAGGGTTAATTGTCCGATTTCTTGGATTCAGGCCATCATTGCAAGCATTTAAAGAATGGGCAAAAAATGTGGAAGACCCCTGGTGAGTATACCATTTCAGTATACCCTAATGGTTATTTCCTTGTTTTCTTTGCCTCATCTCTAGATCGTGAATTAATATTTCAAGGAGGCCCATGGTTCTTTGGAAGAGCGGGGTTGTTTATGAAACCGTGGCATACAATGTTTAAAGCAGAGGAATTACCATCGGTAGCACCAGTTTGGGTTAGATTATTTGGTCTTCCAGCTGAATATTGGAATCAACATGTTTTCATGGAGATCGGAAATAGTCTGGGAACTTATATGATGACGACGGACGCCTCATTGAAGTTGGAACAAATGATTTATGCACGCATATGTGCTAATGGATCTCAATCAGCCTTTACCACAAGATTTCACTGGCAGTGGAAGATGAGACATGGGAGCAAGTTCTAGATTATGAAAACATCCCTTTCCGCTGTCGTAGCTGTCATGAATATGGGCATCTGGTTAGAGATTGTCCTCTCAAAATACCAGACACCACTGTAGAAGGAAGAAAACAAGAAGAATTTATCAAACCAAAGGGGGAAAACAACCAGAGAGGATCCTACGTGAAAACTAGAAGGAAGTAGCCACACTCGATTTGCTAGTTTGCAATAGCTACGGTTGAGCATGGAAAATTCAGAATTGGGACTGGCATTATCAGTCATGGGCAGCAGCAAGCATGCAATTTGGGGAAGGATTTCAGCATTGGAGGATGTGGGTAGAGGTATACAACTGGAAGAAACAAATAAATCAGACCTGATAGCCTTGATTTGGATGAGGTCTCAAGTATTTTATGGCTGTTGTAACATGTTTCCAGCTATCCACAACTTTATTTGTATCTTGTAATCAGAGGGGTAACTAGTCAAGCTGGTCATTCATCAAATTCTTTCTCTATGATGGACTACAGCAGTTTGGAGGGACTTTGGTACAACTGAGTATGCAAAGGAAACATAAGTCACTGTTGTTTTTGAAGTGGAAGATAAAGAAGACTTAAATGAAGAGAGGAAAATGATTGATTTCAGTTGTACCATCAATAGCATGGTTATATATTGATCCTACAAAGAAGACAAGTAGGTTGACAAACATATAATGGAGTTGATCATCATGCTTATGAAGCATGAGGAAGGATGGAGGAATATATTTTTTTAACGAGTTTGCTTCATGTGCAGGTACATCAAATGAGCAGCTGAGATTCATCTGGGATCCAAGAGTGGGTAATTACATGGGGAAAGACAAACTTGAGAAGAGGGGACTTTCATGTCCCTTCTTGAAGACCAGTGTTCTGAAGACCTTATCCCATTTCTTCCTCGTGGGATTAAGGAATGGAGCAAGAGGAACGTTTTTGATGATATCTTGATGTTTGCTTTTATTTCATTATGTATTCCTATTGGGAAGCCAAGCGCTCCAATAGAGGGACTTAATTAATTAATTAGTTAGTTTATTGAGCATGTAGGCCCAAGTTATAAAAGATTATTAAAGTACTTTATGAGGTCGGCCATCATTGAATTGTTAGCACCCCTTATGATATAAAAGGAGGTTGTTTGGCCAATTGATAATTATGTGAATTCTTTTATCTCTTTTGGAAAGATTGCTTGTGAAGCATCTCTCTCCTCTTCTAAGGATGAAAATCCTTGGGAGTCTAGGAAGACTTCAACATAGGATTCTCCACCCCCTTGAGGGATCTTTTGCTGCTGTAATCTTTATTTCCAGCCCTAGGTGAATTGCCCTAAGGTGCCATTTGGTCAATAATTGAAGATCTTTGCACTACTTGTTGTTAATGCATGTTTGGCCTTTCTAAAGTGGAGCAACCTGCTTTGTGGTATATTTTGGCATGTGAATTGGTTGTTCCAAGTGGGGCGACCAACATAAAGGAATAGTTTGGTGTGTTCGGCAACAATTTCGTGGATTTGAGATTAGAATCTTGTTTTACATATTTTTAGAGGCCAAAATCTGAAGTTTTATTAATTTTGGAAGTCTATTGCTATTTTTCCAAGATCTTTGAAGTTAGTTACTGTTTCGAATATTTAATTAATTTCTGCAGTCTGAGGGTTTTATCTAAAAATCAGATTGTCAACATCCAAGCTTGCAATTTCAAATTTTATTGCATGGAATGATTATTGGGAATTTATATTAATTTTAGAAATTAAAGATAGCTGATGCAAGGGTTTTTGAGGGCACAAAGTGGGTTTGAAACCCCTCAAAGGTGTCGCTGCCTTAGAAGGGTGTTAGTTGGTAGCAGTTGAGGGTCTCTATATATTTATTTCTATCACTAACAACTTTTTCGTAAACTGAAAAGTGTGGTTTGTGCCCAGCTTTGCATAGTTTCCTAAGAGTCCCCAAAAAGGGACATTACATCAACCTAGCCGACCAACCTCATAAGGGAAACCAAGAAAGAAGATTGTAAATGCTCACAAGAAAGACTAAAAAAACACCACAAACACTTCTCTTGTTCACCTCCTTGCCCACGGAAGTGAAATGGGCTAGAAGTCTCCAAAACGAACTAGTTTTAAAAAGGGGACATTACACCTATATGTCTTCAATTATGGAGTGTATGACTGGATTAGAAAATGGGTCCTCAATAGTAATTGTGTTTAGACTTTTGAAGTCAATGCAAATTATTTTTGTATGGATTCTTTTCGGACCGATCACTATTGGGACCGTAATGCCCTCTTTCTCGAATAGTTTGATCGAAGACCTTTGGCCCTTTTTGTCTACCCGACGGCCAAAGGGGTGAGTTCAAGGGTGACTTAGGTTTATTAATTTTATTATATCGTGCTTAAAATAAAATAAATTATCATTAAAAGCACATATAATGAATTAATAGACTTAATAAGTGACTTCGACTTAGGAAAGTACATGGGAATAAATTAATAAATTATTTAATGTGCTTTCCTAGGCAAAAAGTGCGACTTGCTTTGGGGATGGAGAAAATTAATTAAAAATTAATTATATTCCTTGGGAAAAGTGTGACTTGCATTTTGGAAGGGTTTTTGGCTTATAAGGGAAAAGTGCGACTTGTGCCAGGGCATTCCAGATTATTATTATTTTTCTTCGTGGCAGTTAGCAGAAGCTTTGCAGACAAAATCCAAGGACGCAAACCCTTTGGATTATTCCTCTTGACGGAAACCCCAGGAAAAGTGAGAGGAGTTTCTATTCAGGGAACTTCATTGTATTCACATGTTATTTATCATTCCAATGAGTGTCGAAAAAGAAATAAATTGCAACAGTGAGCATTCAGGCAACTTCCAGATTGGGGCGACTTACTCTAGAGTTGTTTTATGCAAGAATCGAGGTATTTTCTATGCTTAGTTTATTATTGTGTCTTTCACCACAAATATATATCAAGTTGACTTGGTTTGAATAAATTACGACACGGTTGTGGGCAATATTTTGTTATCAATCCATTTGTAGACTTCTGGTTGTTTTGCCATAAATATTTGCCATTATAAATCAATATTAAATTCACAGCTGAATTATTTGTGAAGAAATATGCTTGTTTAAACCCTAGGCGCATTTTTTGTATTTATCCATCTTACAGGGTTTGTTTTATTTAATTTGTTGGTGCAGTTTGAGAATGGTGTTCTATGGTTTCTTTTGACATTATCAATATAGTTCCAAGCTTGAACAATCTATAAAAAAATCAGGCAAAGGGGTTTAGGATCTTTCTAAGACACCCATTCACTTGTTTTACAGCTTATGATTATTATCTTGTGGCTCCATGATTCACTTAAAGTGGCCCAAAAATTTACCTTGTGGCACCATGAATTTGAACTTTTTCATATTTAAAAAAAAAAAAAAATATTTTATTTCATAGGAGAAATATTTTTACAATTACAATGATGCCAAGCTTGATAGCTATTTGTCCAATCCAGAGCACTATAAAGGAAAATAAACATATCAAAAAACATTAAGGATAGTCAAGTTTTAGAATAGCCTGCATAGCTTCCTGATCCCGTTGAGGCCACCAAAGAGGAGGATCACCATAGCAGCTTATGTCATGATTATCCAGAGCCCAATTTGCCAATGCATCTGCCACTTGATTTCTCTGTCTAGGAATATGTGCGATTTGGAAAGTCTGAAATTGTGCTTGCAGACCTTTAATTTTATCTATTTCTCTCGCAATCTGCCAGTTTGAGCTCCTCTGAGTCCCATTAATAGTTAGCATCCTAACAATGACCTTAGAATCAGATTCCACCTGCACTTGAGTCCATCCACACTTAATAGCCTCTTGCAGTCCCCGATAAATAGCTCTGACCTCAACAATATTATTAGTAGTGATACCCAGTTTTGTAGCAAACATAAAGGTTGCTTTCCCATCATGAGTTCTTCCAATACCCCCATCGCAGCAATCCCTAGATTTCCCCTAGAAGCCCCATCCGTATTCAATTTTCCAAACTGCATAGGAGGAACCCATGGTTGCTTTTTGTCATCTCTCCTTGGCAGATTAAAAATAGGTAAAGTGGAGCTTTTAGCCTGTAAAGAAAGCACCTTACATATATTAGCCCACTCCGGAGAAAGAGTAGAGGGAAGGGAAACCTTTTGCTTGATGGTTTCTGCCATATTAATTGTAGTTTTCTGCCACACATACTCCCTATCTTTTATCTCTTGCTAGAAAATTCTTTTATTTCTTTCCTTCCATATATTCCAAATTAACAACGAAATGCATGTCCATAGAGCTGGGAGTAAATTTTGTCCTTTTGGTAGATGTTCTTGCCAATCTTTCATCAATTGCTCAAAAGAGTGAAAGCCATAATAATGTAAATGAAACATATTAGCAAGAGATTGCCATAAAGGTATCACCCACGAACATTGAAAGAAGAGATGATATCTAGTCTCCTCATCCTGCCAACATAAAGTGCATCTAAAAGGACCATAAAAACCTCTTTTCATAAGTCTGTCTCCTGTTAGAATTCTACCATGGACTAAGAGCCAAATAAAGAAACTGACCTTGGGCCATAAAGTTGGCTGCCATATTTGCTTAAACATTGCTTGGAAAGGGTGAGAAATACTTTTAAGTAAAGCCTCATATCCTAAATGAACAATATATTCTCCCGCTGAAGTATTTCCCCATCCTATTACATCTGATTCATTAGATGAAGAAAGAGGATACTTTTGTAACAAATGTTCAATCAAGACTTGATCTTGCTGCCCAATCTGAATAGGCCATTCATGAGTAGGTATCCAACATCTTCCCATTTCCCAAGGAAGGGATGATTGTCTAGTATAATGCATAACTCTTGTCCATCCTTTTTGATGCATTGCTGCCATAAGATTATGTAAATGAGGAAATTGCTGAATTAAAGGAGGCTGGCCATCCCATGAGTCGAGCCAAAAATAAGCCTCATGCCCATTATTTATTATCCAAAAATCCTTTTTTGATAATGCCTTCCCCCATTTTGAGAACAGCCGAATAGGAGATCCTCTTCTCGGAAGGGACAATCTAATAATATGTTTTGGTGGATAATTTTCCATATATTTGGCTCTAATATTAACAACCCACAATTCATTTGGAGATGTAATCAGCCTCCAATAAAGTTTGCCAACAAGACTGTGCTTGTTTAACTGCTGATCTAAAGCCTAATCCACCTTCCTTTTTAGGGCGACATAGAGTGTCCCAATTTACTAATGACCATTTGTGTTGATTTTGTGTGCCATTCCACAAAAAGTCTGACAAATAGCATCAATTTTTTTCAAAACTGATTTAGGAATATTAAGAATAGATGAAACATAAACAGGAACAGCCTGAAGGACAGCCTTAACTAGAGTCATTCTGCTGTACTTTCTCAGATTCAAAGCCCACTTGTTGCTTGACATTTTAGCATGCATTCTATTAGGACTTGTAGATGGGACTCTTGGCTGTTGTAAATGGACTAATCATCCAAGAAAGATTTAAAGTTTGTCGAGTCTTCTTGTCAAAAATATGCAGAATTATTTGTTGGAAGGTACTAGAGGCATTCAAAGTTCGAATAGAATTTTATTTTAAGAAAACCATCTTCCACCATAAAAGTGTTCTTCATCTTGTCTTTGTCAACTATGCTAATTTGGGTATATCAAAAAAATCCATCCATAAATGAATAAATTTTGTGCCCCAACTACATCTTCAAGTATGGAGTCCATCAATGGAATAGGGAATGGGTCCTTATACTAATTGTATTTAGAAATTTGAAGTTGAGGAAAATTCTAATTTGTTTGATTCCTTTTCAGACTGATCACTATCAAGGACACCCATTCACTTGTTTCCACTTTATGATTATTCTTGCCTTGAGCATTTTTTTCAGTCTCTTCTTGGACTTTGGCAATATAACTATGGTCCATTTTGTAGGCTTTCCTCCATACTAGTCATGCTCTTGCTACTAGAGGAATTCTTTGTACTCACAACTCGGTTGCACGTCCTAAGAAAACATGTCCTTATAATTGATGAGGATCCAAAATGTTGCAGCATTTAACATAGGATGCCAATTGCTACCGAACATGATTATTTGGGGATTTACTTCTAACCCTAAATTCATCCGATAGTAGTAGGATCTTTATATTTCATGTCCTCAACGCTCTCAAACTTGTGAGGAAGCTTTTCATTTAACTTTGCATTACACACTTTATATTCAAGGAACTTGGGAGGTTAAGCCAACTATGAGGATGATGGTTCTACAAGACTTGACATCAAAAAGCTTCAATTTTCGATCATTTCATTGTAAGGTGTAGCTTCAAATGAACTTGGTATTGTCGACATCAAATTATGGTAATTTTGCAACAAGCTTTCACTTTCTTCAATCTCCATAATCTTGACAAAATTAAAATCAAGTCGGAACACTTCACATTCTTCCATCGACTAATGGAAGAGACCATTGAGGAAATTTGTATCATCCTTGTAATAATGATTTCAACTCTAAGATCTCTTCAATGTTGGTCTCCACTATACCTTGGTTTCCATCTACCGAGCATTCTTCCTTAGGGCTTGAGTCCGATGAGTCAAATGAGGGTGGCCTCACTTACTACCCAATCTGTCAAGCTAAGTCGATTATATATGATCAACCTTAATTTTCAACGGATGGAGTTTTCTTCAAGTTGTGGTCAGCTTTTTGTATTAAACTAATATTAGCATTATTGTAAATAATACTCTTATATACTTAAAGAGAAGTTTTTGTGCATAAATCTTGTTTATTTTCATCTTTCATATGCTTCTTTGGATGGGTTGATATAGATTGATTTTTCGCGCTAACAAGTGTGAATGAAAGACCTTTATAAAGCTTAGCAAAAGACTCACATAAAGCTTAGTGTAGGACTCACATAAGCAAGCGCAAGACTCACTGCATTATGGAGTCACATAATGGAGGACTCGTATTATGAAACGCGGGGACTCACACTCGCACAACGCAACAAGGAAACTATCCAGTCAACATGAGTTGCATAATTCAAGCACCAAATTTGTATCAGCATCCAGTCAACACATGACTTGCACAATTAGTGGAATGCCTAGTTAGCATCATTTCAGTTGGAAAATCGGATTATGGTTGGGTGATTGTCTTTGTAAACAAATAAATTATCTCTCTTCCAAACAAGAGTAAACTAACAGCCACTACTATGTGAAGAACTCAAGTACTTGAGTTGTTTCAACTCTAGTTATCTCCAAAGTATCAATTGGGCATTGTTAACAAGGACTCCACTTACATTTAAAAGGATAAATCTGATCAATAAGCTACATGCAATTGTTACTTCAACCTTGTGACTCCAATTATGTTGTTGTTCTCATATAGATCTGTTAGTTAATTGTTTAGATAAATTTTGCATTATTGTTAAAATAACAAGTCCTCTTGAAGAGGAACTTGACTTCGCCTATTATAAAAGGCATGTATGTATTAGGATTAGAAAAGGTTAGACATTTTGAAAAAAGGAGGATTGTATCAAACTATTACTGATCAATAAAAGGGCATGATTCTGAGTTCAATTTTGTTTGTGTAATTAAAATGTTGCAACCGGATCAGAGGGAAGGAGCAAGGGCCACTCCTCCCCAATGTGAAGGGAAGTATTAGATGTTTGTTTAATTTTCTGATTATTTAGCAGTTGATTACTTTCAGGCATTACAATATTTACAACATTTAAGATTGTCATTATTTATTTCAATATGCTTTTAATTCTTTTAATTCATAGATTTAGGAGTCTCTTTTTATTTCATCAAGCTTTGATTAGATAGAACAAGTTCTTAGGAATAGTAGTTGATTAAATATTTTAATTAATTTAGATACATGCTTAATACAATTTCAACCATGCTTTGTTACAAATAGCCTCAAACACCACCATGGTATTGACAATTATTGAATGATTAAAGTACGAGTATCAATGATGCTCATCACTTTTTGGTGCCATTTTTGGGGATTTCTAAAGGTGTTATCAAAGATCAAGGTACTAACTTGTGTGCTTTCTGATAACCTAGTAAGTTTCCATTTAGAATTTCTTTTTCCATACTCTTTCTTTCAAATATAAAAGGTCTTGTAGTGACAACAAGTGTCTTTTATGTGCTTTTGGAGTATGTGGAACACAATAATCAACTAAGCACTTATAGTTGGGAAATTGTTATTAAACATGATAGGATTTTATGTTTAGACCTAGAGATCATAGAGGTAGGTTTGTAAGAGTAAACTTGAATAACCCCCTCAAAATTTACTTGTGGAACCACTTGATCAACAAGGAAGGATGGTGGATGGAGTGGAAAATCCTAATGGGGAAAACAATGGTAATCCACCATTGGGAAGGACATTCACTTATCCCATATAATTGGATCCCAATGACCAAGCACCTATGAAGAATATATCCCCCTCAATTTTACCAACTTTTAGGGGATTAGTCTCGAAGATCCTGATCAATTTTTTTTTAATTCAAAGTGTTATGCCAAACCTATGATTATACCTTCTAACACTCAGAAGATGAAGTTGTTTCCTTCAACCTTAAAAGATACAACCATGAGATGGTTCATGGGCCTAACCCCAACTCTATCCATACATGGGAAGAGATGGAAACAATCTTCTTGGACAAGTACCAAGATTATTGTAGGGTTAGGGACCATAGGGAAGAACTTTTCAGGATACAACAAAAGGAGGATGAGAGTGTAGAAGACTATCTAGATTGATTCCTTTTCCTTCACAGGAGGTGTGGTACAGTCTTGACATTACCCTTTTGAAAACAATATTTCTTAAAGGATTGGATGAAGACACTCAAGAGGCTTTCAATTTAATGGGAAAAGGAGATATGAACAAACTAGAGTTTACAGACATCATTGATCTCTATAGAAATTATTCCCAAACTCACCCAAATCTTCGCAAACATAAAGGCAAGATTGTCAATGGAGACATATCTAAACTAAGAGAAGAAATTGCAAACTTAAGAATGATCTCTTAGTTCAACTCAACACAACGGTGGATAGGGAAAAGATAAGAACACAGAGCCATTGTTCATATATTGTCCAAGATGCAGGATAAGCATGGGCTTAAGGATTGTCCATTAGATAAAACAAATGTTTTCCTTGTTTGTGATTTGAAACATGCAACTGACCAATGTGGATTGTTACCCTTGCTAAAAATTCATTTAAAACAGAATACACAAAGTGAGCTTGAGGTTAACTACGTAGCTCAGAAGCAAGGAGGCAATTTTTCTTCAAATCAAAACCAACATTATGCCCCAAAAACCCAATGGTTTCCAAATCAATGGAACACACCATGGTCATATCCTCAACCTTGGACTCAACAAGTTCCACAAGAATGGGGTCCTCAATGGAATGCACAACCAACATATTATCAACAACCATGGACTCCAAACCCAAACATCTCACCATCATTCCAACAATTCAACCCACAATTTCAAAACAATGGAATGCTCTCAAGGATCTGGTCAATAGTTTTATAACCCAAGAAGACCTTAGGACAAAAAAGCTTTGTTAACTAGACCCACAACTGCTGTTCCAACTAAACAACCTACCCAAACTCAAATCCCAAGCTCAAATTGTGGCTAACCCAAAGAACGTTAGGTAGGGAAACCCAACATACACTATTGAAGCCGATAAAATGCCCACAATAAACTCCATGGATTGTAGAAACATATTGTTACGCTCAGGAAAATTTTTCAAAACCTTTGTCCCCAATCATAGAGGAAGTCTCAAAGACAAAGAAGAACCAGAGAGACACAACCCAAACTTGCTTTTGAAAATACATCTTGAACCACTTTCAAAAATGCCATTTCCATCCAGACTTTTGAATAAGGACAATACTTTCAAACCAGAGGGACTTGAGTCGATTTGATTCAAGGATTAAAAAATTAAGCATTGGAATCCCTCTTTTACAAGCTCTTAGAGATATCTTAGAGCTAAACAAAACCATCAAAGAACTGTGTCAAAACTCCAGGGAGGAAGAAAAATCAACCAAGAACAATACATGTCGATGGAAAATGGCTAGTATATTGGAAGGGAAGATGACTCCTCCCAAATATGGTGATCCTGGAAGTCCATTAGTCATAGTTTGTATTGGGAATGTTGAGATTCCAAATGTGTTGATTGACTTAGGAGCTGTAATCAATGTAATGAATACTAATACTTTGTCCACATTATCCCTTCTTGATCTACAATCAACTCTAGTAGTCTTACAAATGGTTGACCAATCTGTTGCTAACCCAAGGGAGTCATAGAGGATGTAACCATTACAATTGAAGCATGGGATTATTCGGTAGACTTTATGGTTATTAAAACAAAGAACAAGAAAATTGGATATCCCTTAATCCTAGGATGCCCATGGTTAGCCACTTCTTACAACACCTCATTGATTGTAGGATATGAGATATGACAATTACTAATGGACATGATTCAAAGAAACTATCTCTATACCTAGTTGCAAAAAACCTTTTGCCACTTTTTCCACTTCATGCAAAATAATGGTGGATTGGTGACTCAGAGGAGGCTGAGGATGTTGTTTCCTCACTAGTTGTGGTAATAATACAAGAACACTCAGAGAATCCAGATTGGGATTCTTCTAACTTCATTCACAAGCATTGGAGATAAGGAAGACATATTAGATGAAAACATGAAACCAATAATTTTCCCTTTCACAAGGAACATAGATATGATTGAGTGTATTTTCCATAACATCTCCGAAATCCATAGATTGTTGCCTCATAAATGCCCCTTGAACTCATTACTGAGAGAGTATCTAGTGGTAAATTCTCTCCACCTAGATACAAAATAATTACCTATTTTTCCAGGAAAGACATTGGCAATTAATAGTTGGTTGACTAATCAAGAGGAGAATACCATGTTTAAGATTTTATGCTCTCATCCTCAAGCCTTTTTTCTTGGGAATACAATGATATGAAGGGTATTCATCCTAACATTTGTACACATCACATTTATACAACTGATTCTAGACCAGTTAGGTAGCAGCCCCAGAGGAGGATAAACCCTTCCTTGAGAGACATTGTAAAGACTAAAATTGAGAAACTACTCTAGGTAGGATTTATCTATCCAATCTCAGATAGTCAGTGGGTCTCCCCATTGGTCATAGTGCCCAAGAAAAATGGAAATGGAGGTTTGTGTGGACTATAGGGAATTGAACAAAGCTACTCATAGAGACTATTTCCCTTTACCCTTCATTGACCAAGTTTTGGATAACCTATCCGGGAAGAGGTATTTTTCATTTCTAGATGGCTTTAGTGGATACAACAAATCATGGTAGCACCAAAAGACCAAGATAAGACCACATTCACTTGCCCATGGGGACATTTTCTTATAGAGTTTTACCTTTTGGTCTATGTAATGCTCCTACCACTTTTCAGAGAGCCATGCTAGCAAATTTTTGTTGATCTTACTCATGACTCTGTGGAAATTTATATGGATGACTTCACAATCTATGGAACTACATTCCAAGAGGAATAGATAATTTGGATAAAGTGCTCTCTAGATGTGAGAAACATCAACTATCTCTCAACCATGAGAAATGTCTTTTTATGATGGAACAAGGGATAGTTTTAGGACACCATGTTTCAACCAAGGGGAATCAAAGTAGATCTAGATAAAGTCAAGATCATTGTATACAACTCCCATCACCCAAGAATCAAACTAAGGTACAAAGTTTCTTAGGACATGCAGGCTATTATAGGAGATTTATCTCTTTTTAGTAAAATAGCCTCTCCACTATTTTCCCTTCTAACTAAGGATTCTGAATTTCAGTGGACAGAGGCTTGTCAAAATTCTTTTGACATTATAAAGGAAAAACTAACTAATACTCCAGTTTTGAGAGGTCCAAATTGGAAGCTGCCTTTTCATATTCAAACTGATGCTTCCAATGAGGTAGTAGGGGCTGTTTTGGGACAACAAGAAGAGGGAGAGGCAATGCATGCAATCTATTACATTAGTAAAAATCTCTCCCTAGTTGAAAGAAACTATATACCACGAAAAAAAATGAATTTCTTGTAGTTTGTTTATGCAATCAACAAATTTCCCATTACATCATAAGGTATGAAGTAATCATTCATACAATCATTCTTCCATTAGATATTTAATGAATAAACCCTTGGTTCATGGGAGAATTGTTAGATGGTTGTTATTATTACAAAAAATTCAATATTAAGATTGTTGATAAACCTGGTAAAGCAAATGTGGTAGCTGATTTTCTTTCAAGATTAACAATTTTAGGTACAAATGAACAAGTGAATGATGATTTCCCGATGAGCATTTATTTGCTATTTCCACCAGCTCTCCTTGGTTTGTTGATATGGCTAATTACTTGGCTATAGGGAAGTTTCCATCTTTTCTCACACAAAAAAGAAAACAGATTAATTAAGAAAAGTGTGATGTATAAGTGGTTAGATGGAATGCTTTTTAAATGTGGACTTGATTATATTACGTAGGTGTGTAGCTGAAGATGAAATCTTTGATATATACTCGAGCATGCCATGATGAACCATCAAGAGGCATTATTTAGTCAAAAGAACAATTCATAAAGTTTTAGGGGTTGGATACTATTGGCCTTCAATGCACAAGGATGTCAAGAAATATGTGTGGCAATGTGATAAGTGCCAACATATGGGAAAACCAACACTACAACAAAGATGCCTCTTCAACCTCAGATAGTTCTGGAACCATTTGAGAAGTGGGGGATTTCATAGGACCATTGATCCACCTTCTCAAGGGAAGGAATATATCTTGGTATGCACATATTATGTGACAAAATGGGCTGAAGTAAAATCTCTCCAATATGCTAGAGATGAAAAGGTACCTCAATTCTTATATGTCAAAGGTGATCACCAAGATCAATTCTTTTGTCAGAAATTCATGTCAAATGTAGTTGAGGCATCAAGTGAGGCAAGAAATCATTTCCTTATCACCCTCAGTCTAATGGTCAAGTTGAAGTTACTAATAGAGAACTAGAAAACATCTTGACCAAAACAATAGATGTTTCAAGGAAGAATTGGGTGCAGAAATTACAAGCAAGAGTTGGCTTACAATACAACTTGGAAAGCAAACCACATGATTTACTCCATATGAGCTGGTCTATGGGAAGAAGCCTATCTTTCCCATAGAGTATGAGATTCATACATTGAGGAAAACTTGCTGAAATAGGAATTGAATTGTCTGAGGCACATAAAGTCAAGAATTACCCAATTGAATGAATTGGATGAGATGAGATTAGAAGCATTACATCAAACTAAGGTAATCCAACATCAAAGGCAGTTGTGGCATGACCGACATATTAAAAAAGGAAGTTTCAAAAAGGAGAATGGGCTCTACTTTTTGACTCAAAATACAAAGGACTTTAAGGGAAAGTTACAAACAAGATGGATGGGCCCATATCAAATTGATGAAGTCTATAATAACAATATTGTGTAGCTTGTCCCAATTGATGGTGAAAGAAGAGTGATGTTGGTTAATGGTCATAGACTACGTTTATACCAGAAACCAACATCCAAAGAATAATTCAAGAGGATGTACAAGTCAATTCAGCTTCACTCTTAGTTCTTGGATGAGGTCTCCTTGTCCAAGTTAATTCAAAGTTAAATTGATTTTTGAAAATGAATAAATAGGGGATGGTTGAAAACCAAAAATGATGGCCATTCCTTCCAAAAATGGTTGAAAAAAAAAAAATTGTTCCTTCCAAAAAAAAAAAAAAAAAAAAATGGCTGAAAAAAACCTCAAAAAAATGGCGGTCACCTCATAATCATGCCATGAAGAATTGTACTAGAACAACATAAGAAAATCTAATGTTGATGGAATGTGAGACATGTGATAAGTGACAAGGTATGTGCCATCACTTCTTTTCAAGTATTAAAGGTTTAATTATGATGATGTTAATTGTTAGTCTTTTTCAAAGTGATGATTACCCACTTTTCATGACCTCTCACACTTCCCACACTTCCCACTTCTCGCACGTTCCCATTATTCTCCATTTCCTTTATCACTCCATCAAGTCAGTTACCCCTAACCAATTCACTTCTCTTTTCGTTTTTAGCCTTTGTAAACCACTTAAATCTCTATGCCTTCAACATTGTTCATTCATGTGCTCTTGTCATTTTCATTCCTGCGCCTTCAACATTGTCATTCCTACACCCATGTCCTTTTTCCTTGCCTTGACATTCATTCCTACCCCATGTCTTTTCATTCCTCTCCCATTGTCAATTCCATTGTCATTCTAGTTTCTACACCAAAATGGGTATCAGATCCACCATGAACCAACAAGCTCTGTTGAATTACTAACAAACTCCAAGTCCGTGGCAATATTTGAAAAGGGGATGGCTGGATTTCATGATTATGTATGAGGAATTCAACCCAAAGATGACAGAGGAATTTCTCCACCAACCTCGTTGAAGAGTATTCAGAGTAAAAGGTACAAAAATTCTATTCAATTCTTCCATTATCAGTGAAATTTCTGGTATTTCATAGAACAGAGACAATTGGTAAATTCTAGAACTCCTTATTTGAAATAATTAAGAGATTTTTGTGGGAAGAAAGGAGAAATTAGAACTAGTTTTTTTGATAACAAAGGAAAGGCAAAAGGCATAAAGCGAGCAAGTTTTCTTGAGCCATGGGCCGATGTTGCAAAGTGGGTTATTAGGTATTTTACCTGTGAAGGCCAGTATGAGATTATCCTTGGCCCTGTTTTAAGAATTCTCATCCACTTGCCATGGAGAGGCCAAGGAGAAGAACAAAATCAACCTCCCCCAATTCTTGTATGACTTTGTTTCTTCCTCCACCGAAAAATTTCATTGGGGCTCTGCATATTTGAAATTTTAGGGGTTAATCCACCTCATTTGCAAACATCATTTCATCAAGAAATGCAATGGGCTAAAAAAATGGCTTAAGTTTCAAAAGAAATATGCCATGGAGCTAAAGTGTACTCAAAACACAAAACCCTAGAACAATCCTTTGATTGAAGAAAGGCCAAAGAAGAAACTCAGGTCCTCCCAACCAACCCAAACTATAGTTGAACATCAAGTTGAGGATGTCCCCTCACTAGAAGACCAAGAGGCTGCAACCACAATTAGGGAACTGAACCAAACATCCCAAGCTTCTCCATCTACCTATTCACCGCATCCAAACCCTATTTTAGAGGAGGAGGTTATGGGAACCATGCCCATTACTGAGGACCCCCTATTGGCTGATAAAGGAAAAAGGCCTATGATTGAAGGTGAGCCTAGCTCACCCATTGATGAAGAAACTCTTACCCCTCAGGTTCTGGAAATTTCTAAAGTAGAATATGAACTACAACAAACAAGAGAGATGCTACAAAGTTTACAACTTGTCCTTCAAGGGAAGGATGAATGTATCTCCCAATTAAAAAAGAAAGGAATCAAATGATTCAACAACTCCAACAAACAGTGGAAGATAAAGATCAGATAATTCAACAACTCTAACAGTCATTGGAGGGAAAAGATCAGAAAATTTAGGAAATACAACACAAATAATAACCTAGCTGCTGAACTTTCAATGTTAAAAGCTGAAAGGAGAAAACAGAGCCCATAACCACCACAGACCAAATGTCTCAAACAGATTTTGTGTTTCCTCAAATTGTCATATTAAAAGGAATGGTCAAGTGGATGCAACACTGTTATGAGCTGAGGAAAGTGGCAGATGAAAATAAAGTATTAAAGGAAGAAAAGAAGGTCCTACAAGATAATATGGCAGTACTTTGCCATTTATATGAGAAAGCTCTTGCTATAGACCACCTTCAAACTTTTATGCCTTATTTTTGAAAGAACAATTTTACAAATGGAAAGTCTCTAGGGTTCACTCCACTGAATCTTTAGAGTTTGAAATTGATAGACAATTTATGGCCACATATTCAGTATCAGATATAGTTGAAGAATCTACTATGTGAATTCTATGTTCACAAATTTCTATTACTTGAGCAAGTAGAGATCCCAATCAACCTATATAGCAAAAAAAGATCATTATCTCCACACTAAGACACCAAACAATTTGGAGGGATCAAAGAGGAGATTTCACAAGGAAGAAACCAATGCAGCCTCCTAATGAGGCATGATCTTCCAGCTCTGAGAGGTTCTTACGAAGATATCTAGCCCAAATACATTGTCTTCAACTAGTGGACAAATATAAAACAACATTTCCACATGTGTATCAAATTTCAGGGCCTATGTGTTGCCAAATTTTAATATGACATTCTTTTCTTTCCAAAAGAGATATGAATTATTCCCAAAAATCTAAAAAAGAAAGAGGTTATGTCTCCAACTAACCTCCGGTGGTCAGTGAGAAGAGCCAAGGAGATATGCAAAATCATGTTGGACATGCGGAGAATTGGGTAGGCATGAGGTTCAGACACCCATAATAGCACCAATTCCAAGATGGAATAATAATCAAGATCAACTAGTTGCGAGTTATACCAAATGGAAAGACACAATGATTGAATTTTGTGGATTCAACAATCCAAAAGTAGAAACATGGACTACTTTTACTAACTAATGAATATAATTGTACAAGGATTGTGGAATCCTTAAATAGAAATGGTTGAATCTATAGTAGAGGACCTACTAATCCTAAGTCTAGGGGAGTGATGAGCCTTGAAAATTCCCATTCCAAACCTCATTTTTGTATCATCATTTTGTATTAAACTAATATTAGCATTGTTGTAAATAATACTCTTATATACTTAAAGAAAGTTTTTGTGCATAAATCTTGTTCATTTTCATCTTTCATATGCTTCTTTGGATGGGTTGATATAGATTGATTTTTGCATGCTAACAAGTGTGAATGAAATACCTTTTATAATCCTAGCATGACTCACATAAATCTTAGCGCAAGACTCACATAAAGCTTAGCGCATGACTCACATAAAGCCCAGGGTAGGACTCTCATGGAGCAAGACTCACTTAGGAGTGTAGGAATTGCATTATGAAGCACATCTTACACAACACAACAAGAACTTATCCAATCAACATATGAGTTGCATAATTCAAGGAGCACCTAATTTGTATCAGCATCTAGTCAGCACGTGACTTGCACAATTAGTGGAACACCTAATTAGCATCAATTTAGTTGGAAACTTGGATTATGTGGTTGGAATTGTCTTTGTAAACAAATAGATTATCTCTTCAAACAAGAGTAAACTGGAAGCCACCACTATGTGAAGAACACAAGTACTTGAGTTGTTTCAACTCTAGTTATCTCCAAAGTATTAACATTGGGTGTTGTTAACAAGGACTCCACTTATACTTAAAAGGATAAATCTGATCAATAAGCTACATGCAATCATTACTTCGACCGTGTGACTACCAGTCATGATGTTGTTCTCGTTTAGATCTGTTAGTTAATTGTTTAGATAACTTTTGTATTATTGTTAAAATAACAAGTCCTCTAGAAGAGGAACTTGACTTCGCCTATTATAAAAGGTGCATGTATTAGGATTAGAAGGAGCCCAACATTTTGACAAAAAAGGATTGTATCAAACTATTATGGATAAATAAAAGGGCATGATTCTGAGTTCAATTTTGTTTGTGTAACTAAAACATTGTAACCGGATCAGAGGTAAGGAGGAAGGGCCACTCCTCCCCAATGTGAAGGGAAGTATTAGATGTTTGTTTAAATTTCTGATTGTTTAGCAGTTGATTACTTTCAGGCATTACAACATTTACAACATTTAAGCTTGTCAATCTGTTTCAGTACGCTTTAAGTCTTTTAATTCATAGACTTAGGAATCTCTTTTTATTTCATCAAGTTTTGATTAGGTATAACAGGTTCTTAAGATAGTAGTGATTAAATCTTTTAATTAATTTAGATACATGCTTAATGCAATTTCAACCATGTTTTGTTGCAAACAACCTTAGACACCACCTTGGTATTGACAATTATTGAATGATTAAAATACAAGTATCAACGATGCTCGTCAATAACCAAATATTTGGCTTCCCAAGACTCTTTTGAGTCTCCTTTGCTCAAACATTCACATCAAAATCACCATCGAAAAGATTTCATGTGCACGATTGTCAACTATTTTTCAGGAGCATGAGTTTAATCACTTGTTCTCCCGATAATGGGGCTTGATTATGGGTTCATTATTGTACTTTGTGTTCTCCCCATTTCCCGACACTTCACCATTTAATAGTAGGTGTGCCATTGTATGCTCTATATCATGGTCAATATCTTGTATGTAGTAATAATATTCTTGAGTTCGGGCATGCTTTACAATAGATCAACTACTTTTATAGGTAGAATAGTATGCAAGACTTGCCTTGCAATTGCTTTTCCCGACTCAAGTTTGCTCTTCACCGCACTTGTGTGTTAATGTGATTTTCGTCATTCTTCAACGATGACCTTGTTTCACAAGTCTTTCCTTCTTTGTTCTCGGGTAATAGGAGATAGCTTTCTTTTTGTACCTTGGTGATTGCGTTAACTTGTGGTTGGCTACGTCGATCATATTGATGTTCACTTGCTTTGGATAGTTGGCATCACTTTGATCCTCAAGCCCACATCATCTATAAAGGATCCTAGAGTTATTTTGAACTGTGGAGCATTCTCTTTGTAATGTCCCCTTTTTCAAACTAGTTCGCTTTGGAGACTTCTATCCCATTCCACTTCGTGCGGGTAAAAAGAAGTGAACAAGGGAAGTGTGATGTTTTTCAGTCTTTTTCGTGAGCATTTGCATTCTTCTTTCATAGTTTCTCTTATAAGGTAGGTCGAGTTGGGTTGAAGAGGTGAAAAGCCTAAGATAAAGTTAAAAGCACACATCCTTATGAGGTCGGTTATGGGAGAAGACCCCGATTGATTTTGCGCCACCAAAAAAAAGATATAAAAGGGGTCACTTGGATTAATTTTGGGCATCTATCTTGTCAAAAAAATATACTGACATGGTTTTTGGGCTGATTGCTCAATAATTTTTCCATGGGGGTGAAAATCCTTTGGTGTGGCATACAAGTAGGACGAAACCCTTGTTCAAATTGAATAATGAAAGCTCTTCACTTGGTGGTTCCTAAGGGCTTCAGGAAAGTGATGTTGTTGGTTTTCAACTAGGGTTTGATAGAATGAGAGATTAAAGTTTCTACATCAATTTTGGATCTTCAACTAGGGTAGTGACTTGCTTGGAGGAGTTGAGTGCCTTCTAGGGCACATCTTGGCAATTAGAGCTGATATTCATCTTGCTCATAATTTTAAATGATGATTTTACACTTTTATGATATTGTTGGGGATTGGAATCTCCATTTCCAGCCCTTATTGTGAGCTGTATTTCTGCTGTCATTTATTTAATTACAGGTGGGTATAATTTTATAATTTGCACATGTTTTGGAGTACTTTAGCTTGGTTTTCATTCCATTGATTGAATATAATATTTAGGAGGATTTATACACCTATTTTAAGCTTGTTTGGAGGGTGTTTGATGCCCTAAAAGTGTAGATTTAGTTCGCTGCTAGGGTTTCATATATTTTCAGAACTACTGTTATAAAAATCAGATTACTCTCATTTGGGTTTGTGTTATTTCCCTTTTTCAGTTTCAGCCCTAGAAAGGGACATTACACTCTTGTGAAATGTCTCTACTCATTACACTTTCAACATCATACAATCGATCCTAGTGTTATTTTCAACTGTGGATAATCTCTTGTGAAATGTCTCCACTCATGACACTTTCGACATTGTATAATCGGCTGACCTTAGGATTCATAATGGATTCAACTACCACTTCCTCCTATATTATTTTGGCGTCTATTATTATTATTTTGGTTATGATATCCACCAGGATGCACTAAGAGGCACACCCTAATTCTTTTGAGGCATGGTTGGGGTAGTCGGTGGTGTCGATGGCTCCGCCTTATCTGAAAGAGTACTTGGGCACTTTATCTTCTTTAAGTTGATGCGGGTAATCTTTGACTATATGATCTATAATTCAGCACGTTTCACAGAGCATCTTTGGAAAATTTGAATTGTTATGACCTTTGTTTGTAGTCTTTACACCAAAGGTCCTTTTTGTAATGTTCCCTTTTTAAATTAAAGATGATTAATAATATTATTTAATTTGGGCTTGGTCATTTCTAATCCTTAGGCAACTTAATAATATTATTATTAATAAAATAAAAAGTATTTTTAAATAATTAAAAGTAAAATTAATGATTTAACTAAGTCGGCCGTATGTAACTTTATGTTATATTATAAGGCAACTTATAAAAGTGACTTTTAAAGTAAGTTGGCCACCAAAAATTAAAAGAAAGAGGAAAGAGAAGTTATAAAAGGAGGATGAAGGGGTTCATTTGGGGATCTATCATCTAGATTTTTAGGAAGTCGAGCACTTGTGCCTCTACTTTCAACCATTGAGGACAAAACCCTCATTAGTATCCTATTGGGAATGAAAACCCTCAATAGATTACAACAATTGAGGACAAAACCCTCAATTTCTGCATTGGTGGCTTCATTCGAGGTCACGATTGGACTTCAGTTTAGTATTTTAGGGCTGCATTGAGAAATTTCAGTGCTAGGGCACCATTTCAGCAAGGGCTTCAAGAAAAGATTAGATTTGAAGAGTCTCAGGTGTGGAACAACCACACATTTCAATATTTGTGTTTTGCGAGGGTTTATTGATCGGTGTTTGGCCAATTTTAAATCCTCTCCTAGGGTAGCGAATTGCATAGAGGAGTTCACTGGTTTCTAGGGCACAACACTTCATTCTTTGTTGATATTTCAATTGCTCATAATTTCTAAGGTTGGTTGCATTTGTCGGATTGAATTTTGGGCCTTGGAATCACAACTTCCAGCCATTTTTGTAAGTGGGTTCGTTCTTATTGCTAATTTAATTCAATACACTACAACCGAGAGTTTTAAAACACATTTTGTAATGTCCCATTTTTCTAACTAGTTCATTTTGGAGACTTCTAGCCCATTCCACTTCTTGTGGGCAAGAAGGAAGTTAAGTAGGGAAGTGTTTGTTATGTTTTTCATTTTTTTCTCGTGAGTAGTTCACATTTCTTCTTTCATAGTTTCTCTTATAAGGCAGGTCGGCTGGGTTGAAGAGGTGAAAAGCCAAAGATAAAGTTAAAAGCAAACATCCTTATGAGGTCGGTTATGGGGGAAGACTCCCTAATTGATTTTGGCGCCACCAAAAGGATATAAAAGGGGTCGCTTGGACTCATTTTGGGCATCTATCTTGTCATAAAAATATACTTGCATGGTTTTGGGCTGATTGCTCAATTCCTTTCCACTAGGGGCGAAAATCCTTTGGTGTGGCATACAAGGAGGACGAAACCCTTGTTCAAATTGAAGAACAAAAACTCTTCAATTGGTGGTTCCTAAGGGCTTCAAGGAAAGTGATGTTGTTGGTTTTTAGCTAGGGTTTGATAGAAGGAGAGCTACTAAGGTTTCTACATCAATTTTGGACCCTCTCCTAGGGTAGCGACTTGTGTGGAGTTGAGTGCCTTCTAGGGCACATCTTGGCAATTGGAGTGATATTCATCTTCCTCATAATTTTAGAGGTTGATTTCACACTTTTATGATATTTTTGGGGATTGGAATCTCCATTTCCAGCCCTTATTGTGAGCTGTATTTCTGCTGTCATTTATTTAATTATAGCTGGGTATAATTTCATAATTTGCACATGTTTTGGAGTACTTTGGGTAGATGTTTATTCCATTGATTGAATATAATATTTAAGAGTATTTATACACCTATTTTCAACTTGTTTGGAGAGTGTTTGATGCCATAAAAGTGTATATTCAGTTCGCTGCTAGGATTTCATATATTTTCAAAACTGCTGGTATAAAATCAGATACCTTCATTTGGGTTTTTGCTATTTTCCTTTTTGTAGTTTCAGCCCTAGAAAGGGACATTACAGTGGTATTAGAGCTTCGATCTTCCCAACTTGAGGGTCTTCATGCTAGAAGGTGATAAAAGATACATTCATTATCAAAGGAGAGACAAGAAGAAATCAAATCAGCCGGTTGAAGAGCTTAGCATGGCCCACCAAGGTTCACAAGAGGCCAAAATCGATAGGCTCATTGAAGGGCAAGTAAGGTTGGCAAACACCATGGATTTGTTGGCCCTAACCCTACAAAAATTTCATGAACCAAGGCTCCAAAATGGTGAAGGTAGCTCATTCAGAGTTAATACTTCACAGCAGCCCCAAGGATTGACTTATGGATCAGCCAGAAGGCCTAATTTCCCTGATGGGAAGAAGCCATTTCAGAGATGGAAACAAGGCATTTAGTAGGGCATAATTGTAATGTCCCCAAATAGGACTCCTTGAACCCTTAGCAATTTTTGGTAATGCCAACACTCAAGTAACCCTTTTAATTCAATTTTATCATAATATAACCCTGCAGATCAGATTTCAAAGAGAATATGCAACTTTGGTTTCAATCGACACACCTATTAACACACCATAATTGATACTTCCTTTCTTCCAATGATGAAACACAGATTTTTTAAAGACACTATTCAGATTTTGGACTAATGATTAAGAGCATACAGAGTGTAGCTTGACTGCTACCAGGAATTTCAGAAATGGCGACTAGTTTTGGATATGAGACAGAATGCTGCATCTGAAGAGGACTGAGATCATACTGAAATTCCCTTTAAAGTGGCTAAAAATAATTTATGTGGGCTCCCAAAATTAGTACAAATGATAACCATGAAAAACAGACCTGGAATATTGCTCCAAACTTTGCAAAACAGTCAAGTGATAGGTCGCTTCACCAGATAAAAAACAATATAATGCTGCTACACTTTTATTGGTTGGACCCTTGATGCAATATTCATCAACAACTGCTGGGAATGATGGAGAAACTCGCTGCATTTGATTTGAAAAACCCTTACTCCAAATTATTACTAATACGGCTGGAAATACAAAATTTATCCTTGCTAGCTCAATGGAATTACAGGGTGGAAATTCCTCTATTTTTCAAAGAGGGTTTTCGTCCTCTTGAATATTTTAACAAGCACTAGGCTTAGATAAAATTCAGATTTGATAAACTGAGAATATGATATCCCTCTTCAAGTCGACCTCACCCTTATATAAGAGAAATGGCCCAAAAGGAACCTCCATAATCACCAATTACAAGTGGTGATTATCTCTAAACATAAGTCCCACAACTCTCATCTATCCAAGTCGCATTTTTGCCTAGGGGAATACAAAATAGTTTTGGGTCTATTTCCTTCTAGGCAGCCCATATATTCACTCCAAGACAAGTCGCCAATCATCCTAGGGAGGATACAAATATAATATTAGACCTATGCACCCATCTAGAGATTACAACAATTATTTATAAGTGCTTTAATATTTTCTTATATTTTCTTTTAGGCACTTATAAAAATTTATTGTGACTTAAGTCACCTTTGCACACACCCTTTGGCTGTCGGGTAGACAGAATGGGCCAAAGGTCTTCGATGCCATTATTTGAGAAAGAGGGACATTTCAGTCCTCCCTTCCCCAAATTGCTTGCCCACAAGCAATTTTGTACTTCTTTGTCTAAGTGCCTTGCACAATAGACAAAATACGCTGAAGTGTTTCAAAAGTCTAGCACCTGTACCTGTAAGATGAGACAAATTTTGCCACCAATTGCCTTTGACAATTGCTCATACACACATGGGAGTTTCCAAGGTAGTTCATAGGACAAATTACTAATTTCCTCATCTAAATCAGCATCTTTGGTGAAAGGAATCTGAATATGCTGCATATAGGGTATTAAATCATACCTTAGGATATTTCCATGGTCCACAAAAAACTGATTTTTGTCAAAGTCCAGCTGCTGCCCTGTTATTTCTCTTTCGATTTCAGCCTCTTCATGTGAAATCAGCTCCTCATTGAACTTTCCAATCATGCTATGGGCTGTCATTCTTGGAGGAACTCCCTTCCTCATACCTTGCAAAACAATGTCCTTGTCTTGCACCTTGAACTTTAGCTCCATGGTTTGATAATTTTGATGAAACTCACCCAAGGATTGGAGCCATTGAACACCAAGAACTAATTCTAATCCCCCAATGTCAACAATATAAAACTCATCACTAACCTCATGGCCTCCCATGGTGAATTGAAGTTTGGGAATTTTCTTGGTGCATGTGATTGTATGCCTATTTGCCATAATCACATCAAATCCTTGGAATTCTTCTGTTTGTAGGTCCAATCTAACAACCAAACTCCCATCAATGAAGTTATGTGTTGCTCCCCCATCAATCAAAATTGTGATCCTTTGCCCAAGAAGATCACCCCTTACATGGAATGCATAAAAACTAGGCAAAACGGTTAGTGTTGCTAAGGTAGCAATCTTTTCATCATCATTTGCTTTACCTTTTGGATCAGCATCATCATCATCTTCTTCTTCATCAATAACTTCAATATAATGAACGGAGCCCTTACCTTTGCAACGATGATTGGGTGTCCATGGTTCCTTGCAATCATAGCACAACCTCTTCCTCCTTAGCTCCCTTTTTCCTTGATTTCAGCCTTGTTTTTCTCCCATTCTAGTGCTCTAATGGGCTGCCCACCAACTGTTGCACCTTGCCTATCATTTTGGGGTGCTATAGGCTGCTCACATATGTTCTTTTGCTGTTGTAATGGTGTTGTTCGCTGCTGTAAATTTTTCCCTTTTGGCGTAGAGCTCTCTAAGTCAAGTGCCTTCTTAATAGCTCCTTGAAGAGAGGGAGGATTAAAGGCTTTGACAAGACCCTTTAATGGCTCTCCTAACATTTTAATAAACAGCAAAACAAATCTCTTTTCACTAATGTCAGGAACCATAATTGAAATTCTTTGGAAATAAAAATATACTTATCTATGGTGCCATCCTGTTTGAGTTGGGCAAGCTCCTGAAATACAAATCTGGATCCATCCGATCAAACCTCTCGAGTCAAGCATCTACTGAATTCTTCAAGGGAGGTGATAGAGCCATGTCCTTGAGTGATGATGCCATGATACCACCACTCATGTGCCACACCATCCAAATGTAGTGTTGCAAACTTAAGTGCTTCATCTTCATACATGGGATTTAAAGAAAGATAGGTATCTAATTTTTGCAACCATGATCTAGCAGAGCACTTATCTATACCATCAAATGAAGGGAGAGTTACCTTACCCAATCTTTGTTGAATGTCTCTCCGAGTGTCTCTTGATGGGCTCTTCTGCTTCTTCCTGTACCCTTGTTGTTCTTCAACTGGCAGAAGTCTCTAAAAGGTAGCATGTCTCTAACTTGGAGGCTAAGTTGCATGTACTCATCACCATATGCCTCTACATCATCCATATCATTTTGTGCCACTTCTTCAATTGGTTCCTCTCTTTGGAGAAACTTGGCTCTGAAAATTTGTTGAGTAGGCTTGGGAGAAATCCTCACCAGTCTGTTGAGCTTCCTTCTCCATTGTTAGTTGCTCCTTGATTGATGGCTGCCATATTCCCTTGTAGAACCATAGCCAACTGCCGAATGGAACTAGTGAATGTGTCACGTAGTTCCCTTTGGTTCTCCCTCATCGTTTGCTGCAACTCTCTCTCGAGAGTTTTGGTCATGACTTCATTCATATAGCTGAGAGTGTCATCTCGGAGGTGGTCTTTCACGTTCGTCCATTGTCTCTTTGGAGTCCCTCTTCTTTGATAGATTATGTGAGCTTTTGCTGATTGCATGCAATTCTGATTTCTGCATATTGCCCTCACAGGATGGGAGGAAATCCTTGCTCTGATACCACTGTAATGTCCCCAAATAGAACTCCTTAAACCCTTAGCAATTTTTAGTAATGCCAACACTCAAGTAACCCTTTTAATTCAATTTTATCATAATATAACCCTGCAGATCAGATTTCAAAGAGAATATGCAACTTTGGTTTCAATCGACACACCTATTAACACACCATAATTGATACTTCCTTTCTTCCAATGATGAAACACAGATTTTTAAAGACACTATTCAGATTTTGGACTAATGATTAAGAGCATACAGAGTGTAGCTCGACTGCTGCCAGGAGTTTCAGAAATGGCAACTAGTTTTGGATATGAGACATAGAATGCTGCAGCTGAAGAGGACTGAGATCATACTGAAATGCCTTTAAAGTGGCTAAAAATAATTTATGTGGGCTCCCAAAATTAGTACAAATGATAACCATGAAAAACAGACCTGGAATATTGCTCCAAACTTTGCAAAACAGTCCAATATAGGTCGCTTCACCAGATAAAAATAATATAATGCTGCTACACTTTTATTGGTTGGACCCTTGATGCAATATTCATCAACAACTGCTGGGAATGATGGAGAAACTCGCTGCATTTTGATTTGAAAAACCCTTACTCCAAATTATTACTAATACGGCTGGAAATACAAAATTTATCCTTGCTAGCTCAATGGAATTACCTGGGTAGAAATTCCTCTATTTTTCAAAGAGGGTTTTCGTCCTCTTGAATATTTTAACAAGCACCAGGCTTAGATAAAATTCAGATTTGATAAACTGAGAATATGATATCCCTCTTCAAGTCGACCTCTCCCTTATATAGGAGAAATGGCCCAAAAGGAACCTCCATAATCACCAATCACAAGTGGTGATTATCTCTAAACATAAGTCCCACAACTCTCATCTATCCAAGTCGCATTTTTGCCTAGGGGAATACAAAATAGTTTTGGGTCTATTTCCCTTCTAGGCAGCCCATATATTCACTCCAAGACAAGTTGCCAATCATCCTAGGGAGGATACAAATATAATATTAGACCTATGCACCCACCTAGAGATTACAACAATTATTTATAAGTGCATTTATTTATTAAGTCAAATAAATAATTATAAGTGCTTTAATATTTTCTTATATTTTCTTTTAGGCACTTATAAAAATTTATTGTGACTTAAGTCACCCTTGCACACACCCTTTGGCCATCGGGTAGACAGAATGGGCCAAAGGTCTTCGATGCCATTATTCGAGAAAGAGGGACATTTCAGTTATATTGTGGCCAACTATGAAGAATATAGGGCCCTTCCGAATGAGATCCGTGATGTTATTTCACTTGCTGAATTCATAGGGGTAAGCAAGGGAAGGTCAAGGCTGGAGCCTAGACCTAATGCGCCATAGAGGGACCTTCAAAATACTTTGGGAAGAATGGCATTCTCTACATTTGATGGTTCCAACAAGGGGACAGCCCGGGCTTGGATTCAAAAGTTGGATACCTATCTATCATTGAGGCCTATGACGGAGGATGATGCAATTAAATTTGCAACCCTTCATCTTGAAGGAATTGCACATGAGTGGTGGTTTCATGGATTAGTCACACAAGGGCACAATCTCATTCACTCATATGATGAGTTTTGTAGAAGACTCATTGGGAGATTTGATAGGGTGGATCTAGTTCACTTTCGGGAGTTAGCTCAATTGAAACAACAAGGCACAGTAGAAGACGTGTTATTGAATTTAAGTGGCTTTCTGTGATGATTACAAATGTGACAGAAAAGATTCTCATTGTTTTATTCATTGAGGGTTTGGTTGAACCACTCAAGGGTTTGGTGAGGGCATTTGACCCTTTGTCTCTCCAAGAGGCAATTAAGAAATCATTGGATCTTGAAGGTGCTGCTCCAAGGACAACAACAATCAACAGGCAGCCAAGGGCATTTTCGAATGGAGGACAGCCAAAGGGACTCTTGGGACAGCCAAGAACCACATCTTTGGACCAGCCAAAGAAGCCCTTTCAACGAGCACCAATCATTCACAAGGAGCTGTCCAAAACCAGCAAAGAAGGAGAAACAAGGAATGAGCTAAGAAGGAAGAATTTGTGCTTCTCTTGCAAGGATCCATGGTCTCCTGGTCATTGTTGCCTAGGTAAGGGTAATGTGCATTATATTGAGGTATTTTCAGATTGTGAAGAAGAAGTAGAAGCTTGTGTTGATGAGGCAAAGCAAAATCATGATCTGGAAAGTTTGGACAACACTCTTGCCACTTTGTCTAGTGCTCCTAGATACCATCCATTCCGGGTGAGAGGAGACCTACAAGGGAAAAGAGTCACGGTCTTGATTGATAGTGGAGCTACTCACAATTTCATTGATGAGAGCTTGGTGAAAAGATTAAAATTGAAGACTGAAAAGATTAAAATTGAAGGCTGAAAATTTCAAAGGGTTTAATGTTATGGTAGCAGATGGCTTCACTCTCCCATGCACAAGAAGGATACCGCAGCTCATGCTCTCTTTGGGAAGGCACAAAGTGAAGGATGATTTCTATGTCATTGGAATTGGTGAAACCGATTTGGTGTTAGGAGTTCAATGGCTACATTCATTGGGTGAATTTACCCAAAACTACCAAAGCATGGAGCTGAAATTCAAGGTGGATGACAAGGAGGTTGTGCTACAAGGTATGAAGAGTGGAACTCCTCAAGTTGTGACAGCCAAAAGCATGGAAAGAACCTTCAAGAGAGGGCAGGTTGCATGGGCAGCTCATTGCTTGGTAAGGTCTAATTCTTCTATTTCAATTCAACAATCTTATCATGAGGATATTCAGCCCATAATTGATAGGCATGCCAAAGTTTTCAATAACTTACCTCATGGGCTGCCACCGGATAGGGGATTTCAACATGTTATTGAGTTAGAACCGGGTACCAAACCGGTAATAACTACTCCCTACCACCACCCAAGGATCTACAAGGAAGAAATTGAAAGAACCATCAAAGAGCTGCTGGAAATGGGGCTTATTAGGCCTAGTTCCAGCCCATTTGCTTCTTCCGTAGTACTTGTTAAGAAGAAGGATGGTACCTTAAGGATGTGTGTGGACTACTAGTTGTTAAACAAGAGGAAAATCAAGAATAGGTACCCAATTCCAAGGATTGATGAGCTGATTGATGAATTACATGGGGCGGTTTTCTTCTCCAAGATTGATTTGAGATCCGGGTACCACCAAATCCGAGTAAGGGAGGAGGATGTTCACAAGACAGCCTTTAGGTGTCATTTTGGGCACTTTGAGTTTCTTGTCATGCCATTTGGGTTAACCAATGCCCCGACCACTTTCCAATCATGCATGAATCATATTTTTGGTAAGCATTTAAGAAAGTTTGTGCTAGTATTCTTTGATGATATTTTGGTGTATAATAAAACATGGGAGGAGCACCTCCAACACTTGGATAAGGTGCTGGAAATTTTACAACAGTCCTATGCAAAAGAATCCAAGTGTGAGTTTGGGATGACTGAAATTTTGTACTTGGGGCATGTTGTGAATGCACAAGGGGTTCATGTAGATCAACAAAAAATTCAGGCCATCTTGGATTGGCCACCACCAACCAACATATCACAGTTGAGAGGATTTTTGGGTTTATGTTGTTATTATAGGAGATTTGTGAAAGGGTTTTCACAACTTGTTGTTCCTTTGACTGATTTAACACGAAGGGAGCTTTCAGCTGGTCAAAAACAGCCCAAATAGCTTTTGATGAGCTGAAAAAGGTGATGTGTTCTTGCCCGGTACTTTTGTTCCAGATTTCTCTATTCCATTTATACTTGAATGTGATGCTTCGGGTGAAGGTATAGGGGCTGTTTTGATGCAAAATAAGCATCCCATTGCATATGAGAGCCGGAAACTCAAGGAGCATGAGAGGAATTTCTCCATCTATGACAAGGAAATGTTGGCCATCATGCATGCATTGATCAAATTCCAGCAATACTTGGTTTGTGGAAGGTTTGTGGTCAAAACCGACCATAATAGTTTGAGGTTCTTTCTTCATCAAAGGGAATTGAATGACTGCAACAAAAGTGGGTAAGTAAACTCCAAGCATATGATTTTGATATTGAATATGTCAAAGGGAAAAATAATGTGGTGGCGGATGCTTTGTCAAGGAAGCCACCTCCTTTCTCTCTTGATGATGTTGCCATACAAAATGGAAAGATGAAGGATACAGAAGTTTCAATTCAGCCAAGCTTGCAATTGCTTGAGGGCAAGCAATTTTGGGAAGGGAGGACTGTAATGTCCCATTTTTCAAACTAGTTCGTTTTGGAGACTTCTAGCCCATTCCACTTCCCATGGGCAAGAAGGAAGTGAACAGGGAAGTGTTTGTTATGTTTTTCAGTCTTTTTTGTGAGCATTTACATTCTTCTTTCATAGTTTCTCTTATAAGGTAGGTCGGCTGGGTTGAAGAGGTGAAAAGCCAAAAATAAAGTTAAAAGCAAACATCCTTATGAGGTCAAGCTATGGGGAAGACTCAATAATTGGTTTTAGTGCCACCAAAAGGGTATAAAAGGGGTCGCTTGGACTCATTTTGGGCATCTATCTTGTCATAAAAATATACTTGCATGGTTTTTGGGCTGATTGCTCAATTCCTTTCCACACACGGCTTAGAAATATTTCAAATGTGTTTCCAAGGTCAATGACGTACTAAGAATAATTTCCCAAAGTCAAGATATTGATTTGAGCAAAAATCGTCTCATACGGTTTGAAATTGGATCAAAAGGTTTGGTAATGATACTCTCCAAAGTAGTTGAAGCGACTAAGGTTCTCCAAAAGGATTTGAGAGAGACAGAGAGAGAGAGTTTACATTGATAAAGGGGTCATTAATGATGATAGAGAGGTGTAGATGTTTATTTCGCAACCACCACACTTCACATGCACTCTTTAGGACCTTCTCCAAGAAGAAATTTTTTAAACCTTTAGAGACTAGATATGCATTGTACTACATTCTCTTGGAGTGATGCTTGAGTTGCAAAGAGGCATTGCAAGTAATGGTCATGATAATGGTGGAATTATTGGCCCGATTCTACGTTAGTGCGGGAAGAAGGCAAAGGAGGTCATGAAGAGTAACATTTTTGGGTTGTGTTAGCATATGGATTTGCACGCATGCAAATGACATGCAACAAGTGTGGGAATGAAGTCCCTCAATGAAGGTGATGCTGCCTTTATTGAGAACCAAAACTGTATTTACATTTGTACATTCAAAATTGTATGTGGGGGGTGTTTTGGAACATCAATGGAAAAAAATGTGAATGCGGGAGATGAAGTGGAATGAAGGAAAGGAGTGGAATGGAATGAATCGAAAGAACATGCAAGAGTTAGGTAAACACAGAGCCTAATATTGCATGAAGAAGAAAGATGAATAACTAACACAAATAAAACGGAGTTTGAGTTAGCCAAACAAGAACGTGTAAAAGGGAACACACATGAGCAAGTAGATAATCAGAGTTTGATCACTGTGAACTAGAACAACCGATTAATAATGTTGACAATAAGATCAAAGATAATATTTGCATGCAAGATTCAAACACCTAACATCTAATGAACATAAGAACATCAAATGTTACAAGAGACAATGAATGAGACACAAAGTTCGTATTTCATTAACTCCAAAATGTTTTCACAAAAGAACATAAAGTTTCTTCCTGAAAACAAAGCTTGCACACAAAAGTATTTCTTCTCCTCTCTCAAAGTCACCTTTACAAATGAGCCCCTCACTTCCTTTTATAACCCAAAAGTTGGTTACAAAGTAGTTAGGGTTTTACATGATCATTAGATAAGGCACTTAAGTGACCTTTGACTTTTTCAACAACTTTATTAAAGACAACCCAAAAATAGAAATTACTTAAAATATCCACAGCTCGAAAACAAAAAAAACAACACCTTTTGAAATATACAATAATAACCAAAGATGCCTATCTCAAGCGTATGAGAAATGGACTCTCCCACTTCGTTAGATACCAAGAAAATTAACTCCCTGAACCGCTGGTGAAATTAGGATCTGCCGCTTTTGCCAGTTGAAAGGATCTAAACCTTCCCAAAGTTTCAAACATCTTTTCTTCTTCTAGAGGTTCACTTGGTCGAAGAATAGCCTCACAAAATACCTGCAATTCAAGAATTCTACTTGGCATATCATTTAAATTAACAATTTTGGATTGAGCGTTCTCAAATAAGTTCTTTAATTTGATGCACTTTGCTCCATTAAAGCCGACGAGAAGTTGTTGGCGGGAGTGTACATGTCCTTAAACAATTGTGAAAGTTCCTCTTCCACCTGCTCCAATGAATACCTTTGATTATGCTCATTTACGAGGTTACAAGGAATCTAAGCCATGAATTCTTGAATCAAGGAGAGTGAAGTGAAGGCTTCATTGCACATGTTTTCATAATGGATCATAGAATCCTTGAGAAGCGTCTTTCTTGATTTGAGATGCAGACACCAAAGAAAATGTGTCCCTCGATGTTCAAATTCGAGAATTTCTTCAATAGCTAAAATTGAAGATTCCATGCTTGTCATCTCCTGTAAACTGGGCAATATCTCATCCAAATTTGATATAGTAGAAACAAAAGTTTCTTTGAAAGAAAGAATTGGATCAAGATATGCACTGACATCATCATGAATCTTAACCACGGTCTTGATTGTCCCCTGGCCTAAAACGAGAATCTCTGAAAGCCAAGTTTTAGTGACATGGCCCAATGTGTTTATTTCTTTTGACAAATTGAGAGTATCTTCATCACGGGGCAGCGATCGCATCGTGCACGGGAAAGTGGATGATATGAGATTTATCAAATGTTGAACATATTCCACCAATTGATTCTTTTCGGCCTTGGTGTCCCCAGATTTCACCTTGAAATCTGAGACTACCCCATGTTAAAAATTTCATTCTTTTAAAATAATGGGTCATTTTGTGTTTTTATTGCCAGAAAGTTCCTGTATTGTGTCAAGATATTCCCAAGGAGCCATATTAGCCATTTTCGCCAAATACCCAGATGCCTAAAATTGTTATATTCATGTCGTCAGGATTTGCCTGCGGGAAATTTGTATTTAATTATTTTAAGCCCCGTTTGAGGCAATTTGTGCTCCGGTTTAACCCTGTTGTGATCGTACATATCATTATTCTAGTATACCAGTAGGGTTTTAACCAGGAATGAGTCCTAGGCTTTATTTGTAACTTCTGGCAACGTTTTGTGTTTTTGTGTTTTTCCGTTTCGTTTTCTGTGAAATTTCTCTGGATCAATTCCTTTGCCGGTTTGGCTTGATTCTTGGCCTGGAGTATTTGGAGATCACATACGCACGTTGTGCCAGAAGGAATTCGCCATCGGAGGTTTGGTTCTCTGGGAAAAGACGAAGTCGTGCACCAAAAAGCTTCTTCTGGGCTGGCCGCATTTTTGGAAAAAGAAGGTTTGAAGTGGATCATGGGATTTTGGAGGCAGCAGGCAGGTGGGAATTTTGTACCTGCCTAGCAGGGTACTTTTTCCCATGGAAGCAACGTCACTTAAGTCACAATGGGAAAATTAGAGGCACCGAGCAAAGGTAATTTCTTCCCCGCCTCAGGTAAAAATTCTCATTGTGAAATAAAAGAAAAATCACTTAAGTGAATCATGGGATTTTATTGCCTACCTTGTAGGGTAAATAATCCCATTATGAAAGTCAAACGACTTAAGTGAATCATGGGATTTTCAGGGCTGCCTTGCAGGATAAATAATCTCATTGACATCTGAATTTTAAAAATAGAAATTCTTTATTCTAAAAAGTGCGACCCACCTTGGGTGAATAATAAATGCATTAAATAAATATTTGTTAATATTTATTCACCCAATTTTGGCGCCCAGGCTTGTGGAAAAGTCAACAGAGGTAAATGGACAAAAGGAGGTTGAAAATAGACTGTTCTAAAATTAAATAAATAATATTTATTTAATGCAGCCCCTTTATGTCAAAAAGTGCGCCCCTTTTGGGAGATAAATAATACTTTTTTAAGTATTAAATGATTAAATTAATTCCTATTTTTAGTGGCTAAGGTCAAAGCATACTGTGAGGCTTGAGTGAAGTGGAAGCAGAAGTCTAAAATTAAATAAATTTATTTTATTTAATGGCAGCCGTAAGCATGCAGAAAATAGGTGCCCCATTTGAAGAGTGAAGCTTATTAATTAATTAATTGCCAATAATAGGAAAGACATTAATTAATTATAGAATCATAAGGATTATATAAGCAAGGCTGCCATAAGGATGAATTAATTAATTCACAGGCAGAGAAGTGCAGCCTAGAGGAAAAGTGTGCCCCATTTGAAGAGGATTTTTGCTCAAAAGGTGAAATTAATGCTTTGAAAGCTTCGAGAATTAGCGCATTGTTGTCAAGGAGGTTAATTTGTGTTTGGATAATTGTTTGCATAAGTGATACAGGTGCTCAGGTGAAGTTGGTAAAATTCATGCTTGCTTTGCATGCAAATAAAACATCAATTTTTGGGGCAGCAGGCTTGAATTATGCAAATTTTTATGATTAAAATCCATTGTTAATGGTCCGGTTGCCATCTTTGTCTGAATTAATTGCAGGGAATTCGTTATAGGTGCTTTACAAAAGAAAAGGAATTTAAATCAATGTCCAATACATTGAATATATCCTCCGAATCTGAAGAATTATCCAGATCTGCACTAGTTTTGAAGAATTACGGCCGAGTAAGAAGAAAAAGAATTGTTTAGACAAAGATTGCTCCAGCCATGGCAAAGCGGGATGAAAAAGAAAGCTCAGCAGCATCATACATTACTTCCAGATTTGCTGACATCATAGGCCCAGATCTAGATCCAGATCTCATAATTGCAAAAGCTTCCGGCACAAAGGCTTCATCCTCTTGTTTTGAACGCAGCCCGTGAAGAAGTCAGTGCATGGAAAATTCCTTCCAAGATCTTGTGCATGTGCTCCCAATCTTCTAGTTGAAGCCTTCATTGAAGTTGCATTCACCCGGAGTGCTTTCCAGAATTTTTAATTGCTCATATGCAATTAAAAATAAAAAAGATGAGTTATTTACGGCAAACATTGCATTGATGCATGTATGGAGAAGAATTACAAAAGCTTCAAGGATAAAAAGAAGACAAGGTGAAGGCAAAACTCCCGACGCTTCCAGATCCAAATTTCGCTCCCAGAGCCACCACTTGGTGAGAATCAAAGGCAAAAGAATCAGCTGCATGCAGAATATGAAAAAGGACAAGATTGCAGCTTTCCTCTTTCTTCTTCTTTCTCTTATTTCCTCCGACAAAGTAATTGAGCGATCAATTAAATTATAAAACTTAAGTGATTGGTTTAAAAGCCATTACTTGAAGAAGTCAACTACTTGGAGATAGGTGGTAGACATGAAAAATAGAAGGTTCTATTTTCAATTGCAAATCATGCATGTCATGCAAAGAGGAATTCCAAGAGGGAGATTGCCAGTTGTTTCCTTTCCGACTTCCACATGTGTCAGTTCAACTAAAAGCTTCCGACTTGTAATTGCCCCTCTACATTCTATAAGTAGAGGAAGAACCTTCGGGTTAAAGGGAGAATTTGTAAGCAACATTCTTGTGTTCCAGACTTTGTGCTGAAACCCCTGATAGCCACTTGAAGCAAAGGAATATAAAGGAGTAGGTTTTCGGAAAATTGTGTCACGGTGCAATTTGTTTCTAGCTTTCTATCTTAGATCTTCTAATAGACTTTGTGTTATTTTAGATCTAGATCTGAAGTGCCTTTGCTTATAATTATGTGCGTTGATATCTATTGGTTTCTTTTATGTGCATGCAATCAACTCTGTTATCTATTGATTGGGATGTACATCTTCCCATTTCTTCCCTGTGTTTTACTATTTTCTTCCTCTATAAATATTTCCTTTCTTAAACAATTTGCTTATTATCACTGTAGAACTATAGACTATGGTTCATGAGCTGAATAGTTAAAGTAAAACCCCATATAGATACTAGCATATTTTAATTGACAAATCTGACACGGAGCCTCACCGGTAAATGAGGGAGATTTATCTCATGACTGCCTAGGTTTTCAGCTATGTAGGAAATCTAGCCAATAGGCCTTAGTGAGAGTTTTGAGACTTGTATTTCTCAAGTCTCTTTAGCACGATATCAATTGAATCTCGAGCCATCGCCATGTCACTTTCTAATGTAGACCTCCCAAGCCCAAGTCTGGAAACTTCATAATCGGCAGGTGTCATAACATCACGCTCTTTATCAACTTATGGAATGGCAAGATCTGCAAATTTGTTTCCATCATTATCCACCATTATTCGAGAAAGCACCTTAGGCTTCTTTGGAATGATGTCGTTTGAAAGTTTGAAAAGGGCATCAAAATCAATGTCAATTGCCTTGACAACCCTCTTCCTTTTCTTAACCTTAGAATCAACCCAGGAAGGAGTATCATGCACTATTTCCGCATACAAAATCCTAGAGCTCGAATCAATATTCTCATTATTCTCGACATCATGAGATCTTGCTTGAATCCTATATACGACCTCGATTTGAGGAGAAACAACCTCAATAGCCACTTCTTTGATTATTCGGAGAATTTGGGAAATCCCTTCATGAACTACATACTCCAAATTGTTTAATATTTGAATTACACTCGCAGTTGATGCTTGTGCAAAACATGGTTGAGGTCGTTTGCCACGAGCTTCGAGTACTAATAACAATGCGGGTAGAAGAATCTCTACTTGAAGTAGAAAATCCGGACACATGCTCCCTTCCTTCTTGGGATTGGGATCTTTAGATCTTTCTCCTATGTCACGTTACTTGGCGAAATGGATTTTAGCAACCACTCCTTTCTTGCTTGTTGTGTATGATTGGATGGTACAGAGGTCAATCGAGAAGAGACTTTGGTCGAATGGAGACCCCCTCGTATTGGCAATTTTTGTGATCCCGAAACATAATCTGGAATTGATTGCAATTTGGCAAGTTCTCTGTCATACCAAGATATGCTTCTTTCAATAATTGGTTGATTCTTGCTATCAAGAGAAAATTCATCTCTTTTGGTCCAATCGATTCGAGGCAATGGGGTAAAAGCAACTGCATCATATGAGGGATCAATGACATCCTCATCATCATTTATGAATGAATCGGGAGGGCTCTTGATGCGGAAGGCCTTGATCTCGAGCACTATGGTAAAGTCTATCGAGAAAATGGTTTTGCCTTCAATTTTCACCCGCAAGCATGAAGCTGTTGCACGTTGATGTGACCTAGATTTGTATCGTGATGTTGTCATATCTTTGACTTAATGGAACCGGGAGGGATGATTCCTTGAAATTCATATTTCAGGGATGGATTTATTTGATTTCTCCACCGGCTTCCTCAATTTCCCTACAGATTTGTTAGATTTTTCAGCCTTTATGAATTTCACAGAAGAATGACTCAGGCATGCAAAACAACGCAAGCGGGGTCGGGTCTTAGTCTCTGAACCACCGTCAACACAAGAAAAATAAGGCTCGTTTAATTTTTATTATTATTTTAAAAATAATAATAATAATTGATCCCGAATTACAAATTTTTAAAATATCAATACAAACAAAAATATCGAGACTAAGCTCGAATTCCAGATCGAGCAAAATTCTAATAATATTTATTTTTAATTAAATTCTCCCGATTGCAATGGCTTCGTGCAGGATCAATTTTAATATTTTTAATCCACTATTTCTTTGCCTCACTTGATTCAAGTTGCTTCGGCATGGAAATTACTCTGATCTTCTAACAAATACTTTGAACTTGCAATTTTCTTGTGTTGGCGTTTGAACGTGTGATATTATTTAATAGCCCGAATTGCCTGGAGAGCTCTTGGTTTATGCAAATGCGTGAATAATAACTTTTTGCCTGAATACTTCTACGTTAAACTTCTGCCTCTTCAATGCGTGGTTTCTCCTTTGCCTTGGCGTGGAGCTTGGATTTGGACTGTTCTGGCTGCTCGCCTGCATGGGACTTTGGCTTTAGACTATCCTCCTTTTTTGCATAGACTAATGCATTGAAACTAATTTCATTGTTTTGCGTTGAAATTTAACTTGGATTGTTTGTTGTCCACGTGTAATTCCTTTCTTTCTCCCCCACGTGGTCTCCTGCTCCTTGCGTGAGTATTTTGCTGTCAAACTCCTACGTGGATTCCTCCTTCAGGCTGCGTGGGCTGTGCGTGATGGAAACATCCTCCTTAATCCTTTGCCTGCGTGAAATGTTCTTCTCTTCTCTTTGGCCAATGCGTGGGATTTGTAAACTGTCCCCTTCTGCTTTTTTGGACTGTCCTCTTCCTCTTCCTGCGTAGAATGTTTTAGACTATTCTCCCTCTATTCTTTTGGCTAATGTGTGGATTTTTTGTCTTTGTCTTCTACTTACACCTGCGTGGGACTGTGGACAGGTGCGTGGTCTTCTTGTATTTCTCAGGCATGGGAACTTGTTTTTGTTGTTTTTCTCCTTTAAAAACCTGCGCAGGTATTTGTATTCCCGCACGTGGCCTGTTCTGGTGGGTAATGATCTTTTCTTATGATTTTTGGATTGTTTGTTCCTTCAAAACTGCGTAGATATTTGTATCCTTGTTGTTTCAGAATCAAACTCTTTCACCAATGTGTGGGATGTGAAAAGCCAGTTTATGCCAGTCAATGCTTGATTTTTTTATAGCTATCTTCCTTCTTTAAAACCTGCGCAAATCATATGTTCTCTTCTTCCTGCTTCTGCGTGAAATGATTTCTTTGTCCTAGCTATATTTTTCTTTTGCATAAAACCTCTATGGCTGTCCTCTTGTATTTCTTCTTCATAATGGCGTTCGCAGTATTGTGGGATGTGATAAAATATTATGTTCTTTAGAAGAAGTGGGAAGCTTCGTACGACTCTTTCCAACGAGTTTGACGGAGGAAGTTATGAGGATTAATCCAACTTCCTCTCTTCCCGGGTAGTGGAATTAATTGCCAGGGGAAATGGGGAAAGCAACGGCCAATTGCCAACGGGAATGGCAAAGTGGGTTGGCAATCTCCTTTGGAAATTGGGAGATTTCTTGCCCATTTACCAATCCATGATTTGGCAATTGGTGGAGAAAATCCCACAAGCGGGAAATTAAAATAAGATTGCCAGGAAAGGGGAAATCCAGGTTTGGGAAGCCAATTTGGCATTCTGGAAGTTGGAAGCATAAGCTTACTTCCCCGGCAATAAAATAAAAATTTGTCGAATGAATTTTTCAATTAATATTTATTTAATTAAATACTCCCAAGTTATTTAAAAATTAATTTTATCAAACAAAGAGCAATTAATTAATTAAATATTAATTAATTAATTTTAATGTATTTTAATGCAATTTAAAGCCTGGCGGGAGGAGTTCTCGCCCAAAAAGGACGAAACGAAGACCGAAACGATCACAAAAAGGAGATGGTCGTCATGAGGGTGATAAACCATGCAAAGTAACACTTTTTAAAAAAATTCAAAATTTCCATTTTTAATAAATTTTGTGGAGTCAAAATTGGTTGATAACGGCTTGCTCTAATTGGGTAGGACTTTATGAACGCAGCAGAACGGACCCGCAGACCAAAATATTCATGAACATGATCTCAAAATGATGAGGCACAAAAATGGGGGACATAGGAGAGGAGACCGAAAAATAGGAAACAAACCAAAATCCTAATTACCTATGTACATACATGAGGAGCAACCCGTTTTCAATTTTGATAATGCTTAAGATATTGCCCACTGTAGGGCAAAGGCAAATGAGTTCCATCAGGATATGCCAAGTAATAGGTACTATCTCCACAGAAATGTCTTATTTTGAACGGGCCTAGCCACAACAAGTCAAACTTCCCATGCTTTCCTTTCGGTTCACGTCTTTTGTCCCAGAGAAGAACTAAGTCATTGATTTGAAATTGTCTCTCCCTAGTTTTCCTGTCAAACAATTTCTTTACCTTGGATTGATGTTCCTCGATCCTGTTTGCCACTTGACTTCTTTGTTCCTCGAGCTTGCTTAGGAACATGATCCTTTTATCTAATGCATTGGTGAAGCATTCATCATCAATTGCCTGAGCTAATTTTAATGCTGGTAACTCCAGTGTGACGAGAATTTGAGCATCGGTTCCATATAAAAGTTGAAATGGAGACATCCCGATTGCCCTTTTGGGAGTTATGCGGTCAGCCCACAATGCGTCATATAACTTTTTATGCCAAGTTCTTTGATTTTCTTCTACTAACTTGCACATAATAGTAATGATGTTTTTGTTATTGGATTTAGCTTGACCATTTCCTGAGGGTAGTAATCTGACGAATGAGACAAAGATATCCCATACCCATAACAAAAACCTATCATCTCTGCAAAAGAAAAATTTGAGGCATTGTCATGTCACGATCTTGTGTGGAATTCCATAACGAACCAATATATTTTCTTTGATGAAGTCACAAATTACTGCAGTAGATGTTTGTTTCACCGGTATAGCTTCTACCCACTTTGTAAAGTAGTCAGTGGTGGTGAGCACATGAGTATGACCAGCACTAGAATTAGGATTCAAAACCCCGATGAAATCTAAACCCCATTGTTGAAAGGGTTCTTCAATGACAACTGGCTTCAAAGGCAAAGCTGCCAACTTTGGTCTTCCAACAAATTGTTGACAAGCTTCGCATTTTGTCACCCATTTCTGAGCATCGGAAAACATAGTGGGCCAGTAATAATGTGCTCTTAGAATTTTATGGGTTGTTACTGGGCCAGAGAAATGACCGCCACAAGCATGATTGTGGAAAGCTTCCAACAATCTAGGTTGTTGCTCTTTATCAACACATCTGAGGAACATGCCATCAATTCCTTTCTTGAACAACGTGTTATCCCAAATGATGTACCTGACAACTCTTAGTTTGATAGCTCGTTTCTCCTTAGGCATCCGATTCTCTAAATACTCACCATATGTGAGGAAGTAGGCAATATCGAAATACCATTCATACGTGAGTGCCTTGAAAAACCATCGATGGTAATTTTCTTCAACTGGTTCTTCTTCGGAGTTATCTCGTGGTTCGTTCTCTGCGATGAGTTGGCAAAGTCCTCTTCCTCGAACCAACTTGGTAGGCTTGATATCCAAATCATATTCTTGGATCTTGGAGACCCAATTACCTCTTTTAGATCCTGGTTCTTGTTGTGTCAGCATTGATTTAACTGCGTGTGTGTGGAACTAGGACTTTGGTGTAAGAATTCAACACATAATACCTGAAGTGTTTCAGGGCTCTCACCACCGCTACGCATGCTCTCGAGGGAGTGTAATTGAGTTCATGTTTCTTGAATCCCGAACTCATGAATGCGATAGGAGATTCGATCCCCTCTTGATTGTGTTGAGTCAAAATGGTGGAGATTGTGTGCGGAGAAGCATAGCAATAAATTATAAAATCCTTTTTAAAATCGGGACACCAATGTAGGAGCTTTTGCAATAGCACCCTTGATTTGCTCAAATGCCTCTCTACCTTCCTTTGACCATTTGAAGGATTCCTTCCTTTCATCATATCAGCGATTTCTTTAGTCAGCTCGGAAAAATCTGGCACAAATCTTCTCAAAAAGTTCACCTTCCCAAAGAATGAGTGGACTCCAGGCTTACTTGTAGGCAAGGAAAGATTCTTGATAGCTTGAACACACTTTAGGATCGATCTTAGTTCCTTCCTTAGAAACAATATGACCTAGAAGTTTCCCTTCCGTAACTCCGAACACGGACTTTTTTGGATTTAAAGAAATCTTATGAAGTCTGCACCTTTGTAATATTTTCTCTAAATCTCTTATGTGATCTTCTCGTTTCTTTGAGAATATTGTCAAGTCATCTAGGTATATCACGATGATTCTGTCTTTATAATCTGCGAATGCCATATCCATAGCCCTTTGAAAAGTAGCGTCGGCATTAATCAAACCGAAAGGCATTCTTCTATACGCGAGAACGTTCCCGAGGGTAGTAAACGTGGTTTTATGTTGATCTTCTCTAGCCACTTCAATCGATTATAGCCGGAGAAACCATCTAGCATAGATAGCATTTTCGATCCGATTCTTGCTGCAGAAATATGGTCCATGATTTGGCGGTGGGTAGTTATCCTTGAAGGAAGCTTTGATTAAGATTGCGGAAATCCATGCAAATCCTAATTTCTCCATTTTTCTTGCGAACTGGTACAATATTAGCTATCCAGGTCGAATGTCGAATAGGAAACACTATTCGTGCATCTAGCATCTTTTGAACTTCATGAAATATTGTCCTTGCAATCTTGGGATTATATTGTCTTTGCTTTTGCCTAAATGGAACTGCACTAAGCTTCAAGGGTATGGCATGCTCCATTTCCCTGGGTTGGAAAGACTTCAAGTCTTCATATGAATAAGCCAAAACATCAGAATATTTGGTAAGGAGGCTTATGAATTTCCTGCGCTCCTCAGGTGAGCAACACTTACCAATATTGATCGGTGAGGTTTATCCTTGGTACCGATATTAACTTGCTCATAGTCGTCGAAAATTCGCGGTCTACCTGCTCTTTCTCTTTGATAAACCTATCATGTTTGTCAAAAAGTTCTTCAAGTGAAACCAATCCTTTGGGAATTTTATTTCCTTTGAGTTGAATGATGCCATCACCAAGATCTTCGTTCTCAACTCCTTCCTGAATGGGTGAGGTAGTTGATTCGCGAAATGCAAAATCACTTCCTTCAAAGTACAACTGTTCAAAATTCTCTCTTTTCCAAGAAGGCAATAATTTGTTGATCATCATTAAATACTTGCCAATTTTCTGCATTGTCAAGGACACTTGGCCTAAAAACCATTTCAATGGTGTATTTGTCTTGATCAAACTCTGAATGAGGAATCATTAATGAAGTTGAGACTGCTCTTTAGAGAATCCGCTTTGTCATTCTTTTCATGAGGGACAAATTTTATGGAAAAAGCATCGAAGACTTCTATTGCGTCCCACACTTTATTTCTGTAGTGTCTCAAACGATCATTCTTTACTTGGAACTGATTTCTTACCTGTTTCACGATCAATTCCGCATCCCCAAAGACTTCCAAATTTTTGATCCCTTTCTCCTCTACAACTTGAAGGCCAAGGATTAATGCCTCGTACTCTGCAGTGTTATTAGTATTTGAAAATTTGAGTTTGTAGGAAAAAGGAAATATTTTACCATTTGGAGATATGAGCACTACTCCTGCACCAGAGCCCGTCGAGCAACAACTTCCATCAACTCAAGAGTCCATATCTCATTGGAATCTTGGCAAGTGATCTCAGGGGTATGAATTTTTGCAGTCATCATATAGTTACCCATACTTGAGCCTTGGAAAAGGATTTGTGCGCGAGGATCTTCGGTTTTAGTTACCGTGAACTTTGCCTGAGCTTCTGGCATAAGCTTCTTCATTTCTCCATTGATAGGGATCATGGCGTGAGACCAATCCATTTGAATTTCTCCACCTAGATCTCTGCAAAATTTCCTGCTCAACATTCCATACGAGGCGGGAATATCAACAACTAAAATAGTTACCTTAACTCGCTTTTGAGGGAATTGGGCTAAAACCATTTGGGCGTCTTTAATCGCGATTAGAGGAACTTGCTTGGTTTCCATGGAGTAACATGATCCGAATGTTCTTGTACAAGTCAAACCAAGAGCATGTGCTACTTTTGCCGGCATCACATTATCCGAGGCTCCAGAGTCTATAATGCAATTACTTAATTTGCATCCGTTGATCAGAAAGGACACAAAGAAAGGTTCAATCTTTTCATTTGAAGGTGTAGTGGCCGCCACAATATTTTGAGTTTTCCCATCTTTGGGAGTTTTCAGAATTCCTTTGGAGGAATGAATAGTAGAGTCACCTTTGATAAACTGGACCAATTTCTCGAGCTGATCCTTATTGGACTTCAAGTACTCTGCCTGTGACATGGAAATTTTTGTTTTATTGATATGATCAATGATATCAAATTTAGGCAAAGTAACCGTACTTGAAGTCTCAGATATAAGTTCTTTCGAACTTGATGATGGCACACTTTTGACCTTTGCCTCGGGCTTGGTTGATACGGATGTGGAAGAAGAAACTTTCTTCGTAGTTGGTTTACCAACCGATTGATCTAACAAAGGCCCTCCTTTCTTTAAGATAGTTTTGACCTTTGAAACCTCAGTCACCTTGGACTCTTTAGGAGCCTCATTTGTCTTGGATTCTTTGGGAGTTTCCTTGGAAACCTCTTTATCTCCCGCCTTAGTGGTATCCTGCTCCTTTTTCTGAGAGCGCGTGAAGACAACAAAGGATTGACTATTCATATCTTCTATAATTTCTTCGTATTCATCTTCTTCCTCTGAACGATACTCAAAGAAATGATTATTACTTTCCCCCTCAGGATCTTCAACTTCAGGTTTAGATGTCTCAGAATCCGGCTCTTCCTCATCAACCTCGACGACTTCAACCTCATCATCACTTTCTTCAATGACATCACATTTTGAATTAGTTGCGGGAGCTGCTTCAATAGCAAGCCTCGTTGGAGCACCTGCAATCCTGGCTTTGTTGGGAACGTATCCTTTTCTTGGGATGTCTTTGTAAGGAGCAAGTTTACTACTTTGAGCAACTTGCTTTTTCAAAGCCAGCACATCATTAGCCAACTTAGTGAGTATAGTTTCTGAAGCGTTGGGGTTTCTTGACTCTTTCCTTTGAGGGAATTTTTCTTGAATTTTCCTGCCATGATTAAGTCATCTTCAATTTCTATGGCCAAAGATTGAGCAAGTTCCAAAGTAGCCACCCTAGCCCTTCTCAGCTGATAGCACACTTCTAGTTGTTGTGCGTTAATAAAGAAACATTTTTGTCCATCAAGGTTTGGACGAATCCCGGTGGGAACTTTGTTCACCATTTTGTTGAATTTAGCCACGAAATTCCTCATGGGTTCTGTTGGCTCTTTCTTTGCTTGAGATAGTTGGGCAAGAAGAGCATGTTCATCTTCTGCCATCTTGAATCGATTTTCAAACTTAGTTTTCATATCATTCCAATTTGTGATACATCCATTGGGCAGATGATGAAACCAATCTGCAGCAACATCATGTAATGTTTCGATGAAGAGACGAATAGCAACATCTTCATATTCTACTGACAAAACAGCACATGCAGCGAAAAGGTAGAAATATGGTCATCTGGTGACGTCTTCCCATCTCCGTCGAACTTGGGAAGAATCTTTCTTGATCCTCGTGGGAGTTCATGTCGAGCAGGTAAGGCCAATGGGCCTATGGCATTTCCCCATGGTACGTTGACTGCCATTTTGGGAAAGGTGGTATGCGAAGGTAAAACAACGTGAGCAAGGACAAGTGCTTGACTGGTGGTGATTCCTTCCTTGCTTGCTCTTTCAGGACTTGATGCAAGGCTTGCAGATCTACGAGGTGTGTTCTTCTTTGGAGGAGATAACTTGAAACCAAATTTTCCTTGAAAGTCAAAAGTGGGGTCAGATCGACCTTTAGCTTTTTCTCCTCGCGTAAACCTCTTTCCTTCCAGTTTGGAATCTTTATTGTGAAGGGATCACTGGCGTGTTTCGACCAGCTCTAGCCTTTTCTCTTCACTCTCTTTCTTGAGCTATTTGCACCTGAATAGCTCTAGCAAATCTCGCGGCTTTCTCTTCTTCGTTATCTAATACTGATGTGGCGAGATGAAAATGATAGTTATTCGTGCGCTTTTCCCAAATAGCTTGCCTCAAATCTGATGATATGTCTTCTTGATTATCTGCAAAAACAAGATTTGGTTGCAAGATAGGTGGGTTACCTATAATAGTCATACAACTTATTACCTTGGTGGAAGAGGACCACGTCGGTGAACAACGATCAACACGTGTCCAGGAGGTCTTCTGGCCACAAGTGCGGGTGCTCTTCTTCTAAGGTCTTCGATGTAGATTTCTCTGTCAATGGCTCTATCAACAGCCACAAATTGCTGCAAGCTTTCACGGTTTTCCCAAGCTACTTATTCGAAGGTGGGCAGCAATGTCTCCTTGGAAATCTTCGTCGGGCACAAGGTTCGGTTGAAGAACTGGAGCTTGTGCAGAGGGGATAGTCATAAAGATTTAACCAAGCATTGGTTAACGATTCTGAATCCCTAGTGAGTCACCAAAAATTGTTAGCATATGGATTTGCACATGCAAATGACATGCAACAGTGTGGGAACGAAGTCCCTCCTCAATGAAGGTGAGGCTGCCTTTATTGAAAACCAAAACTGTATTTACATCTATACATTCAAAATTGTATGTGGGGGGTGTTTTGGAACATCAATGGAAAGAAAAGTGAATGAGGGAGATGGAATGGAATGAAGGAAAGGAGTGGAATGGAATGAATGAAAGAACATGCAAGAGTTAGGTAAACACAGAGCCTAATATTGCATGAAGAAGAAAGACGAATAACTAACACAAATAAAACGGAGTTTGAGTTAGCCAAACAAGAACGTGTAAAGGGAACACACATGAGCAAGTAGATAATCAGAGCTTGATCACTGTGAACTAGAACAACCGATTAATAATGTTGACAATAAGATCAAAGATAATATTTGCATGCAAGATTCAAACACCTAACATCTAATGAACATAAGAACATCAAATGTTACAAGAGACAATGAATGAGACACAAAGTTCGTATTTCATTAACTCCAAAATGTTTTCACAAAAGAACACAAAGTTTCTTCTTGAAACAAAGCTTGCACACAAAAGTATTTCTTCTCCTCTCTCAAAGTCACCTTTACAAATGAGCCCCTCACTTCCTTTTATAACCCAAAAGTTGGTTACAAAGTAGTTAGGGTTTTACATGATCATTAAATAAGGCACTTAAGTGACCTTTGACTTTTTCAACAACTTTATTAAAGACAACCCAAAAATAGAAATTACTTAAAATATCCATAGTTTCCCGAAAACAAATAACAACACCTTTTAAAATATACAATAATAACTAGTGCCTTATCCATTGAAATGGGGTCCACCTATCTCAAGCGTATGAGAAATGGACTCTCCCACTTCGTTAGATACCAAGAAAATTAACTCCCTGAACCACCGGTGAAATTAGGATCTGCCGCTTTTGCCAGTTGAAAGGATCTAAACCTTCCCAAAGTTTCAAACATCTTTTCTTCTTCTGGAGGTTCACTTGGTCGAAGAATAGCCTCACAAAATACCTGCAATTCAAGAATTCTACTTGGCATATCATTTAAATTAACAATTTTGGATTGAGCGTTCTCAAATAAGTTCTTTAATTTGATGCACCGCTCCATTGAAACTGATGAGAAATTGTTGGCGGGAGTGTACATGTCCTTAAACAATTGTGAAAATTGCTCTTCCACTTGCTCCGATGAACACCTTTGATTATGCTCATTTACGAGGTTGCAAGGAATCTCAGCCATGAATTCTTGAATCAAGGAGAGTGAAGTGAAGGCTTCATTGCACATGCTTTCATAATGGATCATAGAATCCTCGAGAAGCGTCTTTCTTGATTTGAGATGCAGACACCAAAGAAAACGTGTCCCTCGATGTTCAAATTTGAGAATTCCTTCAATAGCTAAAACTGAAGATTCCATACTTGTCATCTCCTGTAAATTGGGCAATATCTCATCCAAATTTGATATAGTAGAAACAAAAGTTTCTTTGAAAGAAAGAATTGGATCAAGATATGCACTGACATCTTCATGAAGCTTAACCACGGTCTTGATCGTCCCTTGGCCTAAAACGAGAATCTCTGAAAGCCAAGTTTTAGTGACATGGCCCAATGTGTTTATTTCTTTTGACAAATTGAGAGTATCTTCATCTGGGGCAGCCACTGCATCAGTATGGGGAAAGTGGATGATATGGGATTTATCAAATGTTGAACATATTCCACCAATTGATTCTTTTCGGCCTTGAGCTGAGAGTTTTGAGACTTGTATTTCTCAAGTCTCTTTAGCACGATATCAATTGAATCTCGAGCCATCGCCATGTCACTTTCTAATGTAGACTTCCCAAGCCCAAGTCTGGAAACTTCATAGTCGGCAGGTGTCATAGCATCACGCTCTTTATCAACTTGTGGAATGGCAAGATCTGCAAATTTGTTTCCATCATTATCCACCATTATTCGAGAAAGCACCTTAGGCTTCTTAGGAATGGCGTCATTTGAAAGTTTGAAAAGGGCATCAAAATCAATGTCAATTGGCTTGAAACTCTCTTCCTTTTCTTAACCTCGGAATCAACCCAGGAAGGAGTATCATTCACTATTTCCGCATACAAAATCCTAGAGCTCAAATCAATATTCTCATTATTCTTGACATCATGAGATCCTGCTTGAATCCTATCTACGACCTCGATTTGAGGAGAAACAACCTCAATATCCACTTCTGATTATTCAGGAGATTTTGGGAAATCCCTTCATGAACTACATGCTCTCGAAGTGTTTGATATTTGAATTACACTTTTGAGTGGATGCTTGTTTGAAAACATGGTGAGGATCATTTTTGCCACTAGCTTAAGCACTATTAACAATGTGGGTAGAAGAATCTCTACTTGAAGTAGAAAATCCGGACACACGCTCTCTTCCTTCTTTGGGGTTGGGATCTTTAGATCTTTCTCCTCGTGACACATTACTTGGCGAAGTGGATTTTGGCAACCACTCCTTTCTTGCTTGTTGTGTATGATTGGATGGTACAGAGGTTGATCGAGAAGAGACTTTGGTCGAATGGAGGCCCCCTCGTATTGGCAATTTTTGTGATCCCGAAACATGATCTGGAATTGATTGCAATTTGGCAAGTTCTCTGTCATACCAAGATATGCTTCTTTCAATAATTGGTTGATTCTTGCTATCAAGAGAAAATTCATCTCTTTTGGTCCAGTCGATTCGAGGCAATGGGGTAAAAGCAACTGCATCATATGAGGGATCAATGACATCCTCATCATCATTTATGAATGAATCGGGAGGGCTCTTGATGCGGAAGGCCTTGATCTGAGCAAGTGTTAGGCGAGAGTACTCTCGTCTTCTTACCTCATGTTCGTCCAAACAAGCAGCCTAGAAATCTTCCATGGTAGGATTATGTTGATACTTTGCTCCCAGAATCTTTTGCATATATCCATTGATATCAAACTGGGCTCTCTTCACATATGGATGGATGGTTATGAGAGCGAACTCTTTTTCCATGAGTTGTGCACTGAAAAGATTTGGACATTGGTATTCCCCGATTTGAATTGGGAAATGAATTCCTGAACGGTGTTTGTCACTAAGAAGGCAGTGAACTTGGAATAATTGTCGCACCAGCTCCATTAATGCCCATCATCACTGACATACTTAGGAAGTTTCCACGGGGTACCAGTAAAGCCACTCACGCGAATGTAGGAAAAAGATGAAAATTGAATAAACCAGGTTCCCCATTGGGAAATGACACTCATGGCTTCTTTAGAAAACCTTTCCTCAGTATTCCGATTCAGGTTCCGGATCACGTGGAAGGTGAATGCATCGTTGACTCTTCTAAAATGGTGAGAACTATTTTTGAAGCTGAGTTGAGGGTAATAATGAAAAACACTATTTGATGGCCCCATGACTCCTCTCGTTTCAAGTCCCGAAAATAGCTTTCTTCTTGCTACCGCATAAGTCAGATACGATGTCATGTAGAAGCATCCAGTCATCTTAACTTCTATCAATTGTTTGTGAAGGGTGTTATTGATGATGGTGGCCCAATCCACAAACTCTTTCTTGGCTAGGATGATACAGATAAACTAATACATCCATGGGTGGAAAATCCTAGCAGAAGGTAGACCGAAAACTTCGACTTAGGAGAGTAATCATGTCCCGATTTCTTCCACGAACTCAACGCGGTACAGTTCTTTGGGAAGCCTATCAATTCGAGGTCTCTTGGTTACTAACCAGTTATTATTAACCATCTTGCTCCATCTCAGGGGTTCTTCATCCCAGAATTCTTGTGTTGACTGGCGAGTGATATCCGCATTCTCGGGAAAGTCGGGTATGCCGAGCAATTCCTCAATGTGCTCTAGTGTGATTAAGAGGAAAGGCTCACGATTATCTTTAAAAATTCCTCGTCTCTCAGGATCATAATGCTCCGTGTAAGCAATAACCAATTCCGGACACTGCACCGAGACAAGAAATGTTGTTGCTTGGGGTAGACCACTATGGTAAAGTCTATATGAGAAAATGGTTTTGCCTTCAGTTTTCACCCGCTCACAGAATTGTTGCACGTTGATGTGACCCAGATTTGTATCAGTGATGTTGTCATATGCTGACTTAATGGAACTGGGAGGGATAATTCCTTGAAATTCATACTTCAGGGCGGATTTGTTTGATTTCTCCATTGGCTTCCTCGATCTCCCTGCAGATTTGTTAGATTTTTCAGCCATTATGAATTTCACAAAAGAATGACTCAGGCACGCAAAACAACGCAAGTGGGGTCGGGTCTTAGTCTCCAAACCACCGTCAACACAAGAAAAATAAGGCTTGTTTAATTTTTATTATTATTATTATTTTAAAAATAATAATAATAATTGATCCCGAATTACAAATTTTTAAAATATCAACACAAACAAAAATATCGAGACTAAGCTCGAATTCTAGATCGAGCAAAATTATAATAATATTTATTTTTAATTAAATTCTCCCGATTGCAATGGCTTCGATGCAGGATCAATTTTAATATTTTTAATCCACGATTTCTTCACCTTGCTTGATTCAAGTTGCTTCGGCATGGAAATTACTCTGATCTTCTAACAAATACTTTGAACTTGCAATTTTCTTGTGTTGGCGTTTGAACGTGTGATATTATTTAATAGCCCGAATTGCCTGTGAGAGCTCTTGGTTTATGCAAATGCGTGAATAATAACTTTTTCCTGAATACTTCTACGTTAAACTTCTGCCTCTTCAATGCGTGGTTTCTCCTTTGCCTTGGCGTGGAGCTTGGATTTGGACTGTTCTGGCTGCTCGCCTGCATGGGACTTTAGCTTTAGACTATCCTCCTTTTGCATAGACTAATGCATTGAAACTAATTTCATTGTTTTGCGTTGAAATTTAACTTGGACTGTTTGCTGTCTGCGTGTAATTCCTCCTACAGCTGGGCATGGTGATTCCTTTCTTTCTCCCCCACGTGGTCTCCTGCTCCTTGCGTGAGTATTTTGCTGTCAAACTCCTGCGTGGATTCCTCCTTCAGGCTGCGTGGGCTGTGCGTGATGGAAACATCCTCCTTCTTAATCCTTTGCTTGCGTGAAATGTTCTTCTCTTCTCTTTGGCCAATGCGTGGGATTTGTAAACTGTCCCCTCTGCTTTTTGGACTGTCCTCTTCCTCTTCCTGCGTAGAATGTTTTAGACTATTCTCCCTCTATTCTTTTGGCTAATGTGTGGATTTTTGTCTTTGTCTTCTACTTACACCTGTGTGGGACTGTGGACAGGTGTGTGGTCTTCTTTATTTCTCAGGCGTGTGGAACTTGTTTTTGTTGTTTTTCTCCTTTAAAAACCTGCGCAGGTATTTGTATTTCCCCTCTTGGCCTGTTCTGTTGGGTAATGATCTTTTCTTATGATTTTTTTGGACTGTTTGTTCCTTCAAAAACTGCACAGATATTTGTATTCCTTGTTTCAGAATCAAACTCTTTCACCAATGCGTGGGATGTGAAAAGCCAGTTTATGCCAGTCAATGCATGATTTTTTTTTATAACTGTCTTCCTTCTTTAAAACTTGCGCAAATCATATGTTCTCTTCTTCCTGCTTCTGCGTGAAATGATTTCTTTGTCTTGGCTATATCTTTCTTTTGCATAAAACTTCTATGGCTGTCCTCTTGTATTTCTTCTTCACAATGGCGTTCACAGTATTGTGGGATGTGATAAAATATTATGTTCTTTAGAAGAAGAAGGAAAGCTTCGTACGACTCTTTCCAACGAGTTTGACGGCAGAAGTTATGAGGATTAATCCAACTTCCTCTCTTCCGGGTAGTGGAATTAATTGCCAGAGGGAAATGGGGAAAGCAACGGCCAATTGCCAACGGGAATGGCAAAGTGGGTTGCAATCTCTTTCCCCATGTGGAAATTGAGATTTCTTGCCCATTTGCCAATCCATGATTTGGCAATTGGTGAAGAAAATCCCACAAGCGGGAAATTAAAATAAGATTGCGAGAAAAGGGGAAATCCGGGTTCGGGAAGCCAATTTGGCATTCTGATTGGAAGCATAAGCTTACTTCCCCGGCAATAAAATAAAAATTTGTCGAATGAATTTTTCAATTAATATTTATTTAATTAAATACTCCCAAGTTATTTAAAAATTAATTTTATCAAACAAAGAGCAATTAATTAATTAATTTAATTAATTAATTTTAATGTATTTTAATGCAATTTAAACCTGGCGGGGAGGAGTTCTCGCCCGAAAAGGACGAAACGAAGACCGAAACGATCACAAAAAGGAGACGGTCGTCATGAGGGTGATAAACCATGCAAAGTAACACTTTTTAAAAAAAAAAAAATTCAAAATTTCCATTTTTTATTTTTTATTTTGATAAATTTTATAGATCATTGGCTGATACCAGGTTGATGCAAAATGTATGGGGACTCCATTGCTAATGCACCGCTACCCTTGAAGAGGTGTATGAGTGCATTGACAGTATGCTTGGCCAAATGAAGGCCGTTGTACAAAGAAAGACTCCACATTGCAATTCTACAATGAACATATTCAAGCAATAATTCATATGGCTGCCTATGCATTGAATCCAAAGTGGTACATACAAGGGCCTAATAGAGCTACCCCCTGCAGTATTATGAGGTGAAAAACGGGTTCATGAAACTCTTTAGAAGATGTACAATTCTACAGATGTTAGTATCATTCATATTAAGTGGTCAAAATTTGCCACTATTAGGGGATATCCAGAAGAGGCCAAGCTAGGTAGGGAGACAATGGCACAGGGGAACCCAATTCTGCAGTGGACAATGCATGGGCCTTTGACAACCACACTAGCCATTCATCTTTTGTCTCAGGTTTTTAGTTCAACTACTACTGAGAGGAATTGGTCTACTTATAGCTTCATCCACTCTATTAAGAGGAATAGGCTTACCTTTAGGAGAGCGGAGAAACATGTAGTTGTACATAGCGCCTTGCATCTTATTTACCGCAACATGCTTGTGTACAAGGATATTCCAGCAGCCCAATGGGATGAGTTAGAGGAGCCAACACAGGTCGGTGATGATGTAGCACAGACAAGGTTGGTTGGTATTGGTTTGGAGGATCTTTACCTCGAGAAGTCCAGCAATTCGAGTGATGAGGAGTTTGGCACAGACTTTGGGGATGATTAGAGGCATTGGGCCATTGGCCAATTGTATTTGAAATTTGAATGTAATCATCATTTTGATTACAAATTATGATATCAAAAATAAAATGAATTGCTCATATTTTATGCATTTCCATTTCCCGCTTTTCATATGGCATATCAGTGTCAATCAAAACATATTCGATACCCCCTAAAGTACAAGACAGCGTACAAAGTATAAACGGCTCTGGGAGGGAAGGACCCTTTATTTGTCATGCTACAAGTGACTAATTTATTTAATATAATGGGCAGTTCCAACAGTAAACAGAGAAATAAAGTTGCATCCCGTGCATATTGTGTTCTTTTCTGAATTCTAGATTTTCTGTATTGTTCAAAAGTAAAATGAATTTCTCATATTTATGTACTTCTATTGCTCCCTTTTCATATGGCATATCAGTTTCAAACGATCCATATTCCTCATTCATTTACTTACAGGTGTGGTATCCAGTGACTCCTGCGATGGGTAGAACCCAATTTGATGGTCCAGAATGCATTAAAGAGGCATGTTCTTACTCGATACTTAAATTTAACGAGCACATGTTCACAGATTCAACTAGCACATTTTAAGAGCACCATACGAGATTTATCTTTAAGGATTTTTTTTATGGTTTCCTAGATTAAAGGTGCTGAAAAATGCTTGTTGATTATCTTGATAGGTTGTCTCAAAACCTGAAAAAAGAATTCGATCACCGAGCTATTCTCAAGGCGCAATGCACTTGCAAAACCATATATTGATAAAACTTTTAATGCTGGGGCTTGTCAAGACCAATCAAATTTTCCGTGGATGACTCAAACATTGAAGATCGTAAAGCTCTGATTGCTGGGATTGCACCGGACAAAGAAGACACCAAGGAAATGTCGACTTCCATAGAAGAGTGCCGCTTCGAACAATGTGGTGCCAAAAGGTCCTTTGATAACATAGATAATGATTACCAGCTTGTTTCTCCAGAGGATCAGTCTGGAAAATCCGGATCATCCATGGATCCCTTGAAGGAATATAGCTCTCCCCATACTGATGTGCAAAAGAAAAAGAGCAAGAGCAGTGCGACAAGAGATGGACAGAAAACTTTATTTTCGTTTTTTGGAAAATGCTAGATCCTTGATTTTTGTTTTTACAAACCTTGCAAAATATATGTATGTGTAGCCTTAACCTCGTTAGGGGTGCAGGAAATCTCAAATAAACATGGGTAGGACGGATTTTTTTTTGCTTTCGTCTGATCTGATCAGAAGTGTATTATGCACCCTTACAGTTCAGTAATTATCGTGGTTTATAAGGATAGGATAGGATAGCACAGCTACTCTACCCGCTCAAATGTATATTTCTGTGATCTTATCTGCGATCTTTTTCCGTCAACTCAACTATGGGTTGTCACATTGGGCCTATGGAAATGCGTTATGTTTCCTTATTTTCAGGTAAATTCTGCATATTTTGGAATGCGTATGCAGATGCTCTCTGGCATAGCTAACATGTAGCATTTACAGGAATATTATAAATGCATTTTGTCAACTAATACAAACGCCACGATTACACTGGGTAAAATGGAATTTGTACATGGTACCTTTGTGGTTTTATTCGATGTTCTCGGCTAGACTTGATTGACATTGTGTGCCATGTCTTGGTTATCACTCTTTAGTTCGTTTATTCCTAAGATGATAATAACGTAGGCACCATTATCATTATAAAATGGCAGCAATAGAATGGTATTATAAATGCAATCTTTAGCTAGATTCAGTAATTATGCTGACAGGCATAGCCGCATAACTGTCATGTAACTAAGTGTGGAAATCCGGGTAAATTCTGGAGGGCAAAATAAATGCCAGAATCTGGAAATCTTAAAAACGTTTAGAAAAATCTGGTCTGTAATATATGTATATTATGTATTAACTTAATTTTTACATATTCAAAATTGACAAACACAATGAACTATTGTAATAACACAATATAAATTTATTTTATATTATTTAATATATAGGGTTGCTGGCTGTGTGTGTATATATATATATTACCTCCCCCTTAAATTAAGGCCAGGCTAGAAAATACGGATCCAACCAGATTTGGTGACTATGATAATTATCTTGTCAAACACGGACGGTGGGAAAGGAGGAAGGGAGCGGATTTAGGAGTGTGAGTGTAATAGTGTGAGATGTCAATAAAAATGCATAACCTTAAATTTAATGTTCATTTGATAGTCACACGAAAGTTTTTCTTCTTGGAGAAGACGAACGAAAAATCACGATATGTTAGGCAACATATGGTAGGGTTTGGAGCCCCTTTTATTTCCTAGATCAATTGAGGCAATGTAATGGAATCGATAATCAATGTGGTATGTGACAAATTCAAGATAGGTGCTTTGGGATTGATATCTCTTGTCGTTTTGTACATAGATGTATTCAAGAAATCTATACTAGCATATGGAGTTAGTCTACTCTTGTACACTAGATTATAAAGTACATCATATTCATTTTATGTTTAAGTTGGTGGCTTCGTGAGCAATTTAATAAGGTTATGTATTTTTGTGGGATTTTTAATCCCACATTGATAATAACTACATCGGAAGGTATTTACAATGGGAGCAAAGGTGTTTGGGGTTGATAATAGGATAAATGATCATGATCATGGGCTAGTGGTCATTGATGTCCAACATGTTTTTGACCCTTGATTTTGGTTGGTGCCATAAAAGAGGCCAAACTCCAATCGCATTGCATTAGTTTGTTAGGGAAAGCAATAGTTTTGTTGTTTTGTGCCATGTCAAGAACGTCATTGTAGAGAGTCATGCCAAACATGAAGGCCTTGCTCGAGGATGGAATATTGTTTAGGGGTTGTGTTAGATGTAAAGGCCATGTGCGATAACAACGATTCATTCGCAGACCTAGAGGAAATCAAAGCAGATGGGGCCAAGGGTGCGGATGAGGGTAATCGTGAAGTTGATTTTTCAAATGAGGCGGTCAAGTCCCATTGTGCTTTGCACTTAGGGCTTGCGTTTTGGACCCTACTCAAGGAAACTCGGGTGTATTATTACCACATAATTTGTGTCTCGAAAAAGTCCAAGCATTACAACATCTTAGAAAAATGCACTATTCCAAATGATTTAATTGTTTTTTCAAGTGAAGGGAAATATTTTGAACATTTCACATACAATGATGCACAAAGCTTTGAATCTATTAAGTATTATTATGTTAGGTACAAAGGTTTTCGATCCCAACAATCTTAACTCTATGGAGTTCACCAACATGTTCGCTTCATGGGTGAAGTGTTGGCCATTGTGTCTTAGTGTTGTCATTGATGTCAAAGCCATTGATGGAAAAGGGTATGTAGAGGTCATATGTGTCTCCATGAGGTGTTAGTCAAAGGTCAAACATGAAGGTTGATTGGTAGTGTCATGTTTGGTGAAGTTATATGGTGTTCTAGAGCATGGTGTAGTTTGCATGGTCATTGACGAGTCCTCTTAAATTAATTGAAGGTTGGTATGAGGACCATCATGGTTGGAATGATTTGTTAAGAGTGTCCATGTGTCTGTATGAGGTTAATTTGGTTAGTTCATGGTTTGTCATGGTGTGAAGCGGTCATTCTATACATATTCCCGATCCTAGAGAATGCGTAATGAGTTGGAGGTATGAGTTTTGGAGTTGATCGACCTTATCCAAGCATGGTAGTAGCATGATGATAGTGTATGTGACATGTATGATGAGTTTTATATGAGTTTTTAGAGGTTTGATACTATTTCATGGCCCTTGGGAGCAAGTAGGTGAAGACAAGGCAGGATAAGACGGGTAAGTTGTTGTGGCTAGAAAATTTTAGACATATTTGAGCTAGATAGTGAGTATGGAAACTTGGAGGACATTGTCATAATGCTTCATGACAAGTTTCAAGTCAAAGTGAAGAAGATTTTGCAAGATACATCATTTTTGGTAAAATTGGGTTTTCTAGAGTGTTTTTGTGTTAAAAATGAACCTTCTAGATGCTCGTTGTGAATTGTGTGTTTTGCATGGGACCCAGAGATTTTGGGGGATGTTTTTCCATTGAGCTAAGAAGATTTTCCAAGAAGAATGAGGTGGTTTGATTATCAAGTTTTTATGAACGATCGTTAAGAAGGTAAAGTTGTTTGAAACCCTAGTCAAACTCTAGTTCAAAAGTAACTTGGAGGATCTTCATTGTACTAGTCCAATTTTGATTGGTTTTACAAAAGTGATGATTGGAGGTTGTAGAGGACTCCAAATTTCTAGAAAGATATGGTAAAGCATGTGATAGTTTGTGGACCCCACTCAAATAGGCAAGTTTATGAAGATGTTTAGTTTGTGGCAAAGTCTTCCATTGAACCCAATGAATAAATCAACATTTTTTGGAGCATGGGAGTTGTACTAGATGTCCATGATGGTTTTAGGTCATGGTTGAGGTCCTAGAGGGCAAAGTGTGTCATATTTATGAAGATTGGTCTTTAGGCCTAAAAGGGTTGTTTTTGAGTAGTTTCAAATATTGACTTAGTTGAAGGCTTCCACTTGGAATTGGAAGGAAATGTAAGATATTCTGGAAAGTAGATACAAAGATATTTTCAATGGTATATGGTTTGTCTCTTGATGAGGTGTTTTGATAGGTGAACCAAATCGGTTTGAAAGAACAAGTTTGATTGTTTCAAGACAGATTTGCCTTGGGCCGAGACGATTGATGTAGAAGTCTCATGTTTTGGCTTAGTTGATGCTTGCTATCTATTGCAGAGAGAAGATGGATAAATTTTGCTCCTAGTTAAGGCATTTAGAGGTTTTGAAAGTGAGAGAAATGGTGGAAACCAGTTGAGTTTCCAAAATTGCTTTCTAGGCAGCTCAGTTTGGTGAAGAAGAAAGTAAGTGTGGTTTGCATTGTTGGATGTTTTATGAGGTCTAGCAAACATTGATGTGTTATAAAGGTTAATGGCTTTTCAATGAGTGGCTACATGACATAATTGAGGTGTTCTTGTGTGATCATGAGCTCTATAAGTAAAGATTCGTTCCTGGAAGTAGTTGTTTTGTGAAGGAAATGGTCCTTCTTAATAGAGTTATGAAGAATTTGATTGGTGCAAGTTAATTTGCGAGCATGTATGATGTTGTTATGATGCATTTTGACATGTGTGAGGCCTTTGGAGGCTTGACAAAGTGTGATGATGAGTTTGGAGGCCTTTGATGAACAAGGTGATGGGGTTTTGAGTCATTTTTGGCTTGTTCGGTTGTCTTAGAGCATGGCTGACCTATATGGGTCCATTTTATGAATTTGTATGAGTGTAATGTTATGTCTTAAAGTTGTAATGGTTGAGCTCTTTGATTTGGACTGACCTATGTTATGTTTTTGAATTGAGAAGCATATAAAAGTGTTTGTTTGGTTCATTTTTGAACTAGTTGTGCATGGAGGGAAAATGCGACCTAGGTGAGGAAGTGAAGGAGGATTAAGGGCTTTAAGATAGAATTGATGATGTGTGCAAAAATCAAGAAGGTTCAAGAGCATGTGTGTAAGGGCCAAATCATGTCATGAAATATCAAGATAGAGCGAGTTAAAGGAGAGAGAAGTTGAAGATGGTTTGATGTGTATGTGAGCTGAACTTGGATCACAATCAATTGTGGGATTAGCCTATTTTCAGTGATCATTCTTCTGCAAAATCTCTTATGATGAGTCATATTCATAGGAGTCTCTTGTGATTAATATCAACAAGGGTTTAGGGGTTGGTGCCTCACTAAAGAAATCTCTTGTGATGTGTAATATTCACTTGAGTCCTTTCTTTGTGTAATATAAGCAATAGTTTTTCGGTGGGTTTTCTTTCCCATGAGGGTTTCCCACTTACATCTTGTGTATATGTGTTCTCTCTCATGTGTTATGTTCATTTGAATGTATAATGTTGTTATCAGCTAATTTTGACTTCGCAAAATTAATAAACATGGAAATTTTGAAAATTTTCAAAAGTATTACTTTGCGCGATTTATCGCCCTCGTCGCGATCGTCTCATTTTTGTGATCATTCCGGTCTTCGTTTCATCCATTTCGGGCGAGAACTCCTCCCTCCAGGTCATAAACTACTTTTAATATTAATTAATTAATATTTAATTAATTTATTACCCTTTGTTTGATAAAATTAATTTTATTAAAATTTGGGGTTTTTAATTAAATAAATATTAATATAATAATTATTAAAAGTCAATCGACAAATTTTTATTTTAATTGTTGGGGAAAGTAAGCTTCCGCTTCCCATTGTCGGGGATGCCAAATTGGCTTCCCATACCCGGATTTCCCTTTCTGGCAAATTTATTTTAATTCCCCACTTGTGGGATTTCTTCCACTGATTGCCAATTCAATGGATTGGCAAACAGAAAAAAATCTCTCGATTTCCCACATGGGGAAATAAAATGGGGATTGCCAACCCGCCTTGCCATTTCCGTTGGCAAATGGTTGTTTATTTCCCACTTTCCCCTGGCAATTAATGCCACTACCCGAAGGAAGAGGAGTCGGTTATTTCAACAGGAAGGGGAAACGGTTACGGGGAAGCTTCTTTAATTCCCGTAACCATTTCCCCATGAGAGTAATTGAATTTTCAGTGAAAGGAGAGATCTTCCACGCATTGGAGATCATTTGAAAGGAGAATTCTCACGCTAAGACAAAGCAAAAGTATTCATCACGCACTCATCCAAGATCATTGGGCAACTGTCACGTGGGTTTTAAGAACCAAAGGGAAAGATTACATTGGTCACGCATTGGCCAAGGAGGGATAAACCAAAGCAAGGGAGGTAATACATGCAGGATCTCCATGCATTGGGAGAAGAAAGCAGGCCACACATGCATAAAAAGACAAACAAATTTTAGCAAAGAACAGTCCAAAGTTTTCAATGTATGAGCCAACATCAAAAGAAGTTTAAGGCAAAAACAACATCAATTACAATCCCCATGCATTCACCAAAGGAGACCACACATTCACCAAAAGATAGAAAAGTATTTTTAAAAAAGGTCAAGGATATAATCCACGCCAGGTTGAAGACAGAGTTTTCCATGCTAAAACCAAGAGCATCCACGTGAGATAAAGAGAGCAAAGTTTCCATGCACCAGTTTTAAAAGCATTTTCCAACGCAGGTCAAAGCACTCACCATACATTTTTCAGGGGAAAACATAGTCTAAAGCAAAGCAAGGATAAAACAATCCATAAACAATCTTCCACGCATTGAATGGAACAAGTTTAGCAAAGAGAAACAACAAGTTTTCACGCACAGGGAGAGTATTTCAATGCTAATTCAGTTTCACCCACACCAAATCCAAGCAAAGAAGATCTCCACATATTGGGAAATACACTTGGTTCACGCTGGTAAAGGATCAAAGAATTCACGCAGGTTTAAAAAAAAGTTTCAATGTATGCATCCTCCACGCAGCCAAAGACATAGTCCAACAAATTGTTTTCATGCATGCACCATATGTCCACACACTCGCAACTGTCAGGAAGGAGGAAAGCCCAAAGTATGCATTCATAAGTTCAAGAAATAGGCAACAAGGAGAATTTGCTCAGGCAAATTAAATAAAAAAATCGAATAATAAAATCGGAGATATATATATATATATATATATATATATATATATATATATATATATATATATATATATATATATATCATTATCGCAAAATCAATTTCAAGCCTATTCTCGGTGTGATATATTTAAAAAAACATTTTGTAATCGGACTAGTTATTATTATTATTATTATTTTAATAATAATAATAATAATAATAATAATAATAATAATATTAAAACAAATCATATTTTTCTTGCATTGATAGGAGTTTTGAGATTGAGACCCGACCCCATTTGCATTGTTTTACGTGCCTGAGTCATTTTTCTTGTAAAATTCATAATGGCTGAAAAATCTAATAAATCTGCAGGAAGATCAAGGAAGCCAGTGGAGAAATCGAATAAGTCCGCACTCAAGTATGAATTCCAAGGAATCATTCCTCCCAGTTCCATCAAGTTAGCATATGACAATATCACTCGATACAAATTTGGGTCACATCAATGTGCAACAATTCTGCGATCGGGTGAAAGCTGAAGGAAAAACCATATTCTCGGATAGGATTTACCATAGTGGTCTACCCCAATGGCATTTCTTGTCTCAATGCAGTGTCTAGAGCTAGTTATCGCTTGCACAAAGCATTATGATCCCGAGAGACGAGGAATTTTTAAAGATAATTGCGAGTCTTTCCTCTTAATCACACCAGAGCACATTGAGAATTGCTCATCATACCTAACTTCCCTGAGAATGCGGATATCACTCGAAATTCAGCACAAGAATTTTGGGATGAAGAACCCCTTAGGTGGAGCAAGATGGTTAATAACCAAGAGGCCTCGAGTTGACCGACTTCCTAAAGAGTTGTACTGCATTGAGTTCATGGAAGAAATCGAGGACATGATTACTCTCCTAAGTCAAGTTTTCGATTTACCCTCTGCTAGGATTTTCCACCCATGGATGTATCAGTTTATCTGTATCATCCTTGCCAAGAGAGAGTTTGTGGATTGGGCCACCATCATCAGTGATACCCTTCATAAACAATTGATCGAAGTGAAGATGATTGGATGCTTCTACATGACATCGTATCTAACTTACGTAGTGGCAAGAAGAAAGCTATTTTCGGGACTCAAAACAAGAGGAGTCATGGGTCCATCAAATAGTGTCTTCCATTATTATCCACAACTAAGTTTCAAAAATAGCTCTCATCATTTTAGAAGAGTTAACGATGCATTCACCTTCCACGTGATTCGGACCTGAATCGGAATGCAGAGGAAATATTTTCTAAAGAGGCCATGGATGTCATTTCCCAATGGGGAACATGGTTTATTCAATTTTCATCCTTTTCCTACATTCGTGTAAGCGGCTTTATGGGTACTCTATGGAAGCTTCCTAAGTACGTCAGTGACAGTGGGCATTAATGGAGCTTGCTCAACAATTATTCCAAGTTCAATTCATTTCCCAATCCAAATCGGGGAATACCAATGTCCAAATCTCTTCAGCGCACAACTCATGGAAAAAGAGTTTGCCCTCATCACTATTCATCCATATGTGAAGAGATCCCAATTTGATATCAATGGATATATGCAAAAGATTCTTAGAGCAAAGTATCAACATAACCCTACTATGGAAGATTTTTGGGCTGCCTGTTCAGACGAACATGAAGTAAGAAGATGAGAGTTTTCTCGCCTAACCCTTGCTCAAATCAAGGCCTTTCACATCAGAAACCCTCCAGATTCATTTGTAGATGATGATGGAGATGTTATTGGTCCTTCATATGATGTAGTTGCTTTTACCCCATTGCCACGAATTGATTGGACCAAAAGAGATGAATTTTCTCTTGATAGCAAGAATCAACCAATTCTCGAAAGAAGCATATCCTGGTATGAAAGAGAACTTGTCAAATTACAATCAATTCAAGATCATACCGCAGATCACAAAAATTACCAACTCAAGGAGGTCTCCAGTCAACCAAAGTTCCTTCTCAATCAACCTCTATGCCATCCGGTCATATGCAACAAGCAAGAAAGGAGTGGTTGCCAAAATCCGCTTCACCGAAGAATGTGTCACGAGGTGAAGAATCTAAGGGTCCTAGCCCTGCGAAGGAAGAGAGCATGTATCATGATTTTCCACTTCAAGTAGAGATTCTTCTACTCACATTACAAACAATCCTCACCATGCCTTGCACAAAAGTCTTCTCAAAGTGCGGTAGTCCAAATATCAAACACTTGAACCTACAGTTCATGAAGAGATTTCCCAAAATATCCAAAATGATCAGGAGGTAGATATCGAGGTTATTTCTCCAGAAATCGAGGTCATGGAAAGGATTCTTGTAGAATCTCATGATGTTGAGAATAATGAGAATGTTGCTTCGGGATCCAGGCTTCTGTATGCAGAAATAGTGAATGATACTCCTTTCTAGGTTGATTGTGAAATCAAGAAAAGGAAGAGGGTTGTCAAGGCAATTGACATTGACTTCGATGCCCTTTTCAAACTTTCAAATGATGTCATTCCCAAGAAGCCTAAAGTGCTTTCCCGAATAATGGTGGATAATGATGGAAACAAATTTACGGATCTTGCCATCCCACAAGTTGACAAGGAGCGTGATGCCATGACATCTGTTGATTATGAAGTTTCCAGACTTGGACTTGGGAAGTCCACATTGGAAAGTGACATGGCTTATGTATGCATAAATAGTGAATGATACTCCTTTGTGGATTGATTGTGAAATCAAGAAAAGGAAGAGGGTTGTCAAGGCAATTGACATTGACTTCGATGCCCTTTTCAAACTTTCAAATGACATCATTCCCAAGAAGCCTAAAGTGCTTTCCCGAATAATGATGGATAATGATGGAAACAAATTTGCGAGATATTTCCATCCCACAAGTTGACAAGGAGCATGATGCCATGACATCTGTTGATTATGAAGTTTCCAGACTTGGACTTGGGAAGTCCACATTGGAAAGTGACATGGTGATGGCCCGAGATTCAATTGATATCGTGCTAAAGAGACTTGAGAAATATAAGTCTTAGAACTCTCAGCTCAAGGCCGAAAAGAATCAATTGGTGGAATATGTTCAACATCTGATAAATCCCATATCATCCACTTTCCCAGTACCCAATGCAGTGGCTGCCCCTGATGAAGAAACTCTCAATTTATCAAAAGAAATAAACACACTAGGCCATGTCACTAAAACTTGGCTTTTAGAGATTCTCGTTTTAGGCCAAAAGACAATCAAAACAACAGTTAAGCTCCATGAAGATGTCAGTGCATATCTTGATCCAATTCTTTCTTTCAAGGAAATTTTTGTTTCTAACATATCAAATTTGGATGAGATATTGCCTAGTCTACAAGAGATGACAAGTATGGAGTCCTCAATTTTAGCCATTGAAGGAATTCTCGAATTTGAATGTTGAGGGACACGTTTTCTTTGGTGTTTGCATCTCAAATCAAGAAAGACACTTCTCGAGGATTATATGATCCATTATGAGAGCGTATGCAATGAAGCCTTCACTTCACTCGCCTTGATTCAAGAATTCATAGCTGAGATCCCTTACAACCTCGTAAATGAGCATAATCAAAGGTGTTCATCGGAACATGTGGAAGAGCAATTTTCACAATTGTTTAAGGACATGTATACTTTCGCCATCGATTTCTCTTCATCTTCAATGGAGCATTGCATCAAATTAAAGAACTTGTTTGAAAATGATCAATCACAGATGGTCAATATGAATGATATGTCGGGTAGGATCTTGAATTTCTGGTATTTTGTGAGGTTATTCTTCACCAAATGAACCTCCGAAGCGAGAAAAATGTTCAAACGTTGGGAAGGTTAAGATCTTTTCAATTGGCGAAAATGGTGGATTCTAATTTCACCGATGGTTCAAGGAGATAGTTTTGTTGGTATCTAACGAAGTGGGAGAGTCCATTTCTCATACGTTTGAGATAGGCAGACCCCATTTCAATGGATAAGGCACTGGTTATTGTCATATGTTTTAAAAGTGGAATTTTAAGAAAAGGATGTTGTTATTGAGTTTACTTTCGGAAAACTGTGGATAACTTAAGTGATTTCTATTTTTAGTTGTTTTTAATAAAGTTGGTTGAAAAAGTCAAAAGTCACTTAAGTGCCCTATTTAATGTTCATGTAAAACCCTAACTAATTTGTAACCAACTTTTGGGTTATAAAAGGAAGTCAGGGCTCATTTGTAAGGGTGACTTTGAGAGAGGAGAAGAAAATATTTTTGTATGCAAGCTTTACTTCAAAGAAAGAAACTTTGTGTTCTTTTGAGAAGACATTTTGGAGTTAATGAAATATGAACTTTTTGTCTCATTCGTTGTCTCTTATAGCATTTAATGTTCTTATGTTCATTAGATGTTAGCGTTTGAATTTTTCATGCAAATATCGTCTTTGATCTTATTGTCAACGTTATTAATTTGTTGTTCTAGTTCACAATGATCAAGCTCTGATTATCTACTTACACACGTGTGTTCCCTTTTACACATTCTTGTTTAGCTAACTCAAACTCTGTTTTATTTGTGTTAGTTATTCATCTTTCTTCTTCGTGCAATATTAGGCTCTGCTTTTACCTAACCCTTGCATGTTCTTTCAATTCATTCCATTCCACTCCTTTTCTTCATTCCATTCCATCTCCCTCATTCATTTTTCTTTCCATTGATGTTCCAAAACACCCCCCATTTACAATTTTGAATGTACATATGTAAATATAGTTTTGGTTTTCAATAAAGGAAGCCTCACCTTCATTAAGGAGGGACTTCGTTCCCACACTATTGCATGTCATTTGCATGTGCAAATCCATATGCTAACAGATGTACACTTGATAAGCTCTTATTGAATGTATATGATTGAATGGATGTAAATGGATGTTGCAAATAATGGTAAATGAAGTAAGAAATTTTTAGGACTGATTCACACCCCCTCTTAGTCCATTGTGCTTCCAACAATTGGTATCAGAGCTGGTCCTTATGAAGCAAGTTTGACAACTTGAAGGAGGTCCTCTTGGAACACAAGAAATGGGTAAGTTTTCAAATGTTGAGGCTGCATTAAGGATGAAGTATGAAGTTACAGAGTCCTTAGTACACAACTTACAAGATCATATCGACTGCATGGAGATGGAGCTTGGTTAGGCGATCAAGGGTTTAGAATCACAAGTTGAAAGAGTAACTAAAGCCCTAAAGGACATAGAAGAAGCTTCTTTTAAGTATGAAGAAAAGTTGAAAGCCCTAGAATATGATTTAGAAGGTGCATATAGCAGGTTGAAAATATATGAGAGGTTAGAAAAATCTCTGAAGCTCTTGATGGGATTTTAGAGGTCAAAGAGTTGTTATTGATAAGACAGGCCTAAGTTTCAAAGGAAAACAAAAGGAGAATGCTGAAGTAGTTGGACCAAGCACTCAATCTGATATGAAGGAGACAAACAAGAGTGATTTAAGAAGGTCTAACCCTGTTAGACAACCTAATGCAATGAGGTATGGTGTTTCTTTCCGTGGATATTGGTATGTTTGTCACAATTTTGGTCACAAAGGTAGAGATTGCAAAAGGTCTTCTAGGAATGGTGAAGCTCTCTTCAAAGGTGAATGTTACTCATGTTGTGAGTATGGTCACAAGGCTAAGGATTGTGGATGGAACCTTAGTGTATATGAGCCTAGAAGTTGGAAGGGTGTTGTGTGTTACAAGTGTCACAAATAGGGACACATTGCTAGATTTTATCACCAAGGTGAATCTCCAAGAGTCAATAACAAGTTTTAATCATTCAAAGGGAAAGAGAAGAAAGAGTTCAAGAGAAAAATCAGTACCAAGAATGAATATGAGATGGTCAATATTGTTCCTATGGTCAAGAAGGATGTTGATCAAGCCAAAGAGGTCAATAGAAGTGAGTGTCAGTCTGAAATGTAGAGCATGAAGTCTAAACCAATACAATTTTTCAAAGAAGAACCTAGTTCAAATCAAGGAGGTAAGTTTTCTTTAGTTGAAGAAGAAAGATATGAGGAAAGCCATATGTGTCTAACTGCCATCTAGACTCCACTTCATGAAAAGATGAAGAAGCTAGGTTTTTGGGACACCTCAAGAGTGATAAGGTATGGGCTGTGATCTTTATACATAAGGTCATTATTTAGTATTTCTTGTTGTTGATAGGTGCCTAAGTTTGTAAGGTCTCTTTAGGTGTATCTTTCATGTTGATCAAAGTCTTGAAGTTGTCTCATAAGGTCTTCTTATTAGCATGTGCTCTTAAATCATTCAAAAGTACCTTTCTTGTCCCATAAAAAGCTCGGACGAGGTCCGAGAATGTCAAGCAATGGGTTGTATAGAGTGAATCTTTCTCGGTCATGATTTCATCGGTCTCAAGTTGATCAAGTATATGAATTATGTGTGTTATGGTGTGTAAATGAAGAATAACATGTTGGGTACATGGTCTTTGTAAACACTATGGAGTTAAGTTGTAAGAGTGAGTCTTGGTTTGTGGATCAAGTTATCATAGTGATCCATTAGTGTGTTTGGGGTTCTTAACAAGATATGTGTGAGTCTTTGTTATTGAGTTGTCTTTTGTAGGCTCTATCATGAAGATTCAAATAAGGAAAAGGTATCTTAATTTCATGACCTTGAATAGGTTTGATTAGGACTATTAAAGTTCATCATGTCTTTATCATAAAAGTATGTGTCATCAACATGACTTTGTGGAATATGTTCAAAGTTGTCTCAATCATGTCATGGATATTATGAGTCTATCAAGTTGTGTCTCAAGTTGAAAGCATACCTTGGATTGAGTATGAAATTAAGGATGTCTATGCATTGAAGTTATTGTTTCAAGGTCAATGGTTTGTTTCATATGATGACTCGGTGGTCACAAATTGCTATGATGAGACCTTTATCCTAGGGGAAGTGATATTTTCTCGAAGAAAGATCTAATAAAAAGAAGATATGTCTAGTCTTTTGGAGTTTTATCTTGATTAATTCTATGTTGTGACGTGAGTAATTGTCAAAGTTGAGAGTTTTATGTTGGTTTGTATTTTGTCAAGATGATCACAATTCGGTGTGTCCTTGTGTAATACATCAATTGAAAGGTAATGATTCCATGAAAGTGAAAAAGCTTCGGTCAAAACATCTTCAAAATGTGTTGTACCATGTCAAAGGGGTTTGCGGCTCGGTGAAAGTAAAGTCATGATGGTCTAAGGTCTAGTTGAAATTGTGTCTCAAGCTGCATAGTTGAAAATGTCCCGAATCGGAATAATCATGATCATGAAATTCATGAAGAATGTATAATCTCAATTGCAAGTGCTTTGTGATAGGTTGAAGATCTGTTATTAGGTATTGTGATGATTTGGAAGTGCATCTTAAACAAAAGAAAGCTCACTTTGCGGGTCTATAGTCAAGGGGATATGGTCTCACGAGGAATCAAGGTAAGGATGATAACCCGAGAGAGAAATGATAGTGTACGAAGGTATGAAGATCTAAGAAATTTGTGCATTTTCCCATGGAGAATTTGGTCTCATGTTCATCAACGTGAAGTTTTCTCGTGTGTTGGAGAAAGACTTGAAAGAACAATGGTGGTTTAAGTTTGCAAATTTGGGCAAGCATGATCTTCAAAATAGATTCAGTCGAGAGCCTACCTTTAATGTTGATCCAATGGTTGATACCGGGGAGCTTGGATAGCTAGCTTAAGGAAGTAGTGTTTAAGAATACCATTTCATCAAGGTGTGCAAAGATCAAGGTATGACTCTAAGTTTTTCACTAAATGATTGTGTAGAAGGTCATTTTCCATCAAGATACCATGAGTTCATACTTTTAAAAGAAAGGTCATGATATCTTAAGTCTCAATAAGGCAGCAAAGGTGTGTTTTTCCTTGAAATGTGTCAAAGATCTATGTTCGCTATGTTAAGTTTATGATTGAGTGGAGTCAATGTAAAGAGGTCGTTGTTGAATCACAAGAAGTTTTTGGTTCATTATGATAAAGGAGAGAGCACTCTTGATAGATGATAAAGAGGTAAGCATTGAAAGGACTTTCAAGGTCTCCTAATAGGTTTGATTTGAGTCTATTCTCAAGAAGTATTTGTATATGAGAAGAGATCTCTTCTCTTTTGCAAATAATTCTTGGTTCCACTATCTGTTTGATGACATTGGAACAAGGTATGAGGTGTAAAATTTTAGCTTGAAGATGTCTTCAAATACATGGTAAAATGAAATATATCTTAGAAATATGATAAGTTGATTTAGTCTTGAATATCACATTTCTCACTATCAAGGTATGTCTTCCTTCATTATGACAAAGGTGTGTTTAGTGATTTAGTACATCATAGAAGGTATTCCTAGTTCATGAGAATGTTGATCATCATAGAGCCAAGCTACGGGATAATGGTATAGAGTGTGTGAAAGGGTCTTTGAAGCATGACCAAGTAAGTATGTGTTTGCTCCAAGAAGGTTATAACAAGATCAAAAGTTAATCGTAAGATGATCAAAGGAAGAGTATAGTGAAGTTGTCTCGGTCACGGGAGCTTTGAGTACATGAGAAGAAGAATACAATGTGTTTGAAGCATTCATGAAAATCAATATGTTCATCAAAATGTGACAAAGTGAAGCTTCAAGACATCATAATATCTGATGTGCCCATTTTTATTTTTATCATGAAGTTGAATACATTACTATAAGGACTTATGAGGCGATAGCTTGCATTTTGAGTGATTATTGATTCTTACCGATCACCGTGGAATGTTCTTATGCTACAAGAATGTGGATGCCTCTTGGAGTAGGGGAGCAAGTTTTTGCACTCAAGAATGTTGTTGTCTATTTTGCATCCGTTGCAAAAATAGAGCAACTTGTTCACTTGAGACTTTGAATAAGGACTATAGAGATGTTTAAGTGTCGCGGCTAAAGAGTGAATGCCATGGAGTAAAGCGTGTGCTCTGGTGAAGTCGTGGGAAAAGAGAAGGACCGATAAGGTCGAGTTGTGCCATAAAAGGACAAAAAGAGGCCACATATATTCTAACAAACCGAAATACATTGAAGCGAAAGTCATGGGTAAGAGCAAATCAAGAAGACCACGGATTAAGGGAAAAAAACCCACGAATGGTAACAAAATCCACACTACATTAAGTATCGCGGAGTGAAGAAGATGAAACCGCAGAGAGTCAAAAGCCACGCAAAGCTAAAAGAGAAAATCCACGTAACAAGGAGAACAACTAGTTTTCCGCGGGGAGTTGAAATTGATATTCATTTAGAATCTGATGATCGGATCTTTGTAAATCTCATGTTGTTGATGAAATCTTTTCCTCCTACATGGAGAAAGATCGAATTTTATGAATCAGGAAGGTGGTAGGTGGGGCATAATCAAGGGGAGACATTTTCAACACGTAAAAGATATACTCGAACTAATCAACCATCAAAATTAAATGAAGTATGGGCATCATTCCATCTTCAACAAGGTAAATGGCATGGGGAGGTGGAATTTTCAGAGATAATCAAATATTTTCAGAAAATTAAATGAAGGTGGTCGGTTGGTGGAAGGGGAATTCGAATTTCCCTCTCTTTTCTTCTTCTCTCCTTCTTTTGTTTTCTATATATTGTAAAGTGATGCCTTGTTTTAATGTTGGATACTTTGGGAATACAAGGGCATCATTTTATGTTGCACAAGTGTTCTAAGAGTCGCATGCCTTGGGCTATATCTCTATAAATGTTTTGCATCTTCCTCATGTATCGTGATGATCTATGCATGATCTTTAAGCAATAAAATCTTTGGTTTTGTGGCTCGTTTCAGCCTTAGCTATTGTTTTATTGCATTCTCTTGCCTCTTATTTATTTGCAGGTGTGTTGTATGTGTTATTTCAGAGGTCTGTGTCTATTGTGCATCGTGAAAGTGGAACTCTAAATGTAATTTTGATCTATGGCTTTCATTTTGGTCCTCCTCATCATCGTTCTCTCCCATTTTCACTCTTGCTTAAGTATTCATCCCCTTATTTTTGGTGTTATCACCTTCTCTAGTTTATGTTTATGTTTATGTTTTATGCATCTCCTTCTCACCTTGGTCCCTCAAAAAGTTAGAGTAGAGTTAAATAGTTTCATTTCAATTCCTAGGAGTAGTTTTGCGTTAGAAGTAAGTGGAGGAAGTCGGCATTATTTGAGGTCTATCTCGGTTCGATTCCCACAACTTAGAGCCACCCCATGTTGTCTCAAATTTCGAGTTGTATATGATTTGGGCATGGGTGCATATTTGAGCTCCAACAGTTTGCACTCCCAAAGGGGGAGTATTGAAATTAATATTTCCAGTTTTATCAAGTTTTGATGTGTAGCTTGGTGAGACTCTAGCCTTTGGAGGCTTTGCAGTAACACATATGGCGACTCCATTCAAAATATCAACTGGTTTCGGTAGTATTGGTGATTCAAGTGTCCCTGATTCATGAGAAGGATCCAAACATGGTCGAGAACAAGAGAAGAAGGCGTATTTGAGTGTTTGCAGTTATCCCTAGGAAGAGACATAAGAGGAAGACATATTCAAAGATCTCAAATCGAACTCTTTTAACACCTCCACGTGGTAGGCCTTTCTAACAGTCAACAAGAGTCCTCAGACCAATTAGAATGGATCATCTACAATAGCCGCCACCTCAAAATCCATTTGTAAATTTCACAAGCACCATTTGCTTGCCTTGAATGCCCAAAATCCTATTCTAGTAGTTTGCCTTAAAAAATATTCCATACTTTACTAGAGAAAATCACACTACTCCAGTTGACCACATTCAAGATATTGCAAATGTTTGTGTTATTCATGAAATTGCTTTGAGATGGATGTGGTAGTAAAACTTTTGGCTTCATCACTTAAAGGAAAAGGTTTACAATGGTTCAGAAGCCTAGGGGCGAAACAATTCAAAAATGGGATCAATTGTGCACAACCCTTTGTGACCAGTTTGGAGAAAGAATGACAATTTATCCCTTTTGGAGTAGTTAACTACAATCAAGAGAGAACCTAATGAGAAAATGGTGGATTTCAACTTCGATTCTAGAGAACTTGGGACAAAATTCCAACTCTTGTGAGACTTGCAGCTAGAAGGTGCCTTTCTTTACTTTTTAAAAGCTCTTAACTTTGATATATCTGTTATGATACAATATATTAGAGGAACAACTCTACCACTTCTGTGAAATTGTAGTCGAGATGAAAATAGTCTAATACAAGATGGGAAATTAGCTCCTAGACTACCCATGCCATTGTATTTGAACTACATGTTATCCAATTTCACACCCCCTGAAATTATACAACTAGCAAGCTTGCGTATGACAATTAGAGAAGGGGCCCACTTGGTAAAAAATGGAAATGTCCAAAATTCATCTAGGAGCATCACTAATCATGGAATGCACCCTCTTGAACATAAGAAATCCTCAAAACACATAGAATTCAATAAAGGGTTAAGGAGGTTGGAAAATTTACATTTTAGTCCTAGATGAGCTAACCAAGCTCACAACCAGCTACTCCCGACTCGGTGGGTTTCATTTTGTTCAACAAAAATCACTTGTGAGCACCGAACTAGTTGCAATGGGGTATCAAGCCCACAAAGCAAGCTATTTCAAGACTCCTTGAACCATGCATTGGGAAAATACGTTCCTTATCCCGACGAGTTGTTCTTCATGGAGCCGAGCTGAGTTAAGGGCCTTGGCAAGCTACTTTCAAACTTCAAAGTAGTGAGATGTAAAAAATCGACCTCCTAGATGCCTTAAAGAAAACCAAGTTGTTTTAGTAGTGTCCGGCCGATTTGTGCATTGCCATGGTAGGTCGATCTCTAAGGTCCCTAGAGAGTTATTTATATGAGGGACTCTGGGCAAGTTTTAAGTCTTAAAAGGAGCCGAGTCATGATTCATCACATCAAGGTGGAGCTCGGATTTGGTAACATACAGACAAACAATTTTAGTAGGTGTTGAGCATGATGGCTCACCGCAAGTTCGACTGTAGAATCTAGGATGTCACGTATAGTAAGCACATTCTATACACACCCGGACATACTCAAATATTGAAGCACAACTCAAGAAAAATGAGTCCAACTTGGATTCGCACAAAAATATGGGCAATCAATCACCAAACCTCGGTGTAGGATAAACCGAGCCCAAGACCTTATAGAATAAATCCAAAGTAAACGGACATACATCGAAGATGGCAGAGGGCCCAGTTTTGTTTGAAAAACAAAGAAAGAATTCAAAGGTAAAGAGCCGAGGGGTTGGGTTGTTTTGCAATGGCTCGGTGCAGGTTAAGGAGTTAACGCAAATGGTGAGGAATGTAAAAGGTTTGAGTTGGTTTTGAGCCCATCGAAGTTGGTTTGGAGGGTGCCGACTCTCTAAGCAAGGTGGTCAAGTTATTCCCAACCAGAGCCAAGCCGATAAAATCCTTTGCCAAACCATTAGGGTTTGCTTTTAGCTCGACTAGGACATGGAGACCGAGTCATTTCCAAAGAAATGGGCCAAGCTTGAAGTAGATCTCATCATTACACTATGAGCAAACCAATCCAGTCTTGAGGGTCGAGCACTTAATAGAATGGTGAGTTACATGGGCTCGAGCTCGAGTCAGCCGAGGTGAGAGTATGACGAGCTCGGAGATGTTACACTTAGCGAAAGCGGAGAACTACCGAGAGTATTGCGGCGAAAGTGGGAGTTCATGTCCTGGATGGCCCGATAAATTTGGGACACAAGGGCATTAAAAATCCAAACTTGCTGCGGTGAACGAAGTGTGGACATGTTGGAGTTTGGTGGCCCACACGACATGGGACATGCTTTGCAGAAAAAAACCTAAGATCGCCAAAGGAAAAAGGATTCGGTGGTGAGACAGATCAATGACCTTGTGGGGTCAACACGTTTAGGTAGAACCATCTCGGGTCCGATAAGGTTCACAAGAACTCATACGAGCATGGGGGTGCACTAGGCCCTCATTTTGGGCAATGTGGAGTTTGGTGACACAAATGGCACGGCCGCATGGCAGGTCAAGTTCTTATGCATAGAACAAATCCCGCATTACATTCAACAATGCAACGTGGTGGTCGGTGGATAAATGGGGCCACTAAGCTAACATGAAGTTAAGGCATGGGGATGTGGCGAGGCCAACTTGACCAAGGCTATAATATGATGCAAATTGTCATGCACGCGGAGGTGGGGTAGGTAACACTGCGCCGAGATGGACAAATTTGTATTGGTTCCGATATGAATTGAAAATGAAGGTCAACATTGTAAACGATGGGCTCGACACCAAAGGAAGAGCTCAAATAGGTAAGAAAAAGTGCTAGCTCGGATGAGTTGGTCGAGCCGGCCATTGTTTTAAATGCTCAAACACCAATACTCAACCCCTCCATAATGCAAGGTTTGGGAGCAATAAAAGAGGTGGGTCCACATTTTTAATGTCCCGATCAACTTAAAGATATGTAGAAACATTAAAAAGAGGAGAAATATTTAAAATGTCATTTCCAACAATGAAAATTAATTCTCGGTCTCGCGGTATAGAAGGAATGCATGGCTAACCAAAAATAGCCACCTCTACTAAAAAGTCATAACTTGAGCATTTCTCAATGGAATTGCACAAAATTGGTCTTGTTGGAATCGTGGTTTTGAGATATTTGCATAGAGATCAAGAAATTTAGATATTGGTGAATATTTGATGGTGAATTTTGCAGAAAATGAACCCAGTTCCAAACAGAGATACCTCTAGGTGGTTGGGGATGCAATTAATGGGCATGGGCATCATTTTCTTCAACTGCAGGTTATGGGACAACATGAGGGAGATTTTGCAAATCAAATATCATCATTTTCCCTCATTTATTGCAACTTTCAAGTGGTTGGAAAGAATATTTCGGGATTACTCTTCTCTTTCTTCTCAATTCTATAAATTGTAACATGGGGCTCATTTGTAAAGGAGTTAGTCATTTTTCCTTTCTTCCCCCTCTCTCTTTTTCTCTCATTGGGTTGAATATGGAGCTTCAAACCTCCTCTCCATGCTTTGTAATGGCATTCTCTTGCCTCTTTCCCACTAATGTTGTACTTGTGCAAACTTTAATGGAGTAATAGACTAAATGTTTTGTGATGCATTTTGTCCATCCTTTGCATGTTTTATTGTCTCTACTTGCCTCTCTTCATTGTAGGGTATACTATGCATACTTTTAATGTTTATTGCAGTTTTGGGAGTTGTGTTTGATGGGAAACAAATGGTGTTCTGTGTGAATCTATCTCTAGTTTGTGGTGCATCTTGTCCACCCTCTCTATTACTTACCTTTCTCCATTTCATGTAGTTGGATTATTTCTAGCACATCCTTTTCTTAGTGTACCACCTCTCTTAGTGTAGGTTTATTTTCATGCATCTCTCTCCCTATCTCCTTGGAAGGTTAGAATAGGATTAGGTAGTTTACTTACCTACATTAGGAGTAGTTTGTGGCAGGTAGATTTAGGAGCAAGAACTAACTTTCTCTAGAGAGCTATGCCATTTTCAAAGTCCCACACTTTAGGATAGCTCAATGTTACACAAATTACACATAATGTCCCATTCACATGATGGTCATTCGGGGTGTTGTACTTTTGTGATAAAAATTCTGGCATACTCGGTGGGACATCACAAAAGTTAGAGTTTCATCTTTCATAGGTGTTTCACATCAAGCAACAAATCATTAGCCAATGTTTGACCTTCACTTCTTGATACAATGATTATGGCATGCCTTGGTGGGACTACATTGAAGTCGGGATCATTAGTAGGTGTCAAGTTCAACATTGGAGAAACCTTCATTTCAATAGGTTGGTGTGTTCTTGTTGGAATTTCAGCTTTTGGAAGCATATGCAAACACATATGGTGACTCCATCTGGTTTAAACAACCCATTCTCTAAATTGCAAACCTTCTTTCCATCCATATCTATCCATTTTCCTTTCCATCTCTTTCATTTTCTTCCATTCTATGAAGTTGTGCAATCATGGCTTCATTCCCACAATGGAATTCACACTTATAGCAGTGCAATCAACCTCTAATGAGCTTCACAACTCCTCCAGATCAGTCTATGATCAAATTCAAAACCATTATGCTTACCCATATGAGCAATGTCAAAATCAGTTTGGCTATGGAGCTTATCAAGAGAAAGGGTATGCATATGGTGACAACAATTGCATGGAAAATAAGGATTTTTTGGAGCAAGTTAAAATAATGGAGGCTAAGAGGGTGCAATCTAGGGCTACAACACAGATGAAAGCATTCAAAATTGGCTACAGGGCACCTTGTCCATGGGAAGGCCCTTTTCTAAGACACTATAGCCCACAACAGAAGCTTGATTTCATGGTTGAGATGTTTCCCCAACTTGCACAGTGGACCAGGAGATAGAATCCTATGAGAAAAATGCAAGACAACCTTGTCAATGGGTAAGTCAAACACCAACTCCTTGTTCTTTTTTTCTCCTTCCCAAGCTTTATCATTTCAGCATTGTCAAGATTCAAGCCCATTGCATATTGCTCCCAGTGTTGAGTTCCTTTCTCCATCCTCTAACCTCCATATCCCACCTCAATTCTTCTAACCATTTCCCTTCCAAACAACTATCCCATCCAAAAAACAAGTAAGTTTTATTCCTTCCACCACCAATAATAGAAAAATTAGTTGTAACCCAACCCAACCCTCCTCCAAGTATTCTTGAGTCCATCTGGGGAAGAAAACAATCAAACAACCAGCCAAGGGAAACAAGAGAAAGAGCCCAAAAGAGAAGAAATGATAGAATTTGAAAGAATGAGGCTACAAAGTTCGAATATAAAAGATCCCTTTTTGGTGAAGTCTTTGGAGGAGGCCAAGGTTGAGAAGAATGGTGGTAAAAGATGATTTGGTTGCAATCGAGGCAAAGAAACAACAAAAGAAGATCAATCGATCAGTGTTCGAGTGTAGTGTCCATGAGGGCACTACATTTTAGGATGATCGTTGATCAACCATCGATTGAGGAAGAACAAAATCAACGAGAAAGAGGAGCATATGGAGGTGAGCACAAAAAATTTAGAGGCATTGAATCATGAGCCGGTTGCACAAAAATTGCATATCTCTCCCTAATTCAATCTCTCCAAAAATATAATTTTTTGGAAGAATTTGAATTCACTAGCTTCATGTTTGAAGAAGAAGAAGACCATGATGAAAAAATTGCATATTTGAAGGTCATCATGCGAGAGGAAGAAAATTTGGCACATCAGGACAATGAAGATCTTGATTGTTTATCCGATTTAGAGGAGTTTTTTGATGAGGAAAAACCCATGGAAATCATGACATTGGCTTCTCCATCACTTATCCTTCCACACCAAGAGGAATTTGATTTATCTATTTCCATGGAAGAAAACGTGCAAGAAATTTGCAATTTTCATTTTACAACATGCCTCTTGAATCAAAATTAGAGGATTTCAATCTTCTAAGTGTCATACAGAATAAAGAGGAAGGAAGAGAGCACTAAGATGTCATCCATTTCATACCATTCACCAAGGTGACACACTAGTTGTCTATAGATGTGCAAAAGGAAGAAAATCAAGTTGTATATAGTCATCTTTTCTAGGAAGGCTTGCAAGAAGACTTCCTTGTTGAAGTTGGAATTCAAAGGAAATTAAAATTCAAAGCAATGGGAAATCAATGAATTAGACCTTGCCCCATCAAATACTTGGCTTCATTGGAGTCAAGGGGGGAACCACAACCTATCACGATTGCTTCTAAGAATGAGGAAGAGCTTCAATGTGCCAAGGATCAACTACCATGCCTCTTGGGACCAAATGAACAATAGTTAGAAGAGGTATTTATCTTATTCTTAGTTGATACCTTGATGTATGGTGGAGTGGGAAATCAACATGCAGTCAATTTTTCACTCTCAAACACAACTATGCTTAGTTCTAAATCATCCACATGGCTGCCAATTGTGAGGAAGGGTAGCTACTTCTCATCACCAGTGGTAGGTTTTGTTTGAAGTTTTCCATTCCTTTGGTTAGTGTAGGGTAGGAGTAGGTTTTTTTAAGCATAAGAAGTGCTTGTGCACACTCTGCATGTCTTACTTGAGGCATGCATGATTTGTTCATTTGTATATAGCTTTCATCGTTCATTTTTGTCCAACTCCAGTAGTACAATGCACCATGCCCTTTAGTGTTGCGATAGGAAGCTCATAGTTACATGTAATAGTTGTAAACTTTAAATCAAAAAAATGTAGAGAAACTAAAATCAGTTAAGAAGGATATTTTAATGATTGCCTTCGAGAACAACCGTAGCTTTAGCATCCATATCTCTTACATGTAATCAAAGGATCAACCAACAATATATTTAGAACAGCTCTACCCAACGACATTCCAAGTAGCATGGCATAATGGAACATTCAGAAGAAGAAAGAAAATCAAATTTTAATAGAGTTCCATGATGTCCAAGCCGACCTTGTCAAGTGTTTTGCGAGATCGAAAAATTGATATTGAAGGATAGTTATAAGTGTTCATAATTCAACCTCATAGATCACAGTTGCGGGAATGGGTGAAATTCAAGTTTGAAGACAATTTTCTACTCTCACAAAACAAATTTCAAGATTTTCTTACAAGAGTTGGAAAATGCAAGAATCGAAAGGCGCTTCTTGATGCAAGCAACAACATCCCAAGCATTCCAAAGTCAAGGTTTTCAAAATTTTAAATCGAGTTCATGATGATCATGCAGAATCCATGCCCAATGGATAGCTACAAGTTGTTGGTCATACTTCATCTAGCAGTAAATTCTCTCGAAGTCACCAAAATTGTTATCCAATTTTACACCCCAGGTGAAATTGGACAACTAGAAATCTTGCATTGTGAAAATTCAAGAAAGGGGTCCACTTGGTAAAAAATGGCAAAGTCTAAAGAATTCATCTAGGAGCATCTCTAATCATGGCATAGGCCTCCTTGAGCACAAGAAATCCTAAAAACACATAGAATTCAATAAAGGGTTGAAGGATGTTGGAAAAGTTACATTTTAGTCCTAGATGAGCTAAGCGAGGTCATAACCAAGCTACTCCCAACTTAGCAGGTTCGAGTATGTTCAAGAAAATCACTTGTGAGCAGCTTTAGAATTGGTTGCAACATGGTATTAAGCCCACAAAACGAGCTATTTAAAGAATCCTCAAACCATGAATTGAGGCCAAGATTCTTTAGCCTTTCGAGTTGTAATTCATGGAGGCAAGTTGAGATGTAAAAAATTGACCTCCTTAGATGCCTTATAGAAAGTTGAGTTCTTTTAGTAGTCTTTGGGTCAAGTTGTGCGTTGTCATGGCGGGTTGAGCTCGAGGGCCCCTGGAGAGTTGTTTATATGAGGGGCTCGAGTGAGTTTTAAGTCTTAAAAGGAGTTGAGTCATGATTCATCACATTAAGGTGGAGCTCAAATTTGGTAATGTAGACAAGCGGTTTAATAGGTGTTGAGCACATTGGCTCACTATAGGTTCAATCAGTAGAAGCCATGTTGTCACATATAGTAAGAACATTCCACAGAGCACACGACATACTCAAATATTGAAGCACCACTCGGGTAAAACAACGATCCCAACTCGGATCCACATGAAAATATGGGCAATCAATCACCAAAACTGGTGGAGGATAAACCAAGCACAAGACTGACAAAAGAAAGCCAAAGTAAATGAGCATACAACAAAGATGGTGGAGGGCATGAGTTTGGTTTGAACAATAAAGAAAGAATTCAAAGGAAAACAACTTGATTCTGATGGGTTGGGTCATTTTGCAATGGCTTGGGCCACGAGATAAGGAATTAGCACAAATGGCGAGGATTGTAAAAGGGCTTGGGTTGCTTTTTTAGCCCATCAAGTTGGTTTAGAGGGTGTCATGCTCTAAACAAGGTGGTCGAGTTATTCCCAACCAGAGACGAGCCGATAAAATCCTTTCGCAAACCATTAGGGTTTGCTTTTAGCTCGATTAGGACATGGAGGTGAGTCGTTTCCAAAGAAATGGGCCAAGCTCGAAGTAGATCTCATTGTTTCACTATGAGGAAACCAATCCAGTCTTGAAGGTCCAAGCACTTAATAAAATGATGAGTTTCGGGGCTCGAGCCCAAGTCATTCGAGGCAAGAACACGAGGATCTCGGAGACGCTACACTTAGTGAAAGTGGAGAATGAATAGGGATATTGTGAGGAAAATAGGAGTTCACATCCGAGATGGCCTAGATGAATTTGGAACATGCAAGTGTTAAAAATTTGAACTCGCCGCGATGAGAAAAGTGTGGGCATGTCGGAGTTGAGCGGCCCACATGACACAAGACATTCGTGTAACAAAAACTTGGGATCACCGAAGGATAAATGATGTGGGTGACGAGGACGGTCAATGACATTATGGCACATGGGGTCAACACATTTCATTAGAACTATCTCGGGTTTGATGGGGTTCATAAGAACTCGTGCAAGCACAGAGGGTGCAAATGAGGCCCTCATTTCTAGTGATGTGGACTTTGGTGGTAAAAATGGCACGGGTCGTGGCGGGTAAAGTTCCTCCACATAAAATGAAACCTACATTGCATTCAAAAATGCAATGTGGCGGGCGGTGGATAAATAGGTTCGCCGAGCTAACATGGAGTTGAGGCATGGGGAAGTGGTGAGGCCAACTCAACCAAGGCAGTAATATGATGCAAAACATCATGTACGTGGAGGTGGGCTAGGAAACAACATCGATCTGGATAGTTGCATTAGGCTTGATGTGAATTTAAAATGGAGGTTGGCATTATAAACAATGGGATCGGCGCCAAAGATGAGCTGGATAGGTAGAGAAAAGTGTCGGCCGAGTTGAGTTGGTCAAGCCGGCCATTATTTTAAATGTTCAAACACCAATACTCAACTCCCTCCATAATGAAAGGTTTGGGAGCAATAAGAAGAGGTGGGCCCCACATTTTTAATGTCCCGATCAACTTAAAGATATGTAAAAACATTAGAAAGAGGATAAATATTTAAAATGTCATTTCCAATCATGCAAATTAATTCTCGTCCCATTGAATAGAAGGAATGCCTAGAAAACCAAAAATAGCTACCTCTCTTAGAAACTCATAACTTGAGCATTTCTCAACAGACTTGTACAAAATTGGTCTCATTGGAATCATGGTTCTAAGAAATTCGTACATAGATCAAGAAATTAAGATATTTGTGAAGATTTGGATGGTGAAATTTGTTGAAAATAAACCCGATTCCAAACAGAGACCTTTGGGTGGTTAAGGATGTAATTAATGGGTATGGGCATCATTTTCTTCAATTGTAGGTTATGGGACAACATGAGGGAGATTTTTCAAATCAAATATCATCATTTTCTCTCATTTATTGAAACTTGCAAGTTGTTAGAAAGCATATTTTGGGATTACTCTTCTCTTTCTTCTCAATTCTATAAATTATAACATGGGGCTCATTTGTAAAAGAGTTAATCATTTTACCTTTCTTCCCCTTTCTCTTTCTTCTTTGTTTGGGTTGAATGTGGAGCTTTAATCCTCCTCTCCATGATTTTTAATAGCATTATCTTTCCTCTTTCCCACTAATTTTGTATTGTGAAAACTTTAGTCGAAAATATACTATGTTTTGTAATGCATTTTGTCCATCCTTTGTATGTTTTATTGCTTCTAATTGCCTCTCTTCATTATAGGGTATACTGTGCATAATTTTAATGTTTATTGTAGGTTTGTGGGAGCTTTGTTTGATGGGAAACAAATGGTGCTTTGTGTGAATCTATCTATGGTGTGTGGTGCATCTTGTCCACCCTCTCCATTGCTCACCTCTCTCCATTTCAGGCAATTGGATTGTGTCTAGCACCTCCTTTTCTTGTTGTATCACCACTCTTAGTGTAGGTTTATTTTCATGCATCTCTCTCCCTATCTCCTTAGAAGGTTAGAATAGGATTAGGTAGTTTGCTTTCTTGCATTAGGATTAGTTTGTGGTAGGTAGGTTTAGGAGCAACAACCAACTTTATCTGGAGAGTTATCCCATTGTCAAAGTCCCACACTTTATGATAGCTCAATGTTACACAAATTACATCCGAATGTCGGCCGATAGGCTCGGCAGGCCGGCCTATAGTTCTATCTGGCCGTGGGGAGCCGGGGGTCCCGGGCCTCTATCTATATCCCATGCGGGGCTCCATTCATATGATGGCCATTTGAGGGTGATGTAATTTTGTGATAACACTACCTAAAGTTGTTCAACATTCTATTGCTCCTATCTCTCGAGCCTAAGCTGCAACTTGTTGCTTCCACATCACAAACTCTTACTCAGTAAAATGAGGATGAAGAAATTAAGGCTCGATTAGAAACTTGACAAACAAATTTATATCCCTAGAGAAACAACAAGCCTAATCCTATAAGAATTATCATAATCAAGGGAAATTTTCTAATCAGGGGTATCAAACATGGATAAATAAATAGCCTAATAAAAATATGCATAGAACCAATAGAGTAACAAATGAAAGGCTCAAAGTGCTCCTCTTTCACCGGCAAAATCCCTCATCAACAAGAACTTCCTCCTCCCGGTTCAAGTCAGGCTTTAGTTCCTATACAAAATAATATGGTACAAGAAATAAAGTGGTGTTCTCCATGTAATCTTCCCCATAACCAACTTTTTTGTGAAAGGGAAATGCATCCTCAAACATACATGGTTCAGGGCTCTTCTAGTCAATAAGAACCGCTGCTTTAGAGGTACCCAATCCAACTGTGGAAGTAGGTCAAGAGACCAACAATGATACTAACCTAATGTTTTTTAGAGTTGAAGACTTTTGTGCGCATTAACCAAATGACAAGAATCTCTCGACAGACCATCAATCAACGTTACGATAATACGAGGCATAAGAAAAGGATGTTGGATTCATAATCTCCACCTTTCGCGGATCATGCCATTGCCACAAGAAAGGAAAAATAAGCCGCGATGAACAAGAGCAAGCCATGTGAGCTTCCTGGAAATGTTGCAGATAAAGAGGTTATTTCTCAACTAAAGCCACCAAATCAAATGCCGCCACAATAGAGAAAATAAGTTACCATGTTGCATATGTAATAATATTCGAGTCTTCCTTTTAATATTGTTGAGAAAATGAAGAAGACCAATGTCAATGTATCAATGTGGGATGCGCTTACTATTCCATTGCAGTGAGATCTCCTATGTGAAGCCCTCAAACAGTTGCCTCCCGCGGATCCAATAATGTAAACGGATCATGTCGCAATTCATGTCTATCAAGAAAAGAATGATCAAGTAAGTAAAATGGTCAAAACCCACCCTTTTACATGTCGATAATTGTGGGTAAATACCTAGTTCATAACTATATGATTGATTCTGGGGCTAGTACTTCTATAATGCCCAAGAAAATAGTTGATATCTTAGGTCTCAAATACAATCCTATGTCTAGGGGAGTTCTATAACTTGATGGATCAATTATGAATTTCCTGGGCATAATAAAAGACCTTGAGTTGACACTTCATGCCTTCCCAAGCCTCACCATAACCCATGACATTTCAGTCATTGATTTACCTCCTATGTTTTCCATCTGTTTATCTAGATATTTCACTACTAAGGTGGGTGGCTATTTATCCTCAGATTGGAGTCACATGCTTCTAAAAACCAGATATGGTACCCGATTCACAATACAAGTTGAGCCCATCTTCTCTTACCATATTGAGTCATACGACCCTTCTCCAATCCAATCAAATTGCTTAATACAAGAGGGACATGAGCAAGACTCAAATCCTAAGGAGAAGGTTATCCCTTTCTGCCGATTCATGCTACTAAATGAATGGGCTGAGAGAGACCATAGGTTTGATCCTTATGATGAAGAGCTTAAAACCTTTGAGACTGGTCTGGGAATTTACTACATTCTCTAGGAGGAATCTGTGATACCCCAACATTCAAACAAGAAGAGAAAAATGTTTCTATACTATGGCGGATGTTCTTTGATGGTTTTAGAAGCAAAAATGGAGTCGGGACGGGTGTTGTGCTTATTTCTCCAAAAATGAAAAGTTCTTCTTCACTCATAGGTTGCATTTTCATGTTCTAATAATGTGGCAGAGTATGAAGCATTATTGCATGGTCTCTTGATCGTGGAAAAGAGAAAATCAAGGAGTTGTAGGTCTTTGGAGACACTAAATTAGTCATTCACCAAGTTCATGGTAGATGTGCGACAAAGAACAAGTTGCTAAAATCTTTTAAACACTGAGTTTGGGATTTATTAAAAATATTTGATGTCATTAACCTATAGGTTGTGCCTAGAAAGTTAAAAATATGCAGACCAAATGGTGGCCCTTGGTTCTCAATTCTCACCTATTGAGGATTTGATCAAAGGGAATGTCCAACATATCAAAATGGTGGTCAGGACTTCTATCCCAGAAAACCAAGCCTGCTGGCAAAAGTGTTTGACAATGATGAAAAAATTGTGCATTTCATCCAAAATGAGGTGGATTTCTCCTCGAAGATGCAAGATGATTTGTAGGAAGTATATGGGGATCAAATTATTCAACTAAGAACAAATAAGTTGCCAAAAGTATTAGTCAAGATGAAGCATGTTTTCAATCTAGATGACGAGTTCAAAGGAATGGAAAATAATATGGTGGCAAAGCAAGAGGATTTTCAGCATGTTTCAATCGTTCTAGGAAAAAAACTTCTACTTGGAAAGGTATGTGATGAAAGTGAAAGGCAAGATTTTGTTTCCTTGTGTCGAAGTTTCAAGTGATGTGTTTTCATGGGACTATGAAGATTTAAAATAATTCAATCCAGATATAGTCCAACATTCCATTGATCTTTATCCTAACATCAAGCCAATTAGACAGAAATATAGGCCAATTAAATCCAATATTGAATCCCACATGAGAAAGGAGATCTCCAAACTCATTGAGGCCAAAATAATTTTTTCAATCAAGTATTCTACTTGGGTGTCAAATCTGGTTTCGATAAGGAAGAAGAATGGTGAAATATGGCTCTGCGTGGATTTCAGGGATTTTAACAGGGATTCCCTCAAGGATCATTATCCATTTCCTTCCATGGAAAAATTTGGCATAATAGTAGGAGAAGAGAGGTTCTCCATGCTCGATGGCTATTCTGGTTTTAACCAAATCAAAGTGAAAGAAGAATACCAGTATAAAAACATGTTCACCACCAAATGGGGAACGTTTTCTTATCAAAAGATGCCTTTTGGCTTATCAAACACAAGTGCTACTTTCCAAAGAGAAAGGGATATTTATTTCAAAGGGTATATCAATCAAATCATCTTATTTTACCTCGGATGATATCATTTTTTTCTCCAAGTAGAGTGCACCATCGAAGCACCTGGAGAAAGTGTTTGAAATATGTAGAGATTTCAGTGTATCCTTGAATCCCAATAAATGTAATTTTGTAGTTCCTAGGGAAATATTTTGGGGAATATTGTCTCAAAAGAAGGCATTTCCATTGATCCAAAAAGAATTGCAGCTATCATGGCTCTTTCCTTTCCAACTCACAAGAAGGATCTATAGTCATTCCTTTGGAAAATCAACTTTGTTAGGTGCTTCATTCCTAACTTTGCAGGTTTGGTAAGACCTATTACTCTCATGCTCAAAAAGGATGCAACATTCAAGTGGACCATGGAAGGGAAGGATAGCTTTGAAAAATATAAAACAAGAGATTGCTTAGGCCCCAACATTGATTAATCCAAATTATACCAAGGATTTCACCCTATATGCTCATGGGGCGGAATCGAGCATAGTTGTGGTTTTGACACAACTCAATGATCAAGGAATGGAGAATCTTGTGGTGTTCTTCAGTTAAACGCTAAATAATTATGATCTCAAATACAACCACATTGAAAAACAAGTGTTTGCCATTATGAGAGCCTTAAAGAAATTCAAATGTATGATTGTTTCTAGCCATGTAAAGGTTTTAGTATCACATTCAAGCGTTAGATACTTCATTACGGAGCATATATCAAAGAGAAATGAGTTGGATGGGTAACTAAGATCATGGAGTATGATGTGACCATTAAGGCTACAAAATTAGTCAGGGGAAGAGCATTATGTGAAAAGTTAGACTTAGATGTTGTCGAACCCCAAGAGACCACCCTCATAAATGAAATATCCTCAAATGATGTGTTGTCGCATGATGTTGAGTGGCAACAGGATGAGAGAAATGTATTCAATGATCGTAGTTGGATTGTTGATATGGTGAGTTCTTGTCTATTGGTGCATACCATCTAAGTTTGAACAAAGAAAAGAGGAAACATCTGAGGCTGCAATCTATTCCTTATGCATTGATTAGTGATGTATTGTTCAAAAGAACTATTGATGGAGTGTTTCTCGGTCCATTGATGGTAAGCAATGTGACAGGTTTTGGCAATTTAGTTCCATGATGGATTCTCAGGCGAACATTTCTCTACTAAAGCTATAGCCATGAAGATCATAAAAATAGGATATTTATGGCCTACATTGTCCACAGATGCTCACATGTGGGTTATAAAGCATGAGGAATGCACACTCTTCACTAGAAAGAAAATATTGGCAGCCCTGCCACTTCATCTAATTCAAACAGATCAACCATTTGCACAATGGGGTCTTGAATTCATTGGTATGATCAATCCTCCATCTAGCACTGGTCATAAGTGGGTCCTCATGGCAACAGATTATTTCACTAGGTGGACTGAAGCCGCATCATTGAAGGAAGCCATTGAATCAATCATCTTGGAATTTCTTGAAGAAATTGTTACAAGATTTGGTGTCCCTCAAACTATCATTTCTGATAATGCAAAGGCTTTCTTAGGATCAAATATTTCTAGTTGGGCTTTGGGACTTGATTTATCCAAAACTTCTTCCGCTTATTGCCCCCAAGGTAATGGTTTGGTATAATCTACTAACAAAAATCTGATCAGAATCATGAAGAGGACAATGGACATCAATCAAAGAAAATGGCACACAAAAGTAAAAATGCACTATGGGTAGACATGATAACAATGAAGAAAGAAATTGGCACTTCTCCCTACAAATTGGTATATGGTAAAGAAGTTAGATTTTCATTGTCACTAGAGTTTAATTCATTTGAGTTAGCTTAGCAGCTGAATTTGAAGGCGTGGATCAAAGGGAAATCAAAATGGCAGAATCGGAGGAAAATAGAAATGCTACCATGGTCGATGGATGGTACAACATCAGGCATCAACCAAATGGTGGTTTGATAGAAAAGATAGAGATCATACATTCAAGGTTGGAGATCTGGTTTTGAAGTGGGACGCGGATCAAGCTAAATTAGGAGACACTCCAAATTTGATGCTATTTGGAGTGGACCATACATCATCACCGCTTGCAAGGTGGCTAACTCATTCGAGTTGTCTAATCTTGATGGGAACATGTTTCAAATCCCAATCAATGGGATTCATCTCAAACCTTCTCATTAATATTTTTCTTACATCTTGTACATAGTAGAGTAGAATTTCAATTCCTCCAATAGCTTTCAAAGACATTGCATTGTTGGTAGTATAGGTTCTTTCCCTAAGTACTTTACATAGTCTTGTTATTTAGAGATGTTCTGGTGCACTTTGTTCATCATGTTCTCAAGCTACAAAGGAAGGAGGTTCAAAATATTAAGGATTAGTTATAGCCACCTCAAAAAAACAAATGCAGAACAACTAAATCAAACTAAATATATTTCGAGCTAACTCCATGCCCAATGGATGCTAAGGCTACCGATCATCTCATCTAGCAGGAAGATGGCCCCTATGAGTCACCAAAAATGTTGTTTATTTTACACCCCTTAAAAAATAAAGCAACTTGGTTTTCCATGGATTTTGAATAAGGACCACAGATAAGTTTAAGCATGTCGTAGATAAAGAGTGAATACCACTTGAGTAAATGGCGTGTTCTCGTGAAGCCGTAAGAAAAGAGGACCGCTAAGGTCCTTGTTTTGCTACGAAAGGATAGAAATAGGATGCAAATATTCTAACAAACCATGATACATTGAAGCGAAAGCCACAAGTAAGAGAAAATAAAGAATACCGTGGATTAAGGGAAAAAAATACATGGATGGTAGCAAAATCCGCACTACATTAAGTATCGTGGAATTAAGAGGAATGAAGAAGATGAAACCGTGAAGGTCAAAAGTCACGCAGAGATAAAAGAGAAAATCCGCTAACAAGGAGAACAACATTTTTCATGCGGGAAGTTGAAATTGATATTCATTTAGAATCATTGATCTGATCTTTGTAAATCTAATGTGGTTGAGGAAATATTGTCCTCCTACATGCAGAAAGATCAGATTTTATGAATCAAGAAGGTGGTAGGTGGGCATAACCAAGGAAAGACATTTTCAGCACGCAAAAGGTCTACTCAAAATGGCTCAACCACCAAAATTAAATGTAGTATGGGTGATGTTCCTTCATCAGCAAGGTAAATGGTGTGGGAAGGCGGAATTTGTAGAGATAATCAAATCTTTTCATAAAATTAAATGAAGGTGGTCAGCTGGTGGAAGGGGTATTTGAATTTCCCTCTCTTTTCTTCTTCTCTCCTTCTTATGTTTTCTATATATTGTAAAGTGATTCCTTGTTTTAACGTTGGATACTTTGGGAATACGAGGGCATCATTTTATGTTGCACAAGTTTTCTAAGAGTCGCATGCCTTTGGGCTATATCTCTGTAAATGTTTTGCATCTTCCTCATGTATCGTGATGATATGTGCATGATCTTTAAGAAATAAAAATTTTGGTTTTGTGGCTCGTTTTGGCCTTAGCTATTGTTTTATTGCATTCTATTTCCTCTCATTCATTCGCAGGTGTGTTATATGTGTTATTTTAGAGGTCTGTGTCTATTGTGCATTATGAAAGTGGAACTCTGAATGTGATTTTGATATGTGGCTTTTGTTTTGGTCCTCCTCATTATCGTTCTCTCCCATTTTCACTCTTTCTTAAGTATTCATCCCCTTATTTTTAGTGCTATCACCTTCTCTAGTTTAGATTTATGTTTTATGCATCTCCTTCTCACCTGGTCCCTTGGAAAGTTAGAGTAGAGTTAAATAGTTTCATTTAAATTCCTAGGAGTAGTTTGGCATTATAATTAAGTGGAGGAAACCAGCCTTCTCGGAGGTTTGTCTAAGTTTGAGTCCCACAACCTTGAGACATTCCCATGTTGTCTCAAATCCTGAATTGTCTATGATTCAGGCATGAGTGCATATTTTAGCTCCAACAAATGTGAGTTAGGTGTCAAAAAGAGTACCTAGGCAAGGTGTAGTCAATTTTACTCCCATTATAAGAGGAAGGAATCCCATGCACACCGGCCTATCACCCAACAGAAGCTGAGCGCTCACCCGAGGCACGTGCGGGTGCTGAGTCTCTCTTTTATGTGAGTTTTTAGTGGGAAACATTCATCAATGATTAGTATAGGAGTATGCAGGAAAGAAGTTTAGACATACAAATATTACAGGGCTCAGGACGACCTTCAGATCCTTGTAGTTTCTTCAGATCTGTGTTTTAAAAGACTCCATAACACATAATATAACAGAAAGAAAGCTACAACCATTCATTCATAGCATGAAAAGAAAGAGAACTTCTATGAATGAAATATACATGAAACCCACTTGATATTCATATCTAATTGTAATAAGTAACCTCATTGTATTCATTGGTTCATTACAAAGAGCCATAGATGGCGACTTCAATCATGCACATCCTGCTTGTATAACTACGCAAAAACAAAAAAGAAATTACAATGTTGAGCTCAATACATCAGAGCCCCACTCACAGTAATCCTGTAGAGCTCTACCCATGTTATCTCTCTTATCTTCTCCTCTTATGTCTCTATCTCTATCTCCACACCCTTTCTTGGTCCATAGGAACTTGTATTTATCACCTTCCGTGCTGCCAACTCACCTTGCCACACCCTCAAATCCGTCGCCAAGTGTCGAATGTGGTCCTTCAGCGAGCATGTTTCCTCAGGCCTGAGCTCTCCACTCCATCTCATGATGGTCTTCTAGAAGATTCCTTTGCTGGCATGCTCTTTCCTGGGCCACCTATTGCCAGGCTGACATGTTATCCATGTGCAACCAATCATGCTTTTCACATGTTCTACCTTTGTTTCTTGAATCGGCTAAGTCCTGAACCTCCTTTCGTGTGCCGTGTGTTATATGATTCCTTGAGCCTTTTCTCTTACGTGCTTTTGCCTTGCACACCATCCTATAACTGGGATCTCGCGTGCCCATGCGCCTTCGTACTTAGTCAATATTTCAAGAGCCCACCATAAGGGGACTATGAAGTGTGAAATAAAATATCAAACATCATGAAATAGAAAAAGTACAATGACTATTAAGCACTAAAATAATAAGCTACAATAGTTAGAGGTTTCTTGAAACAGAGAGAGCTATGTTTGACTTTCAAGAAGGTTTCCATGGTGCTTTGAAGACTGGTTTGATAGAGTTGATGATTACATGCCGCTCCTGGGCACCCAAAGTGTCCACAATTTGTTCCATATCTTTACCCAGTGTCTCGCGAGCTTGTCCATTCTCCCAATTTGAGGATATAGTTCTTTTAGTCATGTCTTGGTTGAGCCCCTTAGTGTCTCGGTCTCCTCGGATATTCTTTCTAATTCCACCAAGAATCTATCCCACTCGCCTGTTTCCTTTATTCTTCTCTTGGAATTCTTTCAACTCTACTTCGAGTGTGGCGACCAAGGAGCTCACCACCTTATCTCTATCCATGCATGTGTCATATGTGGCCTCAGCAGATTGGGAAGCAACCTTTACATCTGTGAGCACCTTGCTATACTCAAAGAATCGACAGTGCTATCACCTTTAACCGGTCCTCCTCCTTCAGGTGCACGGCTGCTTCCTCTATAGATTCCAATGCCAAGGGTCACCTCTCCATGGTGAGGACGCGCGTTAAGTCTTCTAGGCATTCCAACGTCGATGCATACCTCTGAGGGATAGGCATTAGATCTGGGTGTTTCAAGATGATGGCACTTTTTATCGAGTCTACTTTCTTGTAGACCTCATGCACCTTTGCCTTTTCCTCCTTGAGCTCACGCCTTAGCTGTGCGCTAATTAATTCCTCCTGTTTTAAGTTTTTGGCCGCCTTAGCCAACTCTTCCTCCTTCTTGGCCAACTTTCCCTCTAAAGCCCTTATGTTGTCGTTCCGCGTGAATAGTCTCGCCTCCATTTCCATCACGACCTTGTTTAGAGCATTACATACTTTCTCATCTGTGAGCTCCTGGGCATTTACTAAGGGGTTATCTCCCTTAGACTCAGCAGCATGATAAGTGCCTTTTGGCAGACTTCAAAGTCTAGCTTGTCGATGTGGGATTCAAATGCCCAAGAAAGCATCTTCTTGGTCCTGGGGTATGCACCCTCCTTCTCAAACGATCCCATGCCTATAAGTCTTTCGGTGGGTCTGGGGTATGCACCTTTCTTAAGTCATCCACGAAGCCCATCATCTGCCTCTGTTCTACATCCAGAGGTCTTCTACCCGAGCGCATGCCTTTGGGGAAGCTGACTGTCAAAGCGGGGCCTCCTAGGCTGTCATGTCCCTTTTCACCACTCTCTTCCCTTCCTTCCTTTAGCACTATGTCTGCACTCCACTCTAATTCCTGGTCTACAAGGATCTCAAGCATCTTCTTTGCTTCTCACTCTGCCACTTCGGTTATCTACTCCTTGGTAAAATGTGGCTCTCTGTCCCTGTGTCCTTCTCTTCTGCCCTTGTATCTTCGGTGCCCTCACCTCCTTGTGCGCCTTTCCACCACGTGAATATGAACTCTTGCTTCTCTTCTCCACTCTCCTCCTCTGAGTCATAGACACTAACTATGTGAGGTTCCAAAGGTTCCTTGTCTTTTTCTAGCTCTTTCTCCTCGTCACCACCCTCTTCACTCTCATCCTCTCCTTCTCCCAGATATCTCTCCATGTTGTCGGTCGCCTCCGAGTCAGCTTCTTCATCTACCTTCTACTTCTTCCCGAGAGGTTGCTTTTAGTCAGGAGATTCTACCTTCTCTTCTTCCTCTTGGGACTCCTCCAAGGTGGTGGGTTGTTTGGGCACCTCTACTTCGACGTCCTCTCCTTTACTAGGGACTTCTTCCTCCGAACATAGGTGCTTGGCTTGGCACTCGTAGAAGGCATGCTCACTGTCTGAGAAGTTGGTACACTTGGTGCTCCTTCCTCTCCTCTCGCCTTTATTCTTAGATCTGACCTCTTCATTCCCAAGGGGTCTTTAGGTATGGAGATCTCATCCACCAAGTACGTACCATTTTTGAATTTCAGCCTTATGCACACGTATACACACGCTGCAGATCCTCCAGCAATAGGAAGTGTTATTGGTCTAGTCATGTGGATCTCGTGCGACACGTACTTTTCCATGTATGCACGCTTACCTTCTGGGATAGTTTAGTTCCTTCCTCATATCCCTGTGTTCTTGGTCCAATTTACCTAGCTCTAGCCTTAGCTTTTTCAACTCTTTAAATCTGTTCACTCCCACTTGGAAGTACTGGGCAGTGAACGCGAAAGGGAGCTTGCACCAAGGGCTCCATGATTCATCAACAAGTTTGAACCTACCCAAGAAAAAGTGCTTTGGTACACCGTGAACTTAGCTTCTCCTTGTGTGGCTACTGGGAGTTGTTCGGGGATCCTCCACTCTGCCCCGAATGCATTTCTCAAGTGCGTATACCATTTTTTGAGCCACACTTTGTGGGGAGCCGTCATTGTATCACATGCATACTTTTCAAACCTCTTCGCAAGTGAAGGGTCTTCAGCTGGGTACTCCCACACAAAATTATATGGTGCATCCGGCACTCCAACTTCTGTAAATACTATGGTGAGAAGGACATTGCCAAAGAGGATCCTGTCCCCTTTCTTCGCACATTTTACAATTTCCTCAAAGAATGTATGCGAGACAAGTTGTAAATAGTCCCTTCGCGATCCTGCGAGACATGCAACCATGGCTTGTTGACTTACATCCACCTTTCTTGGCCATTCAGTTTCATTACCGTGTGCACGGCCATCTTCATAATTGGGTCCTTGATGTCTGAGATGTCATAATACCACGACCCTTTCTTGCAGGCATACTCTATGATGGTCTCCTAAATAGCTTCCTTGTCACTAAGGTCATCTTCCAGGCTATCTCCCTCGCATATGAGGCCTGTAAACTATGCAATCAACTAGGGAGTTATGCGCATCTTGCGCCCAAGTAAAGTGGAAGTAGTCCTCATGCACTGAGACATCAACCACTAGTACAAGCGATCTGGCTTCCCAAAATAAGGCAACTCATAGAGTTGCAACAACCCTACCTTTGCCAACTTGACCTTCACGTCATCATTGTAGATAGGAAACCCTTCAGGTGTTCGCTTGTTGGTAAGGCGTACTAGTTCTAATGTCATTTATTTCTCTATAGTGATGGTACGGTGATTATAGTCACTGACTGTATGTTCCTCAAATGGGATTCCCATCATCACTCTATCAGGGTACTACATTTCTACATACCATTCTTTGTTTGTTTCCACCTCGGACTCTGGTTATTTAGCCTTCACTTTTCCCTTTCCTTTCTTTGGTGCCATGGTCAAGGTAATTGTATTACTCCAGTCCTCTCCTTGTTACTTTTCTTTCCTTCTCCCAACCTTCGATCTCGATCCATGATATAAATCCCCTAAACCCGTGCCCTAGTTTTCGAACCCTAACTTCAATAAATTCTTCACAAAACGTCTTTTCACTTTGTTCCAAGCCCGTGTAATTCCTTCCTTCTGGTTTGCAATCTCAAACTAGATCTTTACTTGTTTGATCACACAAATCTTCTCTCTGATCGAATCTAAAGAAGTCCTAGCTTATATCTTTTGCTTATATCTCCAACTCTTTGTTTTCGCAAAGTAAAATGAGAGTGCCCCACCCTCTATTTATATTTTTCTTTTCTCTCGGTCACTAAATGATACTTTACCTACCCTATACTTTGTTCATTTAATATGGATTTTAAAACAAAACCCGTCTTGACATCTTTAGTCACGCGCCCTTCTGCGTGAAAATTCTTCCAACCTTCGGCGTGCAACCAAACCAACATGATAGGAGACTTTTACGCGCTCGGCCGTGCGAAGGCATTTCTTCTATCCATATTCTTGATTTCACCTACCTCGTGTTGCTTTAAATGCGCTTCATTTTCCTTTGTCGCGGGATCTATGAGTAACTTTACCCTAGCACCCACCATTCTATATTTTCTCTTCATCTCTTTTTAACCGGGATACTCAACAAGGATCTTCAACACAACTTCCTTGGTAATTTTAATCATGCACTTCTTCATTTTTCTCCACCCCACACTTAAATTATGCGCGGTCCTCTGTGCACTCATAAATTATCCAAAAATAGCAATAAGGTTACCAGCACCCGAGGCACAAAACAAAACAACAATGCGAAAGGGAAACACAAGGAAAAGAAAATGTGTAAGGGAAAATTCTAGACTAACTGGAAAAACTACCTTATTTACAAACACCAAGAAGACTTATTTATAGTAGGGCTTGACCCTCTTTACCATTGAAGTTTCCGGAAATTTTGTTCCATCCAACGCCAGAATCGCACGCGCCCAACTCAAGGATGTACGAGATTGTGTAGGGACCTAACTAATGGACTTTCAACTTCCCAGGATGGCACAAAAATTTAGAATCATACAATAACACCATCTGCCCAACCTCAAACTTCTTGTTTCTAATATGGCGATCATGCCAAGCCTTTTGCTTTGCCTTCTCCATTGTTTGGCTCCAACGGAAAGTGATCGTATCTCATCTAGTTTCATTAGTTCATCAATTCTTTCTTCCAACGCTTGTTCATCGGCTAATCCTCCTGCGCATGCACTATTTGTAGAGAAGGTAACATAAATTCAACCGGCAAAACAACTTCCACGCCAAACACCAATTGAAAAGGTGTGGCTTTATTTAGTCTTTTATACGTAGTCTTGTAAGCCCATAAAACTGCTGATACCTTGTCATCCCAATCCTGTCTTCCAACATCACAGATCTTGGTCAAGGTATGACTTAGTATTTTGTTGAATGCTTCCGCGATTCCATTTGCTTAAGGGTGATAGGGTGTAGTCTTATGATGAGCCACCATGAACTCAGATAGTAGGATCCTCATGGTCTCATTTAGAAAATGTGTACCCCTATCACTGGTCAAACTTAAAGGGCATCCATACCTTGTGATAATGTTCTCCCATAGGAACCTTGCTGCCATTGCTGCCGTGCAATATTTAGTTGGGGCTACTTCTACCCACCTTGTGAGATAATTTGTGCAAGTGATGACATAACATGACCCAGTCCTACGCGCTGCCGGTGCAATAGGTCCTACAAAGTCTATTTCCCACTTTTCAAAAGGCTCGAGCTAGGAATAGGACGTAAACACATTTCATCTCTACTTCTAGTCTACCGTGCATTGACGGTGGTCACATTCTTTACAATAATATCTACAATCCATGTACAAGGTTTCCCACCATAAACTTGCCATTAAAATCTTGTGCGCGGTGGCATCACCTGTGTAATGCCCACCCGCACTTCCTCCATGTGCTTCCTCCATTATGGCCAGGCGCTCATGTTCTAACACACACCTGCGCAAAACTTCATCACGTCCCAATTTGTATAAATCTCCACAAATCAACATGTAGGGCACACACATATGGCCAACTGCTTTTTCTCCAATGCCTTCATTCCATCTAGTGCCACACCTTCTTTTAAAAATACAACAATCTCTTCCAAATCCGAGGGCACGTGCCGCAATCTAAATAGTTGCTGCGTCGGCATTGTTTCCTCAATACTTTGCGTGTCCTCTCCTGAATCAATTCTTGACAGATGATCAGGTCCACAATTGCTTTTTCTGGGTTTCACTACAACGGTGAACTCAAACTCTTGAAACAACAACACCCATCGACATATGCACCCTTGAAGAATGGGCTTGTTTACTAAATACTTTAATGCCATGTGGTTGGTGTAGAATACAAAGGGTGTTGCCAGCAGATATTGTCAAAATTTGAAAAGCGCATAAATCATTGATAATGCCTCACGCTCGGTTGTGGTATAATTTTTCTCTGCTGGTGTTAACTTTCGCTCACAAAACAGAGAGGATGATCAACAATCCCCTCACCTAGTTGTGCAAGTATTGCCCCAATGGTGGTTCCTGAGGCATCTACATGGACATGGAAAGGCTTGTCCCAAGAGGAAAATCACAAAATAGGCGTGGTAATAAGCCTATCTTTTAATGTATCAAACACCCTCTCTTGCGCTTTCCCCAATGGAAGGTACTTTTGTGTCTAAGTAGCTCCTCTAAAGGTGTGGCAATCTTGGCATACCCCTTAATGAATTTTCTGTAATATCCCATATGCCCAAGGAATCCATGCATTGCGCTTCTGGCTAGTAGGTTCCCTTAATCCCACAATAACTACAACCTTAGCGGGATCTACCAGTAAGCCCTCCTTACATATGATATGCCCCAATAAAGTCCCAAAGGGTGTAGCAAACACACACTTCTTAATGTTGAGGGATATCCTCAACTACCTACACCTTTCAAACATTAATCTCAAGTTTTCAAAATGGTCCTTAACCAGACCATATACTATCCAATCATCCAAGTAAACCTGAAGAAACTTATGAATGAAGTCCTGGAATGCTTGCACCACTATGCGCAAAAAGACAATAGGCACATTTTTCAACCCAAAGGGCATGATCTGTATATGCAAAAATTCCCCACTCGGTGGTGAAAGTTGTCTTCTCCTGGTCTTCCTTTGTAATCCGAACTTGGTGGTATCCTAAAAATCCATCCGTAAAGGAATAGATTTCATGCCTAGCGACTCCTTCCAGAATCTCTTCAGTGAAGGGGGTTAGAAATGGATCAATGACACAAATTACATTCAATTCCCTATAATCCACACAAATTCTAATCCGCCCATCCTTCTTGATGCTAATTACCATCGGACTTATCCATTCTGATTCTTCTACTACCTCAATGATCCCAGAAGCTATCATCTTATCTATCTCCTCCTTAACCTTCACGCGTAAGTTGGGATTCATCCAGTAGGGCCTTTTTCTAACCGGCGTGCACCTTCCTTCAGTTTTATCCTCATCTCCCCCAAGGAATGGTGGATGCCTTTTAACTCATGGTACCCACGTGGAAATAAATCCTCGAATTCATGCAATAGATCAATGATCTTTGATACTTCCTTCTCTCGTCCAATAGTCCCAATAATAGCTTCCTTAGGTTCTTCCCCTGAACCAATGTTAACCTTCTTTGTCTTTAAAGGCTCATGGTAGGCACACACACGAGCATCTGCACGCCCACCACTTCATGCGTCCCCACAGAATGGCTAAAATTTAAACTCTCTGACTCCTCTCCATCAATCACATATACTAACTTTCCCTTTTCCTTTTCCAAACACGTGCGCTCAAGCTAGGATTCTTCTATTTCTTCAATCTCTTCAAAGCGCACCTCCAATCCTAGTTCACCTAGTAGTTCCAACAACCTATCTTCCGTTCTGGCACTATCCCCCATTGTAAGGCACTTGATACCTTGCAAGGCCTTATCAACCGATGGTTTGGTACTCTAATACTCAAAGGCTTGAATAAGATCAGCCACAAGCTCTTGTCAATTCCTTGTTTGGTGGCATGTCTCCGAATGAATGTACCATGCGCGCGCATAACCCTGTAGTGTAGAATACAACTTGTGCACCCAGAGGGATGGTGGCAAGGCTTCCGTGCCTTCTCTCCAGACCCGTTCACACTCCTAGATATGGAAAGAGGTGGGCTCCTTCCCATGGTACTCCTTGATGATGGTGGGTATATTACTTCTAGAAAATCTGACAGAGAGAGCAATTCTTACCTCACACCATTCTAAAAGGATCTCTTGATGTGTGGCCCACCAACGAGCTACTGTGCCGAGAAAGACGTAACTCAACATCCCCTTCGTTCCTTTTCATTTTTCCACTGAGCTTCTATCTCCTATAGAAAGACCTCAGGGAAGGCTCCTCTAGAGTACTTGGGTAGTTCTTTCCCCCCAAGGCGCCGAACCTGTGCATGCCTTAGTTACCTTGGTCACCGATCCTCTCAACTGCCATCCCATTAATTCATAAGTCCCATGCACCCAATTATCACATGCCAGGCTAGTGGTATCACTCACTGACTGAGCATCCTCAAACTAGATAACCCCGTTAATAGGGTGTACCATCTCAGGGTCTCTGATTGAGCGCACATAAATCTTGTCCAAAACCTCTTCTCCCAATGGTTCAATGTAGGGAATTGACTTCCCATCAACCAAGGGTATAATGACCCGCTCCTCTTTGTTCTCAAAACTAATGTACCCTTTGTTAAACCAAAGGTCCACATTGTTCTTATAACACCAAGGGTGCCCAAGTAGTGCTGGGAAATTGTCCGCCTTGGCGAGCGCCAAGACTTCGAAGTCCCCAGTAAACTTGGCTCCTTGGATAGTAATAGCTGCATCTTTCAATACATTGATGGGCATTGCCTTAGTCTTGTTTTCCATATACAACACATTTGAAGATGGCTGTAATGCAGGTCTCCCCATCTAATGCCATGCATCCAAAGTCAAAACATTAACCTCCACACCAGTGTCAATGAGTATATTTCTGAGGAGCCATCCATCCACAATTGTATTCAATGTAATCTCCTTGCCGAGTCGAGGTTGTGCGGGGAAGGTTTGTGTGCAAGACCCGCCTCTCATGCTCTTCTCTGACACGTGGTACCTTCTCTCTCAACAAGGATCCTAGCAAAGGAATGATGTTCTCCTACCTTAGAATTTTACACACCTCCTTGACCTCATCCAAGTCATCTTCCTGTGCCTCGATCCTCCTTCCTTGTTCCTCCCTCCTGGATTGCTCCTTTAGACATGGGATCTCCCTCGTAAGCTTCCGAATAACATCCATTGTGTCCTGATATATCTCCTTCTGATGTGCGGGGTTTGGGTACTTTCCATGAATGACCTCTTCTCTCAAAACGAGGCTCTTCTGTCTTGGTATCTCTCTTGCGCACGTGGCTTCTACCCTTGTTGTTACCAAAACAGGCTCCAAACCTTCATCCTGTGTTACTCGAGGCATCCATTATATGTCGCCTTCTTGATGCTTGACCATCGCAGCGCCTTTGTCCTTCCGGTGCTACTTGATTCATATGCTCATATAACTCCGGAACTCCTCATACTTATGCTTCTTTCCACACCATGAGCACTGCAACAAGTCTGGCACTCATGCTTGTAATGTTCTATAGATCCATAGTTGAAACATGTCCCTCATGGGAACTCACTCCTTCCTCTGTGGTTACCTCGTCCATGGAATCCTCCTCGAAAACCTTTTCCTCGTGCGCCTCCATCTGCGTGCTCCTCATACATTGATGATCATCATTCTTAGAACTACTGGCAATGCTGGTTTGGCACACCCCATGATCAATGGCCTCATGTATGATATCGATCAATGAGCCTACAGTCTTTAGTATCATGGGTCGTGGAGGTGTAAATCTTGCAATAACAGGATACATTCTTTCTGATCACATGCTATAGCAAGGGACATCTACTGACATCATGGTCCCCATGACAGATTTCACAATCTAATGTTACAATGACGTACCACATTCCGGGAAATTATCCTTAATGTGCCCCTCTATTTCACAATATGTGCACCAAAACCACCGCAAGTCTCATGGACCGAGTTCGCAGATAGCTTTTCCAACTGTTTAGCCATAGTAGCAATCTGAGCCTCCAAGAATGGGCTAACACTAGTATCAATACTACCAATGGCTTCGGCATGCAAGGCAGCCTCCAATGCTTCACAGTGTCTAGTGAAAGTCTTATGAGACAAGGCCCTTCTAAAAGGGGTGATCAATCCTCCAACAAACCACTTTGTGTGTCTTTGAGAGGGATGTATATCATATGATAATTTAGACAAGAGAGTCTTAAAGCACACATCATAATCTCACACACTCTTTCCATTCCTTACTATATCTCCTTCAAAGCGTTAATGCTTTTTTACTCAAACTCAAGAATGTAGAAATATTCCAAGAATACATTCTTTAAGGCAAGTGTAATCCACCTTTGTTTGATGAGGGTCATAATTTCTATACCAGCTATGCGCGCGTCCTTGCAACGTGGTTGCAAATTGACTAGCCTTTCATTCTAGGGTTGTGATACCTTTCACGTGCCATAGAAATTCACACTTGTGAACATGTTCTGCAACATCCTTAATTCCCCTGTAATCCGGTAAGTGCAGAGACATTTCAAAGAAAACTTGAGGTGGTGGCTGGGGTCCTTGTCCTGAACCAGAGCCTTGGTTCCCTCTCGGTGTTTCCTCTGCTTGATCCACTAGGTCCATTGGGTCATGTACCTCCAGAGCCACTAGATCCACCAGGACCACTGGGTCCAATAGGGCATGTAGGAGCTGTACCAAGTGCCCCCACGGTCCCACCGAGTTGTGCATCGACGATGCATGATGGTGCCCCACCACCGCTACTTTGTCCCATGCCACTCCCTAGTGTGAGACCAAAAGTTTGTACACTTTCCCCTTGTCCAAAAACTCCTCCAAATCTGGAATATGTGCAGCCATAGAATAAGGGAATGTAAAAGTATATCTCCTAGGTGCGGATTTGTTTCTTTAACTAGTTTCAACTGGATCAATAATTCTTCTGGTTCGAGAAAACCCAAGATGTAGTCAACGGAACCAAGATCTAGACAATTTTACTCCCATTATAAGAGGAAGGAATCCCATGTGCATCAGCCTATCACCCAATAGAAGTTGAGCACTCACTCGAGGCACGCGTGGGTGTCGAGTCTCTCTTTTATGTGAGTTTTTAGTGGGAAGAATTCATCAATGATTAGTATAGGAGTATTCAGGAAATAATTTTAGACATACAAAGATTACAGGGCTCAGGATGACCTTCAGATCCTTGTAGTTTCTTCAGACTGTGTGTTTTAAAAGACTCCATAACACATAATATAACAGAAAGAAAGCTACAACCATTCATTCATAGCATGAAAAGAAAGAGAACTTCTATGAACGAAATATACATGAAACCCACTGATATTCATATCTAATTGTAATAAGTAACCTCATTGTATTCATTGGTTCATTACAAAGAGCCATAGATGGCAGACTGCAGTCATGCACATCACTAGGCTTGTATAACTACGCAAAAATAGAAAATAAATTACAATGCTGAGCTCAATACATCAGAGCCCCACTGCAGAATAATCCTGCAGAGCTCTACCCATGTTATCTCTCTTATCTTCTCCTCTTAGGTCTCTATCTCTATCTCCACACCTCTTTCTTGGTCCATAGGAACTTGTATTTATCACCTTCCTGCGCTGCCAACTCGCCTTCTGCGCCCTCAGATCCATCGCCAAGTGTCGAATGTGGTCCTTCAGCGAGCATGTTTCCTCAAGCCTAAGCTCTCCACTCCATCTCATGATGGTCTTCTAGAAGATTCCTTTCTTGGACATGCTCTTTCTTGGGCCACCTGTTGTCATGCTGGCATGTTATCTATGTGCAACCGATCACGCTTTTCACATGTTCTACCTTTGTTGCTTGAATCGGCTAAGTCCTAAACCTCCTTTCGCATGCCGCACGCTATATGCTTCCTTGAGCCTTTTCTCTTGCGCACTTTTGCCTTGCGCGCCATCCTGTAATTGGGGTCCCGTGCGCACCCACGTGCCTTCATACTTAGTCAATATTTTAGGATCCCAACACAAGGGGACTGTGAAGTGTGAAAGAAAATATCAAACATCATGAAATTGATAAAGTACAGTGACTATTAATCACTAAAATAATAAGCTACAATAGTTAGAGGTTTCTTGAAACAGAGAGAGCTATGTTTGACTTCCAAGAAGGTTTCCATGGTGCTTTGAAGACTAGTTTGATAGAGTTGATGATTACATGCCTATTCTAAGTAAGATAAAATATTTGATTCAATCAAGTTTAGTTAGCATGTAGAGAATTCGAGAAAAATTGAAGGAATGCTTTAAGACAAAGGCATTATGGTTGATCACTTTTCATTACAAGTATGCAAGGTATGAAGTCCTAATTTTGCATCTTCATTAGATATGGGTAATATGTTTCCAAGGGGATTTAAAAGGAGTCATGTCATGTTTTATTTGGAATTCTAGAGAAAGATAAGGTTTGGCCAAGATGCATTGAAGGAGTGGCTTAGGGAAAATGTTCCTAAAGGATGTTTTGATAGCATTAGAGGTAGATTATGTGGTTTTAGCATGGAATGGACCAAGAAGGAAGTTGTAGATCATGGATGAAGAAAAAGTGTGTAGAGTATACACTCGGGGGAGCTACGTGAAAGCTCACATTCAGGTCCATGGATCAAATTTGTTGTTGTTGAGGTCAGGAGAGAAAGTATAGTCCAAGGGGGAGTCTTTTGAACAAGTAAGTTGGGTTTATGCATTGTTTCCATTATGTTATGTTGTTTGTTTTAATTTTCCATGTCTACTTATCATTTTAGTCATTGTTATAAATTTCAAAGGTGGAGAGAAACATCAAAAACATGGAAATGAGGTCATGTAAGAGTGTTTTGTCTTATGGTTGCCATTAATGTTATTGAAGGTGGTTTCCATCAATTACAAAGGGGGAGATTGTTGGTCATTGTTTCTTAGTGTTTTTATTGATGTCAAATCCATTGATGGAAAAGGGTATGTAGAGGTTATATGTGTCTCCATGAGGTGTTAGTAAAATGTCAAACATGAAGGTTGATTGGTAGTTTCATGTTCGGTGAAGTCTATGGTGTTTTGAAGCATGGTTTAATGTGCATGGTCGTTTTATGAGTCCTCTTAAGTTGATTGAAGTTTTGCATGAGGACCATTGTGGTTGGAATGATGTGTTAAGAGTGTCCATGTGTCTGTATGAGGTTAACTTGGTCAGGTCATGGTTTTTCATGGTGTGAAGCGGTCATTCTAGGCCTATTCCTAGTCCTGAGCATGCATAATGAGTTGAAGGAATGCGTTTTGGAGCTGATTATTCCTATCCAAGCATGGTAGAAATATTATGATAGTGTACATGACATGTATGATGAGTTTCAGTTAGTTTTCATAGGTTTGATAGTGTTTCACGGCCCTTGGAAAGTAAAGCAGGTGAAGACAAGGTATGATAGCATTGGTAAGTCATCATGTGGCTAGAAATTTTCATACATATTTGAGATATATGGTGAGAATGAAAAGTTAGAGGATGTTTTCATGATGCTTCATGACAATTTTCAAGTCAAAATGAATAAGATTTTGTCAGATACATCATTTTTGGTAAAATTGTGTTTTCTAGAGTGTGTTTTTGTGCTAAATATGGACCTTCTGATGCTCGTTTTGAATTGTGTGATTTACATGGGACCTAGTTATTTTGGGTAATATTTTTGATTGATCTAAGAAAATTTTACAACAAGAATGAGGTGGTTTTATTAGAATATTTTTATGAACAATTGTTAAGAAGGTAAAGTGGTTTGAAACCCTAGTTCAAAAGTGTCTTGGAGGAAATTGATTATACACTCCATTTTTTATTGGTTTTTTAAAATTGATGATTGGAGGGTGTAGAGAACTCCTCTATATTTCCAAAAGGTATGGTAGAACATGTGATAGTTCATGGACCCCACTCAAATAGGAAAGTTTCTGAAGATGTTCAGGTTTATGGAAAACCATTGAACCCAATGAATAAATCAACATTGTTTGATCTTGGGAGTTGTAATAGATTTCCATGGTGGTTTTAGGTCATGGTTGAGGTCTTAGAGGGAAAAGTGTGCCCTATTTATGAAGACTAGTCTTTGGGCCTAAAAGGGCGCTTTTGAGCGAGTTTCGAGACTGCTTTAGTTGAAGGTCTTCCACTTGAAGTTGGAAGTAAATATAAGATTTGGTATAAATTCTATTTATAGATTTTTCCAATGGTATATGGTTTGTCTCTTGATGAGGTTTTTTTGATAGGTGAACCAACTTAGTTTGTGAAGAACAAGTTTGACTGTTTAGGACAAGATTTTCTTAGATGAGAAGATTGACGTATAAGTCTCATTTTTGGCTTTGTTTATGATTTTTATCTATTGGAGAGTGAATATGGATTAATTTTTTCCTAGTAAAGGCATTTATAGCTCTTGAAAGTGAGATAAATGGTGTAAACTAGTTGAGTTTCCATAACTATTTTCTAGGAAGCTCTGTTTAGTGAAGAGGAAAGCTAGTGTGGTTTTCATTTATGGATTTTTCATGAGGTATAGAAAGTATGAATGTGTTCTACAGGTCAATTTATTTCTAATGAGTGGATACATGGAATTTTGAGGTATTCTTGTCTGATCTCGGATTTGTAGGTGAAGATTAGTTCCTAAAAGCGGTTTGTTTTATGAAGGAAATGGTCCTTCTTGATAGAGTTATGAATAATTTTATTAGTGTAAGTTAATGTGTGAGAATTTATGATGTTTTTATGATTTATTTAACATGTGTGAGGCCTTTTGATGCTTGAACAAACATGGTGATGAGTTTGAGGCCTTTGATGAACCAGGTGATGGGGTTTTGAGCCATTTTGGCTTGTTTGGTTGTCTTGGTGCATGAATAACCTACATGGGTCCATTTTATGAATTTATATTAGTGTAATATTATGTTTTAGATTGGTAATGGTTGATCTCTTTTATCTTGACCAACCTATGTTAAGTTTTTGAATTGATAAACATATAAAAGTGCTTGTTTGATTCATTTTTGAACTAGTTGTGCTTAGAGGGAAAATGTAACCTCGGTGAGGAAGTGAAGGGGGATTAAGGGCTTCAATATATATCTAAGGATGTGTGTGAAAATATGAATAAGGTTGAATAGCATGTGTATAAGGGTTTGAAGCCAAATCAGGTCATGAAAGATCAAGGTAGAGCGAGTTGAAGGAGAGAGAAGTTGAAGAGGGTTTGATGAGTATGTGAGCTAAAATTGGATCACAATTAGTTGTGGGGTCAACCTATTTTCATTGATCATTCTTCTATAAAATATTTTATGATGAATCATATTCATAGGTGCCTCCTATTGTGAATAATATCAATAAAGGTTTAGGGATTGATGCTCCTTGTGGGGTTGGTGCCTCACTAAATAAATATCTTGTGATGTGTAATATTCACTTGAGTCCTTTATTTGTATAATATAAGCAATGGTTTCAGTGGGTTTTCTTCCCCATTAGGGTTTCCCACTTACATCTTGTGTCTATGTGTTCTCTCTCATGTGTTATGTTCATTTTAATGTATCGTGCACACCTAAAAAGCTCTTATTGATTGCATATGATTGAATGGATGTTAATGGATGTCGCAAATAATGGTAAATTAAGTAAGAAATTTGTAGGACTGATTTGCGCCTACCCCCACCTCCTCGCGCCCCAATCCATTGTGCTTCCAACATGAAGCTTGTTGTAAAGCCCAATTTGGCTGATTTTTTCCATGGCTTGGGTTTCTAGATCTTTAGGTCCTAAGCCATGAGTGGCTACCTATTTAAAAAAAAATCATAAATTTCTAGATTATTTTATCAACAATCGGTTAGAGAGAAGAAAAGAATGATTTTTTAGATGTCTTGCAAGCATTGAGGGGACAATCTCGATCTCACATATATTAGAGCCATAATTTTTGTAAAGTGTTCATCTTGTCTTTTTGCATAGAGAATGTAGACCCATCGTCAGAAGAAAAAGATTTCAAATTCTATTATGGTAAAGGTTTATATCTCATGACAGATAGGTTTATTGAGTTTTCAACCCTTTTTGCATGCTTTCATTTTCTTTTTGGGCCTTTCTTTCCAAATTTTGGTCTCTAGTGTATAACAAGGCAACAACGAGTAATTTATGTGCATTCACTTCAATTCTCTTTCACACATCCAACCCAAAGTGCTTGAAACATGATCTAATGATCTCTATTCTCTTGGTAGAACACAAAAATAAAATTCTTTTTTCTCTCTCTAACTTTCTACATTTAATGATGTTGTTTAGGAATCCATTTGTGTGCATTGCTATTTTAACTTTTAATGGTAGACTAGCAACTATATTTTGATGAACTCGAAATGATGGAATTATGGAAATTTTCCTTACGAATAAAGGAAGGTGTTGTATGAGGAGGGCACAATGGGAAAGAAATAAGTGTGAGGGGTTCATACATATGCAATTATCCTATTTGCGGTAATGGTGAAGGAGGCTCTGCAAATCCTTTGAGGGCGAGGAGAATGTGGACGCTAGGGGAAATGAATTGAGTCGGTACCCCCTTTGGTTTGGTTTGTTGGGTTTGTACCAAGAAGGCTATCGACTTCTCCACTCTTCCACATTGGGTGTCCGAACTATTGCATCATTTCCATTGGATTTCAAATCTGCAGATCCTATGAACCTATTCGAGGTTCTCGAGTTGCTTGTATTTTTGGTTGTAATATATAATGAGGTAAAATCACTCATGTTGGTATTACTTTAAATTGTAATGGTTGTTTCCGTGAACTATGATGGTAATAGTAAATGACTAACCATGGATGAAATCTTTTATTCTTATTTCATTTTAGAAATAAGTAAGGAGGTGACCATGGTAAAGGTTTCAACATGTTTGATGAAGCTCTTTGATGGAAAAATATCCATAGTTCTTTGTAAAAATATTTTGAAGCCAAATCAATGTGGGTTGAAGTTAAAATTATAGTTTATGAGGTTGATCTAGATGTGTATGCATTTCTTGCTTTGCGCTTTTTTCACAAATTTTCCTCAGTAGTGTAACATGTGTCTCAAATACTAATACCTAATGGTTTTCTTCAAAGGTTGCCCCTTAGGGTACCCCAAGCCAAAGTTGGAGTAGTATTTTACCCAATTTCAACACATGTTAGGGGATTTGAACACAATTTCTCATTTTCCTTTAATCAATTTGAATAACCATTTTTCTTAACTTGTGTTTCCATCTTAACAACTTGAACTCCCTTTTGTCCTTTTGAAATTTATTGGTTGCAAAAATATATTCGCACACTATAATTTCTTAGATTTATATATTTTGTATGTGCCCAATGAAATTTGTCAATCAGAATCACAAATGATATAAATGATGCATGTTTAGGATTTTTTTATAACGAAAGGCGAGCATATTCATGTTTAGTGTTCTCCTTTTGAACATTTTTTTTAGTTTAATATTATTTTTGCATGCTTAGTAATAAACAAGATACATTCATTTGTGTTAAATTAGACCTTGTCATGATACCTTGTATGTTTTTATCTTTTGAAAATATGATTTTATTTTAGTTTCACTCTATCCAAATTAAGCCGCATGTATACCAATGTAGTGGTTGTAAGGCACATGACATCATACTTTATCGAATACATCCACCAATTTTTAGTATAATTTTAAGGTTGGCTTTAGGAAAAAAAAAGCTTAACTACGTGCTTGCAACACTACTTGTGTTCCCGTTAATTCCTTTCTTCTTTGGTGGTGGATTATGAGTAATTGAGCTCCCACATCTGCTCCGAATGTTGGATTCTTGATTTTTTTAATCAATAATGTATTCACAATTATTAATATTTTATAGAGGTAAATTACCATAGTTACCTAAGTTTGAGGATGAGGGGACAAGCGGACATGGTTTCTAGGATGGCACAACAATTGCCAAATTTTAAGGATGATGGGACACTTATTAAAATAGTATTACACAAATTAATATTTTAATTGTATTCAATGAAATTTAGGGATTTAAACTATGTTTAATGTAATTTAGGTACTTTCAAGATCATAATTTAATGTTCTTGGTAAAAATAACAACATTTACAAAGTTAAAAATCATTTTTTGAAAGGTTTAAAAAATTGGGGACATCCCCTCTAAGTCCCCAAGTCCTTGAAACATTCGGGACATCCCCAAATTCTAGGGGATGCATCCTCGCATAACACCGTAAATTTGTAGTTCGAACTAATTTCACTTCCTTTGTTGATGACATTGACTTCGGTGTAATATACATGATTGAGACATTGGAATTAATATTATCATGGCTATTTGATTTGAATAATTATGATTTTGTCATCATGATAACGCTAATTTGTTAATTGTTCTTAATAGGATTATGTATGAGACATACGATGGCAATTCGTTGCTTTTATTCTCATTTCTTCATTTAGATATGATTTTATGGATCTTGTTGATTAGAGTTTTACATGGATTTTATTTTGGTTATAAATTTATCGTTGATATTTTCCCTAATTTTTATACATATCTCATTGATAGATGATTGTTGGCATAACTACTTTGGATGGGTTAACATATGCTTGTTTGGATCATTTTGACATGTGTAGTATCGTTGTATTTGGTTTTGGCATCAAACAGTTATGACATGTGAATTGAGTGAGCATGTTAGAAGTTTCACTATAGGATAATGTGGGACTCAAGGGTTGCACCTCCAAGTTGCACGATAAGCCATCTAGACCAAATATTTTCCCCTTATTTGTTAGCCTTGTTAATTTTTTTGTTGACTAAGGATTGAATTATGGAAATTAATCTTCTTGGCATGGGTATTAGTCTTTTAGATTGTCACTTTGGCTTGTTTGACTTCGTCTAAATTAAATTTGATATTATCCATCATAAGTGCTTGTTTAAGTTACTTGTATGGGTTAATTTGGTTTCCATTTGATTAGTGAAGAGTTAATTTATTTTATATTTGATTGAGAGGGTTTTTAGACACCTAATCATGGACTAAGTGGGCTCACCACCCCCTCTTAATGAGTTACTTTTCTCAAATCTCGAATTTTGGTAAAAAGAAGAAATTTTGAAGGGTGTTTGGAAAGTGGGGAGTCATTCTTACCTTAATTTGAGCCTTATAGACCATATTTATGGGTAGGGGGACTCTTCCCAAGGCTCGAAAGGTTTTCCCTCCCTTTGAGCCCTCCTTGTCCACATTAACAATTATGTTTTTTTAATATTTTGGGTACCACTTTGGATTTGGAGTTGCATATTTTTTTTATTTTTTTTTTATTTTGAAAATTATCCTTCATTATGATCCTTTTCTTATTTAACCCTCCATTTTGGAGAACGGGGACTTCTTGGTTCATTTTTACTTGGAGGTTTTGGGAGCTTGGAAGGGAAAGTATCTTTTGGAGGTTGGGATTACATTTTAGTGTTGGTCATCTCTTTCTTGTGAGGTAGGCCTCACATATCTTAAATTACTCATTATTTATATGAAATATTTGTTTACATTACTTGTTTTGGGTGATGGAATGTGATGATGCATTTATTTTGGTTGTTTTTTATTCCTTATGGTTTTTTTCTCTATCCACCCCATTTGGGGAGTGGATTTTGAAGTTTCGGGAAAAAGTTCCTCTTGCTCCCACAAGGTTTGATGGGAAAGCCTTGTTGGGATTCCTATCATCCTCCCTTCATATGGTTGAAGTGGGAGATTGTTTTCCATATGGTTTGGAAACCATCTCCCATCCTTGCTAAGGAAACCTCCAAGGTTTGAAAAACCTTGGAAAGGAGAGATAAGGTCTATGGAGGAATAAGGAGCTTTGGTGGTTTGTGGTTACTTGGAAAAGTTTTGAAACTCTTTTGGTTATATGAAGCTTTGGATAAAATAGGTATTTCTACCCCTCTTCCCCTCTTGAGAAGCATGGAGCTTCTTTTATGTGGTTTGGCATTTGATTTTGGTGAGTTGATTGTATGTGTGTTATGCATTTCTTTCCAATACTCTTTGTGCATATTGAGGCATGCATCTCCTCTCTCCCATGGGATTGGAGGGAGGCTAACATGTCCTCCTTATTTGGAGATGGCATATGATGATTTTATTTGGTTGGGTGGAAAACCAAGCTACTTGTGTTTTTTGAGATTTAATACATGGAGTTGGAGCTGACTTTTGGAGCTTGCATGGATTTGGGTCCTTTCTTTGGGTTAATAGAAGTTTTATTGAAATTTTTGATATGGTGTTCCCACTTAGTGGGAGGATTATCCACTCACATTTTAAGATAATGTAGTTTCTTGATAATGTGTATGAGAAGAAGATTGAAAAGATGTGTTGTATTATAATGGAAAATATTATTGTTATTTTAATTTCAATCATGTTTTGAAAATGAGAAAAGTTATCTTAGATTTGTAATATCTTGGGTGGAAGATAGGATTGAAACTTTTGTGTAAATCTTCCCTCTTGCAATAGGGAAATATACCTTTTCATTATTGTTTCCCCAAGGAATTATTGTTTGATTGTAAATAAAAATATTGTTTTGATTAAGTCCTTTGATTCTATTGAAAGGCCTTCTAAAGCTATCTTTGTAAATTCATGTTTTTGATGAAATTTTTTTGAAAAACTTATAAATCATGCAATATTTTCTAATAGTTAATTGGGAGTTGTAGATAAAGGAAGAATTTGAATTATTTTTGTGATATTGTAATGGTTTCAAAAGGGGTGTTTGTTTTAAGATTTCACATCTCCTCCATATTTTCTTAGTCTTTCTATTGCTTCTAAAGAAATAAGTTTGGTCATTAAAATAGCTCCTAATTTACTTATCGTTCCATCTCATTTTTGGCTCTCAAGAAATTATTACTTTCATGATGAAGGTGGGGCTTGAGAAATTTTTCAAACACATTACTATATATCTTTATACACTTTAATTACATATATCATGGAGGGTTTATTATATGAAATTGTTTCACTAAAAGTGAAGGAACTTGTAGTTGGTTTATTTTGGATATAACAAGAATCAAGTTTATCAAGTATTCAGTAATATTAGTAAATAAGAAAAGGGAATGGGTGATTAGACATAATATTTTTGTTGTAAAAAAATATAGAAGTAAAATTTTTATAATTTCATTCAACCAGCTTCTAGTTTTCTCTTTGGATTAAAACAAGAGAGGGAAAAATCTACCTCATTGGGATTTGTTTATCTCTATTGGAGTTGTGAGAAGAATATATATACATATATAACAAGTTCCCTCCGAATACTAATCAAACACCTAAATATTATCAATACAAAATCTATACCTATATGTATGTGCACGCATTTGCACACATTCACACACAATTTTGTTATCTAAAAATATTGTACTATGGTTTCAATTAATCGAAAAGGATACCATGAAGGGTCGCGCCTTTCCATGACCCCTCTCCAAAACCACAAGATATCTCCTTGCCACTTTGGGCATGGCCACCATCTCGCACATTCATTTTTCTCTCTGTAGACCCTATTAAATCCAGCCATATGTTTATATTTGTGCTTGATATCTATGCGATCGTTTATCTTTGGCCCTTTAAACAACTACACACACATGACCCTTGTAAAATTTAACACTAAGATACAAAACTATACAGGGTATATATATCCCCATAAATAGTTATAGATACAAAACATGAACCTAATTTATACTACTACATAACTATCGACTAGGGATAAAATTATGGTACATTATGGCCCATACTATATACTTTTGTGTTAGGGGAAAATATAAAGAAAATTTCAAAATTATTAGATTCTTATAGATATTTACATATTTTTCATATAGATTCGAATACAAATGGAAAAATTTAGAGGAGAATATAAGGGGTATGAGTACTTAATATTTCCTTTGTAATATCATTCATATACAATTAAATATATAAGTTATGTTAACATGTTTTTTCTTCTCCTTTTTCATTATTAATCATATACCATACTTAATTATTACAACACATAGTTGGGTATGGGCCATCCATTCTCTATCAAATTTTTGTAATTACAAAATTAGGCCTAGATCCATCTACAACAAAGTGTGGCCCATGGGGTTGGAAAATATCAAATTGACTAGATAATTATTAGACTATTATTCCATCATATCTTTCTTTTTAGGGAAGATATAATAGTTTCTAGACACTCTATAGACCACTTTCCCTCTTTTGGGGTTATTTAGGATAAATTTCCTATGGTACCTCTCCTTTATGTTAGGTCGATGTACTCAAATCCTCTCCTACCTCAATTTATCCTTAAAAAATTTGGGATTGAATGCCTCCAATATTTTAGGAAAAATCAAAATATAATTTTGAAGAATAATAAGTATGGTAGCTCCTCCTTAGTAAAGTGAACAAGTATATTATTTCCATGCATTTTGTCTCGCTTTTAAGATTACATGCATCATTCACATTTTATTTATAGTTCATTTCTTCTATGTGCATTGACTTCACTCTTGTGTTGTAGATTTCGTCGTGGAACATGCCAACACCAATGCAATAACAAAAAAATAAAAAAGGAAACATTTTTGTTTACAACCATGTATGTTTTTCCCTTAATTATTTTATTTTTGATTCCACACATAAAAGGGTTAAATATAGATATTTAAATTTGGAAACTTACCCTTTGACAATGACATGTTTGAATTTGTTCATATCATATGACTTACGTTGTCATTACAAGTTTAATTGACATATCATTCTCTCTCCCACAATGATTTATTAACTCTATACACTACTCTATCACTCACTTATGGAGTGTTATTTATTCATAATACTTTACTCACATGTATCTTTTCTAATATATTTCTTTTTCATGATCAATTTCATACACGAAACCATACGGTGTGGGATAAGTTCATAATATGGTATGGGATGACCTCTATAGTCCCACCCTTCTCTTCATATATATCTTTTCTCTTCATATATATCTTATATTGATTTTAATATATTTTATGTGTCATTTAGTCTCCCCTAACCAAAAAAATCCTATATAATCAATTTTTGTTTAAATAACTCACTTGTCTTTCTCAAGCAATCTCATTGTAACGTATCACCATAAAGGCACTCAAAGATCTCTTGAATATTCACATCATTTAGAGAAACCACCACATAGGTATGAAACACTCAAACTAATATCAATAGTCTATATTCCTCCATTAAAAAGACTAAAAATGTCCTAGAGCTATGTCTTAGAAAGATAAAAAACACATGAAGCATTGCAAAAGTCTTAAGGGGATAACAAGAGTTAGTTTAACATATAAATAACACCACAATATATCACTATCATGCATAGTACATCTCTAATATACATACATTATAACCTTCATTTGTTGTGTCGAGACAAATAATGACATAACAGGGGGTTGGATTATATTTTCATACATTATTGCACCCAAAATAGGATAACTATATGGATTTTTCTCCCACTTGAGAGAGGATGTAATGTAAAATCTAGATTGGTTTAGTATGGGTTGGTCACCAAGTTTAGTACAACTTTTCCTACACATGGATTTATTATTTTGTTATCTAATCATGTCCATGAAGCGATAGTGTCGGTTTTCTAGGGTTTTATTCATTACGAGATAATTGTTGCAAAGTTGAAAACCTTAGTTACAAATAGTGAATCTCAATTCCAAGTCACCAAAATTTAACAGAAGTTGTAAAACCCATCATTTTATAGTTCAAAACTAGATAGAGAAATATGGGACCCCATCATGCCCTAGCAAGAGCTATATGGTTTCGTAAAAAGAATTTTCCAATTGCAATTATAGGAATGTGGAATGTTTATGTTCTCATTAGTCATTTTAGGTAGTCTACACACCCAGATCATTTCTATACCTCTCTAATAAACTTATTACTTGAACCTTTTTCATGTTATGCTAATATTTCATCATTTTTTATTATTTTCTATATTAATAGAAATATTATTGAACATGTATTGAATGTGGGTTAATTTAGTTATAATGTTAAACATGTAACATTCTTAAACCTATTAATAAGTAAGGAAAGAACTCTTATCAAACCCTCTCTTATTTTATCTAGGGTATAAACAACCATCTACACTAACCCTAATCCTCTTTATGGATACACTTTATTCTTGTTTTAATATGCATTTATCTTTTCTCTTTTCTAGGGAAATTTCCCACAATGATTATAATCCTCATACAAAAAAGATTTATAATTAATAATATATAAAGTTTCTAAGGATAAATACTCAACAAATTGATGTGATCCTTTACATAGGTAGGGATGATAACAAAAATTGAATGTATTTAAAAACCATTTATCCAATATTGTATAATATTGTATTTCCTCCTCTATTATTTCTACATATATTGTTCGTAATCCCACCCCCTAATATGGGGGCATCTACTACCCCCTTTATCAAGTTACAATTCTTATCACAACTTTTACTACTATTCCTACATCTCTTTTTCATATCAACATGTCCTTGCATTATCCCTCTACTATATGTTCCCTCAAACATATCATCCATTACTTACAAACTAAAGTGTGTAAATGAAAGAGGGGCGTGTATTTATTTTATAATATAAATTTGCATATAATAAGAGGAAAAAAAAAGGATAATAAGAAAACAACCATGACACGAAACTTGAATAATATAGAAATCTCTTGTAATTGAAATTTAGTTCATAATCCAATTTCACATGAGGTGAAATATTTTCCTTTATCATTAGGGTTTGGGTTTCCTAATCTTCTTCTCTATGAGGGCAAGGGTTATCTTGATAAGCACCTTCACTCATTTGATATTTTCTTACGTAGATTATTCTTACAATGATCAGTCCTCACTAAGAATTTTTCTATAATCCTTAAAGATTATTCTTTGCAATGTTCTATGACCTATATTTTCACTCCATGAGGGATTTCAATCCATTGGATAACAATTTTATTTCACAATTCTCTATCACCATTGGTGATAAGGTTTCCTATGCTCAAATGGCTAAAATCCTATAGGGATCTAATAAACTAATTAGTGAATATGTCTTGTGCTACAAGATAATGCTTACAAAAATAAGCAATATATTTATAGATAATGAGATTTAAAATCTATTATCTCAAAGTATCATATATCACTTATAAGAATCTATCATGTTTGACACATTTTAATCCTTTGATGAGATGTATCATACTTCAAAAGAAATATCTAGACTATGATCCTAGAAATGAACAAGATTAAGTATGAGTCTACCCCTATTAATAAATATACATATAATTTTAAATGAAACTATAATTAAAATGATAAACCAATGATAAAAAACCAAAGCTAAATAAATTATTAAATCCATATCTCAACGTATAAAGCATAAGTTAGAAGCTCCACCTTGAAGGTAATTAAAACATTTACCTTTTTCAATAAATGTGATCTTCCAAAATTTATCTGAATGGAACCATGTCTCTCCCTCCACCTATTTAGGTTGATGAAAAAAATCCTTAAGATAAATATTTCAACTAGAATAAATATAATTACCACCATATATGTGTTAATCACTCCATTAAAAACATTCAATATCATGAATACTATCCAACATTGAATTGATACCAATACTATAAAATTCAATTTTCCTCTAACAAAATATAAGTCCCATGTCAATGAGAATCCAAAGCTCAATATATTAAATGACCCACTTCATAATAATCATATTTATGAATCTAATAACAACATAGAGGTGCATCATTCATATAAGTCTTAACCTCCTTAAACTACAATGGTCAACCATTGATTATCTCAATGGTATAGTTACCTCTTCTTTGCCTCATAGGCCTCTCATTTTATTTTATGATAATGATATAATTTTTTATGATGATACTAATTATATTATTTATATTCAATGTTTTTTTACTCAATAATCTATCCATAGTGTATTTTTGATAATTGTTCTAAAAACAAAATTTCCACTTCCATCTTACTTACTTCTTTGGGCTATACTAAGCAACATATACAATTCAATAAAAAAAAACTTTTAATAAGGTTATTTGACACATTATTCTCCATTTTATAGTGGGATATTCTATCATGGCTACACCTTTTCTTATTTAATAATATCCTTGTTAAATGTGAAATGTTTCTAGTATATGCTTGGATTTAACAACTTAAGGATATTTCTACTATTATAAACCAATGTGTTAAATACACTTAATACAATCAAGTTGTTATAATTAAGGTTATCCCTTGTGAGACACCTTTATTCATTACTCCCTATAATACCAAAATATGTTCTACACCCATTCTTATTGATACTATTCATGATATATATACATGTCTTATATTTTATAAGCCTTCTCTCTTAGGTTTCCTTCTAAAGGTAATCAATATCTTAAGCATGTCACACAACATCATCTTAAATTGACACATAATACTCCTAATGTGTATAGTATGCTATTAAATTCAACCCTCAAACACCTTTGGGTTTCTCTCCTCAATATCTTGATCAAATCCTATGATAGAAAATTCTTCTATATTTGCTAAAAATAAAAAATGCAAAAACATAAAAAAATGTTCTAGAAATAAAAATGGCTTGTGTGAAAGGGTTTTGGAGATCTAGGTGGTTTTAGGATACCATATTGTAGCCATTTGAAAGGTATCTGAGTCTAATTTATGAGAATATGGTTTAGAAAATATTTTTGGAGCTTTGCACTAGTCTTGGGAATGTATTCATTGCAGAACTTTTTTTGAGGAAAAGGTGTTCTACATCATCCGAGGAAGGTCAAATTTTATACAAGGTTTCAGGAGCCCTCGATGGTTTCAACATCCGAGACCATAGTATTTGTAAATAATTCTAGGTCTACTACATGCCATTATGTTCAAGATAAAGTTTTGGAGGCATAAAAATGAAAACCCTTCATGAACTATAAAGTCTTGACCCTCTTAGAGTATCAACTTGCATGGAAGGTTTTAAGAGTTGTGAATAGATTTGTGAACCATAATCAAACTAAAAGAGGGATCATGGATTTCTTCACATGTTACCAGTATCCATTCTTATTTTTTATTATTGTAATTTTTCTTCACACCAAAACCGCATGCTTGCCAAGTTATGCCTACTTTAGTAACTTTTGGGTTTTGGATAAAACTCAAGTTGCAAAGTAGTTTCAGCTCTCGAAAATTATGGGAATAGATTAATTAAGTGATTTTCAAACACCTTCATGTATAATATGGCCTTAAAATTCATATCTTTCTCCAAGAATGAAAGTTCCACTAATTAGTTCATGTTTAGGCCACCATATGCACTTTTGGGAACTTTAGTTCCTCCTCACAACTCAATGTGCACTTTTTAGAAGTAGCTAGTTTTAATTTGAAGTTTTAATTTTTCCTTAGTTTCTTATGACATCCAAAATTTTAGTTTGGGAACTAGGGGTTCTAATTTTATGTTGAGGTTGCACTATTTCACTTAAGGTTTCACTTGGGAACCAAAAGTGTGATTTTGGAACCTTGAAATCCTTCCACAAGCCAAAAATGCACTTTGGAGTTCCTCATGTGTTTCAATAATGTGCTTTCCTTACAAAATTCAAGAAACAACCTTTTAATGCACCTCCCAACCAACTCAAATTCATTTTATAACAAAAATGCATCTTCATTTGCTCCATGAACTTCATTTCTTCCTCTCATTCCTCCATGAAATTTTGTTGATGCCCTATGATGAGTTGGTTAATTGCATTTATAAAAACTCATCTTCTCGTATTTTGATCAAGCCATTGTAGTTATGTCCATGTATTTTCCAAGTACATTGCTGAACATTGTTATTACAACCTTGAACTAATGGCATAATTACTAATTAATATATAGTTATATCTAGTTATCTTTATTCTATGGTATTATGTGTGCATTTATTATTATTTTCCCAAAATTTGTTTGGATGATGATATGTGTTGATGCCAATCTTGTTTGTAAGAAATTTTCCATATGCGAAACCTATTTCATCAAAAACTCTAATGAACTTGTTTGTAGCAACCCATCTATAGCCAAAAAAGATCATCTATGGTAAAGAGCCCACATATTGAAGATCTTTTGGAAGGAATGAAGAATGGAACTCAAGTCTGTACGTGTCATTAAAGAAGTAGTTACAACTGGAATGTGTAGAACTGGGAAACAACTCAACCTTTGATCTAATCATTCATTGCAAACTAGTGAAGAATTGATTGATTAATTTAACACGTGATTGAAGGAACTGGTTGATTACCTAAACTTTTGTTATGTGTTTGTTATCTAAACACCTATTATGAATTATGTAACATATGTTTGAATCTCTCATAGTTCTTTTGACAATATTTCACTTGTTCTATTGAAGATATCTCACTTAGTTTGTGAAAACTCCTTGTTGTACTCTTCTTCTTCTTGTCACATCTTGTTGTAAATGAAAAGTATAAAAGAAAGGGCTGGTGCTAGTAGCATATATTGGATTATAGAGGAGATAGATATATAATTCATATTGATAGTCGATTCGAAAAGGAGATTTATTTGTTCCTTGATGTAATGTTTGTAAAATTTCAATAAAGATTTTAGTTATGTTCATTAGTTTCTAGTTACAAAATTTAGGAGGGATTAACACCCAAGTCAGGGCCCACTTATGGACTATTAAACCCCTCCATTGTCTTTGTTTCATTGCATGTATGTTTACCTAGGAAAAATTTACTTTATGTATCTACGCATTCTGAATTTATAACTTTGTCTTAGTGATAGCATTTAGAAACCATTCATTTTTAGTTCTAAGTTTTGTTTACTTTCAGCATTTTTGTGATAGTTATTTATTTCCAACCTCCTAGATCTATTGTAATCTGTGCATACAACACTGGATATTTTAAGTTTATGTCCCTGGTTTGATAATTAAATGACTTGTAACTCAATGTATAACATACTAATTACCGCAAGTTGATTTTCACCACCATTTTTGGCACCGTTGTCAAGGATATTGCCAAGTTATAGGAGTTTTTGTGAGGTTTTACATTTTTGAATTTCTAGAATAGACTAGGTTGTAAAAATTCCACCTTTAACCCCCACTAATGAATGTTGATTGAGTTGAGCTAGTTGATGTATGCATCATCCAAGAGATGCCCATGGTAGATTCCTACCCAATCCTCAAATAGCAGAAATTACTTTTGATTTTGAAGAAGACACATCTTCCTCTGTACAAGGTTTTCTATTAGAAAACCCCCTCCAAATGAGACTTTCTGAGGTTGTTCTTGAACAACCAATCATGGAAAAGAGGTGAATCAAAATGGGGAAGAAGGGGTAACTACATTTGAGTTCCCTATCTCCAATAATAATCAACCTATGTATAATGAAGAACATCTCTCCATCATCTCTTCCTAATTTTCATGGATTTATAACTGAATACCCAAACACTTTCTTGTTTGAGTTTGATGTTTTATGCATGAGTTATGACTACAAAACTAATGCACACAAGCTGAAGTTGTTCCCTGCTACACTCAAGGATGCAACCTTAAGATGGTTTATGGTTTAGGAAGAGATGTTGTTACTACTGGAAGTAGATGAAGGAAAATTTTCTCACCAAGTACCAAGACTACTACAGGCCAAGTAGCAGAGGAGGATGAACTCTTCAAAATGGCACAAAAGGAAAATGAGCCACTAGAAGATTATCTAGAGAGATTCATATTTTATGTTCATAAGTCAAGGCACACAAGGTTACCTCCTGAGTCTCTCAAGTTACTTTTCTAAAAAGGACTCAGTAAGGAGGATATGGATGTTTTGGACCTGATAGGAGCTGGAGATATCTCAAAATCCACTTTTGATGATATTTGTGAAGCCTGTAGGAATTATTCTAGAGGAAACTATGAAAAGAATAAGAAGTGTTAGATCAAAGGTGTATCAAATACCAAAGGAATTGGGACATATCTAAATCAAATATTGTAAACATGTTCAAGAACATGAAATAGAAATAGTTAATGACATGGCCACCCATCTTGATGCTCTACATGCAAAGAAGAAGAGAGAGGATGCAGAGGAAACACTTATAGAGTTCTTACATTATTTCACAAGAAAGAAAATTGATTGCACATGGAGGGACTAACCAACATTATTGAAGGGAAGGAGGCTACACAAGAATTGAAAATGATAGAAATGGAGGATGGGAAAGTTTTCTATGTTTCTCAAAGGAAGCCATGGCATCAAGACAAGGAGGTATGTCACAAGATCTCATGCCATATTTTCAAAATTGGGCTAGTAGTTCATATATGCAACCCCACCTTGGGCTAATAATCAACAAGGATGGGATCCATTACCCTAGCCAATATCAATAACCATGAAAACCTCAGTTCTCAATCCAACAGTGGAAGAAACCCCTTATTCATGGAAAAAACCTTGGAGAGGAGGTCAAGCAATGGAGAAATCAACCTCATAACTACCAACAACCTTACCAAAAACCTCCTTACCCACAACAAGATTTGATGCCAAACCCCTAACATGGCTCTCAACCAAAACCACTCAAATTCCATCTCAACCATCACCTAACCCCAACAATAAATTTGCTCATTCAACCTACACCATTGAATCAACCCAATACTTTGCTTATTCATTTGATGTCAATGATATCCATCTTCGTTCGGAAGAGCACTTCTCCCACAAAGTAAACCCACCATCACGAAGATTGCAGATGTATGTAGTTGTTGCTTGAATGATCCATAGAAAAGCTAGAAAATGTTGTAAGCTGATCCGCAACAACATGAATAGAGTTCCAACAAGGGAAAGATGTAAGTCAATGAACCCCATTTCTAGAGAGATTGCAAGAGAAGAAATATGACCCTAAATCAGATTTTGATTATGATTTTTTCAATCAATTGAAGGATATTTGTGTAAAGATTCCACTCATTCAAGTCCATTAAGGATGTGCCTATCTACAACAAGTTGGTTAAGGATCTATGCATCAAAAATCTAGGAAGAAAAAGGAAAGATCCATCCACTTTATGCAAGTCATTGGACAATTGGCTGATATCATGCTTGGAACTTTGTATTACCTAAGTACATAGATCTAGGAAATCCTTTGGTAATGTTATCATCAATGGAACTACAATAAGAATACTCTGATTGAATTAGGGGAAAATCAACATCATGACCAAGAAAATCATGGATGACCTGAAGTTGAAAGGACTAAGGCCAACAACTACAATATTGCAACTGGTAGATAGATCAATAAAGGCTGAAGGAGTCCTTGAGGACATTGTTGTGGTGGTAGAATCTTGGGAATACCTACGCTGATTTCATTTTCCTTCAACCAAAAGTAGTTTAGGAGGTTATCCTATTATACTAGGAATACCATGGTTGGCCATTGTTGATGCATTCATAGGTTGTAGGTCTAGAAACATGATCATCTCAAATGGAAGTGGTACCAAGAATCTTATGCTCTATCCTCCTACCCAACCATTGAATGATGAAGATAAAAAAATTTGGGTTGAAGAACCAAATATGATCAGAGCTTTGTACAATAGCTCATGATGTTGGAGAAGTCTTGTATAATTGAAGATCAAGAGGAAGATGTTTTCTCTCCAATATCTTGCAGAACAACTATGGAAGAAATGAAGAAGTTGATGACAAATTGAGGTGTTTGAGTTGTCCTTTGAACCAAGTCCTACCACAAAAAGCACCATGAGTATTCTAAGTAAGAATTGTATTTTTCACCAACTTCTTCCCCATGACTGCATACTAAATTCTATTAGTAGCAAAATGTGTTTCAATGATGGATCTCTCAAGAAAGTAGAAATAACACCAAGGGAGGCCACTAAATGTAAGCAAGATGTTAAGTATGCAACAAGAGAAATTGTTGATTTCTCTTCTTCAAAAACATAAACAAAATTTTTGGGATTATGGTGATATGTGTGGGATTCATCCTAGATTTCTACTCATAGAATTTATATAAAGGAATAATGTAAACCAATCAAGAATCCATTGAGGTGGATGAACCCAAAAATAAGAGAAATTGGGAAAGGTGAACTAAGAAATTTTTAGATGTTGGATTTATATACCCCATATCAAACAATCAATGGGTATCACCTCTTGTAATTGTGCCAAAGAAGAATGGGAAATGGAGGATCTGTGTAGATTACAGGAGTTAAACTTATCTACAAAGAAATATCACTTCCCATTTCCCTTCATTGATCAAGTGCTTGATACTCTAGCTAGTAAAAGTACTTCTCTTTTCTTGATGGATATAGTGGCTATAATCAGATCCAGATTGCACCAAAAGACCAAGACAAAACTACCTTCACATGTCCATGGGGAACATTTTCCTATTCAGTTCTTCCATTTGGCTTGTGTAATGCACCTACTACATTCCAGAGGGAAGTCTTGAGTATATTTTCTAATTTGAAAAATGACTACATGCATGGAAGTCTATATGGATGACTTCACTATACATGACAACACTTTTGATGAAGTTATGCAAAATATGGATAAGGTCTTGAAAATATGCAAGGATCACAATTTATCCTTGAGTAATGAGAAGTGTTACATGATGATGTCAAAAGGTATAGTGTTGGGGCACTACCTTTCCTCATAAGGAATTCAAGTTGATCCAACAAAGGTGTTTTTATAGTCAACCTTCCAACACCAAGAAAACAAAAGGATGTTAGAATATTTCTAGGCCATGTTGGATATTATAGAAGGTTCATACAAGACTTTAACAAAATTGCAAATGCCACTTTTTGCATTGCTAGGAAAGGATGTTGATTTTGTATGGATGAGTGTTTGTGAAGGTGATTTTAAAACTTTGAAACATATGTTAACTATTGGTCTTTGTGTTGAGAGGACCTGAAATTGGAACCTACCTTTTCACATCCACATAGATGCATCAGATCATGTTATTGGAGTTTTCCTAGGACAAAAAGATGGAAATTTGAATTATGCAATATATTATGTTAGCAAGAACTTGCATCATGCAAAATTAAACTACATAGTAATAGAAAAGGAGTTCTTGGAAGTTGTATATGCTATCAACAAATTTAGACACTACATCACATGATATCCAAGTGTTTATTCACACTGATCATACTGTTACAATCAAATATCTAAAAAAAACTAGTAGTAAGCAACAAATCATAAGGTGGTTTCTCCTCTTGCAAGAATTTGATGTCACCATAGTGGAAAAACTTAGAAGGATAATGTGGTAGCATATTTCCTCTCTAAGATGGAGACCAATAGTGAAGAGCAAGTAGTTGATGATTCCTTTCTAGATGAGCACTTATTTTCTATTTCTACAAAAACACCCTGGTATGTAGACATAGCCAACTACTTGGTCTCAGTAAAACACCTCCACATTACTTATACTACTAGAAAAAATATATATAGTTGAAAAGAGTTCATATTTTTCTTGGATAGCTATGATTTCTATTTCATATAGGACAAGATCAAATAATGAGAAGGTGTATAGATGATGAGGAGATATTTGATGTCCTCAGAGCCTACCATAATGAACCTTATGGAGGGAATTTTTATACAAAATAACAATGCAGAAGGTGTTGACTATTAGCTATTATTGGCCAACATTACATAAGGATGCAACACTATACACCAAGAGATGTGATAAATGCCAAAGAATGGGAAAGCCCACTAAATCTGATGAGATGTCATTGCACCTCAATTGGTCTTACAACCTTTTGACAAGTGGGGCTTAGATTTTATTGGCCCTATAGACCTCCATCTCAACAAAAGGATTATATCCTAGTATGCACAAATTACCTAACCAAGTGGATAGAGGTGAAGGCATTTCCAAACCAAAAAGTGAGAAAGTAGCCAAGTTCCTATATGAGCACATCTTCACCAGGTATGGAGTTCCAAGGGAAATTGTAATAGATCAAGGTACACATTTTACTTGCTAATGTAATTTCTGATCTAGTTAAATAATATGAAATCAGGCATAAGAAGTCTACACCATACCATCCCCAGTCTAATGGCCAAGTAGAGGTTACAAATAGAGAGATAGAGGCCATATTGACAAAGACCATTGCACTCCACAGGAAATATTGGGTAGACAAGGATTCCAAAAGTAGTATGGGAAATTCAACACAACATGGAAGACCACAACTAGATTTACACCATTTGAACTCCTATATGGAAATATTGTTGTTTTTCCAATTGAATTTGAGCACAAAACATTGAGGACTGCACTTGAGAGGGCATATATTTATCAAAATCTCAAAGATAAAAGAATTCTCCAACTCAATGAGTTAGATGAATTGAGAAGACATACAGATACATAAACAAAGAGGTAGTGTAAAAGAAAAGATTCAAATGGCATGACCAATACATCAAGACAAGACAATTCCAGGAAGGTGATTAGGCACTCTTGTTTGATTCAAAATATAAGGACATATAGGAAAAACTCAAAACAAGGTGGCTAGGCCCCTATGAAATTGAAAAGATATTCCCTAATGGAGAAGTAAATCACTACTATTATAGATCATGTAAGGTTCAAGCTATTGGTGAATGACCATAGGCTGAGATTGTACAAAAATCCAGTTGACAAAGGTTCATTCATGGAAATGTTCGAGGAGAGGTAAAGAAGAATGGAAGAAAGGACATCAAAATTAACCTTAGAGGTTGAGCCTATTGGCTCACCTTATGAGATTTTAGAGGATTGAAGAGATTTTAGTGGCCTTGGTCATTCATCTTGTTGAATATTCCAAGGTCAAATAAAAGTGTTGTGATCTATCCTTTCTGGGTGATCAAAACACTTTGTTAACAACACATTTATTTTATGAATTTTTTGTTTTACAAGGTTTGGTGTTAAATGATTGTAGGAGGGCATGATCTCCATCACAAGGAGAGAGTGAAATGACTAAAAGTTCCACTTGCAGCCACATGAAACAAACCCTTGTTTTTTATTTGGCATTTAGCATAACTCATGGTTTTGATGATAGATCATCAATGATGCATGCATGTGTGGATGATGGAAAAGAAATGATTGACACCCCAACAGATTAGAGTTCCTTTGTGAATCATCCGGTTGCAGTAAGGAGTAACCAACACCAGTGTAACACATGTCCACAATGTCACAAAACTTGCATGTAGCCAAGACTCAAGTTTAAAAAGCATGCACAACCATCATTACAAAAAACAATGAGATAAGTGCATTCATCTATCACTTTAATAAAGTATGATTAGTTTAATTATATTTAATTAGGATTTATGTTGAGTCATCATGTGTGCACATTTAAAGACCACCACCTTTCAAGCAATGATGTTTCCACTTTACCTCCTCCACATAAGCCAATGTTTTCACATCACTTTCTTCATATGCTCCATATTGTCACATCCATTAATGATTGATTACCTATAACCGTGTCTCTTGTCCTCTTGAAAAAATTTTTAAAATATGAAAATAAATCAATAAAACTCAATTGTGCAAAGTTCTTTCAAGGAAGAATTGTATTGTTGCATATTGAACCTAGAGGTAGCTATGTATCCACCCATGGGAGGTGACTTGATTAGACATGAGCCCACTATGCATTTTTAACTTTTGAATAATCCTCAGATTGTGTAGTATTTTGAGAACCATGGTTGGATGAATTATATCAACAAGTTTTAGGGTTTTGATGAAGCAATTATGATAGAATTTTCCAAAACACTCAGAGCAATGGAGAGGTAAGGTGAAAGGATTAGCAGTAAGGCTAAGTGATGAAATTATGGTAGAAGTTATTGGTCTACTAGCTCAAGGAGAACCGTTCCCAGAAAATTCCAATCCAAAGCAACAAGGAGGAGTTCACAGATGATGATGATGAACTCATCTTAGATAGACAAGGTACATTAGAACATCTCTTAAACCCTTATGGGCACAAGTTTCCACATTTTTTATTTGTAATTTACTTGTGAAGGGAGGTATTCTAGATTGAAACATAGTGCATTTTAAGTTGTTGAATCATTTGAAGAACAACCATCAAGTAAATGTCCCAAAATTCTTGCATGAAATGTTGAAGAAAATGAGTCAAGAAGTATAGAGGGGTAGGGCAACATTATCACATCATTGTCTTATAACCCTAGTGGTTAAACACACCCTGCAAAGGGATCATCCAAAATACTATGGGAAGACTTTGTAAGGGTAAATAATTTTGAAACCTTATTGAGAAATAGGGAAAAAGAAGAAAACTGAAATATCTTTTACACATATGACATAGGTTGCACCATCCACCTCCCAACCTCAAGAACCCCTAATTTTGAAGGTCTACCTCTCTACTAAAGAACACCTTGTACCTATCTCTCCAGAAATAATTTTCATAGCTGAAACCCTTTTAGAATTCTCCACTCCTAAAACCTCCACTTCCAAGGCCAAATGAAAATATTCTCATTCTACTCCTACACCACCTAGGTGCTCCCATAGGCTTAAAAAAAAAGGCCAAAATCTCCAAACCAACATAATCACAACCCATCTCACTAAATAGTGATTTGAAGATACAGAGGGTAACTTTGAGCCTAAAAATGGAGACAAAGAAGAGAGATATATTGATGCATAGTTCATGAGAAAGAATACCCTGAACAACCCATGGAGGAGAAAGAAGAGTCCAACTTAGAATGAGGAGGCAATTCTTGAAGTGGAAGTCATGAAGAGAGAGAGAAGAAGAGAAGTTGGAGGAGGAATTGAATACAAAAAAATGCCCATAGTTGTTGAGAAAGTCATGAGCAACAACAACAATAAATTAAACAAGAACAAGAACAAATTCCTACAATTGTTGACCAAGTAATTAAGCAAGTTATTGAGAAAGCACAACATGATAGTGTGTAAGAAGTAAATGTAACACCATTACAGCCCCAAATTTTTATTCATGAAATTATCAGGAACCTACAAAACCATCTGTTTTGAGATGGAAACATAGACTATGGGACCAAATATTGATATTTGATGTTGCAATTGGAAACCTATGTTAACATGCTCAAAGGAAAATGGGAAAAAGAGAAAGAAGCCCTCATCTCTAAGCATAAGAAAGAATTGGAGGACAAGGATAAAGAGATTAAGAGGTCTAAAGAAAAAACATGAAGAAATAGTCTAAGTAGCACATGAAATATTTAAATGCAAGCCCCCATCAAAGTGTTTATGATATCTACTTGAAAGAAAGATGTTACAACATAAACTTACCTACATTAATTCTGACATGATATATGATATCAGCTCATCTAGGATATTCTTTACTTTATATTAGAATAATACACATGAACTCCAAAACTTGTTATGTGAGCTTTATTTGCACAACTATGCCCTTAAATATAATAGGGATTGGATCCCAATATATGTATTAGGGAATGTACAAGTTAAGGCCCTATGCTCTTATTTTTCAAATGAATTGGACAAATCCAAGAAGATGGAAGAGTATAGACATTTGGAGAAGGTCCAACCATTGTTTATCGGAGAAGGCCACAAAACAAAAGATGAAATTGAAGAATCGTATGATAGTTATATGGAAAAGGATGTGATAAAAAATAGAGTATTGCAAATGAGGACAACAACCCACACAGAAGTTAGAGAAATGATTAGGGAACATGGAATTCAAGTTGTATAAGCATGTCGAATGAGATGGAATGAGTTATCTCCTAAAATACAAAGGAAAGAGATGCACTCCTATCCCAACATAATTCCCACTTTGAATAGGTGAACACATACATTGAGATAGCTAAATGAATGTGAAGGAAGAGTGATTTCCTATTGGATATCACCCTCCAATCTTTCATTTTCCAATACCACCATGGACAGGTAATTTACCTATTGATCAAAGGATCCAAGATAGAGTTTGGAGTAGATTCATGAGGAATGGTGGCTATTTCTTGTCAGAGAAAGAAGGAATAGATACCCCAATTGATTTCAATTGAGAATGTAGTTTTTAGCAGCAGATATATGAAGCCCTTGAATGAGGACATTCAAGAGATTAAGCCTAGGGTGTGATGAGTTGTGTTAATTTCCTTTATAAACAACTCATCTTCTATATTTTTATCAAGCCATTGTAGTTATGTCCATGTATTTTCCAAGTACATTGTTGAACATTACCATTACAACCTTGAACTTGTGGCATAATTACTAATTAATATAGTTATATCTAGTTATCTTTATTTTGTGGTATTTTGTGTGCATTTATTCTTATTATCCCAATAATTTGTTTGAATGATGATATGTGTGATGCCACTCTTTGTTGTAAGCAATTTTCCATATGTAGCAACTCATCAATGCAAAGGAACCTATATCAGAACAACTCATCCATAGCCAAAACACTGTCCACAAATAACTCCACAAAAAGGAGATCATCTATAACAAAGATCCCATGTTATGAAGATATTTTAGAAGGCATGAATAATGGTACTCAAGTTTGTACATGTGCCATTAAAGTAGTTATAATTGGAATGTGTAGAATGGGGAAATAACTCAACCTTTAATCTAATCATTCATGGCAAACTAGTGAAGAAATGATTGATTAAGTTAACACGTGATTGAAGGAACTAGTTGATTACCTTAATTTGTTATGTGTTTGTTATTTTAACACCTATTATGAGTTCCGTAACGTAGTGATTGAATCCCTCATAGTTATGTTGAATATATTTCACTTGTTCTATTGAAGATCTCTCACTTAGTTTGTGAAAAATCCTTGTTGAACTCTTCTTCTTCTCATGTCTTGTTGTAAATGAGAAGTATAAAAGAAATGGCTAGTAAGTAGTGTATATTGGAATATAGAGGAGATAGATATAGAATTCATATTGATAGTATGATTTGGAAAGGAGATTGTTTTGTTCTTTGATGTAATGTTCATGTAATTTTCAATAAAGATCTAAGTTATGTTCATTAGTTTCTAGTTATATAATTTAGGATGGATTAACACCCAAGTCGAGACCACTTGTGACTAAAACCCCTCCATTGTCCTATTTCATTTTCATTATGTTTGTTTACCTAGGAAAATTTACTTTCTGTATCTACATTTTGAATTTACCGAATTTTCTTAGTTATAACATTTAGAAACCATTCATTTTTTGTTTAAATTTTGTTTACTTTCAACATTGTTGTGACAATTATTTATTTCCAACCTCCTATATCTCTTGTAACTGTGCATACAACACTAGAAATATTTCAAGTTTACGTCCCCGGCTTGATAATTAAATGATTGTAACTCAATGTACAACATACTAATTGTTGCAAGTTCCAAAATATTCAACTGTTTATATATTGCAAACCCCAAAGCCAATCCCCATGATAGTTTTTCCATGATTTATACTTCAAAATTCTTTCCCATTGATATATTCCTCATGTTCTTGAGTGGAGATATCCATTCCATGTGATTTGGTCACATTTTTCTTATAATATCCATTAAAAAAACTCACCTTTCAACCATAACTTATTTTTCAATTTCCCAAAATCCCAATAATAAATCTCCACAAAATTTTGTGTACTCCTTCCTATTAACAAGACATTTCAAACGATTCAAGTCCTATGTGATTTGGATGATTTTTCCTCCTAGAGTGATCTAATCAAGATTTCAACCCAAATTTCCTAAAATGTGTTAAGTCATGACCAAAATCCCTTTTTCATTTCCCGTTGATTTCCAATAGATGATTTTTTTCAAACTAGGAGTAATATATATTATTCTTAGTACCTTTCAAATGAATATGTTTATTCTTGATTCCATTTATTATGTATCATGGATTTATATAACCAATATTTCAGCTATTTGCTTCATTAAAAATCCCACTATACTCAAATTTTACCTTGTCAAAGTACCAGTTTACCATTACCAAATTTTCGGATACCTATTTCAAATACAAAGTTTAAATATTCTAGTTATGAGCCTATCACTTTCCTAATCAATTAAATCCCCAACATTGGAGATAGTAACGTAAAATTCATGGACTTTGAGAACCTAAAGGTGAGGATGATAGAAGGTAAACAAATTATTCGCAGTGGGCTTGATGGCGGATAGATTTTTTCTAGCATATTCTAATCATTATCACCATATAAATTAAGATATCAAAGAGGAAAATAGATCACTATGTACTTAGCTGGATCTAGTACATGTTGACACTGTACAAAGTGTTAGGAAATTAAAATATGTAATATAGGACTTCATTTATCTAGCCAATGTATGTATTTTTCTAGCATATTCTAATCATTATCACCATATAAATTAAGATATCAAAGAGGCTCAAAAACTAGATCAAAACACATATGTACATTTGCTTGTGCATCTATCATATGGATCTTGATACAAAACCGTGGGTATCAAAAAAACCAAGGGCAAAAACATAAAACATGTTGAAAAAACCATGGGCCCAAAAACAGCCCATAACACATGGAAGGTGTACCATACTCTAACATGAATAGGCTCCAAAACATAACACAAAGAGAATGCCCTAGCTGAATGGAACAACCAAGATTCCAAGCTCCAAAATATGTTGGCTACCTTGTGGTTGAAAGTACAAAAAGGCTTTCTAAGATCCTTAAAACTTTGGTAAGAGAAATATTCCATGAAGAGCTCTCAAATATGATTGTCCTCTTGAGTAGAGTCACGAGAGAATACAAAAAAATGAATTCAAACCTAAGATGGAAAAGTTCATGAATATTATCTATGAGGGATCACAACACATTGATTGGTGTCAGATCATCACCAAAACCTACATGATGCATTTCTAGATGTGGCGGTGAAAAGTGAATTCTATATGACTTCGTACCTTGTGTATTCCATTTTTGTAACTAGAATTTGGATCATATCATCTACCATGGGAGATATGAGTGAATATAGGTTAATGTATTATTACCACCCTTAGCATAAATAAACATAAACATTCCATGCTCACCCGAGTGTGCATAATCCTCTTTAGAGATCTAGATCTTAGAGAATCATGAATTAAACAATAACTATAATAAGATTAACCATACATGAACCAATTTTAAGTTATGTCTAACACCATTATCCAGCCAATATCATCCATTTCATTAAACATTGTAAAACATAAAAGCTTCTTACATTATAAAGTATGTCCATAAGTCATGCATGCATCAGATCCAACAACATAACTCTACAATAACTTAACACTAGTCTCTCTAAACTACATAGTTCAATACATATTTATAGAGGTGGGGACTTTCCCTTCACCACTTACGCACTTCTCAAAATAGGTCACATGTTGATAATAGCCATGCGCCTTTACAATAACATGCACACATGCAAGTGTGCTAATAATAGATGTCCTATAGTTAACTGGAAGAAGTAATCCTATTATTAACTACAACCATGCATGGTGCTTATCATCTAGCCGCTCATTCCCAAAATACCATTTGCATGTCACGTAAGTCTCCATCCCATGTGTGCTCCACACACTATCTCCAAAATATCCTGTATCCATAAAAATGGCTAAGTCTAACCAAACTATTGTTCTGGCACGTGTTTCCTTTCCTATCATTTTATGCCTTCAAATGTGCCTTGTTCCCATGCGCATATTCTTTGTGTGTCTTCTCCTTAGAAAATATTATGTCTATGCTCAACATTACCCCACACTAAAGTACATTTCATCCCAGAAATGGGGATTCTTTTTGATGTTCCCAAATAATAAAGAATAAGAATTGAAAGAATTCAAAGAATCACTATACAAAAGAATGAATCTTTACTCTACAACATCCTCTTCTTCAACTGGGAGGATCAACTTTGGATATTCAAGTTTGATTTCTTTCCTCCAATGTTTTCATCATCTAGTGTTGTCCTTGTCTTTTTTGGAATATCTTGTGGCGATGGCATCTAACTCATCCTGAGTAATCTTTTCCTTCTCATTCTGCAGTACTCGAACAACATTGGCCATAACATGACATCATTCCTTCCAAAAGATCCATCTTTTATGCTATGAGCTTCCCAATCTCATCTATCCTCTCCTTATGTGGATCTTGGGTTGTTGTAAGGGCTTCACACTTTTTTACTAGTGTCAATCTTTCTGCGCACCCTAAAGTCTCATCTTTCATTGTTATCAGAACTTCATTATCTTCAACTAGAGTCCTGGTCCTTATCACTACCTCTGGTGCTACACACAAATTAAGAGCTTGGTTTGCTTTCTTTAGCTCATCCTTTAAAGTTTGGAGTAATGCCTCATACGTTGAAATTTTTCTGATCATAGAGGCCTTTCTCTCTCTTGCTTCTTTTTAACATCTTTTGGTGTAGGCATTCTAAGTGGTCCATCTTCTAGCACCAAATCAACCAAAGTGCACACATAATGCATAGCAAAAGGAAAATTTCAGGTACCTTTGGTTCAAGATGAGGCCTTGCCTTCAAAATGTAATCACCAATCTCCTCCACCATGCTAATGAAAGGCCTCATTCTTTGTTCGTTCTCGTTCCTTCTCTTCTTCCTTTAACTGCTCTATCTCTATAGTTTTATCTTTGTTATCCTCCATCAACACTCTAATGGTGGCGACCTTATCAATATTTCTCTGCCACCTCAACAGATACCTTGACTAAGGCATTTCTTACCTACTCATCATTAACATAAGAGTGGGCTTTATGGTCATGTGTCTGCTTTGTGGTGCCTTCTTTACTCTTCTTGAGACACAAGAATCCTCGCATACATCAAAATCCAGTTCATCCATATGGGTCTACATGGACCAGGATAGTTGTTTCCTTGCACGTGTAGTGGCCATATCTAGATCCATCAGCTCCCATCCATATAATTCCTTAAGGTCCACTATGTGCTTTGAAACTAGGTGCATGATGATTTTTCTTGTGTCCTCAGCATAGCCCATACTTGGCACAACATATACTCTTCACTTCTCCTTGTTCTTGGCCCCTTAGGAACCTAAGTGAGCACCAAGGTTTGGAGTTGGCCCTTCTCCTATCTGAGTTGTAATTGGTGCACTGGTCTTCTCGGCATAGTTTCTTATGTTTCTTTCACCCCTTCTTCTTCATCTCATTTCTTCATCCTGGGATCCTCCACATCTTCCAGTTGAACCGGGTTCCAGCACTCTCTTTCGAACTCCTCCACCTCCTCACTAAGCTTCAACTTTCTTTTTCTCTTCTTCTCTAGTGCTTCTTTATGAGGGAGAGTCGAGGTGATCTTCGTATAGGCTGTGATGTTCCTGTGCCTTGGGTCCTGGTTCTTCTAAATACCCTCTTAAACTGGCACTCTTTAGGACTACATCCACATCCAAGTCCTCTTCTCCTTCTTACACCTGTGGTGGAGTATCTCGTGCACTCACTTTCCACTCTATCTATGGGCTTCCTCCGGCCTCTATGGTCCAAGCCTCCACTATCCTCATGTTCTTCTTCCTCATCTATCTCTATGGTCATGGTAGGCTTTGGAGCTTCCACATTCTCAACTATGTGTTTTCCCTTAGGTGGCCCTGGTAGCATGAACTTCATTCTCCACATACTTGTTATTCTCTAACCTAGGCTTGAGCTGAAGATAGATGAGCATGGCTCCACTTTGTCCCCAATAGCCAAACTTACTAGCTTTATATTTATAACATCTGAAATGAGCCTCTCAATGTAGGCAGACCAACCTGGATAAACATATGTTTTTCTGAGAGTATGGTAGTCACAATCTACCTTGTTTGCATTGAAGTTCAGCCAACACATCAGTAAAAACCTATGAACTGAGGCCTAGAAGTAGTGTGTTGTGAAGGCATAGGGAATTTTGCACCATGGACTCCATGTCCCATCCTTCATTACAAACCACGTGATGCAGAAATGTTGATACACCATGAAACTATATTACCTTTCCCACTACCGAGGTAAATCCTTTGGAATGCACCATTCCTCCTCAAATGCCATGCAAAATTCAGTCATACCATAGTTCTTCCTTTTCTTGAATGGGCCACTCATTTTCCTTCACATAAGTATTTCTCAAACCTCTCCATGAGGGACTTCTTCTCTGTGGGGTATTCCCAAATTTTGTTCTTTGGCCCATCGGGCACTCCAATTTCTACAAAGACAAGAGATAATAGAATAGCACCAAAACTTATCTTCTCACTTGTGCACTTCCTCAATAATTGTCTCTATATGTAGCCTGCTAAATTGTAGATTTCTCCTTCGACATTTTCTTCACGATATATAGCCACATGGTATTTACCTATGACCATCTCTCTTGATCATTCAACTTAGTGAGAGATGTGCACGATTTCCTACACTATAGATACTTCCTTAATTTGTATATGTCCATTCCATGTGGACCCTTGAGTATCCCAACTCCTTGTTGGTGGCTATAATAGCTTCTTTATCAGTCAGATCACTAATAATATATTGTCCCTGTGCCCTTCAATCCTATCAATGTAGCAATCAGGGTATTGTGATCCTTACCCTCCATCCAAAAAATAGAAAAAGTCCTCATGGACTCTACTCATAAGCCATTGGTATAAAGCTTCTAGTTTTCCAAAATATGGGAGTTCATATAACTGATAAACCCCTACCTTCTTAAGAAACTTCTCCCCAAGCATCATCATATACTGGCATATCATCCATCATGCACTTGTTGGTCTTCTTATTCAACAACGCATCCAATTCTCCCTTGTTTTGGTGGTGTGGTGGTTGTAATCACTTACTTTACATCTATGAATGTGGGAATCCCAATCCCATCTAAGACTATAACTCCTTCTAGATATTGCATCTCTGAAAAATTTTCTCTCGGGAGAAACTTTGACCTCAACTTCCACCTTTTTCTTCCCCTTCATACCTACTACAGGTGCTTTCTTCGGTGCCATTATAAAAATCCCACCTTTTTGTCTTCTATGTCAAGTAAGCTCAAACCCTAGCTTGAAACCATGCCCTAGCTCAAACCATGTGCCCTAGCTCCTTCTCAATGCTTCTGTTTATGCTCAAACCCTTCACCAATGGGGATGCAAGCCACTTCCATGCACAAAAATCTTTCTCTCCACATCTGTTTCACAACTCTCCGCACCTCAACACACTTCACTTGGCTCGGTCACACTTAGCTCACTTGAATACTTGTGATCGCAAAGGTAAAAATGAACCCGCATCACATCCTTATATAGATTTTCAAAAATTTAGTGCATTTATTACTCCTTCACCTACCACCAATCCTCTCATTAATTGACCATTTTCCCAATTTCCACATGGTACACCTTTGCCCCCAGCTATAACCTTCTAGCATGCCTTCCTACCTTCTGGCTATACAGACTTCTCTTCTACATGCTTCCATGCACCAAAGTACCTCACCACTATGCCCTCCTCTAGTAGTTTCCATGGCCACTACTTTACCTCGTGTTATATTGTTCATTCATTTATTTCCATCTATGGTCTTCTTTAGATCAATCTTCTTTCTAGCAGCTTCCTTTCCATCTTTAAATAACACCTATAATAATATGTTCTTATGTGTACCCATTTTTGAATAAAAATAACAACCACCCCACACCAATGGTATGTGCAGTCCTCTACGCATAAAAATACTTTAGATTGTAATTAGCTTCTAGTGCATGCAAAACACACTTATTACACAAAACACCAAACTAAATTGACAAAGCATAGTGACGAAGAAGGAAATACATTAAAAGAAATACAAAAAGGGAAATCTATACTAAATGGAAATACTTCCTTATTACAAACACCAAGAAGACTTATTTATAGTAGGGCTTTAGCCTACTCCCATTAAAGTAACCAGGTAACCATGTATTCCATCAAGCGCCTCTAATTGACAAGCACTGATTCAAGGATGTGAGTGATAACATATGGTCCCAACCAATGCACCTTAAGTTTTCTTGATGGCACAAAAACTTGGAATCATAAAGAAGTACCATCTGTCCAACCTCAAGCTTCTTGTCCCTGATGTGTCTGTCATGCCATGCCTTCTACCTAGCCTTTTCCTACTTCTGAACTCCAACATGCTATGATGCACCCTCTCATCCAACTGTATTAACTTGTCAATTCTTTCTTCTAATGCATGTTCATCAGCTAGACCTCCAATGCATACAATACACAAATGATGGTAACATGAATTCCATTGGAAGAACTGCTTCTGTGCCAAACACCAACTAAAAGGGTGTGGCCTTATTCAACCTCTTGTAGGTTGTTCTATATGCCCAAAGTACAACAAAAACTTTATCATCCCAATCTTTCCTTCCAACATCACAAATTTTTGTCAAGGTCTGGCTCAATATCTTGTTGAAAGCCTCAATAGTCCCATTTTCTTGAGGGTGATAAGGTGTAGTCTTGTGGTGTGCGTGACCATAAATTCATCCAACAATATCCTGATTGTCTCATTCAAAAGTGTGTGCCCCTATCACTTGTCAAGCTCAACGAACATCCATACCTAGTAAGAATATTTTCCCATAAGAACCTTGTTGTTGTAAAATCCTTTATAGGTGCTTCTTTTCCCACCTTGTAAGATAATTTGTGTAAGTGATGATGTAGCATGATCTAGTTCTATGCGCATGGCTGGGGAAATAGGACCCACAAAGTCTATAGCCCATTTTTCAAATGGCTCTACACTAGTAATAGGCCTCAAAGGCATTTCATCTCTTTTCCCAAGGTTTTCCAAGGCTTGAAAGTGATCACATGCCTTACAATACTCTTTACAATCCTTGTATAGGGTCTCCCACCATAATCCAATGAGTAGAATCTTGTGTGCAGGTGGTGTCACCTGCATAATGCCCACCTGCAATACCACCATGAGCCTCTTCCATGATATCTGTGCACTCATGTTCCAATACACACCGACGCAATACTTCATCTCACCTAGTTTGTATAAATCACCACTGATCAACATGAAAGGTGCAACATGAATTGCAAGTTGTTTCTTCTCTAATGCTTTCATTCCTTTTGGCACCATACCTATGTGCATAAAAAGACAAAAATATCCTCCAATTCTAAAGGTGCATGATGTAACCTATATAAATTGTGCATCCGGCATTGTATCTTCAATTGTCTACATCTCTCCCCTGATTGAATTCTTGATAAGTGGTCTCGGGCCAAAATTACTTTTACCTAGTTTTACCATGACTGTAAAGTCAAATTCTTGGAATAAGAGCACCCATCGACATATGTGCCCCTATAAAATGGGCTTATTTACCAAGTATTTTAATGCCATGTGATCAATATAAAATAAAAAGGGTGTTTCTAGCAAATACTATCTAAATTTATGTAGCGTGTAGATCATCGACAAGGCCTCACTCTGTAGTTTATATAATTCTATTCTGCAGAGAGTCAAATTTCTACTAGCAAAACAGATAGGATGATCTATAATACCTTCTCTAGGCTGAGCTAACACCACACCAATGGTTGTGCCAGAGGCATCCACATGTACGTGAAATGGTTGGTTCCATGAGGGAAAATGTAGAATAGGTGTTGTAGTAAGTCTCTCCTTCAATGCCTCAAATGCACGTTGTTGTGGTTCTCCCCAATAGAATGTCCCTTTTCCTTTTAGTAACTCTTCCAGGGGCACAAAAATCTTCACATATCCTTTGATAAATTTTCTATAATACCCTGTGTGGCCCAAGAATCCACACACCTCACTTTGACTGGTAGGCTCCTCCAGGCCTACAATAACTATAACCTTAGCTAGATCTACTAACAAACCTTCCTTGCAGATGATGATGCCCTAACAAAGTTCCAAAAGGTGTAGAAAACATGCACTTCTTGATGTTTAAAGAGATGCTTAACTGTCTACATCTTTCAAACATTAAGTACAAATTGTCACAATGATCCTTAACAAGCCCATATACCATCTAATCATCCAAGTAAACCTGCAAGAATTTGTGAATAAAATCTGGAATGCTTGAACAACTATGCACAAAAATACAATAGGCACATTTTTCAAACCAAAGGGCATCACAATATATGCAAAACTTCCCCATTCAATGGTGAAATTCATTTTCTCTTGATCTTCCTATGTGCAATTCTAACCTAATGATACCCAAAGAATCCATCTGTAAAAGAGTAAACTTCACGCCCTAACACCTTCTAATATTTCCTCGATGAAAGGCATAGGAAAAGGATCAATCACACATGCAACATTCAACTCCTCTGTAATCCACACAAATCCTAATCCAACCATCTTTATTTATACTTGATTACCATGGGGCTAACCCACTTTGATTCTTCTAGGGGCTTAATGATGCCATATTTCAGCATTTTGTCAATTTCTTCTTTAACTTTTATGCGCAGTTCAGGTTCATCTAAAGGTCTCTTCCTGACTGGGCGCACTCCTTCCTTTAGCTTAATCTTCATCTCACCTAATGACTCATGCACTCCTTTTAACTCATGGTAGCCCCTAGGAATAAATCCTAAAAATCTCATAGTAACTCAATTATCTTTGCCACTTCAGAATCAGACCAATAATCCCCAACTATTACCTCCTTAGGTTCAACATCCATGCCAATGTTCACTTTCTTTGTCTTCATAGGTTCATGATAGGCACGCACATGTTTTATCCACATTGTCTAACACTTCACATGTACCTATTGAATGAGATATGTCCAAATCTTCTACTTCCTCATCATCCACTATGTAGACCATCTTTCCTTTCTCCTTCTCAAAGAAAGCACAGCATAAATAGTTCAACATCTGTATCATCTACTTCATCAAAATGTGCTCCTTGTTTTCTCACCAAATAACTCCTGAATGAGTTCTTCAGCCTTTGCACTATCTCCCATAGTTAAGCACTCCATAACCCATAATGCCTCTCTTACCGAGAGGTTTAGTAGAGAAGTACTCAAAAGTCTAGGTCATTCCTGTAATTAAGTCTTACCAATTTCTAGTCTCCCTATGCAGTTCACATAAACATACCAAGCGCATGCACAACCTTGCAAAGTGGAATAAAGTTTGTGCACCCAAAGTGAAGGTGGTAAAGATTCTTCCTACCCCACTTTCCAGAGTCTCTCACACTTGATGAACATGGTGTTGAAAATATTGATTACCATGATATATGCAGATTTGAGTAGGCACATTTCTCCTAAAGAACCGAGTGGTTAGAGAAATTCTGACTTCATTCCATTCTATGAGATTATCCTTGTGAACCATCCACCAACGCGTTGTTGTCCCACACAGGTATACACTAACATATTTCTTCTTTCAACTTGATTTTTCCACTTCTCCTCCATGGCATGTAGAATACCATAGGATCTCCTTCTCTAGTATACGAGGTACAAAGTTGTTACCTATCCTCCTAATACAATGAGGTTTTCTTCTCCACGTAAAAATGTGCTTCTTACTTCATGCCCAACCATCTCATAGGTGTCATGTGCCCAATTATCACAAGCAATACTTGTAGTATCACTAATAGATTGTGCATCTTCCCACTGGAGGATTCCTTCCTTAGATGGCTCAAGTACTTTCGGATCTCAAATGGTGTGTACATAAATTATGTTTAGGTCTTCTCACTCAAAGGTTCAACATAAGGTGCATAGATTTCCCATCTATTAAAGGATAATAACTCTTTCTTCCTTGTTCTCAAAACTTATATACCCCTTGTTGAACCATAGATCAACATTATTTGCATAACACCAAGGGTACCCAAGTAGAGTGGGAAGTTTCTACTTCTTCTACAAGTGCTAAGACCTCAAAGTCCCAGTGAACTTGGCCCTTGTATAGTAATGGATGCATCCTTTAAAACTCTCGATTGGAGTGGCCTTAGTTTGATTAGCCATAAACAATACATTAGAGGATGGTTGTAATGGAGGTCTTCCCATCTGTACCCATGCATCTAAAGTAAGCACATTCACTTTCGCACTTGTGTCAATCAATATATTTCTCAAAATCCATCCATCCACAAAACAACATTTAGAGTGATCTCCTTGTCATAATCCAAGCTATGAGGGGGAATATTAGCATGCAGATCTATCCATCCATTCTCAATACTTGTGCGTGGAGTGTTTCCCTTTAGCCAATTCCCTAGTAATGGAATGATATTCTCTCTGGCACAACATCTTGCATACCTCTTTTCAAATCATCAATATCCATTGACTATCTCTCTATTGCCTTCTTTTGTTCCAACTTCCTTGATTGTTCCTTTAAACATTGTATTTCACCCTAAGATTTCTGAGTACCTCCATGGTTTCTTGATAAACCTCCTTCTGATGTGTAGGATCTAGGTACCTTACATGTAAAACTTCCTCCTTAGTGATGGTAGGCTTCTGTTTGTAACATCTCTCTAGCACACACAACTTCAACGCGTGTAGTAATCTTCACAAGTACTACCTCAAGTTCTAGTGCCAACTTTGGCATCCACTAATTTTCTATGGCATGTTGTATTCTAACCATCCATGCACCCTTGTTCTCTTGTTTATGCTACTTACTAAGATGCTCATATAAGTCTGGAATTCCTCATAGTTATGATTCTTCCCACAAAAATAACAAGTAATATTCTAGGACATTCACACCTATAGTGGTCAGGAGATCCACATGTAAAACACGTTCCATGAGGAAACTCACCTCATCCACCACCACGGCCTCGACCCCCAAATCCACCACGGTATCCTCAACCTCTGCCATGACCTCCTTCAAAATTCCCTTCATTCCATCATAGCACCCTTGGTTGTGATCATGATCATGGTGCTCATTTTTACTTTTAGATTATCTGATACTCTTGTCTATCACACACCAATATCTATGGCATCATGGATCTAACCAATCAACCTACGAGTCTTTATATTGTGAGTCATGGACCAAAAATCTTACAATAGAAAGATACATTCTTTCTTATCGTGCATTGTAATAATGGGTAGTGACTTGCATCATGGTCTAAATGACATATCTCATAGTCTAAAACAATGAATGTACTTGATCTATGGGGAAAACTATCTTTAGTGTGCCCTTCCACTTCAAATTTTACACCAAATCCTAGTGCACGTCTCATGTGCTGAATTTTCTAATAGTTTCTCCAACTACTTTTCCATAGCTGCAATCTGTGCTTCCAGGAATGGGCTCACTCCAATGTCTATACTTCACTACCTCAACATGTAAAGTTGCTTCAAGTGCTTTGCGTGGGTCCATATATGTCTTATGTGACAACACCCTCCTAAATGGTGTGATCAAACCCCCTAAAAAACCATTGTGCATGTTGGCTTGCATGAATATCATACAAAAGCTTAGAAAAAGTGTTTTGAAATGGGCATCATATTCCCAAACACTCTCAATAGTTCCCTACTTAATATCCTTGAGCATGCTTATACTCTTCTTCTCGAACTCAGGGATATGAAACTCCTTAAGGAAAGCTTCTCGTAATGTTGCATAATCTACGCAAGTCTAATCAGGTCAAACTTCTTGTACCAACTAGTGTGTCCCTGCAATGTAGTTACAAAATGACTTGCCTTGCACTCAGAAGCCATGATTCCTTTTACGTGCCACAATATCTCACACATGTGCACATGTTCAACAACATCTTCTATTCCCTATACTTGAAGATGAAGAGACATCTCCATGTAAATATTTTGGGGTTGTATGAGACCACCCCACTAATCCAGAACCTCTTGTGTTACCTCTACCTCCAGAACCACCATATCCACCAGAACTAGAGCCACCTATGCCCCCTGATCCTCCTCCTATAGCTGAAAGTGGACTAGTGGATGTACTTCCCTGTGTCCCAACAATGGTACTAAACTGAACTCCTATAGTCTATGAGTGGTACTACTCCTCAGAAGTGAGTCCAAAATTCTGTGCACTTGAGTTTTGTGCCGATGATGTGCCTAAAAGGTACCTCCAAATAACAAAGAAGATGTTTTCTCGACCATAGATGCACTTTCTACTTGATTTAATCCTTTTCTACTACTCCCCAAACTAGCTTACTGACTACTTGGTTGTACTAGATACTGGAAAACCAAGCGTAAGGGCTAGGTTTCTAGGTAGATTCATATGCATGCACCCATGGTCCATGTCATCTCTGCTGGAAGCACTCCCATGTGAGGCCGAGGAGGGTTCCTGTCATGCTTTCCCAAATGGGGGAGTTCCAGATGCTTTGGCTCCACATCCTTTCGCATGAGCTCCAAATCCTTCACAAGCCATCTCTCTCCTCAATGCCATCCATTTTAATATCACACTACTTCTCTATCTCCCTCTCACATGCCTCATTGTACTTAAGCCACCTTTCTTCTCTTTTCCTCTCTACCGCTAGGTCCACATCCTTCACCAAACCTACTCCTTCCCCCGCATGTGTGGGGTTTAGCTAGCCATCATCAATTTTCTTCCAAGTTCAGGGTTACCATCAAGATTTTGATCGCTAGTGGAATGCCTTGCAAATAAGTTCCCCTAGGATAACATAAAAATTGAACTCAACTACCTCTGGGCAAGAATAAGTGGAAATTGAGTACTCCAAAATATAGCTATTCAAAACACCACGAACCAAGTATCCACAACAGCATGTCCAAATCAAATCAGCATCATAGAGGGCCTGAAATTCTTCCTACATCCAGAACAAGTGTGTGATACCTCCAATTCCTTTTAGACGCATAAACAACCAGCCACTTGTACAAATCTACCAGAAAGATAGAAAAGAAGCTCTCATACAAATAGTCATACAAATTCTACTCCACCCACACGTGTGTGTCATCAAACTCATATCCAATGTTAAACCTTGAGCATACTCTTCTTCCAGATATTTTATCCACTCCTCAACACTTGCTAAGGTCAACCGGTATGTCTTCATCATGAAACATCCTAAAAAAATAAAAAAAGAGGTCCCGAAAAAAACCAATGATGCAGCCTAGAATCTACTATATAAAACCCATGCACATGGCACATCACCCAGCCTGAGATGAGTGCTCACCCAAAGCACGCAAAGGTACTAGGACCCTCTTTAGATTTTCTTGTGTAGGATGTTAGTGTGATGAAGATAAGACATATTCAAATCCATAAATAAACATAAACATTCCACAATGCATAATCCAGATCTAGATCTTAGAGAATCATGAATTAAACAATAACTATAATAAGATTAACCATACATGAACCAATTTCAGTTATGTCTAACACCATTATCCAGCCAATATCATCCATTACATTAAATACTATAAAACACAAGCTTCTTACATTATAAAGTATGACCATAAGTCATGCACGCATCAGATCCAAAAATTCAAGACAACTTTATAATAACTTACACACTAGTCTCTCTAAACTACATAGTTCAATACATATTTATAGAGGTGGGGACTTTCCCTTCACCACTTACACACTTCTCAAAATAGGTCACATGTTGTTAATAGCCATGCACCTTTACAATAACATGCACACATGCAAGTGCGCTAATAATAGATGTCCTATAGTTAACTGGAAGAAGTAATCCTATTATTAACTACAACCATGCATGGCGCTTATCATCCACTCATTCCCAAAATACCATTTACGTGTCGCAAAATTCTCCATCCCGATGTGTTCTCCACACGCTATCTCCAAAATAGCATGTATCTATAAAAACGGCCAAGTCCAAACCAATATTGTTCTAGCACGCGCTTTCCTTTCCTATCATTTCACACCTTGTGCCTTTTTGCATGTGTATTCTTTTTGTGTCTTCTCCTTTAAACAATATTATGTCTGCTCAACATGTGTTAATTACCCCAACCTAAAATAAAATACTTTTGGTGACTATTTTGATGATCTTAAGGTTCGCTAACGAGATTACATCAAGATGACTATTGAAAAATGAGATCATTCAAGTTAGAATGGGTCATGAAGGGATTGATAGATGATGACACTGACCTAATTGACCCATACTTTATGGAGAATTTTAAAAATAAGAATTTGAAATACATTTATTGTTCCAAAATGGTATCGGGTGACTTCCTACACCACATTATTGTTGTACTAAAAATATTTAAGAATTGGTTTCTCAATAAAGTTTCAGAATTCGATTCTACAAGAAAGAGCATTGATTTGAGATCAAGTGAGGGAGCATCTCACACCAAAATTTATATCAAGAATTTGAAGTCACATGCTATAGCCTAGATTTCTCCTTAAGATCCCATTACATTAGATAAGTCTCACCTTTAATTTTCCTCCAAGTCGTATGTTAGAAGGAATTCCACTACTTCTTTTAAGCCAAGATAAATTTCCACTTATCCTAATAAGGATAGCCTCATGGTTCATGAGGAATATATTCTTCAATCCTTCTCACTTCCTAAAAACCCCCCTTGCATTTCTCCTCATTCCCATTCACATCCCTTTTCCATTCATGTTGATTCACCAGTCCATTTTTCTCATCACCTTCTCCCATACCTTTTAAAAAAATTCACCCTCCTCCTCCTCTCCCCATCATTATTTCTCTTGGATCTCACCACTGATATAAGAAAAAATAGTATAACTATGAGAGCTATTAATATAAATTTTGATGCAGTAGTATATATATATATATATAAAGAAAGGTGGCCATGAAAGCTAAAACTACTTTAAATTTGGTGACTAAAAGTTTAGGAGCACAATTTATGGAATTATCTAAATTACATGTTGAAAGGCCCAAGATAAAAATGAATCTATTAGACTATGAGATAATAATAATCATTATCAAAGAATCCACTCCTCAAGGGGATATGCACAATTTGAAAGAATTGGTTTCAAGGATGATTGAAAGAGTGGAGAAGGGAAAGTAGACTCAAGAACAACTTGAAGATCATGTTCATGTTCCTTCTTCCTACATTACCATCTTTCTAAATCAAGATGTTTCTTCTTATTCTCCATCTCAATCCCTCTTCCCTATTTGGATTCTAGATCAAAATATTGTGTAAGAGATTTGAAGATTTAGAAAGCAAGGGAAATTCACCAAATCATGGTTTGAAATTATTATGAGTGATGGTTGTAAATTCATTAAAAATTATTAAGGCATATGAATACATGGAGATAGTGACTCTCAAGATCAAGAGTATCATGGAGGCATCTAATACCAAAATATCTTACCATGAAGATTTGATTCTAGATTTCATGTCCATAGCTAGATCATGTCTAAACATCGTTCTTTCCAAAGGATTCTTCCTATGAGTTGAATGAGGTATTTTAAATAAATGGGTGAGAAACATTGAATGGAGAATCAATACCCTTAAGGAATCAATGCACGATCTCTCTCCTCTATTGGAAAGGAATGACATGTTGAAATTAGAAATTGGTGTGGATTTTTGATATATGGGTTGTTCATCACCCGATTATAACCATCTCGAGATGACAAGAATAGAGGAATTTAATGAACAATTTGTGAAGGGGATTAGAGATTAATTGTTTCACCCTTAGAATGTTTTTGTGTACTTCATGGATAAGATGACTAAAATATATAACACTATCTTAGAAGCAACCAAGGAGCTTCTAAATATATTTGGGCAAGGTAAGAAGATTTTGGCAAGATTCAAAATGATTCATGTGAGAAGGTGAATTCCAATATGTGGTCACATGTTTATGATCAAATGTTTATAATATCAAAGTTCCTCAAGTGTAATGTATTCGAGGGGTCGACATCTTATAGATGTCCACCTACATGATCAAATCTTCTCTCTTTCATGAATAAATCACTTCTTTTGTAAAAGTGACTTATTTCACTTAAGTGATTTATATTTCTCTATTGAGGTTGCACTTTTTCTCTTTTTGTCTTATCTCACTTAAGTGACTTTCTATTCCTTCATTGTAAAAGTGTTTTTCTTAAAATAAGGAAAATTAACTTATTTCAAACCTAGAATATGAAAATTCATGTAGGGAGATGAAAGGTCATGTAAGGAGACTATATAATGGGATGGACTCTCCATTCCAAAGGAGACTATATATGGTGCAAAAATACATGATTTGTCACTTCTTGTTCGACATGTGTTAATTGACTTCTTCTTTCCCATATTTTTATAAAATCCAAATTTTTACCTGTATGATGGGTTGGATATTTCACATTCTTGAGGTAAAGTTATGCTGCTAAATTTTTGAGAGGAACCACACAAACAACCAGTTCATTTCTCTATTCTTTCCTACCATATGATTTTAGTCATTTCTTACACCAAGCCAACCATAGCCAGTTCTTTATCTTCTTTTATTAACCAACATTTGTACATTCTTGGATCAATTAGACTTCATATTTGGAAGAGGATACAAAGTTGAGGAGACAACAAACACATCTCACCTTTGGGAAGCTACCATAGTATAGTAGTAACTAGGTTGGGGTTGTACCAAAATTCTTTGAAGATTTGAATAATTGCTATTTGTTTTCATTCAGAATAAGTTGTGTATTTAGATTAAAAGAAGAAAAATATTCCATCACTTCCCGAATGTATTTTTTTAATTTTAAGTATTACCTTTAAAATATTTCTTACATAAATATTCCCTTGATAACTTCTTCTTGGCTTATCCTGTGGATCTTCTTAGGAAATTAGTTGGAGGAAGAAGTGAAGAAATCCCTACACTTCTTTTATTATTTATTTCTTTCGATTAATTTAGATTTACTTATTAGGTAAATTTTATATGGAAAAGAAAAATTTATTGTGAGAATATTTTCCCTTTTTGGAAAACTTGAGGTAGCATATTTTACATAATAATTTTATTTTATATTTAGATTAATAACTTTCGAATACATTCTTTTAGAATAGCATTATCAGACAACCTTGTGACAGAGGAATAACCACATCCGACTACTCCCTGTTTTAGTTTTATTTTAATTAGAAGAAATTATTTAGTTCTCTATGTTTGTGTTTGTAGAAGTTATTTTGTTTATTTTATTTTATTTTATTTTGGAAGATACAAAAATATATTAGTTTTTAGTTAGTTTCTTTCAATTCATTTCTTTCTCAGACAAATAAAATAGATAGTTTTTTTGTTTTATTTAATTAATTAGGAATGAATCTAGTTAATTAAAATATTAAACAATTTTTTTATTTAAAATAAATTTACTTCTTTTATTTTCCCTATCAAGAAAATGAATATTTAAATAATCCTAATTATTGTTTGTGCGCCTTGGAAGGTGAGGAGTTCAAGTGAATCCATTGAATCATGTCACTTGGAATAGTTATGTATATAGTCATTACATCTCCACATTATCCTTTTGCATTCTCATCATCTATGTCATTTGTATTGTCATTTAGTTAAAATGTACTATGGAAACTTACTTTTCAAGTGATTTTTAAACTTTCAAACATTGGCAAATCTCTCAATCATGAAATTTCTACAATTTCTTCACACTCTCAAATTATATAATTTTCATCATCATTTCCAATCATGAGACAAATTTTGACATTGCTCCTATAAGGACTTGCATGCTTCATCCTTTTTATGGTTTCTTCCAATTCGGTGTTTCTCACCTATAGTTTTCTCTAGAAGCTTCTTGATGGAAGATATCTCCCTAAAAAATATCTCTCTGTAGCAAAATGATTCTAATAATTTCACCTGGAACTTCTGTTCACCCATCTTAGTCTTCAATGATGAACCCTCACATCTTACTAGTTGTATGGGGATGAGATCGGAGGCAAACATTCCCTCCTAGCAAGCAAATTACAAGATAAGGCAAGATAAAATAAAAAAATACATATATTATTATTACAAATAACTAAAATTTTCAGTCCCTCCTAATCTTTGGTGGTGAGCCCATGCTTCTTACTAGTAGAATGAGGCTAAGAAAGGAGGAAGATTCCCTTACTTGCCTATATTTTGTCCTTGGTGATGAGCCCATATTTCTTGATAACTAAATTTTGCATCCTCCAAATATTTGGTGGTGATCCCATGCTTCTTACTGGTAGCATGAGGCTAGGAAAGGAGGAATATGCCCTTACTTGCCTACATTTTTCCTTGGTGATGAGCCCATGCTTCTTATTGGTAGCATGGGGAAAGATGTAGGGGGTCATGTCAATAAAATTTAAATAAACAAAGAAATAAAAGTTCTTGAAAATTTGAAATTCCCAAGAAAATGATTTATATGTGCATGTTAGGAGAGACAATCATTCCTTAACCAGATCTTGTCAATCAAGTAGGCCATTCACATATCTAAGTATAGTCGAACTTATAAGAAGAAATAATTTTGAACTTGGTTAGTTAATTCGTATTGGGGTTGAGTTGTGGTTTTTGAATAAATATTTATCAAAATTCTTGTCTCTTGATCATCATTTTCTCACACATTCTTCAATCATATATATCATGTCCTTCTTGGATCTTGGTGATGATCCCTCACATCTTACTAGTTGCATGGGGTCAAGAATAGAGTGAGATCATCTTGTCATCATATCGTATTCAACATATTTTTTCAATGGAATAGAAATTTTAAACATTGTTTGAGAAATAAAGTTTCCTAAGTACAGTTTGTTATCATGTGTGTAGCCATATACATCATTATGTTTATAAAATTATACTATCATCCATTGCATGCATTCAAAAATCTCAAAATAGCAAACATTCCTAACCATATAAGAGTGTAAAAATGAATTAAAGCATAAACAAACAAATTTGTAGAGTATCGAGCCAAAAATATAGACATATATATGTATCCATTTGTCAATGTCTTAGTATAATGTCATCCCACCAAAAGGAAAATGTGGTCAAAACACTCAATCATGAGCCAAAAATCCAAAAAAATTGATATACATGAAAAAAAAATGAGACTAAGAAATAAAGACACTCTTCCTATCCATCTCTTTGAGATCCCTTATGACCGCTTCAGCTACACATTTCCTAAAAATTCTCCTCAAAAGAACTCAAAAACAAAATCTTGAGCCTAACACAAAAGACCAAATGTCTTATTTTTAACTTATTCACGATCCCCATCCACTTCCATTATGTCCGTCTCCATAATTTCTAAATACCCGCTGATTTGACTATACTCACGAATGAAACGGTCGTTGGAATCTAGAGCTCTAAATTCAACAAACTTGCAAAACACAAATGATTTCTAAATATAGTGAAAATGACATATACATACATACATATATATACATAAATGTGTGTGTGTGTGTGTGTGTGTATCACATTTGGATTTTCTAAGAATTTTTTTGAGTGAGTGTATGTAGGGTTAGCATGCATGGGGTAGGGTAGACTTCTCACCCCCACACGAATGCTACGCAATCTTATCTTTTTAGTTTGAAACTTTTATCAAAATTTATTTATACTACACTTGATTCCTATGTTTCAGTTACAATTAGAAGGAAGGTTTGGTTGGCATTTAATAAACATGTGGTCGATGAGGTAAAATTTCTAACCCTCCCATTTTGGAGCACCATTCTCGGAAATCACGTTTTAGCCCATTCATGGCTAAAACACTCTTCCGAGGGGGAAATATGTACGCACCCAAAAATTACATGGTGGAAAAAAATGTGATATGTATCCTATGATGATAAAAAACCTCTTCCAAGGTAAAAATGAGATCCATATCCCTCCTTCTGTCATTTTCATCCCTCCTTTGACTCATATCAACCTTTCTACTTTGTTCCCAGACTTCTATTTTACTTGCAAGATCATTTTTTAAAAATTTAGCATTGTTTCTGAGCGGTGGTTGTGTAATTGCAAGGTTCACTTTAAGAGGCCTTTAGGAAATTTGAGGTGGAATATCTCTAGGGAATATCCTTGGAACCAATTTCGCAACACAGGAAAATTTCTCGGGGTTTTTAAGTTAAATTTTCACCGATAGAATCTTTTGTGTCGCACAACATCAAAGTTCATGTTGTGTGATAAATAAATCTACTATTGTGCGATAAAAAAATTGTTGTCACACGATAGAAAAATTTATTATCACACGACAACAAATTTTTTGTTATGTAACCTTACCTTTTGTGGTCATACACGTCACGTATCCTTAATTATCATGCAACCAATAAATTATTGACATGCGTCTTTCTTGTGGTTGTCGTGTGTCGTTGACCTTTGCTATCATGCATCCTTATCCTTTTTTGTCCCATATCTCTTGATTTTCCTCTCGTGCATCTAAAGCATTTTTTTCATGCGTCTTTAAAGTTTGCTATCACGTGTCCTTATTTTTAACCATCGCACATATTTAAACTTCCATGTCATGCATCTCTAAAGCCTTGTTATCGCATGTTCCTGTATCTTCTAGTCGCACATCCCAATACAAAAACCCTAATCTTGACCCTATAAATACCCCCTCTGACCCTCATTTATCACACTTCTCACAACTTATTGCTCCATGATCATAGTGCTCATAGGTCTCCTTTTCAACTCAGTGCTTAGATCAGGTTTCCTTTTCCACTCGGTGCTCACAGAGGTTACATTTTCAACTTGGGGCTTGAACTTTCCTATTTAACTTAGTTACTCGGTTCTCACAAGTCACACAAGCTACAACATAGGCCATGAAGTTTTCCTATTCAACTCTCAGTGCTCACAAGTCATAGCCTATAGTTTTCCTATTCAATTATCAGTGCTCACAGGTCAACTTTCCAAACTATTATAAACAAAAGTCATGTCTTGATTCAGTTGTTTCAAGTCTCGATTCAACAGTTTCGTGTCTCGATTCAACTATTTTAGGTCTCGATTCTCATGTGTAGTATTCATAACTATGCCATGGCAAGTCAAACTATCTAGGCCACTTCCCTACCCAAGATCCAATACAAGAACTTAATGTGCCCACAAATTAATGTAGTCTTGTAATTGAATAAAATGTTTAAGGAATGGGTACAGGTTTACGAGTTCGAAGGACTAATTAACATGCCACATTTTGATATAGATGTCTTCATTTTTAACTACCTCCTTTCATCATTCAATCTAGTAGACGGACATTTCAATGTGAATTTTATAGATGAACGCACATTTAGATTCAGTGTTGATCCTATGGATATTCATCGATTGACAAGCCTTCCTTTCAAAAATTGCAACATTGTTATAACCAAAGCCACTTTGATAGAAGATGATAAGATTTTCCTCAAATCCTATTACAATTTCCAAGTTGATGGTACGTGTTTTAATTTTTTTGAATTTCATTTTTATTTTACATTTTAATTTTGATATAGATTGTTCTTAGTTTTTATTTAATGAATTTTTTGTGCATAAAATCTCAACAAATCAAGACAAGGAAATGATGTACAAGGAGTTGCACATAGTTTTCTTTGAGCCATGATAACATTTTTTCAAGTAAGAATTATTTTGTAGGGTAGGCAGGAAGATATTCCCCATTGGGCTATTACCTACATTCTCGCAAAAAATTGAAAACAAAAATTTGATTGGTGCACATACTTATCAAATAGGATAAAATTTGATATTGTCAATGCCCAAGTTCCTGAAAGCCCAACTTTTAATCCCAAAACTATATCCTTGCTCTTTATTTCGAGGAATTTCATAATTTACAAAGTGAACCCACTCCTACTTGCATGAACAACCAAATGAAGTAACTGTCTATTTCAATTGAAGAATAATAGGTTAGCAAATTATATTTTGATGTTAGTAATATTATTCACTTCTATTACAAATTACATTTTGATGTTAGTAATATTATTCACTTTTGTTTGCTTATTTACCTTATGTAGGATTTCTTTTATCACCATTCCACGAAAAAAAGTAGCATCAAGAGGAAGAGGCCAACAACATGCCGAGGCATCGGGAGATTCACAATCCAACATGAAAGTTCACTCATCCCCTTAGCCTCAAGTGTTTCAATTAGTAAAATGATAGATACGTAATAACCCCAATGTTCATTATTGGTTTTTTTACATTTTACCATTTACCATTTACCATTTTCCATTTAACATTTTGTAGGGACTTTGGACTACCCTCCACATTTACCACTATAATCATCACCCATACAATTAGTTCAATCGCATGCATCTATTCAATCGATGTAAGTGCAAATTCTTCCACCACCACTCCCATCACCCACATAATCTATTTAGATGCAGCCGCTATAGGTTCCCATTCAATAAGGTATAAAATTTTTACTTTTTGTAATTTATAACAATTTTTATATAAGTTTGTAACTTTTTTTTTTATTGAGAGTGTGTTCATCGCCATCTATTCAAACTATGTAACCTCCTCCACAAGTACCACCATTTTGAATCCGAGTTCCAACAAGAGGAAGAAAGACCACTGGTAAATGCATGACACTTCCGACCCTTAGCGAGACACTAAACATTACTTCCAAATTTCCCAATCTCTCTTTCAATGGCATGCCTAATACAACAAGAAAATCAGTTTTAAATCAAATTTTTTGGATGAAGATTATTTTGGTATTGATAGAAATGACCCAAAAAGTTTTTTTGATACACATGATATGATTTAGGGCACGCAGTGTATTTCCATTTCTATGTATTTATTTTAACATTGTTCTATATCAATTTCTTTTCAATTTTTTATTTTTAAATTGCTTCTAGTTTTAATATTTAAATTTATTTTAACACATAAATAGGATCAGGGAACACATCGAAAACAAGAGGTGGCATAAATACATGAAGCCTCAAATGTTGATCCTTCAACCCCATCCTATCCATCCTCTCCGAAAAGTGACCAAACAGATTAGTTTTTCTTTGGATAGCTTGATTTCTAATTACTATGAAGCCTATGTCAAAGAAGTTGTTATGACTAGTATAAGCCATCTCAAACAATGGGATCTAAGGGCTAAAGTATTAATTAAGGAGATAAATAATCATTTTGATAATCATAGCCAGAGGTATAGTTTATATGTTGTAGTTCAAAATCATCTAGCTAAGATTGATATCTTACTAAACCAAGCACAAGGCGAGATTGTAACATATAGTAATAGTTATCAAGACAATGTTTTAGATAAAATTTTGAGTTGATTAGAGAATATTAATGTTGAAGCCTAGACATATTACAAAAAATGGTCAAAGGATAAAGATTTGGTGGAAATTTCCAATGTTGAAAGAGATAAAGCTCTTGTAAGTATTATGAATTACAAGTTACAACATTCAATTTTAAATCATAGTTTTTATTACTTTCAATTTTTAATAATATGTTTTAATTGAGCTCAATTTTTTTTTGCTATCGAAATATGAAAATTTAAAAATTCAAGAAAAGGTCCTCCAAGTTCACTTAGAAAAAGCTCGGAAAATTTTATCCATGGCAATTCAACTTAAGCAGACTATTGTTTTTCTTAACAAGAAAAACAATACTTTGAAGCAGATTATCAAAGAGAATGACATGGATGTGGATATTTTGTTCAAGACAAAGTCGAGTTGGAGATCCTTCTTTGTTATCCCCAGAGATGCTTCAAAGGAAGATGAAGCAATTGTTAATAACTTAAATATTGTTGCGGAGGATCTTGTAAATTCTAGAATTCTCAAAGCAAGGAATAGAGAAGTGATTGGGAAAAGCGATGCGAAGTCGGAAAAGAAATGGAAAAGGAAACTGGGAGTGGGGAATCTATTTGAGAATATACTACATGTGTAATTGTATTTGTTGAAAAATGTTTACAAAACTTTAAACTTGAATAAATTTTAAGTTTGAAACTTGAAACTTGAATATTTGTTTAAATTGAAGAATATTGTCATTGTCTACTTATATTGTCTATAATAATTTCATATATTTTTTCAACAAGATATGCTTGCACGTTGCAATGGTTTTCATGGAATCTCATTTTTACATGTATTATCTTGCAATCTAGAATTTATATTATTTTATATATAAAAATATATAGATTGTGAATTATAATGATATCAAAATATGTATGGAATGCATTTTCTTTAATGTTGAATGTTTAATTATTTACAATGCAAAATATGTAATATGGATAACCTAAATTGTGTTTAAGTATGTAAAATGCAAAATATGTAAGATGGATAACTCAAACTGTGGTTGATTTATTAAAATTTATTTATTATTACCTTATGTCTAATTATAGTATTTGAAAAATAGTTTCCCAAAATGCATGCCACAAACACAACATCAAAGCAGTTTGAAAATACCAAAATACTAAATAAAGAAAACATGATTATTATAAATAATTGTATTTGAATAAATGTAAGGTGATACTTCTAACATTTTAAATGATATCTAGAGCTGAAACAATCCATTTTCAATAGCCTCCTCATAGTTGATATTTGCATTTTCAGAGTTAGAGGATGCACCAAATCTAGTATAATCATTGAGATCATTTGTATTTACAGTTGTAGTATTAACCTCTTCTTTCAGCAAGGGATTTCGAATGTGAAATTTCTCTTTCAAAAGGAAATGTATCTAGGAGTAGCTCAAACATAAAACCTCATACAAATTTCTAGAATTTTTATCCAACCTATTTCATAGTTTTGATTTTACAAAAGATATAGCACGAAAACCCTTTCATCCTCCACAGATCCCAAAATCATTTTTTGGCACAACTTGTATAATTGAAAATATTCACTTATGCCTTCCCTGTAACACACTACTTAGGTAGATTTTTTCTCTAGAGCCTTGTAATTGCACTTTGTTCTCTTGAGGTTCATTTAAACAATGATATTGATTAATCATTTCATTGCAAAATGAGTTGATTGAGACTTTATTAGGTCCTTATTCAGAATACCTTTGATTTTAACACCATTTACCTCTGATGTCTTTTTGAAATGATCCATTATAGTACCCATGGATTTATGAAATAGCTTACTAAAAAAATAGCATGATCACCTGTAGTATTCCAAAATTTGGATTCATCATTCCTATAGCTTCAAGAATGTTATCTTTACTAAAACACTCTCGATTTTGGAAGATGAGGACTTTGTACAATTTTTTAAGCTTTATTCTTGTATCATATGTAATAGTATCAAATAGAACATGAGTCACAAGAACTTCTTCTCTTTCCAATCCTATAATATCTTGTTGTTTTAATAAACTATGTAGTGGTATCTCTCTCCCATTAACATTGATACAGAGGTGATCATGGATATTAAATCTCAAATAACTATTAGGATTCTTGATGCACCTAGAATTCGGCAATACAAGCCCATGCGTCTGGCACATCACTCAGCCTAGACTAAGTGCTCACCCGAAGTGCACAAAGGTACCAAGTCCCTCCTTAGGGTTGTTGAAGGATGCTAGCATGATGAAGACCTTAATAATTCAGATCTATAGCTAATATATCTTTCAAACAAAGGCATATTCAAATCTAGATCTAGAAAATAGTAGACTTAACATATAACCATAATGGAATCAAGCATGCAATACTAAATTATAACCATGATAACACCTTGTTTCAATCCATAGGATCAGTTATATTAATTATAGTAAATACATAGAAGCTTCATTACAATAACAGTAGTATACGTTCATGCGTGTGACATATCTAGTAGCATAATCTCACTATACCCTAGTTCTCACACATATATGTATACTCTCTCTCTCTATATATCTCTACTACACAATTAAATACATATTCATAAGGGTGGGGAATTTCCCTTCACCGCTTATCTAATCCCAAAATAGGTTGTATGCTATTATTAGCCATGCGCCATTACAAAAATAGGCTTACATGCAATAATGCTAACAATAGATCTCTCTTTGTCAACTACTATTTTTTCTCATTCTATCTTTAGCCTCCATCCATGAAAATTTCTTCGTAGCTGATCATCCAAAAATAGCCAATGTGTGATGTGCAAGTCTCCAATCGGTTTGTGTGCTCCGCATGCTACCTCCAAAAATAGATCCTCATCATGAAAATGGCTAAGTCCCAAATCTATCTTTGTTCTGCGTACGATCCTCTCTGATGCTTCTGCACCTTTGAATGCACTCTTTTCTCTTGCACAAACCTTTTTATTTTCTTCACTAAGTGCCGTAGTCCGAGTGATCAACATTACCCCACACTAGTTGCATTTCTTCCCCAGAAATGGTTCTCTCCAAAATGAATGAAAGAATATGAATAGAAGAACGAAAATAATTTTAATGAATGAAAGAATGCCTTTAACCTGTAGTTTCTTCTTCTGCAAATTGAATAATCAATTTTGGATACTCCTCTTTTATCTCGCCTCTAAGGTCTACCAATCATTGAGTGTGGCCTCTACTTTCTCTAGAATATCCACTACAATTGAATTCAACTCATCCCTTGCAATATCTCCTTTTTCATTTTGTAATACCAACACAATGTTGGACATCCTAGTCATTCTCCCTTCCAATAAGTCCATCTTTTGAGTGATGAGTTTTCCAAGCTCATCCATCCTTTCCCTGTGAGGTTCTAAGTGGATGTATGGGCCTCACACTTCTGATTAATAAGTGATAACCATTCTGCATAGCCTAATGTCTCATCCTTCATGGCCTTTAGGACCTCATTGTCTTCTAAAATGGTCATGGTCCTTATAACAACCTCTAGCACTTTGTACAAATATTCAACGCTTGATCCGCCTTCTTGAGCTCCTCTTGTAAGCTCTGAAGAAATCCTTCATATGATCCTATCTTCTGCATCACTGATGCCTTTTCGTGCTCAGCTTCCTGTTCTAGATCCTTTGGCTCAGGAATGCGTAGAGGTTCATCTTCTAGCACTAATTCCACCAATGTACTCACATAATGTATTTCCAAAGGAAACGTCTTGGGTACCTTTGGCTCTAAGTGTGGCCTAGCCTTCATGACATTGTCACCAATCTCCTCTGCCATGCTGATAAACACAACGTTATTCTTCTATGCCAAGTATTTTTCCTATTTTAGGTGTGTTATCTCCTCATCCTTAGTCTTGATCTCCTCCCTTAGCACCATAATTGTGGCAGCTTTGTCCATATTCGACGTGTAACTTCTATCAAGAATTTTACCAATGCATTGCTCACTGTTGTTCATTAGACATAACAAAGAGGGATTCTTGTTATGTGTCTAGCCTAAGGTTTCTTTTTCAACCTCCTCAACACACATGAATCCTCACACACATAAAAATTTGGTTCATCCATGTGTGTGTACATCGACCATGATAATTGCTTCCTTGTGCACACTGTCACCATATATTCATCCATTAACTCCCAACCGTATAACTCCTTTTGTGCCATTTTTCTCTGAAACAGTACACGAAAATTTACCCTGTGTCCTCGGCGTATCCGATGGCTAATGGAATATACTCCCACTTGTTCTTCTTGATCTATACTACTTAGGAACTTGGGCTTCCGATTTGGAACTTGTTCTTCCTTAGTTGAGGAATATACAAAATAGTTCAAATAGATCAAGAAGAACAAGTGGGGAGTATATTCCTCAAATAGATCATGCTCCTCCTCTTCATCATCAACTTGAACTATTTTTGTGGGCTTGGGTGTTGGAACATTTTCCATTATATGCTTACCCTTTGGCAGCCCTAGGAGTGCGAACTCATTCTCCACATACTTTGCGTTCTCCATCTTGGGTTTGAGTTGCAGGTACACAAGCATTGCTTTGGTGTCCCAAACTACCAAGCTCACAAGTTTCATGCTTATAATATCTGAAATAAGTCTTTCAATGTATGCATTGTGCCCTAGATATACATACTTCTTCCTTAGAGTGTGGTAGTCGCAATCTACCTTATCTGTATTGAAGGTTAAGCCATGCGCATCGAGAACCAAGTGAACTAATGCCTAGAAATACCTTGTTCGAAGGCATACAATAGTTTTCACCATGGGATCTAAGCCTCGTCCTTCATCGTAAATTGTGTGATGCAAAAATGTTGGTAAACGGAAAATTGAACTACCTACCCACCACCGATGGTAAATCCTTTGGTATGCGCCACTCTTCTTCGAATGCTTGCATGAGTCTATCGTACCACATCTCTACCCTCTACTTGAAGGGTCCACTCATTGATCCATCACACAAGTACTTTCCAAACCTTTCTGTAGGTGACTTGTGTTCTGTGGGGTACTCCCAAATATTCTCCTTTGGTCCATTAGGCACCCCAATCTCTATGAATACTAAGGACAATAACACAACACAAAAAATTATTCTATCACCTATCTATGATTCTTCAATGATTGTCTTTGCTATGTGATCTGCAATGTTGCAAACCACCCCTCAATACATCTTCTTAGTGATGTGCAACCACATTGTGTTTACCTGTGACCACCTTCCTTGGTCATTCAACTTTTTCACAAGATGTGCAGATTTGAATACACTACTAGATACTTCTTCAACTTATCAATGTCCATACTGTGCAGACCCTTGGTATACCCTAGCTCCTTCCTCATCTCCAGGATTACGGATTTATCGGTTAAATCATTATCTAGATATAACCACGAGGCCCTTAGCCCTGTCACCATTGAAATCAAGGCAGCTATGATTCTTACCCTCTGTTTGGAGAAGTAAAAAAATTTCTCATGGAATCTGCTCATCAGCCACCGATATAATGGCTCATACTTTCCAAAATATGGTATCTCATACAGCTGGTAGACTCCATTCTACTTTAGTAATTTCTCACCAGTGTCATCGTATACTGGCATATCCTTTATTGTGTGCTTGTTTGTTTTCATGCTCAACAAGACATCAATCTCATTATTATATGATGTTTGATGGTTATAGTCATTGATTTTACATTGGAATATATGGGAATCCCATTCTTGTCCCATAATCACGCCCTTTGATACTACATTTCTGAAAAAATTCTCTCGTGAGCAATCACTTCTTCCACTTCAACCTTCTTCTTCCCTTTATCTCTTGCCACAAGAAATTTCTTTAGTGTCATCTGAAAAATCTCTCTTTTCTTCCCTTTGTACTCAAAAAGTCAAAATCCTAGCTTAAATATCTATGCCCTAGTGGAAATCATGTGCCCTAGCTCATTTATAATGTGTCTGCTTCACTCAAACCATTCTCCTATCGAACACAAGCTTCTACAAAGGCACAAGCCTTCTCTCCACATTTGGTTTCACACTCTACACACCTCAATACGATTTCTTGGCTCATTCACAATCAACCCTTTTCAAATTCTCTCAATTGCAATGGTAAAAATGAACTTGCATCTCATCCTTATATAGAATTTCAAAATTTAGTTCATTTACTTGATCCACCTACCTACAATCCTCTCATTAATTGACCATTTTCATTATTTCTGCATTGCGTACATCTTCGTGCCCAAGCTATAACCTTCTAGCAGACGCCCTCCTACCTTTTGGATGTAGACTTCTCTTGAGCGCACTTCCATGCACACGAGTACCTCATCACTATGCATTCCACCGGTAGTCTTCCGGCCCCCGCTTACCTTATGTTATACTTGTTTCTTCACGCCTCTCTATCTATGGTCCTTGTGTCCAAAAGATATCTCTCTCTTTTTTTTTTTTTTTAATTTTCCAACCTTAAATAACACCCGTAGAAATTTTCCTTTCATGTGGACTTATTTCCATTATTCCTATAGCTAAATATCAACAACCTAACCTACCCCACACTAAGGGTATGTGCAATCCTCTGCGCATAAAAATTCTTCAAATAGCAATTAGCTTCTAGCGCATAAACGTGCTTATTATACAAACACACCAACTAAATTGATAAAGCAGAGAACAAAAAAGGAAACACATTAAAGGAATGTAGAATTGAAAACCAAATCTAAATGGAAAATTTCCTTATTACAAACACCAAGAAGACTTATTTATAGTAGGGCTTCAACCTACTCTCTGTTGAAGTAACCGGGTAACCGTATTCCATCAAGTGCCTCTAATTGACAAGCACCTGATTCAAGTATGTGAGTGATAACATATGGCCCCAACCAATGTACCTTAAGTTTTCCTAGATGGCACAAAACTTAGAATCATAAAGGAGTACCATCTGTCCTATCTCAAGCTTTTTATCCCGATGTGCATTTCATGTCATGCTTTCTTCCTGGCCTTCTCTTGTTTTTGACTCCATCATGCTATGGCTCATCATTCATCCAATTTTATTAACTTTTCAATGTGTTCTTCTAATGCTTACTCATCTGCAAGACCTCTAACATGCACAATATGCAAATAAGGTAACATAAACTCCATAGGAAGAACTACTTCTATACCAAACACTAATTGAAATGGTGTGGCCTTGTTCAACCTTTTATATGTTGTATGATATTCCCAAAGTACTATAGATACTTTATCATCCCAATCCTTTCATCCAACATCATAGATTTTTGTCAATTTCTGGCTCAAAATTTTGTTGAAAGCCTCAACAATCCCATTTTCTTGAGGATGGGTGTAGTCTTATGGTGTGCAATATGAATTCATCCAATAGAATTCTTATTGCCGCATCAAGAAAACTTGTGCCCCTATCACTAGTTAAACTTAAAGGTCATCCATACCTTGTAATAATATTTTCCCAAAGAAACCTAGCTATTGTGGCTACTATACAATCCTTTGTAGGTGTTGCTTCGCCCCTTGTCAGATAATCTGTGCAAGTTATGATGTAACGTGATCTAGTTACGAGCGTAGCTGGAAAAATAGGACCCAAAGAATCTATAGCTCATTTCTCAAATGGTTCTGCACTAATAATGGGTCTTAGAGGTATTTCATCTCATTGACCGGGTTTCCCAAGGCATTGACAATGATCACAAGCCTTACAAAATTCCTTACAATCTTTATATAGGGTCTCCCACCATAATCTAGCGAGTAGAATCTTGCACGCAGTGGCATCACCAGCATAGTGGCCACCTGAAATACCACCATGAGCTTCTTCCATAATACCCATATGCTCATGTTCCAATACACAACGACACAATACTTCATCTCGGCCTAATTTTTATACAGTCAATGCTAATTAACATATAGGAGGCTACGCGTATAGCAAGTTGTTTCTTATCCAAGGATTTAATTCCTTCAGGGCTATTCCTATTCATAGAAAGAAAAAATGTCTTCTAGTTTAGATGGTGCTCGTTGTAACCTATATAATTATGCATCGACGTGGTATCCTCAATTTCATATGCTTCTTCTCCTAACTATATTCTAGAGATATGGTCTGGTCCAAAATTGCTTTTCTCGGGTTTACCACAACTATGAAATAAAATTCTTGAAATAAGAGAACCCATCGACATATGTGCCCTTGTAGGACGGGATTGTTTACCAAATAATTCAATTCCATGTGATCCATATAAAAGACGAAGGGTTTAGCTAGTAGGTACTGGTAGAATTTATGTAGCGCATAGATCATTGACAAAGCTTTGCACTTTGTAGTTGTATAATTTTGTTCTGCAGAGTCAACTTTCTACTAGGAAAATAATTAGGATGATCTACACTACCTTCTCCAGGTTGAGCTAACACCACACCAATGGCCATACCATAGGCATCAACATGTACATGAAATGGTTGGTCCCATGAAGGAAAATGTAGAATAGGCGTGGTAGTAAGTTTCTACTTTAACGTCTCGAATGCGCGTTGTTGCGGTTCTCCCCAATAGAACGTACCTTTCCCTTTCAAGTAACTCTTCTAACGGTGTGGAAATTTTTTCATATCCTTTGATAAACTTCTGTAATACCCTATATGACCCAAAAATCCATGCACCTCACTCTGACTGATAGGATCCCTTAGGCCTATAATGACTGCAACCTTAGTTGGATCAACCAACAAACCTTCCTTGCAAATTATGTGTCCTAAAAGTATCCCAAACGGTGTAGCAAATATGCACTTCTTGATGTTTAATGAGATACTCAACTGTCTACATCTTTCAAACATTAAGCACAGATTGTCACAATGATCCTTAACTAATCCATACACCATCCAATCATCTAAATAGACATATAATAAGTAGATAGATCATGATGTATGTCATTTTGTAGCCTCCTTTTTAGGGATGTGATCTAAGCGGATAGATCATGATTTGTGGAGAGATGGATAGCACTCAAATAGGACTTGATCTTGTCCTAACTATTTTAGGTTGTGCCTTTCAACCAAGGTAAGAGACCTATTTTGTAACCCTCAAATGGTGAAGGAGATGAAGATATCCCTCAATTTGTGCAAATAGTATGAAAAGGGCCTTGGGAAAATATGATCAACACTCCAAATCTGACTTTCACAAGTTGTCACTTCCAGATTATGGAGATACTTTCAATGCAAGGCAAGGGTTACTAAAGACATTTTGAAATCTTGATTTGTTCTACATACTTTAGCAAATGGATTTTGATCTTCTGTGGGTATATAGGTCAAAACAGGGTAGTATGGGGTAGGATTAGTTGTTTAGAATGATTTTGGTGGGATATTGACAAGACAAACTTGACTATGCCAGATCTTTGACAACCTCTACAACATTTGAACAACTATCAGATAAAATGCTTCAAAATAGTCAGGATGTTCTTTCAACTAGAAGAGATACACAAATGGAGGCCCAGTTTGCACTCTTCACACAATATTTGAGACCTCAACACAAAATCTTGAGTTAAAGGACTCAATTAAACATCAAAATCTCTGATCAAATCATGCCTAAGGTACCCCCAAAGGCTTACAAGAAATCTCTATCAACAAATGAAGGTGAAGTGATTTTAAACTACTTATTTTCAATGCCAGATGAAAGCTCTTCTAACAAATGAAATTGCAAATGCCACTAAACTATCAATAAGGATGAGATCTGTGTGATTCCTAAAGATTTCAATGCAAGATTGCAACAAGAACAAGGAAAACTATTTGTAGACATTTAAACATGATAACAACATCATATTGCCCAAAATAACATAGATTAATTCAAAATCTTGTTAGATTCATCAGCAGGGGAGAGTTTCAGAACAATCTCAGAGTTGTGTGATGGCTATACACTTGTAACCAACTCAACATGAATGAAGATCTAACACAGAAGACATTAACCAAGTTTTTTGGAGGGTTTCTCAAAAGATGAGCTTCTCTCAAAATTTTCTCATGATTTTCAATTTCCCAACCTTTTGCATGTCAAAAACATGCATTATATAACATTCTATTACATTTGATCCTTCTTTCCCAAGAAAATAATATCCTATGGCATCTTAGTTTGTTACAAATTCACTCATGACTTTTTGAAAGTGACACTTAACAATTTTTGAGGAAAGATGCTAGGTGTTTCAAAAAAGGTGAATCATTACAAATCTTCATCATTCCTTATCATTGGGAGCATGTATTTTCCTTTGGCACCCCAAGCATGCTTCCTTCCTTTCATCATTTCACCTTTACACTTTCCAAATTTGCCTCTCTGAACTTTTGGATCTATATTTCACATTTTTCGAGCTTAAAAAAATTTCATTTCAAAAGTACCTCAGATCTGCAAATTGAATTTTCAAATTGATTCCATTGATCCTTGAAGGCAAAAAGACATGAATTTGCCAAAAATTTGATGAAAATTGATGCAAAAATGCATTTCCAACTTCCTGGAGCTCAAATGGTGGCCAAACTAAAAAATGCACAGATTACTGTTGATTTTCCTTTCTCCTTTAATCTGAGCCCTCCACATGTCACAATGTGATTGGAAATGGGCTTGGGATCACTTTTGACATTTTAACACTTTTGGAAAAATGTAAAAATTTGACATTTTCTCCACCCCTCCACCCTTTAAAAATGAGCTTGACACATGTCCCAATGTGGGTCCCATTGGAATCGTGGCTCGATTCTACACATTTCCACCTTTTTGGAAAAAGGAAATTTTTCAAAATTCCCCGCATCTCTTTGCCCTTGAATTTTGGCATTGACATGTGGCCAATATGATTGGATCCGGGGTCACATCATGGCTCAATTTTACACATTTCCACCTTTTTTGGAAAAAGGAAAATTTTCACAATTTTCCCCATGGACCCATACCTCCATTCTATCCCCTACACGTGGCGATCATTGATTTGCTTTCATGGGGCCATAACTCCCTTTTTGCTTCATACTTCCTTCACAAAATTTCAAAGTTTTTCAAAACTCACCGGTGGCCCGCACTCCCCTCTCCATTTTTCTTTTGACACGTGTCTCCCTTTGATTCATTGTGGAGCCATGCTTCAAATTACCACTTTAACTCATTTTTCCAAAAAGGAAACATTTCCTTTTTTTCCTCCGGTGGCCCACCGACCCACGTGCAAGCCTTTAATTTTCTTCTTTTTTGGGGCCATGCCTTCTTTTAAGACTTTAACCCTTTTTAGGAAAAAGGTTAAAAATATCAAACTCTCCCGATGTCCACCTCTCCTTGCCTTTCAAAACAAAAAGGACTAAGGTCCTTAATTTACTCTAGATGGCTTGTAGCCCCATGACCTTTTTTTCACATTTTATTCCCTTTTTTCCAAAAAAAAAAAATTTCTCTAAGTCCTCCACCAGCCTTCCATCCCACTTTTGATGAAAACATGACACGTGTCCACCTCTGATTTGCTTGAGGGCTTGCGCTTAGGGATTTTTTTACCTTAACTCCTTTTCAAAATTCCAAAGGAAAATTTTTCATTGCCTCCCTCATACTCCACCTTCACTTTTTGACTTTTTTAACTACCACGTGTCACCTCTCCTTGGGACGAGGGCTTGCGGACTTGGGGGACAATTTAGACTTTTTCCAAAAACACAAAAATGCTAAGTTGCTCGAGTAAACCCACCGAATCTTGTCCAACCACAAATGGCCACGTATGAGAAGATGTTTGAGCTAAAATTTGATGGGAAAAGGACACCCGTGTATGACCATCAAACAACACAAAATTTCCAGCGATGCCCTAGAATGTTGAAGATGAATTTGATGGGAAAATGATGCCCGTCTGACCGTCAAAACACAAAAAATGCTAAGGATGCCCTAGAATTTGATTTTTTCTTCATGGGTGAAAAATTTTTTTGAAAATCAAAAGAAAATGGAAAGTGTTTTTAAAATTTTTGACCATGGAATTGGATTTTGAGGGAAAATAAGTATAAAATGAACAATTTCAAGCTCCAAAGGCTAGAAAAACGGGAAAAATGGTAGAGGCATTTGAATGGAAAAATTAGGGCAAAACATGGAAAACTTAGAGATTCCTCAAAATGGTGCAAGAATGGAGAAAAAATGAACAACTCAAAGCATTTAAACACAGATACAAGTTGTTTTTCATCAAATTGAAGGATGGGAAGATCCAAAGCCATTTTTTAGAAATAGGAAAAACACTTCTCCTTAGCAAATTAGGGCAAGGTAATGAGTTTGTAAACAATCCAATGCACAAGAATGGAGCTACAACTTCACATCATCGATTTCATGAGGAAAAAATTTTTAGAGCACAAAGAGCAAAGGGGAAACATGGAAAAATGGTAGAGGATCAAAATGGGCACCAACATCGGCTCCTGCTTGGGGATGGGCACTCCCAGTGAGTGCCACAAGAACAAAAAGTAGACCAAGTGCCAAAATAATCCATTGGGAAAATGGAGTCATGAGCCAAAGCCACCAAAAACCAGCTGAGAAACCAACAAAAATGGTTGCCACACACCAAGGAAAACCACAACCAAAAAACACCAAAAATAGAGCAAAAAAAAAACACTATACACTATACAAGTGGTGCATACCTCAAATTTGGGGATTAATCCAAGAAATGCTTCAGATGCCTACCATTAATAGGTAGTTCAAGCAATTCCCCATCTAAGTCCTTGAGAAAAAGGTATTTTCACCAATTCTGATATCAATGGAGTAAGGGCCCATCCATAATGCATCAAATTTACCATGTTTTCCCTTATCTTCATTTATGTTATCTATCCCACAACAAAACCAGATCTCCAACATTGAAAGCCCTAGGAGTGACCTTCTTGTCAAACAACCTCTTCAACTTCTCTCTAAATCTGACATGCCTTTGGTGGGATGCTCTTCTTTCTTCATCCAACTCAACAATCTGATTAATCCTTGCTTCATATGGACTGACCTCTTGATCTTCAAGTTGTTGAACAAACTAAAATGAAGATAATTGTAGATGTAAGGGCAGCAGAGCTTGAGTTCCATACACCAACTCAAATGGGCTCTTACTAGTAGCTCTTTTGGTAGTGATTCTATCAGCCCAAACTACAAATTTTAGTTGTTCACCCCATTTTCTCTTGTTCAACTCCAAGGTTCTCCTAATGATCTTCAACAAGTTCTTATTGTTGGACTCAACTTGTCCATTTCCTTGAGGGTTATAGTTTGAAGCATAAGTCAGATTGGTTCCATACTCCTTGCACATTGCCATCAAGGGTTTAGCTCTAAAACACATGGCATTATCAACAACAATCTTTACTTGGCACACCAAATCTACATATGATGTGATTCAACAAGAAGTCCATAACAACTTGGTGTGTTGCTTTCTTGGTGGGGATTGCTTCTACCCACTTGGTGAAGTAATATGTGGCTACAAGAATCCACTTATGTCCACTAGAAGGGTCTAAATCTCACCAATGAAGTCCATTCCCCATTGTTTGAAAGGAGCTTCAATTGATACAGGCTGCAAAGGAAGGGAGCCTGAAGCTTTCATTCTTCCAGAGAAATGTTGGTAGCTTTCACATTTTCTAACCAACAAGGGTTACATCTTTGAAGAGAGTAGGCCACCAATAACCAGCTCTCAAAATTTTGTGTTGTAACCCTTCTAGCAAAGTGTCCTCCACAAACTCCCCCATGGAAATCAACAACTATTTTGGGAGCTTCATCTTCAGTTATACATTTCAAGAGGACACCTTCAGGGTTCTTCCAAGCCAGCCCAAAGTCAGTGATGATGTATTTTTGAGAAGCCAACTTGAGGGCTCTTTTCTATTTTTATTTAAATGATCAGGGGCAACATAGGTGTCTGAGGTAAAATATTACATCCTTGTACCACTCAAAACTTACCAACTTCTCAAGAACATCTTCCCTTTCTTCCTCTACTTCATTCACTTCCACAGTCTGCAAGTTTCTCTCAGCCATAAGCTTAGCAAGACCCAAACCTCTTACCAACTTTGTGGTTTGGATGTCCATGTCATATTCTCTAGTTTTTCACCCATCTACATCTTTTTCTTGAGATCTCCATCTCTGATAAGATGTCTTTTACCATGGTGTGGGAACATAAGCAACAACTTTTTGAACTTAAGATATAAGGCCTGAAAACCTTTGTTTCTTTCACCAAGGAAAATGCTTGTTTTTCCATGATTGTGTACTTTAACTCAACAACTTGTAAATCCTTGCTAAAGAAGGAAATAGGCCTCTCAGCCCCATCTTCATCCTTTTGCAGCAAAAATAGATGCAATGGTATTTTCAAAGCAAAAGGAGAAAGATTTGGAAAGGCTTCTTGTAATTTGGAGCTACCAAGACAGGTGCATGTTTCAATGCTTCTTTGATTCCTTCAAAATCCTAAATAGCAGCCTCCTCCCATTTGATAACTTGGTCTTTCTTTAACATGCATGTAATAGGAAGAGTCAATTCAAAAAATTAGACACAAACCTTCTAATGAAATTGATCTTCCCAAAGAAGGATTGGATGCCCTTCTTTGTTCTTGGAATTGGAACCTTGCTTGATTGCTTCTACCCTCTCAGGGTCAATCATGACACCAGCCTTTGAAACAATATGACCAAGTAAACTTGGCCTTTTGCACCCCAAAATGACACTTCTTTGGATTGAGAGAAATTCCATATTCTCTACATCTGATCAACATTCTTTCCAAGTGTTGCAAGTGATCTTTTCTACTCCTTGAAAACACAGTCACATCATCTTGATAAACTACAATGAAGTCATTTATGTAACCAGCAAAAAAGCAACATCCATTTCTCTTTGGAAGGTAGCTCCAACATTCATGAGACCAAAAGGCATTCTTACATAAACATATGTTCCCCAAGGAGTGGTAAAGGTAGTTTTAAATCTTTCTGACTCCTTGACAACAACTTGATTGTAGCCAGAGAAACCATCCAAGGTGGACAACAATTCAGATCTAGTCACTAACTGCAACATGTTTTCCATGTTTGGAAAAGGATAATTGTCCTTCAATGAAGCTCTATTCAGATTTCTGAAGTCTACACAAAGTTTGATATCTCCATTTTCTTTCTGACTAGCACAAGGTTTGCAACCCAAGATGAATACCTTGTGGGCTGAATGATCCCTCCCTCTTTTAGTTTCTTCAATTCATCTTGCATTTTCATGGAGAGGAGTGGATTAATTGGCCTCTTCTTTTGTCTGAATGCTTGGCATTTGTTTCAAGAGGAATCTCATGCTGAAACAAGTCCTCTCTATATGCTTTCAGCTCTGAATAAGACCAAGCAAGATAGTCCTGATATTTCTTCAATAGTTGAACATAGGACTATTTTTCTTCTTTGTTTAGATTTCTTCCCAACCAAACTTTTCTTGGTTTATCATTAGTGCCCAAGTTATGCTCTTCCACATCCCTTGAGGCAGACATGTTTCTATTGATGATGTAATCAACATTGTTAAAATTTGACTCAAGAGCAACAAGACCTCTAGGAATGGTGTTAGTTTTCAATTGGATAATATCCTTTCCAAACAAAGTCTCTCTTCCTTCAGTCACACACACCATTGGTTCCCAATCAATATTTTGATCTAAAAACTCACCTTGATTTTGTAAGAACCTTTGCACTTGAGCATCATCATTAAACACTTGCCAATGCTTGATGTTGTCAGGGACAGCTGGCCTAGTTAACACTTCAATATTGTACTCACAATAAGGTGAAATGGTGCAATTTCCAAATCTTGACCCCAACACTACCAACTTGTCAGCAGCAACATTGAAACTTTTATCATGATGCACAATGTTGAAGGAATCAAACATCTCAATTAGATCCCAAACTACATGTTTGTATTGTTTCATCCATTGATTTTTGTAGCATATAGTTTTCTTATTTGTTTGACAAACTAGCTCTGAATCTCCTTTTGCAATGATGTCCTTGACACCATACTTCCATGTAATTCTCAGACCCAACAAGGCTTCATACTCAACAATGTTGTTAGTACATTCAAAATTAAGCTTGAAGGAAAAAACAAACTCTTCCAAGCTAGGAGAAATCAGAATTATACCAACACCATTTCCAAATTTGGAGCAAGCTCCATCAAATAGCAAGGTCCAAGGAGAACCTACCTGTTCAAGGAACTTTGAATGATCCATCTTGTGCTCCTTACCATCAACAAACCCAATAAAATTATCAACATCAACATCAACAAAAATAATACTTCATAAGAAGCATTGTTTGGATCCTCAATTAGATGCAACATCTTCTTTTCTCCATAGAGCTTGACAAGGCTACCTTCAATGGGAATGGTGGAAAAATACATATCCATTTGGACACTCCCTCCAACACTTGCAGCCCACTTTCTTGACAATAACATACCCCATTTGGTAGGGCAATCAATAATCACAACATCCAATTTTAAATTCCTCCCGGGATAAGATGCAAGTTGCACCACCAAACCCTTCACACAACCAACTACCACACTTCTCTTGAGTCCATGGCAGTACACTTTCCATAGGCTTCTTGTCACTTTGATATCCAACTCATTCATGACTTCTAGAGGCATGACATTACATGATGCACGAATCAAACATACAATTGTGAAGTAGTCTATCCTTTATGATCAAAGTTGTAAAGAATGGATCAACATTCAATTGGGAATCAACCAAGGATGTCCCCAAGTATACCTCAGGTGTTTCTCCAAGATCCTCTAATGTTGGTGGTGTTTCAAGGTCTGCAATGATTTGAGGAGGAGTTTCAACAACATTTACATTTACTTGGGGTACTCTTCTCCTCTTTCAATCCCAAGTACTCAAATGCTCTCTTCTTGTGCTCAGGAATCCTAAGAACTCAATGATTGGAACACTCACTTTGATTTGGCTCAATACTTGGGCTATGTCATATGGAACACTCTTTGGCAAGGCAGCATTGGAAGGGAGACAAGTAGATTCATTAGATGGCATGGGATTCTTGGCAGCTTGGGCATGAGGAGGACTGTAATTTTTTCTTGGGACAACAGAGCTTTTGGCAGGTGTTTCTCTTCTAGGAGCTTCTTTGGGAATACTTGTAAGCAAGGGTGTTTTAGGTTTGGCTTGAGGCCCAACTCCCTTAACAACCTTTCTCCTAGTGTTATACTCTTTCTCTTGAGCCACAACAACATTCATTAACAATTGTCTATCTTCCTCCAAAGGGATACCACCATCATACTTCTTAATCATCAAAGCTCTTAAGTATTCAAAGTCATTGTTAGGAATTTCAAAATCTTACACTACATCAACTTCAAGAGTATGAGGGGGAAGAAATACTTGTACCCATTTGATGCAATCCCAAAAGTTGCAGCTGTCCTTGCACTTATTACCTCAATTGATGTTGCTCCTTCTTGTGAGCTTGAAGAACAACCCACCATGCAAATATCATCATCAGTACCATCATCATTATTAGCTTCACCATCTTGCTGGTCCACTTCACATGGAGGATGGGGTAGAAAACACCTATCACACCAATCAATATCAACAACTTCCTCAACAACAACAACCCTAGTAGTTAGGGGATCAGGTAACACTCTTCCTTCACATGCTTGAGGATGTCTATTTGCAGACCCCATGGGTCCTTTCCCTCTATCATCAGATCTCTGATCACCCCTAGGATGATTGGAAAATATGTCATGGTTTTGTGCTTTTTTTTTGACCTTGTGAAGTCTACCCAATTCCCTTCTCTCTCTTGCCAACTTGTAGGAAATATCTTTGACAACCCCTACCAAAGTTTTCACCACTTCCTCCAAGTCTACACTCTTTCTTGCTTGAGGTTTTTCAGGGTTTATCAACTTTACACCATCTCTCTTGAGAGGTTTCCCAATGGCCTTAATGTTATTTTCAATCTGCAGTGCCATGGTAAAGGCCTCCTTAAATTGGTAGGGTTCTTGTCTCTTAGGTAATAGGCTGCCTTCTTATCAAATGCATCTACATATTTGATCAAGCATGACTGATCACATGGCCTCAAATTAACTAGGAAGCCTTCTCAAAGTTTTGTTAAACCTTGTGTTGAAGTCATGAACTGATTCATTGGGGTTCTTCTTGATATTTTCAAATTCAGACAATAGAAACCTAGGATCATTTTTGTCACCATATTGCAATCTAAATGCATTCTTCATTTCAGTCCATGAATCAATAGAATTATCAAGTAGAGCCTTGTACCAATCCCTTGCATCCTCTTCTAGTGTATGAATGAACAATTTAATATACACATCTTCAAACTCAATCTCAAAATCCTCCATCATGTTAACAAAAATTTTGAGATGTTGATCACCAATTATTACATTGTTACCTTGGAACTTTGGCAATCTACTTCTAACATCTTGAGGCACAACATTAGGATAACCAACCATTCCTCTAAAGTTATAGGACCAAAGGTGTTAACAACAAAAATGGAGGTCTAGGCTGAGCCATATTGTTTTGAGGTGGTGATCTTGGAGGAGAAACAAAATGATGAGGAGTGAGAGGTCTTTGGGGCACAAGAATGTGATTCACAAAATTGGTACTCTCTAGGTGCTGATTTTCTTGGAAAGTTTTATTTGAATTGAAGCACACATGTGCAGATTGAAAAAGAACTTACCAGGTACAACATAGAAGGACCTTCACTAGTTGAAGTAAAAAAATTTGTGAGAATATTTCTTGAATCAAAATCACTGGAAGAAGAGTGATAATCCTCTACTAAAGGCTGATCTCTCTCACCAATGGATATACCTTTTCTTGATGTCTGACCTTCAACAACCTTCCAAACTTTTCTTTCCTCTAAAACTGTCTTTCCCAATTCTTGAAATAACTTTCTACTTGGGTCCCTCTTGAAGAGAGATCTTCTTCCTTCCAGTTTTGTAGAGATTAGCAACACAAAAAAAAAATGATAGAAAGCTAAGACACTGGTATTTATCAAGATCAAATCAGCATGGAGTCACCACTAAGGACTTTCACCCTAGTTGTGCAAATGCACTAAAATACTCTGTCAAATACCTATCAACACTAAAAATCTTTCCAAACTTTATAGATCAGACCTTCCTTTTCTTGAATCTATCAATCACAAATGTAAATGAAGTGCAACTACTACTGGAAACTGATAAAATTGCAGGCAGAACTTATATCTTCACTTAATCCTTACAAATCTATTATAAAATGATGCTTCAACAATGTACTTGCATGCAACATTTGTAAGAAACATTACCAGGGTTTGACATGTATCCAAATATCTCAAATATTTTCAACAATCCCCAACAACTAAGAATGCTCCCGAAAATGCCACTAGTGTGTTACCCAAATTTGTTCTCCTTTTCAGTCTAGAGCATCAAAGATATGGCATGAAGCTTGAAGATAGATAGATCATGATGTATGTCATTTTGTAGCCGGGGATGTGATCTAACTGGCACTCATATTTGTGGAGAGATGGATAGCACTCAAATAGGACTTGATCTTGTCCTAACTATTTTAGGTTGTGCCTTTCAACCAAGGTAAGAGAACCTATTTTGTAACCCTCAAATGGTGAAGGAGATGAAGATATCCCTCAATTTGTGCAAATAGTATGAAAAGGGCCTTGGGAAAATATGATCAACACTCCAAATCTAACTTTCACAAGTTGTCACTTCTAGATTATGGAGATACTTTCAATGCAAGGCAAGGGTTACTGAAGACATTTTGAAATCTTGATCTGTTTTGCATACTTTAGCAAATGGATTTTGATCTTTTGTGGGTATACAAGTCAAAATAGGGGTAGTATGGGGTAGGATTAGTTGTTTAGAATGATTTTTGGTGGGATATTGACAAGACAAACTTGACTATGCTAGATCTTTGACAACCTCTACAACATTTGAACAACTATCAGATAAAATGCTTCAAAATAGTCAGGATGTTCTTTCAACCAGAAGAGATACACAAATGGAGGCCTAGGTTTTCACTCTTCACACAATCTTTGAGACCTCAACACAAAATATTGAGTTAAAGGACTCAATTAAACATCAAAATCTCTGATCAAATCATGCCTAAGGTACCCCCAAAGGCTTACAAGCAATCTCTTATCAACAAATGAAGGTGAAGTGATTTTAAACTACTTATTTTCAATGCTAGATGAAAGATCTTTTGAAAAATGAAATTGCAAATGCCACTAAACTATCAATAAGGATGAGATCTGTGATTCCTAAAGATTTCAATGCAAGATTGCAACAAGAACAAGGAAAATTGTTTACAGACATTTAAACATGATAACAAACATCATATTGCCCAAAATAACATAGATTAATTCAAAATCTTGTTAGATTCATCAGTAGGGAGAGTTTTAGGAACAATCTTAGAGTTGTGTGATGGCTATACACTTGTAACCAACTCAACATGAATGAAGATCTAACACAGAAGACATTAACTAGTTTTTTGGAGGGTTTCTCAGAAGATGAGCTTCTCTCAAAATTTTCTCATGATTTTCAATTTCCCAACCTTTTGCATGTCAAAAACATGCATTATATAACATTCTATTACATTTGATCCTTCTTTCCCAAGAAAAGAATATCCTATGGCATCTTAGTTTGTTACAAATTCACTCATGACTTTCTGAAAGTGACACTTAACCAATTTTGTGAGGAGGAGATGCAGGCATTCAAAAAAGAAAATTATTACAAATCTTCATCATTCCTTGTCATGGGAGCATGTATTCTTCCTTTGGCGCCCACAACATCTTCCTCTTCCATCATTTCACCTTTACACTTTCCAAATTTGCCTCTGCAACTTTTGGATCTGGTATTTCACGTTTCTGCTCGAGCTCGAACAAAATTTCATTTCAAAAGTACCTCAGATCTGCAAATTGAATTTTCAAATTGATTCCATTGATCCTTGAAGGAAAAAAACAACATGAATTTGCCAAAAATTTGGTGAAAATTGATGCAAAAATCACATCTCCAAGCTTCTGGAGCTCAAATGGCGGCCAAACTAAAAATGCATAGTTACCTCATTGATTTTCCTTTATCCTTTAATATGAGCCCTCCACATGTCACAATGTGATTGAAATGGGCTTGGGATCACTTTTTGACATTTTAACACTTTTGGAAAAATGTAAAAATTTGACATTTTTCTCCCCCCTCCGCCCTTTGAAAATGAGCTTGACACGTGTCCCAATGTGGGTCCCATTGGAATTGTGGACCGATTCTACACATTTCCACCTTTTTGGAAAAAGGATTTTTTTCCAAAATATCCCCACATCTCCACCCTTGAGATTTGGCATTGACACGTGGCACAATATGATTGGATCCGGGGTCGTGGCTCAATTTTACACATTTCCACCTTTTTTGGAAAAAAGGAAAATTTTCACAATTATCCCCATGGACCCACACCTCCACTTCTATCCCTGACACGTGGTGATCACTGATTCACTGCGGGGCCATAACTCCCCTTTTTGCTTCATACTTCCTTCACAAAATTTCAAAGTTTTTCAAAACTCACCGTGGCCCACACTCCCCTCTACCATTTCTTTTGACACGTGTCTCCCTTTGATTTGTTGGAGCCACACTTCAAATTACCACTTTTAACTCATTTTTCCAAAAAGAAACATTTCCTTTTTTCCTCCAGCGGCCTACCAACCTGCGCAAGCCTTTAATTTTCTTCTTTGTCGGGGCCGCACCTTCTTTTAAGACTTTAACCCTTTTTAGGAAAAAGGTTAAAAATATCAAACTCTCTCGATGTATGCCTCTCCGCCTTGCCTTTCAAAACAAAAAGGACTAAGGCATTAATTTACTCTAGCGGGCTTGCGGCCTTGTTTTGCATTTTAGTACTTTTCGCCAAAAAAGGAAAAATTTCTCTAAGTCCTCCACCGCCTACCTTCCATCCCACTTTTGATGAAAACATGACACATGTCCACCTCTGATTTGCCTGCGGGCTTGTGCTCCAATTTTTTACCTTAACTCCTTTTCACCAAAGGAAATTTTTCATTGTCCCTCCACAGCTCCATTTTTTTGACTTTTTTAACTACCACGTGTCACCCTCTGATTGGCTGAGGGTCTGCGGACTTGCAGGGACAATTTAGAATTTTTACCAAAAACAAAAAAATGCTAAGTTTCTCAAGTAAACCCACCAAATCTTGTCCAAACCACAAATGGCCATGTATGAGAAGATGTTTGAGCTAAAATTTGATGGGAAAAGGATGCCCGTATGACCATCAAACAACGCAGAAATTGCCAATGATGCCCTAGAATGTTGAAGATGAATTTGATGGGAAAATGATGCTCGTCTGACCATCAAAACACAAAAAATGCCAAGGATGCCCTAGAATTTGATTTTTTCTTCGTGGGTGAGGAAATTTTTGATCAAAGGACAAATGGAAAGTGATTCAAAGCAATTTATGACCATGGAAAGGGATTTTTGAGGCAAATAAGTATAAAATGAACAATTTTGAGCTCCAAAGGCCGGAAAACATGGGAAAAATGGCAGAGGCATTTGAATGGGTAAAATTAGGGAAAAACATAGGAAAACTTAGAGATTCCTTCAAAATGGTGCAAAAATGGAGAAAAATGAACAACTCAAAGCATTTAAACACAGATACGAGTTGTTTTTCACCAAATGTGAAGGATGGGAGAATCCAAAGTCATTTTTTCTCAAAAACAGGCAAAAACACACTTTTCCTTAGCAAATTAGGGCAAGGTAATGAGTTTTCAAACAATCCAATGCACAAGAATGGAGCTAAAACTTCACATCATCGATTTCATGAGGAAAAAACATTTCATAGCACAAAGGGCAAAAGGGTAAACATGGCAAAATGATAGAGGACCAAAATTGGCACCAACATGACCTTTTCGCGTAAGTTGGGGTTCATCCTATAGGGTCTCTTTCTAATTGGGTGCAAACCCTCTTCAAGCTTTATCTTCATCTCCCCTAATGATTCATGCACACCTTTAAGTTCATGGTACCCCCTTGGGAATAATTCTTGATAATCCCTTAGTAATCGTATGGTTTTTACCACTTCATATTGTAACCAATAGTCCCCAATTACTACTTCCTTAGGCTCAACCTCGACCCAAATTCACCTTATTTGTCTTCATATGTTCATGATAGGTGTGTGTGGTCATATCCACACACTATCTAATACCTCACGCCTACCTGTTGAATGATTTACATCCATCTTTTCTACTTCCTCGTCATCGACTAAGTAGACCATTTTTCCTTTTTCTTTCTCAAGGCAATTGCATTGAAGTAATGTTCCATCACCTCTGTTTCTTCTCAAGATGTGCTCTTGAGTCTCCTTTATCTAATAACTCCTTAAGGATTTCTTCATCCTTGGCACTATCTCCCATAGTTAAGCGCTTTATGACTTTCAATGCTTCTTCCACCGGAGGCTTTGTAGAGAAGAAGTCAAACTTCGGGTCATTCCTCTAATTAAATTCTACTAATTTCCATTCTCTATATGGAAATATGCATATACATACCAAGCACGTGCACATCCTTGTAAAGTGGAATAAAACTTGTGCACCCATAGAGAAGGTGGTAAAGCTTCCTACCCTTCTATCTAGAGTCTCTCACACTTCTGAACGTGGTGTTGAACAAGTTGATTACCATAATAAGTGCAGATTTGAGTAGGTGCATTGTTCCTGAAGAACCTAGTAGCAAGATAAATCCTAATCTCATCCCATCCTATAAGATTATCCTTGTGGGCCACCCAACAACATGTTGTTGTCCCACGTAGTGTATATGCTAGTATATTTCTTCTTTCCAACGGTATATCCACTTGTTCTTCCATGGTGCGTAGGAATACCATAGAATCTCCTTCTCTCGTAACAAACAAGGTACCGAGTTGTTACTATCTATCCTCCCGACATAACACGGTTTAATGCCTCTAGGAAATATGCTCCTTACTTCACGCCCTACCAATTCATAAGTACTATGAGCCCAATTATCACAAGAAAAACTTGTAGTATCACTAATAGACTGTGCATCCTCCCACTAAATTATTCCTTCTTTAGTTCGCTCAAGTATCTCTCGGATCATGGATGGTGCGTACATAAATCCTATTCGGATATTCTTCACTTAAGGGCTCAACATTGGGTGTAGATTTTCCATCTCATTAGAGGGATAATAACTCTCTCCTTTTTTAAAAACTGATATATCCCTTGTTGAACCAAAGATCAACATTGTTTATATAGCACCAAGGATTCCCTAATAGAACTCGAAGCCATATCGACTCTATCGGTGCTAAGACTTCAAAATCTCTAGTGAACTTGGCTCCTTGTATGGTAATGGATGCATCTTTCAAAACTCTAATGGGAGTGGACTTAGTCCGATTAGCTATGAACAATACATTATAGGATGGCTTCCCATTTTTACCCATGCATATAAGGTAAGAACATCTTCCCATTTTAGTATATTACTCATAGTCACCCATCCACAACAACATTCGAGGTGATTTCCTTGAACAGGCTTGGGGGAAGAATTGCATGCACTGCCATATGAACTTAGTATGGATTACTTTGGCAATCCTCGACAATGAAATGATATTTTCACATTTTACATACTTCCCTTATCATCTATATCAATTTGAATTGTTTGTGATACATTTTGCTCCATCTTTCATGATTGCTCTTTAAGTACTATTCTCACCCTAAAGATTCTGAGAACTTCATAAACCTCCTAGATGGGTATATAGGTACTATGCGGAAGACCAAGTTGGGGGACAATTAAGTGGACATCAAATCCTGAATTTTATTAAAAACAACAAAACATCAAATTTAGTCTTCCGGACTTGAACCATGCCGAAAAGTAAAAACTATGTCATAAAAATGGTACCATTGCATAGGGATTGCTTTCCCTAATTTTAAAGTGAATAGAAGAGGATAAATATCATTTTATGATTTTTGCTAATGATATTTTTTTTCTGTGAATGTTTATGTCTACATTTAAGATACTTATCGAATTGATAAAACTTATACCATCCCAAGTCATCTATATCAATTTGAATATTTTTGATTTATGTGCGGCAAACTGAAAGTGCTTTTTTCTTTATGCTCCATCTTTCACGTCATTATTACTCTTAAAATCCATCCCAGTAGATATATATCTTCTCACCAAAGAAAATTCCAATTTTTGGTAATCCAAATTGAGAACTTAATCTTATCATGGTTTATACCAAGTCATTGAATTTTGATAAATAGCTAATCTTGTCCATTTTTTACAAAAATTAGTATTTTAGGGTGCTAGATTCATATTCATATAATTTTGTCTAATTTTGAGTGTATGTATTGCAATAATCCCTAGAAGTTGATATTATGTTGCTTATTTACAATATGATGTCCACGGATGACCTCCTCCTTCCCGTGATGGTAGAACCTCCTCCTTAGTGATGGTAAACTTCTGTAATGCTTCTCGGCACGTGCCACCTCAACATGGGTCATAATCTTCACTTGCAAATCTTCCGACTTTACCACCAACTTAAGCATCCATTGATTTTCCACAACGCGTTGTATCCTAACCATTCTTGCACCTTTTTTTCTTATTTATGTTACTTACTAAGATGCTCATACAAGTTCGGGCACTCCTCGTAGCTATGGTTCTTTCCATAAAAAGAACATGGAATATTCTCGGACATTCATTCCTATAGTAGTGGTTAGGAGATCCGCATGTATAACATGTTCCACAAGGAACTCACTTCTTCCACTACCATAGCCTCGTCCTCTAAATCCATTGTTGTATCCTCTTCTTCTACCACAACTACCTTCAAAATGCCCTTCATTCCGCTCATAGCGCTTTGATTGTGATCCTAGTCCCGATCACCTTAGAGTTATCTATCTATAGCATCATGGATCTAACCAATCAATTGAAGTCTTCCGTGTCATGAGTCATGGACCTGCATATTTTATAGTAGGTTGAAGTGATCTTCCTTATCGCGTGTTGTAACAATGGGCGGTGGCTAGCATCATGGTTCAAATGGCATATCTCACAATCTGGTAGTAATGAGTGTACTTGATCTATGAGGACAACTATCATTTGTGTAACCTTATACTTCACAATCTATACACCAAATCTCTATGCACGTCTTGTGTGCTGAAATTTACGATAGTTTCTCCAACTATTTTGTCATAGCTGCGATCTCGTGCTTCTAAAAATGGGCTCACACCAGTATCTATACTTCCAACTTCCTCGGCCACGGAGAATCTGCTTGCCTAAGTGCTTCGTGCGGATCGGTGTTTTTCTTATGTGATAATTCCCTTCTAAAAGGGGTAATCAGACCCCCAAAAAACCATTATGCATGTTGGCTTGCATGTATATCATAAGAAAGCTTAGATAAAAGTGTTTTAAAATGAGCATCATACTCTCTAACACTCTCGATAGTTCTTTGCTTAATATCCTTGAGTGCACTTATACTCTTATGCTCAAACTCAGGAATGTGAAACTCTTTAAGGAATGCATCTTTTAAATCTTGATAGTCTAAGCAAGTCGATCGGGGTCAAATTTTTGTATCATTGTGTGCACGCCCTTGTAATGTAGTAACAAATTGGCTTGCCCTACGCTTAGAAGTCATGATTCCTTTTGCGCGCCACAATATTTCACACATATGCACATGTTTAGTAGCATATTCTATGCCCCTATACTCTGGAAGACAAAGAGACATCTCCATGTAAATATTATGGGGTTGGTGCGGACATTTTCCACTTGATCTAGAAACTCATGTGTTTCTCCTTCCTCCAAAACCACCAGATCCACCGGAACTAGAGCTACCTATGCCTCTTGATCCCAAACCTATGGTTGGGGTTGGACCATAAGATGTACTTCCCTATGTCCCAACAGTAGAAAATAATTGTACCTTGACAATCTATGAAGCATTACCACTCCCATAAGTTAATCCAAAAATCGGCGCACTTGTATTATATGCTAATGATACACCCAAAAAATAATCCCATATAACAATGAAGCCATTTTCAGTGCCATTATTTTTCCCCTCATAAGACTCGCTCCTACTCTTCCACTGTTTGAATTAGCTTGTTGACTACTTTTTATACTAGATGTTGGAAAACCAAGTGCAAGGGCAAGGTTTCCAGGTGGATTCAGATGCGTGCCCATGGCCCGGCCCAGGTCATCTCTATTGGTGCACTTCTACATGAGGCCAAGGAGGGTTCCCTATCATGTTTTCCCAAATGGGGGAGTTCCTGAGGCTCGGGTTCCACATCTTCTGCGTGAACTTCAACTCCTTCCCAAACTATCTTTCTCCACAATGCCATTTTTTCTACAACCTCTCATTGCTTCTCGATCTCCCTCTCGTGCGCCTCATTATACTTAAGTTTCCTTTCCTCTCTCTACCTTTCTGCCACTAGGTCTGCCATCTTTCACCAAACCTTCTCCTGCCCCCACGCGTGGTGGGGTTTAGTTAGCCATCGGTTTACTCTCCAAATTCAAAGTTACCATTAAGATATTGATCACCAGTGGAATGCCTTGCAGGTAAGTTCCCCTTGGATATCGTAAAAATTGAAATTTAGCTACTTCTGGACACAAATAAGTGGAAATTGAGTACTCCAAAATATAATCTGTTCAAAACACCATGGAACCATGTATCCATAGCTCAAGTCCAAATCAGATCAACATCATAAAGGGCCTGAAATTCTTCCTGTGTCCAAAAAGTGCATGATACCTCCAATTTTGCTTAGATGCATACGCAATCAGCCACTCATACAATTCTATTGGAAATATAGCGAAGAATCTCTCATATAAACTGTCATACAAGTTCTGTTCCACCCATATACACGTGTTAAACTCAGATCCAGTGTTGAACCACCATGTGTATTCTTCTTCTAGATCATGTATCCACTCTTCAACACTTGCTAAGGTCAACCGATATGTCTTCATCACGAACCATCCTAAAAATAACTGAAAAAGAGGTCTCGACAATGGAACCAATGATGCAGCCTAGAATTTAGCAATACAAGCCTAGGCACACTGACACATCACTCATCCTAGACTAAGCACTCACCCGAAGCACGCAAAGGTACTAGGTCCCTCCTTAGGGTTGTTGTTGTAGGATGTTATCATGATGAAGACTTTAATCATTCAAATCTATAGCTAATATATCTTTCAAATAGTGCATATTTAGATCTAGATCTAGAAAATAGTAGACTTAATAGATAACCATAATGGAATCAAGCATGCAATACTTGAATTATAACCATGATAACACCTTTTTCAATCCATAGGCTCTGTTATATTAATTGCAGTAAATACATAGAAGCTTCATTACAATAACAATAGTATATGCTCATGCGCGTGACATATCTAGTAGCATAATCTCATTATACCCTAGTTCTCACACGTATATCTATGTTCTCTTTCTCTATATATATCTACTACATAGTTCAATACATATTTATAAGGGTGGGGAATTTCCCTTCACTTCTTATCTAATCCCAAAATAGGTCACATGCTATTACTATCCACACGCACTGTTACAAAAATAGGCTTACATGCAAGAATGCTAACAATAGATTTTATGACAAGTAGAAGATATCAAGAGATTGATATACCCACTTCTCAACCGTATAAAATCAATAATATAGATGGATCTCTCTTGTGCATGTTTCATCAATGTATTGATATCCTTCAATATTGGTAGAATTCCAACCAATGTAAGTAATTTTTCCATATCCGTTAAACAAAACAAAAAATCCTTATCTTTGTCAACTTCATTATGATATTTGTGCATGAAACCAACCAACGATTGATATAAACTAATTTTGCATGCAAGCTTGTACAAATAAATCCACCTTGTATCGACATCCTTGAGAATATTTTTAGCATTAGTAGTTCCAATTGAAATTTTTCAAAAATCATTTTAGACTACCTAACATATAGGAATGCAGTTCTTGGATAAGGTCTTCTACTCTTGCAACATTTTCAAATTTGCTAACTATTTTATATGTTAGATTCATTATGTGAGCCATACAATGAATTGTAATCATATAAGGGGATATTGTTGTTTAAAATTGAACACACAACCCATTTCGATGACCTGTATAATTAATGCACCGTCGACACTAACACATACCAAATTCCTAGCTATTTCATATTCTTTCATGTCAGTAATATCTTTCAAATTGGAAACAACTATTTTGTAAAGGTTTTCAACATTACAATTTTCCACCATTTTCTATACAACTAACAGATGTGGTTGCCTTATGTGATTTTCAAAAGTATAAATATGGATACATACCCATGACGTGTTGTCAACTATTATTACTTCATCTATTGACAATGGAAATAAAATTTGTAGTTTTCACTCTCTCTTTCAAATCTTCCTCTTCAATCATTGCAAGGCATTTAGCCATTTCCGTGGACTGATGTTTGACCAATGTGTTTGAGGTACATTGTGCATTCCATTATGTTGATACAAAATTTTGAAATCAACAAAATTAGAAATAGGTCTTCCCTTCTTAAGGACGTGGAATATGGTAGAAAACTATATGCTTTTAGCATGTAAATTTGATTGAATCACCTTTCCAATTTGTGATGTGATTTTTCCACCATTTTCCACGAGATGTTTGTGTCTTTTATTCTCAGCTTCATAATTTTTTTCATATTTAACATGCATAAATTATTTTTCACTTTTCCATTTGTGTGTTTTTATTATCTGGTCATCCTCCTGTTGTACAGTCACATATTGTTTTCCACAATGTTTTTCAATTATCTATAACTTCAGTTGCATTTTTGCTTCTTTCCCAGTGTCCAGGTACATATTTTACATGTACATTCAGTTGGGATATCTTCATAATTAGTTGGCTCTACAGGTTTGATAAAAGGAAAATTTTCAGCCCACTTGAACTTATATGTCCTACCAAGTGTCCACATATTCTTGTTTTCTTTCAAAGTTTTACTTTTTGAACATATTTTTAGGAATATCTCGATCATCTTGTTTCCTCTTTCGTGAACCATAATTTTCATTTGATTTTTGTGTTAATGTTTACTTAGTATTTGAGATATCTTGATCCTCTCCTGATTGCATCTCAACATTAATATCTTCAAGCTCTAGCATGTTTTCATCATATGTATCATTTGGTTGATATTGTGTTGAAGCCATGTCCACTTTAATAATACCTTCCACATAGTCTATATTCTAATTGATTCTAGTCGTAGTTGTATGGGTGCTAGTGGTATCTGTATTGTTAATCTGTTGAGTTTCCAAAATACTTGAACAATGTTGAATTTTGAGATATTTTGGTTTCCTTCTGGATCTTTCGAGAACTAGAAGCCTCCATTTAGTACTTGATTTGGGAACTGGTCATCCATATATACCCTTGTTGGGTGTATGGACTCTTGTTTTCTTCTCACACCCTTGTCGTTTATCTGCACTCCTTGTCACACGTCTACACCCTTATCATGCATTAAATTATACTTCACAAATTCACACGGTACTTTATTATACTTCGGATGGTACCTTACCAGGTAAGTTAATAGTATACTACCCGATGAATTGCCTATGTTTATATAGGATTAGTTTACAATAGTAGGAAAACTCCCCCTAAACAAATTATACTAGAAAATTTACGCAAACGGTAAACTGTCCTACTCAAAAAAACATCTTTTCATATTTTCCAAATATAGAATATTTGTCAAATCATTAATATTTGCCACTAAAATTATCCCTGTGCAATCGTCACTTGCGAAAGAGTTGTGGCTGTATAACTGCCCCTATGTAAATAGTGGTAGTTACATAACCTCCATGGTGATTTCACACCGCCCCTCTGTAACAGTGGTGGTCCTGTCACCATCCAGGTGTGCAATTAAAATACACATTTTTGAATGCGTGTTTAGATTTTGGGAGCTATTTTCTCACTCGTTTCTCAACCATTTTTTCTATTTTTAGGCTTGTTGGATTCATATTGGAAATATCTTCTATATTTACTAAGTTTAGAATGTTGATTATCTCTTGTGTAGATGATTTTCACTTCTTGTTTGACACATGTAATTTGACTTCTTCTTTCCAAGATTTTTATAAAAGCCTAATTTTTACCCATATGATGCATTAGATATTTCACATTCTTGAGGTAAATTTATGCTTTGATAAATTTTAAGAAGAACCACACAGATAACAACCAGTTCATTTCTATGTTATTTCTTACCATATGCTTTCATTCATTTCTTACACCAATATCTAGTTCTATCTCTTCTTTGTTACTAGTCAACATCCGTACATTCCTGGATCAATTAGACTTCATCTTTAGAAGAGGATACAAAGATGAGGAGATAAAGAGCACATATAAGATTTAGGAAGCTACCACAATATAGTAGTAACCATGTCGGGGTTGTATTTAAATTCTTTAAAGATTTGAATAATTATTTTTTTCATTCAAAAGAAGTTGTGTATTTAGATTAAAATAAGCGGATGATTCCACCACTTCTTGAACACATTTTTATTTATAGAATTACTTTTAAAATATTTCTTACATAAATATTCCCTTGATAACTTCTTCTCGGCTTATCCCTATGGATCTGCTCGAAATTAGTTGGAGGAAGAAGTGAATAAATCCTTGCACTTCTTTTATTATTTATTTCTTTTGATTAATTTAGATTTACTTACTGGGAAATTTTATATGTAAAAGAGGAAATTTCTTTTGATAATATTATCCTTTCCGAAAAACTTTAGGCAGAAGATTTTCCAAAAGAAGTTTATTTTATTTTATTTAGATTAATAACTTTTGAATAAAGCATTATCAAAAAACCTGCATGATAGGGAATAGCCGCATCCGACTACTCCATGTTTTAGTTTTATTTTAATTAAAAGTAATTATTTATTTTTAATTCTTTCTATGTGTCTCTGTGTCTATAGAATTTATTTTGTTTATTTTATTTTGGAAAATACAAAAAGATATTAGTTGTTTAGTTAGTTTCTTTCAATTCATTTCTTGCTCAGACAAATAGAATAGATGGTTCTTTCATTTTATTTAATTAATCAGGAATGAATCTAGTTAATTAAAATATTAAACAAAATTGTCTTTTATTTAAACTAAATTTACTTCCTTTATTTATTTAAAACCAAGTTTCAACATAGTTTAGAAACCAAATAAAAATAAGCAATCAAACCATAGGGAATTCACGTTACCCAGTCATAGCCACTATTTATCCCTTTGACCAACTCAACTATTAGGATTTCACACTACCATTTCATAGCCCCTAAATTCCTTTAGTTTCCTATCAATTATTCATCCAATCTCACACACTTCGGTTGTCTTGACATGACCTCGTTAACTTGAGCACATCGAGAATTGCAGGTCATTTTTCGGGTGTACAATAACATAAGGAAAAAATAGTTCTATTGAGATAAGTATGATAAAATTTACCTCCATCACATCAAAATATGTGGCATTTTTAAGGAAATATAGTGTTCACGTGTTTTATTTACCATATGGTAAAATAAATTGTATTACACTAAGTTAATTACTTAGTAGAATATATAGCTATGATCACAATATATTTCATATAGTTTAATGGTTATTTAGTTATACCCAAAAATCCTTTAATGGGTTATTTATTATTTTTCCTTCCTATTTACTAAGAAGTTATATATCTATCTCGATGGCTATATAATAGCCAATGTTATATATATATATATATATATATATATATATATATATATATATATATATATATATATATATATATGATATGTTGAATAGAATATTATTATTGTGATCTAATTCTATAGACCTAAACCAAATTAATATTTGGTATCAAAATGAGAGAAATTTGTATTAGAGGAGTCTAAAATAGTTGTAAGGTGTCGGTGAAATTTTTGTCGATATGGAAAATTAGGTGTTTCCACCAATGTTCACGAGGCTACACCCCTCTACATTGAATAGTGTAGCTCCCATTATTGAATGTAAACTAATATATTCCTATCTAAATGTTGTTGGTTAGCCAAATAGGTCGGGGATCACACAGGACACTCCATTGAACCTATGGAAAATTGCTTGTATGGGGTACAAGGGAGGAAATTACAACAATGAAGGGTGAAGGAGAGAAGTTAGAAAGGGAATTTTATTGTTGTGAGTAGGCCAATTACAGAGTTCACACCTAATAACTAGAGTAGTTCAACATTAATTAGAAGAAAGAAACAATGAAGCCATTAGTGAGACAAACAAAACCCACACAGACACACAATTCTCTAGAGGCCCATTCATTGAAGATACAAAGATTTTTTTATCACTATGCTTGCAAAGTGCATAAAAGAGAGAAATAGAGGAATACAAGGGAAGAGGGAAATGGAATAAATGTAGCTTTATTTCATATGTTTTCAACACCCACGTCACAATCCACAATTGCTACCAAAAATACTAACATTTTGGATCATTTGGAATGGATAACCCATCCTAATTTATAGTAGTGTGAATTGACCTCGCATCTCCTGCACATGACTCTTCATGTTCTAATTCCACTTGGTGACATTTCAATTACCCCTAGAGAAAAACTAAGTATTTATCTTATAATTTTGAGAAAATAATTTTACAATTTACAAATATGTCACTTAAGTGAATAGGAAAAATACAATGATTACGCTCAATGAAGAATTAGAAAGGGTGAGAGAAGAGGAGAAAGAATGAGAGAGGAGAAGAAAGGAGAAATGCTCCAAAACATGGATGAAGATGCCTCTGTCATTGATGAAGATCTGATCCGAAGAAGTTTAAGATGATAATTTGGCTCTTGATGACCCTCCATGATGATGCATAGCTAAAAATATTTGATGAAGACCACTTTGAACACCTTGCCTCTTTTTAAAACTCTTGAAATGATGAACCTTTGCCACACTGCTTGAACACACCGAGAAGAGGAGTGATGAACACCTGAGAAGTAGACCACTGATGGAAGATGAATCCCCTTATTAAGAAAATCCTTTTGATCCTTGAGACATTGTCACATATTTATGATCAACCATTCACATGGGAGAGATTGGATGCACTTTGTTCACCCTATCATGATCTTGATTCTGCCACTATGTTGGAACATTGATGATGAGTGAAACATGAGACAAAATCCTTCTAATTATGGAGTGAGGAAAGGAGAATGAGACCAAAACCAATTCCATCCACCTTCTTGTTATGCATTCCGTGAAGTGAATTGAAATGGTCTTCCATACAAATTGACATTTATCCTTTTAACACTCTTGGCTCACCGCACCGGGATTGTGGGAATTGACTTGAAAAAGAGAGAGAGCTCCCGTGAGTGCCAATGACATTTTAGAATGTGTGAAGGAATGAAATGTGAACTCGTTAGTGTGAGTTATCCTATGTGTCCTCCTCTCATGTTGGAGGTTCATCTCACATGGGTTAGGTTTAGGGTTTCATATGTGTCATGCACTAGGGTTACTCAACACCCTATATGTACCCCTTTTCTATTCATTTATGAGCATGCCAAGACACTCCACTATCTTTCCTCTATCTGACTTTGTTTCTATTAAGCAAGTTCTTCCATTACTCGATCATTTTTTCCTTCTATTATTGGAGCTTTTACGATTCCGTTGGAGTGCAACTACTTCGTGGTGCCTCATTTCCGATTCGATTCTTGCAAAATATTTTCATGCTATCAGATCTACATGATTTTCCGTCACACTAAAAGCTCAAACTTATGCATAACGAAGTAGTTGCACTCTAACGGAATCGTGAAAGCTCCAGCAATAGCAAGGAAAAAATGATCAGTAATGGAAGAACTTGCTCAATGAAACAAAGCTTACATAGAGGAAAGACAACGGAGTGTCTTGGCATGCTCATAAATGAAAATAAAATGGGTACATATAGGGTGTTGAGTAACCCTAGTGCATGACACATATGAAACCCTAAACCTAACCCATGTGAGATGACCCTCCAACATGAGATCGGGTAAATGTGCACTCGATTTTTTTTTTGTTGCTCTTACTCCTTCTTGGTTTCATTATTTTACTCTGCATGTAAGTCCTTTGATCACTATTTTCTGGAAATTATCTTGCAAATATCTCTAACAAGATTTCTTGAAAACAAAAATTGTGTTTTTTTCTTGTGCATGTGCAGGTTTTTTCAAAATACCTTGAGAAATCAGAGGTTTTTCTGCTCTTTTTAGTTAGATGTAACTAAATCCAAAATAGAGATTCTTTTCATTTTTGTTAATTTATTCAAATAAAAGTGAAATTTTTTTAAGATCTCTGGTTTTTACAAGATTTTTTCTATGCATTATAGTCTGTGGTTGCAAGATATTTGTGTTCTTTTGATGTGTTTGCTCGTGGAGGAACTTTTGACTGTGCATGGCCTGTAATCTCTTTTTTGGCACCCACGCATCTGCCAACAAGCATCTGTAAACACCACATGCGTTTTCAACAACACAACCACATTTTTTGTGCTTGAAAGGGCATTTTCAACAACACAACCACATTTTTTTGCTTGAAAGGGTGTTTTCAACAACACAGTCACGTTTTTTTGGTCTGAACAAAGTAAAACGTGGCATGTAAACTCATATGTGGATATCTGTGGACTATTGCGGCCTGTTCCTTTTGTTTTTTGGTGCTGGCAACGAAAAACATGGTTGTAACTCCTATGCGCGGCCTGTACACTCCATCTGGTATGTCGCCCCTTTTCATGTTTTTTTGCAGTCATTTTTTGGTAAGTTTTCAATTTCTTTCTTTTTTAAATCTTACTCAAACTCAAAAAAACCTCTGCTTTTTACAAAAACGAGCCGCTTTTCTTCATGCTAAGTTTTTTGTTTGGTAAAAACAACTCAAACTTTCTTGGTAAGTTTTAAAAAGTTTCTAATTTACCATGTTTTTTAATCAAGTTTCTAAAACCATTTAGAAATTTGTTTTAATTAGAAGTTTCCATAGATATTTAAAAATCTTCATCTAAAAATCTTCATTAGATTAGATCTAATTAGATTTAATTAAATTAGATCTAATTTTATTTCATTCACATTATTTAAACTCTATTTCTTTGGCATTATAAAATTTGGTCTTTTGGCTTGTTGTATTTTCAACCTTCCGTCGAGTGCCGAAGACGAAGGGTGAGGTCCGAGATTGGCAAGTGGCTAATCCCCCTTGCAATACAAACAAACCATATCTCAAATTCCATTCTATTTCCAACGGGCATACATACAACACCTTTTGCATGTGTCTAGGGCACTTTTTTAATCCATTTGCAGGCTTATTGGTTTTTTCTCATCAATTGCAGGAATTGGTTTTTGTTATAACTTTTGACTCGTTGCTCGGTTTTGAGAACTTATTTAGTCAAAGTTGCATGTTTTTTTGCACTCTAGATGATGGGATCATTATCTTTATAAATGCACTAATTTTATAAAGTGCCACATTCTCGGGGGTGTCTTTGTATTGCTTATTTTAGCTCATTTTTAGCTTTGTTCTATTCTTTTTTTCGTGGACTAGTGAGCACGTTCGCCACAAAAGATATTATGAAAAAGAGGTTCTTTCATGCTATGTGAGATGTTTTTTTCTCACCACCAGGGTTGGCTTTTGCCTCCTTTCTATTTTTTCCTTGTCGTGTCGATCTGTTGCACCCTACGAACCTTGATTGTTGTCTCCACCATTGCGCGTTATTACGTTAATTGTAAGGTGAGTGACAAAATGGTTCTTGGAACACAGTCACATCTGGTTGTAATCAACGCACTGAACTATAAAGTGCCAAAAATAGGGGGTTGTTATTGTCCTGGGTGGTTGTGTTTCTTCTCTGTATTTCTTTCTCTCTCTCTCACTATGGATGCACTTTCAATTCCTTTGCTTACACCGTTCAAATTTTTTGAATGGAGATCGAAAATAATAATGAAACCAAGGGGTAAATGGTTATCCCACATCACCATGGGAACTGAGACTAAACCAAATGATGAACCTGAAAAATCTAAGTGGTTAAACCGTAGTGATGAAGCTTTAGGTCTTCTTTGCATGTCTGTTTCTCCTGACTTGCTCTTCCACATTGAGGCGTCTGAAACACCTACATCTGCGTGGAAAATGTTGGATGTGATGTTTGGACAACTAGATGACATGAGAGCACATGAGTTGGAAAACGAACTACTAGGGTTAAATCCTAGTGACTTTGAAAACCTACAAGCCTTCTTCTCAAATTTGTCCACATTAGATTATTGTTAAAAGGATGTCAAGTAGAAAAGAAAGATTCTCAACTGATCTTGTCGATTCTCTCTAAGCTAGGTCCCAAATATTCTATCTTCGTGTCAACTTTCTACACTACAAAATATGCTTTGGGCGATACTTGGACGATGCCATCCTTTGACTGTTTTTCATCCCAACTCATTTGAGAATAGGACAAACTCATTCAAATGGGGTCTCTCAAGTCCAAGTCAATTTCCCTTGTAGTAAGTACCAAGTAAAGGAAAGAATACTGAAAAGAAGAAGGAAAAAAGGATCAACCTAAGAAAGAAACCAAGATCAAACCTAAAAATGAAACAAACACTTCGAATTCTGAGCCTAAGGCATAGAAAAGCAAGTATTTGTGTTCCTATTGCAAGAAGATTGGTCATGACGAGAAACATTGTTTTAAGAAACAGATTGATCACTTATCTCATTTACTTGAGAAAAATAAAATAAGTGTTCCTAAATCCATAAAACAAAGTGCTTCAAGGTGAGTCTTCTACTGCAAAAGGTGCTAAAAATGATAAGAAGAAAGGAAAGGCCCTTGTAGCCAAAGTTGCTCCTTCATCGACATGGATTATAGATTCTGGTGCCTCGCACCACATGGGTTCTTCGCATGTTGAGTTTTCCAACATCGAACCTTGTGGAATGTCCCAAATCATGATGGGTAATGACACGATAGTGTCGGTTTCTGGTAGTGGATCGGTAGAGATGGATGGGGGAACATTTAACCAAGTGTTGAGTGTTCCTGATCTCTCTACCAATCTCCTATCGGTTTACCAAATTACTCATCTTGGTGAAGGAATGCAAGTGGAATTTGGTCCTAACTCGGTGATTATTCATGAGCTTAACAATGACACTACAGTGGCTAAGGGAAAGGTAGATCATCATTCACGGTTGTACACCTTCTCCCACTTTACTTCGATTCTACACCCACTACCTTGCTCACTCATACAAATGAGGTTAGTAAGCTATGACATGAGAGTTTCGGACATCTAAATTATCACTATCTTTAACAATTGAGTCAAAATGGGTTGCCTCGCGTCAAGTTTTCTAAGGGTCTTTATGAGGGTTGTACCCTTGGAAAGCATCCTAAAAAGAACTTTGACAAAGGAAAATCTTGGAGAGCCACTTGTCCCTTGGATCTTGTTCACAACGATGTTTTTGGTCCATTTCCTTCTCCTTTGTTTACTAGAGCTCTTTATGTGCTAACCTTCATTGATGACTTTTCGCGATATACTTGGGTATATTTTCTTAAGCTTAAGTCTGAAGTCTTTGAACATTTTCAGGACTTTAAGGCTCTTGCTGAGAAATACAGTGGAACGGTCTATCAAGGTTCTTCAAACTGACAATGGAGGTGAATATGTAAACAATAGGTTCATGGATTTCTGTACTTCTGAAGGGATCTCTCTGCAGCATACAGTTGCTTATAGCCCTTCGCAGAAAGAAAGAACCGTACTCTGAAGGAGATGGCCACTTGTATGATTCACTCAAAGTCTCTTCCTCTCGCAGTATTGGGCCGAAGTAGTGAATTGTGAAAATTAAATTTAGAACCATGTTCCACACAAGGTAGTAAGAGGGATGACACCCTTTGAAGCCTAGTTCGATGCAAGCCTGATGTTGAGCACTTTCGAGTCTTCGGATCCAAGGCTATGGCTTGGATTCCCAAGAAGAAACATAAGGATTTGGAACCACAATCCAAACCTTGTATCTTTGTAGGGTATCCTGATGGCATGAAGGGATATCAATTGATGAATCCTACTTCTCATGAGCTATATATTGAGAGAAGTGTTAAGTTCGATGAATCTTCTTCGACTTCTACTTCTCCACCTATTGAGGTTATTCATCTCATGTTGATTTGGATTCTGACTCATCAAATGATGATACTGTTGAGTGTGCTCCTCTTCCGGATCCTCCTGACCATCAGACCCTTGAGTCTTCTGATTATGATAGTAGTGATGACGAGGACTATGTCCCTTCTCACTCAAGTGAAGAATCTTCGACTCGAGCTCGATCCTCCCGGGTCCCCTTTGGGCCAGGAAAACTTTGCAAAGTGCTTGGGAGATTTAGTTGGAGATACTTCAGATATGAGACATACTCGCTTAGATTTCATTGGACCCACTCTTTCTTCGCCTCTACCTCTGATCCATAGTATTTTCGAGAGGCTTCTGGTATTCCTGAGTGGGATTCTACCATGGATGAGGAGTATTCCTCTCTCATGAAGAACAATACTTGGGATCTCACCACTCTTTCAAAAGGAAGAAAAATCATTCGGTGTAAGTGGGTGTTCTAAACAAAGTATGGAGTAGATGGAGACATCAAAAAGTTTAAAGTGCAATTAGTAGCTAAGGGTTTCTCCCAGATAGCTAGGGTTGATTATACTGAAACCTTTGCTCCAGTTACAAAGATGACTTCTATTCGACTGACCCTAGCCATTTCCACAACAAACAGATGGAAAGTCCATCAAATGGATGTTAAGAGTGCCTTCCTTCATGGTGACCTAGAGGAAGAGATCTATATGGAACAACCTCCGGGTTATGTCCAAGATTCCTCCCTCATTTGTAAGTTAAAGAAGTCTCTTTATGGCCTTAAACAAGCCCCTCAAGCTTGGTATGCCAAGATGGACTCCTTCTTACTTACATCAGGGTTTACTAGGTGTCACTCTGATCCAAATGTTTATATTCTACGTAAGATGACTCTATACTCATTCTTGTTCTATATGTTGATGGATTGTTGATCACAAGCAACTCTTCCTCTATTATTGATTATGTGAAGATCACCTTAGCCAAAAAGTTTTCCATGACTAACTTAGGTCTGCTTCATTACTTCCTTGGGATCCAGATTTCACAATCTAACTCGAGAATCTTGATTTCACAACCTAAGTATGCTCTTGATTTGCTAGCTTGGTTTTAGATGTCTGATTTCAAGTCTTCTCCTACTCCTTTTCTTTCCGGGGTTAAGTTGGTTTCAGATTGCTCTACTCCCTTGGTTGATGGTACTCTTTACCGATAGTTAGTTGGGAGCTTGATCTACTTGACTCACACTTGACTAGATTTATCATATGCTATTGGGATCATGTCCAGATTCATGTAGGAGCCACATGAGCTGCATTGGAAAGTAGCTAAATGGATCCTTCATTATGTTCGTGGCACTTATGCTGATGGCATACACTATCATGGAGGGGTTGATATTGACTTGATTGGGTTCACAGATTCTGATTGGGCCGGTGACTTAGATCATTGGAAATCTACTTCTGGCTACATTTTCTCTCTTGGTTTGGGTCCTATTAGTTGGTCTAGCAAGAAGCAGAATGCAATTGCAATATCATCTACAAAGGTAGAATACAAAGGAGTAGTCAATGCTGCCACAGAAGCTATTTGGCTACAGGGTATTCTGACAGAGTTTGGCATCCACTTTCGGTGGCCTACCATTATCTACTGTTATAACACGAGCACTATCTCTATTTGTAGAAATCCAGTTCAGCATCAGCGGATGAAGCACGTTGAGATCCATATGCACTTCATACGGGAGCTTATTCATGATGGTATCATCAACATTCAATACATTGCATGATGATCAAATTACATGAGACTTATTCACCAAGCCTTTCACCGAGATGAAGTTTCTTAACTTACGGTCTCTTCTTTGGGGTGAGGTCTTCTACAACTTCCCATCTTCTTAGGGCTATTTAGTCCTTATTTCTTCTTCTTCTTCTAGGAAGATTGTGTTTGTATATGGGCACCTTATCGTGCCTTTAGTTTATGGGCCCCATTGACACATCTTTCTTAGTTGTTTAGGAGTGTCTTCCTCTTCCGTCTGACTCATCACAGCCGTTACCCCAACTTTGATGAAGGGGGGTGTTAGTGTGAGTTATCCTATGTGTCCTCCTCTCATGTTGGAGGGTCATCTCACATGGGTCGGAGTTTAGGGTTAGGTTTAGGGTTTCATATGTGTCATGTACTAGGGTTACTCAAAGACCCTATATGTACCCCTTTTCTATTTTTTATGAGCATGCCAAGACACTCTGTTGTCTTTCCTCTATGCAATCTTTGTTTCGTTGAGCAAGTTCTTCCATTACGATCATTTTTTCCTTGCTATCGCTGGAGATTTCACGATTTCGTTGAAGTGCAACTACTTCATGGTGCCTCGTTTCGATTCAATTCTCACAACCTCTTTTCAACCTCTTTTATCTCATTTCACCCATTTACTATTTTAATAATAATCACCATTTGGCTAATTTTTTCCATTTTTTCAATCTATAAAATTTTGAGTGTCTCGATCGTGAGGGAAGAAATGGGGAGTGTGAATTTAAATTTTTCTCGACTTAATATTTTCAATAGGTGATCCTATATAGGCTTACTAAAAATATAAATTTTTCTTTTTGGTGTCGGATTTGAATGAAACCACTTACAAAAATTTACATAATTCATTTTGAAGCTCTACTCCAATTTTCATGTGATTCCACCCACTGGAAACCTTAGGAAGTGAAGAGGTACCTCACTGCCCTTTCACTATTGTGTCATGGTAGAAATTAATGGAGTCCTTGATATTTTTATAAATTGTTCTTTCCCACCTTATATTGCAATGAAATCAGTTCCACTTGAACAGGTTTTTCTTCTCGAACTCTATGTTCAAATTTTTAGCTTGATCCATCCGTCAAAATGATGGGAAAATGAAGAAACAAAAAATAGGGCACAAAATGTGGGTTTTATACCATTAAAAATATAGGGAATAATTTAATATGATGTCACTTACTTGTTGAAGGTGTTTGGAAAAGATGAAGATTGCAAACCGTTTACTAGATTGTGAGATATGGATTTTTCATCGATTACAGGCATAAAGTCATTCAAACAAAAAATGGACATGGTTTCTTGAAAAATGAGAGTTTCATGGTTGTTTTTCAGCTGAGATCATGAGGGCATGGAGGAAAAAAGGAAGGAAGATGGATTGTAATTGTTTTCTGGGAGAAATTCGACAACACCTCTAGGCTAGTATGCACTTGGAGGAAGGAGTAATGGGAGTTAGAAAATTTTACAAGTTCTGATTTTTAAATGCTTAAAGTGGGGAGGATCCTTTTTTACACTTTTTTTCTTGAATGGGACAAAAGGGACATACAAATGTGCCTTATCCCTATGATGACAAGTGGTAATCATGCATTCGTTGGCGGATGAGGGAGAGGAGCTTGTTTTTAGCACCCGAGTGGCCAAGTTTGGGTCATGTGAGATACCATGAGAGATAAAGGGGGTGGGTTCATTTTTATATCCATTTTGTCCCATTGGAACAAGACAAAAGGGATAAAAAAATTTCCTCATCCCCATTGTGACAAGTGTCAAGCTGAGGTTGCACAGAGCGGGGGCTTGAAAATTGGCAAAAGGGGCTTACTGAGGCTTCCTAGGGTCATCTAATGGGTCTTGTGGATTAAATGGGCATGGGGAACTTTTTTACTAATTATCCCCTTGGGATGGGATGAGAGGGACATAAAATTGCACCTCGGCCTCATGGCCGACACGCTGCACTGGAAAATTGGCTAAGTATGGAAGGCTTACCTTGGGAAGGGCTTTGAAGACGAAGTTGCCAAAGCTTCAGAAGAATTTTTTTATGAACCCTTATATTATTTTGACTACCAAGATCATTATGAAGATAATGGGATGTATCTCAATATCTGATTCAGCCTTCAATCCCCTCAAAAATATGGGATGTGATCTTTTTAGGATCACAGTTGATTCTACCAAGAACGAGATGTGGAAAGAAATGCATGAGTACTTATGAAAAAAATGAAAATACCATCATGTAGGGAATTGAATTATATTTCCATTGGTATATTTTTTTCCTCAAACTCATTCTAGATCTCCCAAAATCATCTTCTAAAGTTTGTGCACTTTTTAAACTCTAAGCTCCATTACCTTCAAAACTTGATTTTACTTGAGCTTGTCCCTAAACCTTAAAATATTCCCTAAATGTTCCTAAAACACTTACAAAATGTTATTATCTACTCACTACTATTTTTTGATGAATTTTATCCTTCACTTCTTTCTCGAAGGATGCACACCTGTCCCAAAAAGGCTAAAAATAGCCATTTTAGGCTCTCTGAAGAAACTACCTCAAGAAGCACTGCATCGGAAAACTTCATGATATTTTTTCACATTTAAAACACATGGGAAATGTTATCACAATAATTATGAACACTTGAAGTGATAGGATATTCCTAACAGTGAGGGAAGACTTATATGGGGAGTGCTCATGAGGGTTTACACACAAAAATTGACAATAGGGTATAGTTGTCATGTTTCATCACTGAATTTAGCCTTTACTGAAAATACATGACAAAAATTGGCTCTATCTTGGGGACTTGTTCTGGATCAAGTGCAACAAGGATAGAGAAATCAGAATCCCCAAAGTCTCAATATACACTATGGACTAGTGTCTTTTCCATTGGGCTATACGGACTCACTAGAAAGATATACTACACAACTTCCTTTATTGAACACACACACATGCGATAAGAAACAAACACATAAGATGAGGAAGGAAACATGCAACACAAGGGAAATAAAAAACAAGAAAGTAAACACACAACATCAAAAGGAAGACAACCTAAATCACCTACGTACATGCGGGGACAACCCACTTTCATTGAAGCACGAACTTAAATTGAGGGCTTACCCATAAACGGGTATCATTTGAATGTCATTCTTCTCAAAATCAGTTGACAAGTTCACTAAAGTATAAACCCTTCTCAAATTCTTGAGACTTATAGAATGGTCACTTTAATTGATGATAAACTCATTCATTCCATTACTTATGTTTCTTTAACACAATCTCTCTAGCCTCTCCTTGGCTCTCGGGTTCATTCAACTTGTTAATTTTTGACCGCTTTCACGGAGATGATTTTTATTAAACTTAAATTATCATTCTCACACCAAGGACCATGTTATTTATCATACTTCGCTTCATGACCATCGCTTCCAAGAATTAATTCTTGATGTGTCTTACAAACTTTGGCATTATTACCTACTTCTTGATGTTCTCGTATTTTCAATTGTTCCAGGAGTCACCTTTCTCATGTTATGGCTCTTTCACTAAATGTTTCCTCGCACAAAGTGTCACGTGTATAGCATCATACTCTTGGAAAGAGGATGGACTCAAGGTTAGGAATGCAACATGAAAATTTCCATCTTCTTCTCCTTGTCCATTTTGGGCTTTTTCCTCCCTTTTATTGAGGGAATCCATTTCTGAGAAGAGTTAGCACTAAAAGGTTGAAGTCTATTGAGAATGTTTTCATTTTGAAAAAATATTCCTCAAGATATCAAGCAACATTCCATTTCTCCATTTTTGTTGAGAATGTTTCCATCCTCATGAAAGGGAAATGAGCATAACATTGGAGCTGAAATGTTTTCATTATCATCTTCCCATTCTTGGTCACCAAGAAGAAAGAAATCCATTTATGAAATGAAATCATCATCTCCTTGAGTATTTTCAAGTTCAAGATATGGAAGCATGTTTAATTTCTTGTCCTCTTCTTCTAATGAGAAAGAGAAGATTTAAAATTCACCAACATACTCATCACATGGAAACTCATACTGAGCTTTGGAAACATTGATATTACCTTTGTCAAGCATTATTTCTTCTTCTTGATCCATGTTTCTCATCACTTTAATATTTCTTTGTTGCAAATCAAGGTCCTCATCACCATCATTAACATACAATAGATAAACTTCATTTCTTCTTTCATCCCATGAGAATTACACACTCTCAAACTTTGATTTCATCAACTCATCATTATGTTCTTTGATCGACTTCGTGGTGCTTGGGCATTCTTCTACCAACATGGGCAGCTTAAGGTCATCCTCAAAGGTCATGAAAAAGTTTTAGATCTAGAATTTTGACACGAGATATTTTTGTTGGGTCTTTTGAATTTTGAATAGTATACTTCATCTACCTAATAGGAAGAATTTTATTTGTTTTACCATCGACTAGAATGCTGGAATGCGACCAATCAAGATACATATCTCCTTTGACATCTTGACAAAATATTTGGCCCAACAACATACCATATGAGGCGGGCATGTCTACTACAAGGACTCTTATCGTGATACATATTAATATCTTTCATAACATACCATATCATACAAGGCGGGCATGTTTGAGGCACACAAAGACAATATAGTGTTGTGATACATATTTATACCTTTCTCGTACTTATGTTATTATGGGCACTAATGAGATGTGATTCAGATAGATCTTACCTCGATATGGGATAAATCTATGTCAAATTTATTGAATATTGTGATTACTAGCTACGATGATAAGGATTTAGATGTTATCATGAAATAACTTAGATGGATTCTATATTTTGATCTACTATGGATATATATGTGACATTCTAGATAGTTATCTCATTTGAATACTAGTTTATTTCTTAATTTGGATTGTTATCTTAAGTAATACAATTATTGATGTATGTGGTATTGTTTCTAATTTTGTATTGTATCATGGGTATGATAATGTTTGAATCAATTTTGTAGGTTATAGGTTCAAACAGAGAATGTTTGACTCAAAGTTTCACCTCCAAGTTTACACAAGTAGCCATTGGGCCAAAACCACACCTTTTCTTGTTAATCGTTAGGCCTTATTATGTTGCCTTCAATTTTTGGATAGATCACTCTCCTTGTGTATATTTCGTAAATAATTCGAGACACATTTAGTTTTTTCCTTCTTGAATTATTTTTGGATTAATTTATCTAACCTTGTTTAGAGTTATTTTAGTGACCTAATGGTCCCTACTTGTGTTAGTGTTGTTGGAGATCTTCACTTGTTTTTAGAGTTTGATTGCTTTATTTTTTGAGGTAGGCCATCATATCTCTTGTTATGCTTCTATGGTATAATCATATTAAGTAATGGCTTGTTTTTAATGGTATGTTTGGTGTTGAATGTAAATCTTGTCTTCCTTTATTTTTTTCTCCATCCATCTCACTTGAGATGGACTTTGAATGTAGGGGAAGAGGGAGGAAACCCCCTCTTGCACTCACTCACGTGGCTTTATAGGTAAGCCACGATGGAAGTTAAATTATTTTCCTTCCCTCATATGGTTTGATGAGGGAGATGATATTTCATCTGGTTTAAAACTCATCTCCCTTCATTTTCAATGAAACCTTCCATGGTATGAAATATCTCGGCAAGGAGGAGGCTTGGATATTGGGATAAAGGAGATATAATGAGTGAAGGGGCATGGTGTTACTTAAGGAGTGTGATTTATTTGAAATACAAAATGATTTTCATTGGGCCTCTTGCCCCCTCTTCCCCATTTTGAGGAAAAATGGAGTTTACTTCCTTGTGCTTGATGTTTTGGCCTATGGTTAGTTGAAGTTGTGTGTGTTCTTACAACCTCATGTTTTTCCCTTATTGTAAAACTTCAAGCATGCATTTTCTCTCTCCCATGGGCTTAGAGTGAGCCTAACACATCCTCCATTTTTCAAGGTGGCATGTAATGATGAAATTTGGCTGGGTGGACAACCAAGCCACTTCTCCTTTAGTTGTTGGGATTCACTACTTGGTGATGGAGCATAATTCTAGAAAATTACTTGGAGACATGGTGTTATTCTATCAAATTTTAACATGTTCATCCCATTTTGGGGTAGGTAATTTCCATTTTCCTTTCAAGTTGTGAAATTTTATAGTGAGTTATAAAGAAGTAGAGTGAATTTAGTGGAAAATTTCATTTCTATATATTTTATAAATCTTACACTTGAATATGAAAATATGAGGTTTGTTTAGTTTATAATTGTTGGGAAATCATCTAAAAATTGTGTTTAAATTTGGCATTTGGAAATGGTAATAAAAGGTGCATTTTCATTTTTTAAAGGAGATAAACCCCTCCTTGCTTTGCTATTTTATTACTACTAAACCTTAGTGAAGAAACCAGGTTTTGCTTGTGAAAGCAATATTTCATTTTAAATGATTGTAAGAGATCTTGAGAACATTTGTGAAAATTGTGGGTTGTTTATTAAATCTATGTTTAGGGATTCCCTTATTTGGGCCTACTATACTTAAGTACTATCCTTGCCAAAATCATTAATTCGGGAATTTGCAATAATGAATGAGAAATTGGATTTTAAAATTGGGTAGTGCAATGGTTTTAAATTAAGTTGTATGTATATTTATCAATTTCCAAGATTATTTTTATAATTATCTTATTGACTAAATAAAATGACTCTTGGTTTATCTAGTAAGCTCTAAATCTCATTTTTTCAATTTTGGATAATTAAACCTCTTTGTAACCTTGAAAATTCTATCTCTTATTGTTGAACTTATATATAGCCATAGGTGAAGCCTATATGAGTGAAAATATATTAGATTCATAACATTGTTTATGATGATAAAGATAGGATATTTTTATTTATATAACATATGGTTATTGTCTTAAGAAATTTTACAAAAATTAAAATCAATAAATCATATCCACTACCAAAGGTAGGAAACAAATATATACATGTAGATATATGAATAAACATATGATTATATATATATATATATATATATATATATATATATATATATATATATATATATATGTGTTTTTATTAAAAACATTAAGCTTACATAGGTGAGATAGAGGACTTGAGAGTAGGGTTTTTGCTCAATCTTCTCTTTTATAAATAACATTATGAAAGGTTGTGTTTATTTTGTATATGGAAATAAAAATAAAATAAAAGTGATAAGTATTATGGTTTCCAAAATAGTCTCCAATACTTCTTGGAAGAATCCCAATTTTTTTTACTCGGTAGATAAATGGTTATAATATTATCAAACTAAACACTCATATAAAAATTTGAATTTATTTATGTCTAAAATATAAATGTATATTTTTATAGGGTCGATTTGGTTATTATAAAACAAATAAAATTAAACATGTATAAAAATGGGAGGGGCCACATCTTGGCCATGACCCCCACCCAATCCCCTACTTCTCTTTAATACCCAAGGCACAGACCTGAAGGGCACAACCCTCCGTCCCTCCATGCCAACCCTACACCTTTTATACAAACCTATGGCCTGTCCAAAATTCCTCGTCATTTCCTAAACCCAAACATAGTAATATATATACATTATATATAACTATGTATGTAACTAGGAGACCACTCCTACCTAGCCCTTGGATTAAAATATATATATATATATATCAACCTACAAGTGTTCATATATAAACATATACATATATATAATTTTATTTTAGAACCTTGAAGAGGGTATGGTAAATAAACATAGGAGGAAAATGAATAAGTAGAAAATAGATAGGATTTTTCCTCCATGATATCTTCCTTCAGAACCATAAAAACACGAACAAAACAGAATGAATGAATAGTGAATAAAGTAGTGGAAAAAGGGATAAGAATAAAATGTGAAATTAGGGTTTACAAAATTTTCATAAGGATCAAGGTAGGAAAGGGCGTTAATCTAAAGGATCTCATTTATTTTAGAAAATTCTACTTATACCTTAGGTATTAAAAATTAAACTTGGTGAAATAAGTGGGCTCTCTATGCACCTTGTTGTAAAAAAATTTAATTAAGTCTAAATTTTGTTTAGTTATCTTGCTATCTTGTTAAGTTAGTCCTTAGAGGGGAAAACATAATTACCCTAGACCCTCAAGCTACTTTTAATCTTTACGTAATTCTATATGATTCTTATGGCCATTTGGAAAACACAACCCTAACTCAAAATAAAGCTTTGGAATAAAAATTTGTTATTGCACACCATAAATAACACTATAAGATGATGGTGATACAAATAACCTATATAGGAAAAAATAGCACATTCCATATCATAGAGAATCTTAATTATATTAACATTGTTATTCAACACAATAACTAGGGCTCCTACATATCACCCATGATTAATCTAAAACAATATCGATTGAATTTTACAAAACCCTTGGTGGGATGTGTGTTCTTCTAGACTAGTGGTGATATTTACAAAAATAAATGGCTATGATTTAGATCCTTCATTTATTAATTATTTGGAATGGAAAACTGGTTTAGCATCATTAAATCAATAATATATTAAAATTATGGAGTTATAGATAATTACTTAAATTAATGAAAATAATACCTTGTTCATGATATCTCTCTTCGCAGCCTAGTTGAATGTAATTGAGTCAAGTTGTCTCGTTTGGAGAATGTCACATTTTTGTTAGTTTGGTACTTTTGAAGTAAAATCTAATCAATTGGGAGTAACAATGGTTTATTCACATTTAACTACTAATTAACTTTATAAAAAAATGTCCAAATATTTTTACCGATCATTTGGATAATGGTTTTGGGGTCGTGATTTCATGGGCATTACATCTGTATCCAGCTCATTTTCAACACGAGGTGCTCGGGAATAATTAATTATTATATTAATGATTTTGTATTGGTTTGTTTCCCATTCCATGAGATATTTTCCATTAAACTTATTCTCCCCCTTCATATGACAACCAAATGTCATAACGAGGCCATGGATGGCATGCATATAGAATAACCTCCTTGGAGCATTCTTCCTATTCACGAGATGTGATTTGCGATTGATTTTAAGATTATATGAGAAAATTTAAGAAATGGAACCTTTGGAAGTGTGGTGATTGGAATGCAATTTTCATTTAAATTCTCTATTTTAAAAGACTTTGTAAAAGTTAGGAAAATTGTTCAAAAATGTGTGCAAAATGGCTCATGACTCCCATACGGAGATTGGTTAGGTTGATCATGTTCTATGGTGATATGGGATTTCATAATAACATTTTAACCATATTTATAGGGTCATTTAATCATTTATTTGAGGTATTTTTGAGCTCGAGTTGATCATTTTGTTGTATGAGACAACTAAAAACTAAGAAATTTGTTTTGATTTTGACCCGTGGTTTAGGTATCCATGGTGAGAAACTAAAATCCACCACCTCAAACCTCTAATATTTCACCATTGTAATTTTTTTCAAACATTGGTGTTTATAAAATAACTCTAAGAACTTTATTTTTGAATGTGTTTTGGAGGCCTTTGGTCATTCTGCATGACAAAAGACAAACTAGTCAATCACGATAATCTACTCAAGAAAAAGGTCATAGTTTTAGGCTTGGTTATCATAAATATACTATATAAATTACATTGGATTCTCTCTCTATATATATGAGAGTATATGGGAGTTGATATAATGAGTTCTAAAGTTGTGTTCTTGTTGGAAGGAACATTCTTCCCCCAAGTCTTAGCCTCATGCGACTAGTAAGACGTAAGGGTTCAACACCATAGATTGAGATGGGTGGTAAAAAGGACCGGGTAAAGAAGTGTGAGATTTCTGTAAAAGATAGAGCTTATTTGAAAGGACGAGTTTTCATGAGTAAGATTTGAGACAAAATTGTAGGTGAAAAGATCTAAAATGGTAGAAACCATAACAGGATGAGACACACAATGCCCAAGAGGAACAAGGTTAATATGTGTCATAATAGGTGAAGAATGCAAATATATGATAATGGTATGATTAATATATCTACCAATATATGGAATGCTTAATATTATTTTCACTCACTTTTCCACTTCTAATTCACAAACAATGCTTTACTTTAATGGTTTAATATGGAGTTTTCTTTTCTTTTTATGATTTTATATTTTCTAAATTTGGGCGAGATGAGAGTTTGAAATGGAATCATAAAGAAAGAGGTCCATGTTTATTAAATTTTAATGGTCCCAAAATATTAAACTTGGGAAGATGATATCCAAGTCAAGAGGAGGAATGGAAAGATTCAAGAAATCTCAAATACAAAACTTGGGCGAGATAGTGTCTAAGTCAAAAGAGGAAATCCAAAGATTTGATAAGTCCTAAAATATAAGACTTGGGAAGATGGTATCTAAGTCAAAGGAAGGAATAAAAATATGTGAGAGTTCCTAAAGTACGAGACTTGGGCATGAAAAAGAAATAAAAAATGTGACAACACGAGGATCATGTAGGATAACATGAACATCAGCCCAGTTGCATTCTGATAGCATGAAGAGCTTCCATGGGGGAGCGAGCATCAACAATGAATGTGCATGAAGATAATATAAAGGGTTACATCTTAACTACCTCATTCCACTCACATATATCTAAATGGAAAGGGGTACAAATAGGGGTGTTGTGTAACCCCCAGTGCAAGTAATCATACCTCATCAAGTGGAGAAGGGGATTTACATTCCTCAAATGGAAAGTAACTACCATATGATGAACTGATGTACGTTGACACATATGATGCAAGGAATCTTTCATAACCCCTACAAAACCTAAGACATATGACCTCACCAAAGTTAGATGACTTTCCACTTGATGTGGAAAATTCACACAACGACACCCCCTTCATAGCAACTTAGGATGAGGTAGCAAGTCGAAATGAGAAATGGGTCCTAAAAATAAATCTTGGTGAGGCCACCATGAATAACAATGATCTCAAGCAATGGAGGAAAACACAAGTGGGAAAAACATCCACAATAAGAAATGGAAAATACTCTATAACAATCTAAGAAAGATGCCACAAATGGGTCCCAACAATTAAGGAGCCAAATAAGGTACGCATGTACAAAAGGTAAATATATCTAGAATAAGAAGAAGAGAGGAGGTGATTGAGATGTGAACCTTTCTTATATCTCGTATGCACTTTCATGGTTGATGTTCACTCCCCCATGGAACCTCATCACGTTGTCAAAATACAACTCGGTTGATGTTATTATCCCATAGATCCTCGTGTTGTCACATTTTCAATTTCTTCATACATTTAAAAATGAGAAATGGGTCCTGGAGACAAATCCTGATGAGGTACCCATGAACAACAAGGATCTCAAACAATGGAGGAAAACCTAGTGGGAAAAACATCCATAAGAAAAGATGGAAAACACTCTCTAACAATCTAAGAAAGATGTCACAAATGGGTCCTGGAAATTGAGGATCCTGATAAGGTACCCATGTACAAAAGGGAAATATCTCTCGGAAGAAGAAGAAGAGAGGAGAAGAAGGAGACAAGAGGAATGCAGAAGAATCCATAGACATATTTGAACTCTACAACTCTAGGAAGTCTCCAAGAAGAGTGTCGATGACGTGGTCCTCGGCACATGGAATAAATAAGAGCCACACATATCAAACAACTTTCTTTCCCTTAAGAAGGATAGAAATGGATTACTAGAATTATTTCCACTCCATGAAGGAGACCAAAGGTAGGAATATGAATAAATCTGAATCTGGTCCACGAAAGTGTGATATAGGTCTAGAAAATGAGTACACAAAACCAAAGGTAATGCCATGAGCATAGAACTATCAGAGTGTGAAAGAGGAACATCTGCCAAAAGGATTCCAAAGTGAAGTGAAGGAAATGCAACAACTCCCACAATAGAAAGAGGATCCAAAAATAAGGGTGTATCGGTGATAGTCTCTTGAAAATTAGAATTGATAAGAGTCCTATAAGGGGCACTCCCAAAAAGGATATGAAGGACTCCTCAAAAACACTTGTAAAAGGATGAGAAACACTTTGTATTGCATCACAAATAGGCAAAGTGTGAAGATACGATGAATGTATAGAAGATACTCATCCCGGAAGGGGGCTTAAAACATAGAAGAGAGATGTCTCGACATGTATGAATCATTACATGAAGGAGGAGGATTGGAAATGGCCTTACAAATTGGAATTTCAATGTAGGTAGATGGAATGACTACATGAGGTCTGGGACCAAGACTATATGATGTTTGATGAGAAGGGAGGAGTGTCAACATACTATGGAATAGGGCCAAGAAGGAAGAGAGGATTCCTTAGTAGTACTCTCATCATCAAAACTAGAATCACAATCCTTGTCATTAGGGATATAACAAAGCGAGTCTATGTTAGTGGAGCAATCATCACATGAAAAAGAAGAGGAGACAACTCTATTAGCAATAGTAGTATGTGAAGGGTCTCCAAAACAGATTGAAAGATTCTCGAATGGTTTGGGGAGGATCTGATTCTGCCACATGAAAGAGGATAGGTCTAGAGACATGCAACATCAAGTCACCAACAACACAGTTTCACATTTCAAGATAGTCCTCAAGATGAAAAGAATTAGTGGGTGTAGGAATTGGCCCATGTAGAAAAGGAGTAAGGCCCTCGTAGGAAAAGTAACATTCTATAGAAGCACATCATGATGTGTAGTTATCTCTACCAAGAAGATGTGGTGGAGGTTGAAAGGTGATCCTAAAATGCTCAAGTATGGAAAGAGCATCCTTCATGATGTGTATGAAAGAAGTGTAGAAATCACGAAAAGAGGGTGCAGAGATATAATCAAGGTTGCAAGACTTTGGACTCAGCTGAGAATGCTTCTGCGTGTAATACAACACCTAAGAACAATGATAACCCCATGTTTGGATAAATTTATAAGTATTGTGTGATTACAATAAGGCATGTTCATGTGACATGTGATAGTTGGCCACTCACCTTGCAGAGGGTGATGGATCGTGCAAGCGAAGAGGCCTGACAATAAGTCCTAGTTGGAAGCATAGGATCGACATGCAATCAAACACAAAAGGGCATAAAAAATAAGGGTACAACACTCGCTTAGTGTGAGATAAGGCATCTCACATCGCAAAAAAGAGGATCTCTTTCTACAAGGCTATGGTAGATGCGCTCACTAGCTCTAAGTGAAGAAGAGCACTATAATGCATGATGATCCAGAAAGGTGGCCCGAAAATCCCAAAAACCCTATAAATGGAGCCTAGAAAAAAATACTCCCCCTTAAATGATGGATTTTATTAATTTTCCCTTTAATTGAGCTTATTTAATCAAAAAGGGGAAAATATGAAAAAAATTCCAAAAATGGTAGAAGGGAGTCCTGACATGGAGGGTGATCTCAAGGGTAGCTCAATAAGCTAATGGGGAGCTTAGGGTAAGATGGGTGAGTTGTACATTGAGCTACTTGGCAAGTTGGACTCAAGTGAGCTAGTCATATGGTGCAACAAATGGGTGAGCTAAAGGTCAAGTCACACTTTGGATGGAGCGTTGATCGGGTGGGAGGTCACGTTGGAAATGGAGAGTTACCCGTGTTGGTCGGTGAGTTGCTAAGTGTTGGGTGCCACGTGTCTCTTGAGAGGTCACACATTAGGAAGGAGATGTGTACTTGAGTTGGGCACACTACGGTGTTTAACCGGTCGAAATGGTGAGAGGACTAAGCATCGATAGGTGAGCCGCATGGAATATCTCGAGCTAGTAGAGTAGGTGTAACGCCAAATTAGACCCAAATAAAATGGCAGAATACGGGAGAACTCGAACGAAGGGGATGCCAATGCAGAGGAAGTCCGAACCAATGAATATTGACAAAATTGTGGGTGTAAGAAGAAAGTTAAGGAAACACAACTCGAACATGAATGGTAGACCAAAGGTGGGCTCAAGCACGGAAGTAGAGCTTTAACCAATGCATGGTTGAGTGGATGTAAGATGGTTGACCTAGAAAATAGTGAAACAAAGGAGGGGGCACAAACTTGGGCTAAATAGCGAGGTGAGGCAAGGTGGATTGATGCAAATCCCATGAGGGCATGGTCATGGCAAGCTAGGGCCAAGAAAATAATGAGTGCAAACATAATGAGAAAGGAGTGAGTTGATGTGGGAAGTGTAGAGATCCAACATGCAGAGTGGACAAGATAGGGATATAGATGATATGGAAGGGCCAACTCGGTTCCTAGCTTGGTGATTTGGGCCTGAGTTGTGCTTAAAAACATCTCTTTTACCACTGTTCAAAAAACCCAAAATAAAAACTTAAACTCGAAAAACAACAATTGGAACTGTAGTAGATCTCAGAAACACTCTAGAATTGATGCAAAACCTAAAAGCCACAAACACCAAAAAACATGAACCAACAACCTCAACTAATATTTAAAACTTGGATCAATTAATTTGATGCAAAAATGGAATAAAAATTACAACACTTGCACACAAAACCTAAAAATCATGAGTAGAGAAGAATAAGTAACATAAAATGGATAGTATGGATCCCAATAATGGTTATGATACCATGACAAATACATTGAAAATGCGTCAACAAGAGGATCATGCGGGATGAAGTAAACATCAACCAAGATTCATTCTAGTAGCATGACGAGGTTTCATGAATGTGCATGCAAAGAATGGAATGGGCCACATCTCAACTATCTCATTCCACTCACATAGATTTGAAAGAAAGGGGTGTAAATAGGAGTGTTGTGTAATGCATAATGCAAGTAATCATACTTCCTAAAGTGGATAAGGGAAATTACTTTCCCAAAATGGAAAGTAACTCCCATATGACCCAATGACACGTATGACACAAGGAATATGGGATAAACCCTATGAAACCTAAGTGAGATGACTCACCACTTAATGTTGAAAATGCACAAACCAATAAGGGAGACATGATCCAAGTCAAAGGATGTGTGATTAGATAATTCTTCAATGTGATTGAAATACATATGTGATGTTAGAGAAGAATTATCAATACAGGAATATGTTGAGATTCATATCCATCTCGTGAGTGGAATAGTGTGAGAAAAGAAGGATTTATCTCTAGATGTATATCCAATGTTCCTCATAGGCCGTAGAGAGGAGATATTCAATTTTTCTCCTTGGAGGTTGTGAATTAGTTGATTTTTTGAAAGACTTGCAATTAAAATGTAAAAAGGTTACATAAGGATATTCTTGGGTATACGCACTTTGTAGAATGTATGCATGTACATGTCTTGATAGGTAGGAATCATCGTTGATGAGATTCATGATGATGTGTAATGGACATGGAAGGCTATGTTGTTACAAGTTTCCACTCTTGTTGTGGTTGTGTTTTGACAAAAATACTAGAGATGTTAGGCGTATGATCCGGAAGGGAAAAATAGAATCAAGATCAATGGTGTTTGATGATGGACCCTCTTCTATATTGTCTATAGTTATATCAAGGGTTGAAAGGGAGTCTTGAAGCAAGTTCAAGCTCTCATTTGGTGTTAGAAGGTTGTTGTCCAAAACATGTTCAATGTCTATTTGAATCAACAAGAAAATATGTAGAAGAGATAGATTAGTTTGGAGGGAGATATACTTGACCTTCATCATGATCTCGTTGAATTCCAATATGTATAGAAGTGGGACAATAATCATCTCTTCATTATAAGTTGTATAAATTAACATGTCATTGATCATGAGAGCTTCATTGTTGAGCTCTATGGAGATGGTTTTGTCATTAATCAAGTATTGAATAGGCTTGGGTTCCCCATTATAAAAGGGTCTCCTAGTTGGATATTCAATCATGTTATCCTTTGCTAATTTTTGAAAGAAATTTGGTATAATTTCTTCGAGAGGTGTAAATTTATGTTCAATTGTGCACAAACAGTAGTGTCTATGATACATGATATGAAGTATTCATAATCAACTTTTTTAAGGATTCACCATGTTTGGGAGATTTACCCTTTGTATCATGGTTAGGAAATAGATTATAAAACACCTTTAGATTATCATTGGGTGTTTTGGTAGATAGTATGTCTTCGGTGAAAATGTCTATGTTGTCAATGAGGTCTTGGATGTAATTGTGAAGTTGTTTTCATCTATCCATTTTATGACCATCAATGTGATGAAAATCACAATATGTGTTAGGTCTATACCAATCTGTTTAGGTTCTCCTTCAAGGAAGGGTTGCATGATAGGATAAGTGACCATATTGGAACTTGTCATCTGTTTAATCGCTTGAAAGAGATTCCCCAAGGACGTATATTTTCATTGTTTATAATCATGAGGAGGAGGAAGTTTTTCTCTTCTTAGAATGGTGACAGATGGTTTAGACTTAATCTTTTTGATTGGTTATTCTGTAAGTTGTGCATGTTGTGATTATTTGTGACACCATCATTGAAAATGTTATGGTCATGGTTGATGTACCTAGGTTCATAGTGATAAGTTTCAGTGGTGGTTTTTGTTGTGAAAATTATGCCCATTGTCTTTATAATGATGTTTATTCAAGCCTTTAAAAATGAGGTCCTTTTCAATTTGAGTTCCCTTTTTAATAACTTCATCATAATCATGAGAGTGGTGCATCCGCATGTGAAAGGAAAATTCTCTATTAAGGTTTGGGATGAAGATGTTGACTATCTATTTTTAGGGATTAAACATGGGAATCAACTTGTGATTCCTTTCCATCATTGTAAGAATTGTGCAAAGCTCTTGTTTTGTCATTGTTTTGCATTGCACAAATCCATCATTGTGACCTCAAAGTCAAGGTTGAAAGAGAAGTGTTTAACAAACTTCTTAGAGAGGTCCGCGAAGGTAGAGATAGATCCCTTTAGAAGGTGTAAGAACCAGTCCAAATCTTGTCCTCCTAGACTCTTAGGAAAGAGGCGTAAGAGAAATATATTGTTATAAGCCACCTCTTGGCATGCCATGAAAAATTCCTTGACATGCTCTCTAGGATCAGTTTTTCCCTTGTATTTGTCAAATTTGGGCGTCTCGAAAGAGTGTGGGAAGGGTATGCATAAGATGTCCATGTCGAAAGGGTATGGACACAATTCATCAAAATTGAATTGTTTGCATTATTTTTTCATGCCCAAAATGGTTTCTTTCATCATTTTCCACTCTTGAGAAAATGGTGAATTAGTTTGTGGGATAAAGGGAGTATCATTCTTAAGATTTTTTTCTCTTTGTTGGTCTCAAAATGAGTTTTGAAGATGTGGTCACTTTTATTCATGTGTTCGCTACCTTTGGTATCATTCTTAGTGACTAAAGAGGATAGAAGAGAAAATTGTTTAGACATCTCATTCATTTGATCTATGATGGATTTAATAGGATCGATGGCCAAATTAGTAGATTTGATTTTGTTATCAAAGTTGTTTTTACTTGGTCCCACGTCGTCATGTTTGTTTAACTTGAGTGGTGGGACTTTAAGGGATTTAGGTTGTCCTTTTAAGGATTTCAACTCATCATTATCAAATTACGAGGTAAATCTTTGTCCCATTATGAGGGGATGAAGTAGAATTTGTCTTTGTTTTGCCACAAAGTGGCGTCTATGGAAGGATTTTTAATTATTTATTCATCCTCTTCATCAAAGCTGATATGAAAAGGATCTCTTTCTTCCCATCAAAAGGGAAAATAATAGAGATGTTGTGTTCCCAACATTTTTGAAAGAGGAGAGGAATAAGAAGAAGTGTGATAGAAAACTCAACCTTTAGCAAATTGAATGATGGGATGGAAGAGTGGAAAATATGAGAATGTTTAACCCAAGAAAATGGAGTGCTAAGAGGGAGGAGGAAAATAGTGTAGAAGTGTTATGGATCTACTAGTTTGAATATTGCACAGAGAATGATACAAGACGTGAATTGTTCCAAGACAAAATAATGTAAGCATACAAGACTATAAAAATATGAAAATGCAAGAGAGATAATTACAATAACATAGAAATAGCTCCACCTCAATACTTTCAAATATAATAATTCAAGAGATGTACATATATGAGGTGAATGTGTAACCTCCTCCTAGAATCATGTAAATCTCCACCTATAATAGTGGTAACCAACAACTATAATGGTGTAGTCAAGTGGTGACTAACACCTAGAATAGTGTAGTCAAGTGGTAACCAACACCTAGAATAGTGTAGTCAAGTGTACACCTAAGAAAGCATATCCCATAAGTGTAGGGAAACTCCAAGTTAGGTGGAATATCCTAAGTAGGATAATACAAATAAAGCGAGGAAAATAAATTCTACAAGATAGAGAAAAGGGTTAGTTGATTTCCTGAATCCTAACAAAATGAGAGTTAAGAGAAAAGGGACTAAAAGAGGTTAGATGTGCTCTACTTTTTGGTCAAATCTTTTGTTTGAGTTATTAGAGTGATGAAAAGATTAAAAAGGGGTAATCAGAGACACTAAATCATGCATTTGGGTACATTTCTAGGTCCTAAAAGCATATTAGTATTTAAATAATTCCTAAGCAAGAAAAATAGTGGTTGGATATCTTTTCCCTTTTTTATTCATCTTGTGTTTTCTATTTGGTCTTCCACACCCTACAACTCACCAAAATTTAATTCATTTATCTCATATGACTCCAAACACCAACGCCTAGGCGCACCTATCCCTTTTGGGCACCCCGACCCTTTTTAGCCTTACTCATTATTTTTGGGTCTCTTTTATCTTTTGGGCATCTTTTTCACTTATGGGTTGGCCTTCTAGTTGTCAATTACAAAATTCAAACAAGGGAATCATATAAATACATAGTTATGTTTTAAAAATCAAGCATTGAACACTAAGCATTATTATCATCACCTAATCTTGCATTCCGAGGCACTAAAGCACTAAAAATACATTCATCTAACATCCATTCAAGGGAAAAGGGCTACATCGACTCTACATGCAATGCATAGGAAGGGGAAGTTCATTCTATTCCATCCACATATTATACTACATTGCTACATTCTAGCTATAACCCTCTATCATCTATGCAATTTGCACAAGGGCATCCTAGGGCATCATTCTTACACACACATGAGAAATACATGGATTATAATATGTAGTACAATGATCAGTCATAAATTCACTCTTGGGGTGATAGTCGTGATTAGTCATAATCCCCATTCTACATTTTTCTTTTAAGGTTTGAGGTGGTTAATGGGATTGTGTAGGTGAACTTATCTTTTACAAATTATAGGTATCATCATCGATCATAGTATGAAAATCAGAGATCAACAGAGATCAATCACAAAACCCTAGTGACATAGGAAGAACTAGATATTGAGCATCTTTATAGTCACCAATGCCCAGCTTTTGGTCTCCAAAGCCCAAGTGTCTTTATCCTTCTGCAGGGGGCCATGTGCAACTTTGTTCCTACACTCCAAATTTTTCAGCAACCAATGAAGAACATGTTTATAGGATGTTCATCAGCCACATCTACCTAGATCACTTCCTTTCCATTCAAAAATCAGCTAAGTAATTCTATCTCTCTTCCTTTCTTAGAGTTTCATACTTTACATCTTAGTTTGCTTGTGTCATTACTATATTGCATCATTTGTACATCATTTTTTTTAATAGTTACTCTAAAATTAGATTTAATTAATTCAAATCAAATTAAATCATTTGGTGAACCCTACTCATGATCATACACTTGGATCTTTATTTATTTTTTCATGGCTCCTAAAATTCCTCAAATCTCCTTGCATGACTTGCTTCAAATGTACCCACCTTTTAAATTTTTTCTCCTAAAATACTTAGCCACTATGTACCTCCCTCACAATACACCACCTACTCAAGTTAGTGTCATCTTCGATCATCTCTCTAATGACCCTAGTGATCCTGATATCACACCCAATCAATCCATTTACAAGTCAATTCAAGCTTTACATGGGTTATTTCAAGACAAATTTCAAGCTATGGAAACCACAATTACATCTCAAGGATGTTTCTAAGGCCCATGTTAGTTGTTCTTCTACATCTCATCCTAATCCTATGTCCTCTACATGTGCTCATGTCAGTGAACCCCAAGTCTTACCACTACCCACACCTCTCAAGTTTGATCTCAATGCTAAGAAACATGATATTCTTCCTCATCTCCTCACTCACCAATTGATCAACTTGTCAAATACTCATTACTACCCTCCTTATCGAATTTCCAAATACCAAGGTATCCCATTTTACAATTATCATAGAATTAATGGACATAATGACAATGATTTTTATGCTTTAAAATAAAGAATTAAGAACCTTGAGCATCATGGTTTTATATCATTTTTTGCAAAACATTCTGCTTTGTGCTCATCTTAAATTGTTAAATCCCACTACATTTTCACTACCTCTCATTATAGTTACTTTACCTTTCGTTGATTTATACATGCTTTGACATAATATTTATCTTGCTAACATGTTAATGGGTGATTTATGTGTAGCATTTTCTTTGTAGGACTATATGCCACCATGGTTATTTGACACATTTTGCTTGATTTTTTTTTCCATTGTGTTATTGTTTGTGGGCTATGCCCTATGTCTTGTATTCTCATTGTATGCTTTTGGCCGCTTTAGCCCTATTTTTTTGTGAAATTGTGAGCGATGTCCCATGTTTGAAACACACTTTTTTTTGTTTATCTTGCTTGCACACTTATTTGTTACATTGTCTTCTATTTCATATTTTTAAATTTTTCTACTTACACATGTTACTAGCCACTCTATTTGCATGTGCCTTGGTTTATACCATGCACATCCCCTACCCCTTACATGTATCCACTTAAACACAACATCAAGTCCTCTCCTTTGGACCACATTCTCCTACTAACATCACATGCACCCTAACGAGGGGGCATACATTGGGTGAAAAAATCACCTCTATAGTAACTCGGACCTAGAGTACAAATCTGCATATTACGAAAAGAAAAGGAACAAAGTCATAGAATGGCACAAAATATAACTGGGTCCAACACATAATATAGACACCAATGCCAAGACTTAGACAATATCACCTAGGTGTTTGTGTCCTCCCCTTTGCGCTAATTTCATGGTAGCACAATCAGTCATCTTATTAGATCAACATAGTTTATAAAAGTCTTCAAAGTAATTCAACAGTTAAAGGAATAGTCCTCTAGTTACTCGAATGCATTTTGTCTTCTTCAATCGGTACAATCGAAACAATTAGGAGCTAATTGGTAACAATAAGGACAAAAGTAATAATAGGAACTTATCGGGACTTACCATCTATAGTGGTGCTTATTGGACAGAGTCATGGAAGGAGAGTAAAACTAGACCTCTCTTCCCAACACTTTCTCTTTGGCTTGAGATCGCCCAAAAAACTTACACTTGGCATGGTATCACCCAAAAAAATTCTATCGGCATGAGATCACCCAAAATCTCTCTCTTAACATCATTCTATGACACATTTATATCCTTTACACTCTTTTACACCATGTGCACACTTTCCTTTACTACTGATTTTACACACTTTTACACACTTTTGCATACTTTGCTCAAAATTTTCATAAATATGAATTTGACTATTTCACTCTTCTTTTGCAAATCCATCCTTAATATGCAACAAGAAGAAGTCTACAATAGTAAATAAAAACACAACAATAGGTATAAGAAACGCACACGCTTCACCCCTAGGGTCACTTTCCTTTTCTAGTCTCCATGTTTCCTTTGTTATAATTCCATGCTTCACTTGTCCACTCAACACATTATTCACCACATGCTCTATAGGATCATAAGGTACACATTTTCTATCTAATTTATGTTATCGATTATTCACTCAAAAACATAAAGTGGTGGCAAATGTATACATTAAATCACGCACTTAGGTACATTTCTAGGTCCTAAAATCATAATAGCATTTACATGATTCCTAAGAAAGAAAACTAGTGGTTAAAAACTATCTTTAACATCTTTTATTTGTCTCTTATTTCCTAATTGGTCTTACACACCCTACATCCTAGTCATAATTTCACCGATTTATCTTTTATGGCTCTAAAGATCAGCACCCGGAGTTCATGTTCCTCCTAGGCGCCCCCGACCCTTTTCACCTTACTCATTCTTTTTGGGTCTTTTTATCTTTTGGGAATCTTTTTCACTTATGGGTTATGTGTTCAAAATACATAGTTATGTGTTCAAAATCAACAACCAAACACTAAGCCTTACTATCATCACCTAAGCTTACATTTCAAATGCACTAAAGAACTCAAAAGGAATCCATCTAGCATCCATTCAAGGTACAAGAGTTGCATTAAATCTACATACACTGCATAGGAAGGGGAAGTTCATTCTATTTCATCCACACATTCTACTACATTTCTACATTCTAGCTGCAACTTGCTATCATCTATGCAACTTGGACAAGGGCATCATTCTTTTACACACACACACACACACACACACACACACACACACACACACAAGGAATTAAAGGAATTTTGAGATATAGTGCATCTCTTGATCGTAAGTTCACTCTTGGGGTGACTACTAGGTAAGTCTAAATCCCCATTCTATATTTTCCGTTTTAGGTTTGATTTTTTTTATGGGCTTGTGCAAGTGAACTTCACTTTTGCATATTACAGGTATCATTGGTGTTCATAGTGTGAACATCAGAAAATCAATAAAGATAAACTATAAAACCATAGTGACATAGGAGAAACCATATCCTAAGCATTTTTATAGTCACCAAAGTGCCTAGTTTTGGTCTCCATTTCCCATGCACCTTTTTCCTACTACGGGTGCCCGTTTTGGCTTGGTTTTTGCACTCCATATTTTTAGTGACTAGTGACAACCCTATTTATAAGATGTTCATCAATTGCATCTACCCAGTGTCACTTTATTTCCATTTGGAAATTAGATAAGTACTCGATCTCTCTTCCTTTCTTAGGGTTTCATACTTTACATCTTATTTTCTTGTGTCATTACTTTATTGCACCATTTGTACACCATTATTTATTAGATTTAATTCAGAATAAATTAAATCAATAAATCTTAACAACAAGAGTGTTTAAGAGAAATGAACAAGGGGTGAAAATATAAACATTCTCAACACTTAATAAAACAAATTTTAAGGGAGACAAGACTTAACAAGGTGAATTTGATCAACTCTTAACTAAATGCATGACAAAAATATGTGAAAAGGTTAACTCTTAACAAGATGAGTGTTAAGAGAAAAAAAAAGGGGAGACTTCACAACACTTAACAAAATGAGTGATGTTAAGGTGGAAGAAGGGATTGAAATGTTAGTTTAGAGGACTCTTAGAAAAATGAGTGCTAAGAAAGATGAAGAGGTTTGAAAGGATTCGCGAGCCTTTAAAAAGTGAATGTAAAGAGGGAAGAGGTGAAAGAGGTGGGTTTTCTCAATCTGGCAACAAAATGAGTGCAAAAAGAGGATACTTAGAGACATAATTAAAGATGCTCAACTCTTTAAAAAAATGTGTTAAGGGAAGAGACTTAGGAAAGATGATGATTTTTCTTGACTTTTAACAAGGTGGATGTTTAAAATAGGAGACTTAGGAAGATGATAAAGGATGTCAAATTTTAACAAAAGCGTCATAAAGGAGGATATAACAACGAAGAAATGGGAGTACTTAAAGAACGAAAAAGTGAATATCATCACAAGAAGTGACGTAATGGCGATGATAAGGTACAAATCTCATAAAAGTGGAGATAAGAGACAAATAGAATGTGATTGATGAAGTTTCTAAATTTTGAGAAAAGTGAATGCTTTAAAAGAGATTAATGAAGGAATGATGAGGATGTCAACAATGCAACCAAGTGAATGTGATGTATGACAATGTAAGAGTATGGAATGGTTATAGTTCAATAAAGGTAAATGTCAAACGTAAGACTAATGAAAATGAAATATCAAGGTGATCAAGAGGGTGCTTGACCATGATAAAGTGAGTATCACGATGTCAAGACTTAGATGAAAAGGAAAAAAGTGCTCAAGTGTGGATATGGATGTCCGCAACCCAAGACTTAGACACATTTACAAAGTGACAAGGTGGATGAAAGAGAAAAGGTGAGTGACAACGTAAGAAAAATGAAAAATGATGTAATGAATGTTTTCCTCTACCTTATATTGGCTTGGACAAGGCATGGCTTCCTAGGTGGTTCACTCAACTAGGTGTCAGCAGTATACCCGAGCGAGCATGGTGCTATTGCTAGATTCTAGATTTACTTTACCCCCTTTGAAACAATGAGAAAATATCTTGATCAAATGAATCACACTGGGGTCACCACTAAGGATATTTTTGACTCTAATCCCACAAGGTCCACTAGCTAGTTGGGATGGGGGTGCCCATTTCATCACCATTTACCTCTATGTGTTGACCACTTTGGGATTCCTATGGTACTCCTCAAGTGATTTTTATTACTTAAGTCAAAGAACTTCCCACAGTTATAGCAGTTGGGAAATAGCCTTGTCAACCAAACCTACAAATACAAGTGTTTATGGTTTATTTTATCTTGATTAAAAAGGTTCCCTGCACATAAATTATTAGTAGTTTGATTTGCTCACAAGTGAGACAACTTGTAATTAGTATTTTTGATGTGATCTTCACAATGTGGTAATGTAAAAAAGTGTTAGTAGTTTTACCGAGGTGGACAAAGAGAAAACAATTAAAAACAACACAATCACATTTTTGATTCTCAAGATCTCTTGTAACAAGTGCGAGAGAAGAGCATATGTGTGAAATGTGTTGCGACTAAGTTTGCAAAAATGAAAAATGACAACAAAAAAAAATAGCAAAAAATTACCACAAAGTGTTTGTTGACATTGCAAAACTTGCAAAAATGATTAAACTTTGATGAGAAGGCTAAAAAGTTACAAAAATTGACAAAAATTTCCAATGACCATGTACGATCAAGTTTCACAGATTAGCTTATTTTAGTGAAATAGACAAAAATAATAATTTAAAGGTCCTAATGTTAGTTTAAAAGGACCTAATTTATTTATTTTTTAAACAAATTTGATTGATTAAACTAATGAATGAATTAAAATAACGAAGGAAGTAAGTTAAAAAAATTGAATTTATCTAATTTAAAAAGTAATAAAAAGAATAAGCAAGATAGAACATAAAGGTTTAAACCTAAGTGAATAAGAAAGAATTTAAATAAAAATTATCTAGTTTTTAAAACTAGAGTTGAAAATGAACTCGAATGTAATCAATCTATTTAAAAACTAACCTAAACCTTAAAAACTAACTAGTGTAGAAACCTAAAACCAAATTTTTTATGGTTTGGAGCTCAAGATGTGGTTTTTCGTATTGGGTTGTGAGTTTTGTTTGGCTCGATGGGTTGTGTTTATAGGTTTGTGGTTTACATGCATGGTTTTAGCAATAGTGAGATGGGTGAGATGAGGATAGGGAGCTTTGTGTAAGTGAATGTGTGGTGAGGGTCCAGGTAGCGGGAGCTTGTTGTGTGGAGGGGAAGTGTGGTGGGTCTAGTTTGCAAGGTTAGTATGGTCTCGTAAGTGGGTAAGGGTAGCAGATCCACGTGAGGTCGGTGTGGGTAAAGAGTATCTCACGAGGGAGTGAGGACGGGCTGGGTGTTGAGTGGGAGCTCGGTGGGGTTGGTAGTTAGGTCTTTTGGGGATAGGGAAAACTCGAGTAACGAGTTATGGGGAAGGGAGAGATGAGTCGAGTGGAGAGGGAGCCAACCCGGGCCAAGATGGCAAGGGTGAGGGGGAAGGGGTAGCTTAGGGGAAATATCTTTTTATTTTTATTTTTATTTAATAAAATATGATTTTTTAAAATTTGCAAGATAATAGAGATGAAAATGAATTTTTTTACAAGTAGCCTCAAAGAACCAACAAAAAAAATCAATTAGTTTAACTATAACTAAACAATCCTCTAAATTTAGAGGAAAAGTACTAGAAATGATTTTTTTAATCATATTTTTTAAAAATGATTTCCCCTACCCAAAACATGTGCAAACACCTGTAAGAAGGACATAAAATAACAAAATATAGTAGCAAAGTAAAAAAATTGAACTATAAAATTGATTCGATTCCTAGAACACCTCCAAGCACTATAGTGAAAATGCACCAATCATAAATTTATTATGAAAAAATAAACAAAACAAATGAAATAACTAAATAATAGATGAAAATAAAAATAAATGAAGATGGTGTGGCCCTATTTTGGCATTCTAAAATGTGAACAATGAAAAATAACACTAAATGGAAGAAAATCAAAACAAGCGTGCAAACATTCTTGTAGATTTTCCTTGTAAACATTGATGTAAGATTCTGGAAGCTTTAAGATTGTGAAATATTTTGAAATGTATATTGTGGGTGCTCTTGAATGACCTATAAATGTGGATTTCGATCATGTTACAAGAAAATGTTGGCTTGGATTATCACTTTCAAATATGTAGATATTGGAGCCAAGTTGACAGAGTTTTGTATAGGAAATCCAAGAGGATTTGAAATAGGATAAGCATATGTTTTATAAGGCTAAGTAGTGGTTGGAAGTTGGTTAAAAGTGGTTGAATGCACATGCTAAAAATAGCATTTGAGGAAGTTGCAAAAGTTCGGGAAGATAAATGCCATTGAGGGGCAATAAATGAATTTAGTTAATGTAGTTGCATCCAAAAGGTGGTTTTACGTGTAATTGAATTTCCCCACGTTTCAAGGATTATACAACCTAAGTTGACGATCGGCTGTGAAGTTGAGTCCAAGTGGAAATTGACTTAGGAAATAGGTGTACTTTCCCATTTAAATAACTAATTTAATTAGCTATAATGTGCACACTAATTAATTAATTAATTAATCATTTTTGTAATAAATGATAATTAATCTAGATAAAGGGGTACTAAGGATTAATTTAATTAATCCAAAGGGGTATAAGTCCATGATTCATAAATTTAATAAATCAATAATAAATGGGTGAATAACATGATGTAATAGGATAATAATGGGAATAGGTATGTGAATTTAGGGTTTCTACACTCTAAGATCACCGTATTTCCATCATCTGCCACCCCTTGAGGCACCATTACTACCTTGTAATCAATAATTTTCACCAAATACATCCGAGAGTAACTCCTCAATCTAACATATATCCTTGACACTCCATCCAATAATCCTCATAATGAGGTTCATGTTCTAATGCCCTAGGGCTTGATGCATAAACCACTTTATATCATAATTATTTCTTGGGGAAAATTGCTCCACTAAGAAACTCCTCATTTCAGCTTCTACTAGCTTAGCCTTGACCAAGGTAGGGAAATTATACCTACCAACAGTCATGGGAACTTAATATTTGTTTTATGCTTAGGTATTAGAATTTTGTGAACATAGATAAGTTGTCTCACCAATTCCAATAGTACCCACTTGTCATTCATGTGTCTTGGTAGCATGTATGGGGCACCTATGAATCCACTTACCTAGATGTAAGAAAAGGTAGGGAGCTAAATAAATTAACTTCCCCATCTATTTATGATTATTTTGGCTTCAAAGGGGATAACAAACACATGACAAGAGAAAAGAATGTATATATCACCCTCCTAAATTTAACCCCACAATTTATTAGATTTAGCTAAGATTATACATCATACATTTTGAAAGTATTAACATCTATTTCCTATCTTATCCCTAGGAAAACTCTATAAGATGCAATATTTTATACCAATTAAGATGTCATGAAGAATTCAACAATGTTGGAAGATTCTCCTTGGCTATGACAACCACTTGCATCATTTGTGAATGAATGTAATTACTAAATAAATCCCCCAATGGATGGGAGGGTTAGTTGACAACATGAGAAAGATGAAATACACATCCATTCCTGAAACATAAAATCAAAATCATTCCCCACCAAATTTTTCAATAATGTTATACAATATTCTATTTGTTCAATGAACTCTATTCTAGATAACTTCTTTGGGAGTCTGGTAATGGAGGCCCTAGGATTTTCCAACCATTGATCATTTAGTAACTTGCTCAATTCACCAAAATTTTCATTCAAGAACTCCTCCCCATTTTTAAAACTTGTATTAGCTACATGGATCACATTGGGGAGGCCTAACATTATGTCGAATGAAGTTTTTGTTAGGGATAGTACTAGGAACCACTATCATTCCTAATTTCCTTGGTTTCGGGTCATAGTTCTGAGCACATTCCTACACCAACTCGGGGTAGTACACGATGAGGAGGAAGTCAAAAATAAATGCAATTCCATTATCATCAATTTTATCATTATCTTACTCCTTCCAAGGGATTTTAATCTTAGGTTGAATTTAGCCAAGTCAGCCCCACACAAGTTCGTATCAAGTTATCTTGTCAAAATGGGAGGTCAAGTTTGAAGAAATTTGAGGGAAATTTATAAAGGTATTCATCTTGTGGTATCTTGAATTGATGACCATGGAATGATAAAATTAACTGCAACCTCTAATAAAAATCCTACCCTTCAAATTACATAGCTAATGATTCAATAATCATGCAAAAATAATGAAGGGATATCAAGCTAGGGATCTTGTTTTATAATCTTTGTGATCGGTTCACTAATGAAGAAACAACTTGTTCCTTACTCTAGCTCCTTCACAAATGTAATTCAACTCTAGAAAACACTTAGGGATCACTAAAATCTCTCTCAATCAATCATTTGAATGTAAAGTATCAATTATAGGTCATTCTTTGGGTCATATATATCATAGTGGTAGCATTAATGGTGTGATGGGATAACTTGAACTTTATCCTTATTTTTATTTACATTTCAAATCATAGGTGCTTCATTTGTTAAAACACCACATACCTTTTATGGGATTCAATACAATGGGTGCATCTTGCATGAATGGAATGATGCAAATGTGCAAGTTTCAACTTTCAAATTTTACTCGGAATCCCGTTATCATCCCACATATCTTTTATTTTAACTTATTGATGTGGTCGGGTTGGGAGGAAATTTTTACATCTTGTATGGATGCAATGATGCAAGTTACAAAGTACATTGGCATCCCAAAAGTATGATATTCACCATGTACCGGGATCATGGTGTAAATGTAATATGCACCTTTGCATAAGGTATTGCAAACTTGTACCAAAGGCCCATGTCCCTCGGATTATCCGAATATCCCATGTCGGGTTCCGTGGTATCATTTGCAACTCGTAACCTTGACTCGAGTTGTAATTTTTTTGATTGGACCATTTACACATGAATAATTGGAATATTCAACTTTAATGGGTGTGAGGGATGTGTTCACATCTTCTAACTTTTCATAAGTTGCATACTTTCTCAAATGTCCCTAAGTGTGAAGATACCCCTAATATTCTTCTTTGTTGAGTAAAGAAGAATGGATTTACATTTTGCACCAATTCATAAAAATGTAAACTTCCAAGGCACAAATCCTTTTTTCAAAGGTTTAAGCATATCAATAGGACCCCCAAGATCTTGTTTACTTCATAAAAATGTACAAATCACGAATGCTTCATAAAACACACAAAATGTTAAAGTGTTAGTTCAAAATGATGTGACACACTTACAAATGACACAATTCTCTCAAGATACAAAGATCGAGCTATGGGGAATAGTTCAAGGACCAGTAATTCATATTGGGAATTACATCAAAATAGTTAGGAGGAAAGGAACATATATGGTGGGAAAAAATGTGTCTAGACAACATGCACTCTTATCATCTTTTCAACTAGGGTATCGAGGAAACGAGTGAGGGACACACCAAGACCAACATACAAATAGATAGAATTAAAGGGGGTATAGGGACCACTATGATCTCATACACGCCAAGGTAAGTAACTATTACTCTAGGAAAAACTAAGGTTTCCAAGGCCCTAGGTTGAAGAAGAGGAATAAACCCTATGGAGATATCGACACTATGGGGGTAATAATGAATAAAAGAAGCAAGAAAATCCTATGATAACCAAAATAAATCATGTAACATGAAATAAAGAACTAAAATACAATATGTTAACTTAGAATATCCATAAAATAATAAGCTAACATAAAGTATGTAGCGAATGTAGGAAACTACTCTATACAAAATGACAAAGTGAGATAGAGAACTTACCTGTTGAGGGCGCTTTTGATGCATCTATCTCCCAAAGGACCATACACCAAGAGAGAATTTTTCAAGTGAAAAATTGGAAACAATCCACTTATATCTCACTATAGATGACCCAAAAGTGCAAGCAAACCAATCCAAGAAAGAATAATCTCCAAGCCAAGATTCAAGATGTAATAAATCCAAAAGTTGAACCAGTATATGCAAGTTGGCATAAGAGAGAAAAGATAATGGAAAGTTCATTTATGATATGATGTGATGTCCTAATGTGAAAATGAGAGTTGGAGTATTTATACTGATGCCATCACCCATGGGCGAAGGTCTTGGCAAATAATTTTAATTTTCACCGACGTAATCACCAAGGTGATGGCATCAGCCAGGATGGAAAAGTAAAGAGGGGTATGCAAGGTTTCATGCAAAGCAAAGTGAATGCAAGACAAAGGAAATGAGGTTGTGAGAAAGCTAGATGTCAAAATAAAATAAGAGGATATGAGAAAAATAAATATATAAATGGGACCAAAATTTGTTCTCTCTTAATGTATCATCCCTAACCCAATGGTTACGTGAATAACCATACCTCTATCCCGAACAATCCCCTTAAGGAACCGTTCCAGAGAGATAGATGCATTAGCAACCTCTAACTTGAAAAGAGAATTTTTAGTAACATGTATGAAAATATAAAGCATAAAAATTTAGGTGTATACATATGCCCTAACCATTGATTACCACATGTCGTAATAACAAAATGTGAGGTTTTTCAGTGGAAATAACAATATATAACACCAAAACTGAAATATGGGATGGATGCCATGGATTGGAGATGAGAGTTGGAAAATGTGATTTTTAGCCAAAGAGTAGAAGAAGGCATGTAATATGTCAAAATGAACGAGAGAATATCACGATCCCAACACAAATGACAACAAATTTTTTAGGGATTGGGAGCTAAAATGATGGGTATTTAAAGATTAGGAAGCATCACAACGAAATTGAATATAAAGGTTAGGTTTATATAGGATTTTTGAGTTTAATTTCTTATTACACTTTTTGGAATTAATATAATTGAGCTATGGAATTCCAAATTTTAAGATTAATGTGATGAGATGGTACAAGTATAAGGAGGAGGGAGAGCTCAATGAGGAAGAGCACACTTCGGAGATCAACCACGGGTAATTCTATGCATTTAATTTCATTAGGTATATTAATGGTGATTTCATCTTTTTAGAAATGTGAAGATTTTAGGGTGCCATTTTAAGTCAATTTTACGTCATTATGATGATGAGTAGGAAAAAATGAAAGTGGATTTGGGAGGGATTTGATTCTATCCTTGTCATTTTGTAGATTTTTACATTTTAATTTTTAAAACTTGCATGGCCATACAAATTTAGATGCCATCACCCCCTAAAACAATAGTGTCGAAGGCGTCAGGATATTTATAAATTTTTGACAGGGGTCGATGGCATATGCCTAAGGGCCAATGACGTAGGAAATACTATGAAGCATATATATTGTTATGATTTTAAATTTTAATCTAATGTCTTGATTTTTCTTATAGTGATTAGAAGAGGATCATAGGATCCACCTATGGAAAGTAGTTGATATAGCATGGTTGAATGACATGATTGTGACATTGACTAAATTGGTATTTATGATTAAATTTTGGGTTTTGTAGAGCGATTTAATCGAGGAGTGGCATTCCTTGATTGATAATACACACCACCAGATCTTGGATCTAGTATTGGATTTTTAAGATACCTCAGTCATGGTAGACCCCACATCACCATTAGATGGTGAGGAGGTGGGATAATTTTGGATATTTGGGGAGGTTGTCGTGTCATTGCAGAGATGGAGAGATGTACAAGTGATGGTAGACAAGGGAAGCATAGATATGATCCTACAGAGATTATTGTAGGAAATGGGTTCCTTGGTTTAAGAGAAGGTAGCATGCTTATCGGATGTTATGAGCTATTACGAGAGGATCACGAGGCTAGAGGCACATCAAGTGAGAGCACAGGGAGAGGCCTCTGGATCCCAATCTAGGTAGAGTTTCTAGCTCACATAACTTGAGCATCCAATGGAGCACCTTTGGCATAATACATCTATAGGCCACCCAAAGGGGGTGAGGATGTTTGATCCACATACATAGTGATGATGTGGAATGATATATTATGATGTATTTTTTTAATGTATATAAAAAAGGATTCGATATATGTGAGAGAGAGAGAGAGAGGGATTATTTTGATGATTATGGTGATTGTTGTTGTAATTTATGTTTTGTTTATCACTCTCCTATATTTTCTCATGCATGCATGTAATAATAGTCATGGTAATTGAGAATAATTATAATGGTGATTAGGTAAGAGATAAATCCAAGTGAGGTCAAATATCTAAACGATGATGCACAAGATGGTGATGATCCACTAAGGAAATCCAGGGTGAAACCAAGCCAAAAGAGGCGTGATCAAAATTGTGACATTCCAATGGTAGGAGATGTCATGGAAAAATATATTGATAATAAACCTAATTGGGGAAAAGAGCCCAAGAAAGGATAATATTTTTAATATTTGAAAACCCTAAGGGGGCTGAGAGCCCAAGTGAAATAGAATGCAATCAAGGTATTTTTAAATAAGGTACTTAGCCACGTGGGGTGAATCTATGTAGAGTATCGTGAAAATATCATCGACTTCGTTTAAAATGTGACTCAGGCACGATTCATGAGGTCCTCAATAACATGTTGTGTAATAGCTACTGTTGATGGACTTCAGATCATGTGGAAAAAAAGTGTCATCAATTTGGTCCTCCAACCGAGCGAGGATGTCACGTTGAATGTCATTGAGAGTTGGGAAAGGATCTAGGAAAGGTGGAGGCCCATATGTAAGTTGTGGTCTAAATGGTCTAGGGGAAAGTGGGAGTATTTGAGAGGATTAGGCTCTACACTTGTTTTTAGGTGAAGAGGACTCGTAACTAGGCGTGTTTCATGCATAACCCAAAAATCTACATCAATATGTAAACAATAACTATGGTGTGAAAAATATAATGGAGTTGAGGAAGAAGAACAAGTACCCTTTCGAGCTTGATCTCATCTAACCTTAGCTTCAAGCATTTTCATGTGTTTTCTATAAGCTCTACAATCAGATACATCATGCCCTGGAGCCTCATGTATGTACGATGGCTCTTTCCCGAGAAGGAAATGGAGCCATAAGGGAAAGAGGTAAGGGAGGATGTGAATGAAAGATATGGGTTGGCATAGACAATGTCGGTACATCCGTACATTTTCATCCATGGGTAAGTGCAGCAAGTTGGGGGACAAAAAGGGGTCATAAGTGGACATCATATTGCAAATAACAACATAATATCAACTTGTAGGGATTATTAGCAATGCATACACTCAAAATTAGAAAAAAATTATATCAATATGAATCATAGAATCCAAAATCTAGTTTCTAAAATACTAATGTTTTTAAAAAATAGACAAGTTTAGCTATATTAAACACTCAAAATTCAATGACTTGGTATTTTTTTTTAAAAATGCCTATAAGATTATAGTTCGTTTGCCCGCGATTTGGATGACCAAAAATTGATATATATTTTTCCTTTGGTGAGAAGTTAGATGCCACTATCTATCTTGGGATATATTTTATTTTGTATTTTTTTAGCAATATTTTATTTTTTATGATTTTTTCCGTGAAAGTGGTCTGAAAACATAAAGAAAATAGAGTACTTTTCGTTTGCCCGCCATAACTTCATAAAAAATATTGAAATCAAATAATTTTTTTTAACATGTATATAATTTCACCATGGATGGGATGGTATAATTTTTATCAAATTATGACAAGTGAAACAAAATTTACATCTTAAATGTAGACATAAACATTCACGGCAAAAATGTCTTAAAGATCTACTATGAGTAAAAATTATAAAACGATGTTTATCCTATTCTATTCACTTTAAAATCAATATTTCTACAAAGATAACAATCTCCCCTACACGATGGTACCATTTTATGACATATTTTTGACTTTTCAACATGGTTCAAGTCCGCAGAAGACTAAATTTGATGTTTTTTTGTTTTTGATGTAAAATTCAGAATTTGATGTCCACTTAATTGTCCCCCAATTGGCTGCACTTACCCCCACGAGTTCATCAAATTCGTATCCAAATCTAGCTATACACTCCCCTTTTTTTATATGAGGAGTAATGTTACATGATTTACTCGGTATCGTGAGGAGAGGATGAGGTCGATGGAGTTTTCTTAGAATCGTGCACCGATTTGCTATGATGAAGCTTAACCGAATGCGAAGAATATCCTTACACAAGAATGAAATTCACATCACAAATGAGCATACTTAGGATGGAACTTTGATAATTTCGGACCTATTTGTCCCGAATTTGAGTGCAACTAGCTAAATGGGGATCATCCAAATTGTAACCATCATCATAGTCGAGGGTGATAAAATCTATTGTGCAAGAATCAACTATGGTTTCTAGTTATACCATTTGTTTAGGTGTAGGTTGAGGTGTTTGTGAAATAGTAGCAGGAATGGATGGCTTCTTCTTGTGAGGTCACAAGTTAGGAGTAAGTTGTGAGATGACAATATCTAGTATATCATAAGTATTTATTCTAATTGTAATCTCATCAGGTTTGTCATCATCATAATCCAATATATGTGGAGGAGTGTGCCCGACCAACTCTAGATGACCTGCATTACCACAAAAGACTCAACAGAATAGTTAAAATTTTGATACTCACCGAATGGGATTAGAGATAGATCTTGAAGGGTTGGGAATTTATACATCCCTTTTATTGGAGAGTATCATAATTCTAGGGATTTGGGTTGTGTTAGATTTTATAGATTACCCTTGGTGTGAAACTTGACATGTTGATATGTTAAAGAGGCAACCCCACATATGCGGTGGGTCTAAGGTCGACTGAGGATAATGTTGTAAGATAAAGGAAATTTGAATACCATGACCTTCACATGCAATGTCTTGGGAGGAATAGTGATAGGAAGCCAAATACAACCCATGGGTGGCATTTTCCGATGATCATACCCTTGACAAGTAGTATGTTTTTTGTTTATATTTTTTATTGAGTATCTAATGGATTTAATGAATTATAAAGAGGCCACACATGTGCCAACACCCTTGTCAATAAGGGAATGCTTGACTATGTTTTAACCAATTTGTATAGAAATAAAGAGTGGGAAATTGTATGCCCAAGAAAAACTTCGTCCCTGGAATCATGGCATCCATGGGGAAAAATATGTAAGTTTGAACATTAGTGGTACGATCCATACAAATGGAGATTTCCTCGCATTGATGGTGGATACTTTCCTTCGAACCATATAACGTAGGAGACTGCCCTAAGGTAGGAGGGAAAGGTATGTTCACATCAAACAATACAGTCATGATAAGCTCATGATGGTGAGGTGACATGTGCATGAGATATAAAAATGGAATTAGTTGAGGAATATGAGAAAGTGCTTCTAAAGGATCTCACTTATCGTGGATGGACTAAGCAATAAGATGAGAATGTTTGGAATCCTACGGAACATGCTCGAAAGAGGAGTGATTGGAGATACTCCAAAATTGTTGTTTATTTATGATTGATGCCATCATCCCGGCCGAAGGTTTCTATGGTTGGAGATATAGTTTCAAACGCCTTTGGAATTGTAATAGTTTTGTCACGGGGGTCGATGGTGTCTATATAAGATCATATTTTAACTTTAGGAGTTTGATTTTGGAAGACATGAGGATAAATGACTCTACGAGTTATATGTTGAACCAATGGAGGGTATTTTGGCTCTATGTATGAAATCACATGCCTCACATCATTTATAGCCATTGTGTTCTTAGGGGATAGTCAAGATTGACCACACTTGTTGCGGCATTTTTAGTTACTTAGATATTTCACCCGAACTATGATTAGGCATAGGGTCAAATAAAACTTTAACTTCTTAATTGGCTTTATTAATGGCATTATGACGATCCTTTTTCCTTTGAACGTCATGAGCCTTAAGTGCTTTAGTCAAATGCTCTCTATATATGGCCTCATGGTCAAATTAAGGGCCTAATAAGAAAGTGATGGAAGCCATGCAAAGGGCATGAAAATTCTCATCAGAATGGCCCCAATTGGCATACCACTAATAGAATGTTTTTTCATCATTCCATTGCAGAGATAGGTCAAGAAGGATCAATGATATAACTAATTGGTTTAGGCATACGCTTTCACAACTAATCCTTGGTTAATGGTTAATAGAAATTAGGTTGGTTCTTATTATTATTATCATTTTGATAAATATCAAAGACATTCCTATTTGTAGAAGCCATAAGAGGAAGGGTATCTGAGACCCCATCGTCCGTGATGTTCTTGTTCTTTGATTTTTGAAGGATGTTTATTTTATTTAGTTTCTTAAGTCTTAAAATTATCCTTCTCAAACTCCTTCATGAGTTAATATTTTCATTTGGATTGTTCAAAAGCTTCGTCAAGGGAAGTAGGAGAAAATTACCTAACCTTGTATTAAAGGTGAGGTTCTAGGGCTCGAAGGAAGAGTTGGAATAAACTATCATTTGGAATATTATGTTCTTCCTTAGTAGATAAGGTTTTCCATTATTTGATAAACATTTGAGCTGATTCATTCTCATGTTATTTACAATTAATGAAAGCATTGATGTTATTTTCAAGTAAATCATGGTATTGGAATTCATTAACTAAGGTTGTTACTAGAGATTCTAAATCCACTATGGAGTTAGGGGATAAAGTGTGATACTAGTACAAATCATCTCTAGTAAGAATCTTACCTAAGATTTCAATGGAAGTGGAAGAATTGACTTTTATCCATTCTTTATAATGATTTTCAAAGGCCTTATCGTTTAAAATATGATGAGTTAACCCATCATATGAGATAGAAGGGGCAATGCCTCCAATATTCATACCAGCAATGTAAGGTGCTATAGGCTCTTATTTGAATACCCTTAAGACTTTGTTTTTGACTGTGAGGTTGGGAAATAGGTGCCCCATTAGGTATGTTAGGCCATGGCGGGAATTACACCCCGAATTCCAGTTAGGATGGTTAACCATTTAGACCATGTTGTTTTACATTTAAAGGAGTTGGGTCATAGTGGTAGTTTATTGTTGAATCATTTTTTCTATGAGATGTAGGATAAGATTGGTGGGATCAAAACTAGAGGAATTTCTAGATGATCCCGTCATGGTAGCCTTCCCATTATCCACCCTATTTTCAAGTTTATTAGATACAAAGTTGAGGACATGTTTATGAATTAGTTCCTCAGTTACCTTTTGTATTGGGGAAACTTATCATGGAATTTTTGAATCTCATGTGGAAGATCATAGGTTTCTTCAATCTCAATCTATTCCTCTTCATCACTTAAGACATTTTTGTTGCTCATTTTATACTTTTTCCTATTAGCTCCTATCACACAACACTTTGAGAATAAAATATAGTTGGATTCTCGGATGATTAATTTTTGAAAATGATTATTTACTATAGTTAGACATCCCTAGGCCAATATACTCCATGATGAAGAGCTGATCTCGACCAAGAAGGTTCTTGTAAAAATGAGCTACCAACACAATCGTCCCCGTAAAAAGTGTTTCATATGGTCCAAAGGCATCTCGTGAAAATATTAGGTAGAATAGACAGGATCTTCCTTGTACGTAAATGACACAGGGGGCCAATGGCGTCTATGGAAGTTTGATTTCTAAGGTTTTTTAATTTTAAAGACAAAAATAAGATAAAAATAAAATGGGTACTTTTAATGAGTTGTGATCAATCAGAAGGTAAAAAATAAGATTCATGCCAGGTTCACCAAGGATGTATGGTGGGAAAAATGTGTCTAGACACCGTGTACTCTTATCATCCTGTTCAACTAGGGTATTGAGGCAACGAGTGAGGGACACACCAAGACCGCACACAAATGGATAAAATTAAAAGGGGTACAAGGACCGCTATGATCACATACCCCAAGGTAAGTAACCCTTACACTGGGAGAACCTAAAGTTTCTAGGACCCTAGGTTGGAAGAAGAGGAAGGAACCTTATTGAGGTATCAGCACTATATGGGGTAATAAAGATTAAAATAATCATGCAAACTAAACTAAATCATGTAACATGAAAAGAATAACTGAAATAAAATATGCTAACCTAGCATGTCCATAAAATATTAAGCTAACATAAAGTATGTAGTGAATGTAGGAAACTACTCTATACAAAATGAAAAAGTGAGTTAGAGAACTGACTTGTTAGGGGTGGTCCCTAATGCATCTATCTCCCAAAGGAAAATACACCAAGAGAGAACAACTTTCAGGTGGAGAAGGAGACAAAATCCAATACTATCTCACTATAAATGACCCAAAAGTGCAAGCAACCCAATCCAAGCAAGAATAATCTCTAAGCCAATATTCGAGATGTAATAAATCTAGAAGCTAAGTGAGAAGATACAAGATGATGCAAGAGATCAAAGCTAATGGTGAGTTCTTTTATCATCTAATGTGATGTCTTAATGTGAAAATGAGATTCAAGGTATTTATACTGATGCCATCATCCACAAGCGAAGGTGTCGGAAAGGAATTTGAATTTTCACCAATGTAATCATATGTAGGCAATGGCATCAGACAAGGATGAAAAAGAAAAGAGGGGTGTGCAAGGTTTCATGGAAATAAAAGTGAATGCAAGACAAAGGAAATGAGGTCATGAGAAAGCTAGATGTCAAAATAAAATAAGAGGATATGAGCAAAAGAAAAACATAAATGAGACCAAAATTTTTTCTCTCTGCATGTATCATCCATAACGCAATGGTTACATGAATAACCTTACCCTTGTCCCAGAACAAGCCCCTTAAATAACTTGCTCCAAAAATAGATGCATTAGAAACCTCTAACCTAAAAAGAAAATTGTTAGTAACAAGTATAAAATAGAAAGCATAAAATTTTAGGTGTATACTGAATATATATGGAAAGCATGATTTGAGACAATAGGTAAAATCAGGCACCAACAATGTCTCTAGCTCGAGGATGGACACCCCTAATGGGTGTCACAAGAACCACGACAAAAAATCATGGAAGAAGTAGACCGGGTGCCTAATCCATTGGGAAAGGAGTAAAATGGGTAAACACAAATAAGATTAGGAAATTTTAAATAGGCCATGAGAAAAAAATTGACAAAAATAATCATAGGGGATCATAAGGGAACAAAAAATAAACAAAACATAAACAAGAACAAAATTGCATATTATATAACAATATACAAGGAGACACATTGCTAATCTAGGAATTGTTTGAGATTCCTTCTATCGACAGAAACTCTAGTAGTTGTACTTTTAAACTCTTAAGAAAAATGTATTTTCTCTAATATGAATGTTTATGGAGTAGGTACCCATCCATAGTGCATCAAATTTACCATGTTTTCCTTTATCTTCATGCATATTATCCCATAGCAGACCAAATCACCAACATGGAAATTCCTTAGAGTAACCTTCTTGTCAAATATATTCTTGGGTTTCTCTTCAAATTTAATGTCTCTGATGATATTCTCTCCTAATAACATCCAACACAATTAATCCTTTCAACATAAGGATCAACACCATCTCCATCCTCCAATTTTTACATAAAATGATAGGTAGATAGTTACAAATGAAGAGGTAGGAGATCTTGAACACCATAAACTAGCTCAAATAGGCTCTTCCCAACAACTCTCTTTGTTGTAACTCTGTCAGCCCATAGTGCAAACTTGAGTTGTTCACCCCACTTCCTTTTATTCACCTCTAATGTTCTTATGAGAATTTTGACAAAAATTTATTACTTGATTCAGCTTTCTTATTTCCTTTTGGATTTTAATTAGAGGCATATGTGAGGGTTATGCCATATTCATGGCACATTGTTGCCAAAATTGTAGCTCTGAAACTCATTTAATTGTTAGCAACTAGTTTGATAGGAACACCAAACCTACAAATTATGTGGTTTAGGATGAAATCCATAACCACCTGATGAGTTTCTTTATTTGTGGGGATTACTTCAACCCACTTGGTAAAATAGTCAGTGGCCACCAATATTCATTTGTAACCAGACACTATAATGATCGTACATTTCACCTTTAAGATATAACCCCCATTGTTTGTAAGGAGCCTCTATTAAAATAGGCCACAATGGGAGAGATCCTAAGCTTTTAGTCTACAAGAGAAATGTTGACATCTTTCACACCTTCATACCAATAAAGAAACATCTTTAAAAATGGATTGTTACCAATAATGTGCTCTTAAAATTTTATGAGCAAAGAACTTTTCCAAAAAAGTAACCACCATAAATCCCTCCAAGGAATTCATCAATTAGCTTGGGGGATTCATCTTCTTTATGCATCTTAACAAAACACCTTTGGGGATTTTCTAATATAGTCAATAATTTGTCAAGATATAATTTTCAAACACCATCTCGATTGTCCGTACACACCCAAAATTACACGGTGCCACATTGATAGAATGGTAAAAATATCTTATGATGATAAATTATTTTTCTAGAAGAACAAGGATGTCCATATCCTTCCTTTTGTCTTTCAACATGCTTATCTTGTTTTACTTTCCTTTGTCACAAAGTTGTCTATTTATTCGAGCCATTTCTTACTCATTTTTAGGTTTTCGTGACTTTAAGTCATATAACCTCCATGACAGCTTATGCAATCGCCAATATTCCTAAACCGATGATTGTGTAACTACTGCTATGATTTTGTAACCATCGGTCTACGTAAACCAACAGCAGATTTCATGTGCATTAATCCAAGACTTCAAACTACATGTTCAAGGCATGTTGCAATCTTCCAAGTTTCTTTCTCACATGTTTCTTGATCATTTATTTTGATTTCAATATTTTTGGATACGTATTGAAATATTCTTCCTTACTATTATTATAATGTTGACTACCTCTTTTTAGATGATCTAGAATTTCTTGATTTCTAAGTGTGTTGGACTTCTTCCCTGTCATTTTCTATAAAAAAAACTAATATTTTTCCCAAAGCATTGGTTGGAGATTCTTGATTTTGATTGCACCGTTAATTTTCTGAAATCCTGCCAAGAAGTACACAAAAACTCAAATCATTACTTTGTTGCTTCCAACCTGCATTTGTAACCAGCTAGCCTTACTCCATTCTGCTCCAACATCTTCATAATTTCATCTAGAACCAGCAATTTTCCATGGATCTCTTGGACTCATCACTAGAAATGAAGATGAGAAGATAACAAACCATCACCATATTTGGAAGTTGTCACAGTTCTACAAAAACTAGGTTGGGGTGTAATTTAAATTTCTTCAAATCTTTTAATATAAAATATTGTCATTAAATCAATAGAATTAATATAACTTATTATAGGAGGTAGAATTCATAGTTATCCATTTCTTGTAAGAAGCTTCCTTTGATGTTTCCTTCTTAGCTTATCCCTATGGATTTTCTTGGGAAAGGATTTGGAGGAAGTTCTTGTGCATAAATTTCTTCACTTCTTCATTTTAGAAAACCTATAGATTTCAGTTTCTTCACTAATTAGATCTAAGTGCATACAAAAAAATTCCATTAATAACTTATTCCTTTCTTATCCTTGTGGATATACAAGGGAAAGAAGCTTGAGGACATTTTTGTGTCTATTATTTTCATTGTTTTCTTCATTGTTAAGTTTCTTGTGCAATTTGTTGTTTTACCGGGAATTCTCAGGGGAAGAGGAAATTACTTTTGAGAAGCCTTATTTCTTCCCATGATTCTAAGGTGAAGCAATTAGAAGAAATAAGAATCCAAGATTACAAATTGGAAAATACCTTTGTTTAAATTAGATTAAGCTTCATATCTTGTAATGAAGGAATAACCAAATCCGTATATTCCCTGTTTATATTATTTTAGTGTAGAAGTAGGATTTATTTAATTTAGAATCAATTTTATTTTTCTGTAGATTTCATTTTATTTTATTTCCAGTAAACGAAAAATCCAAAAACATAAATTAGAATTTAATTAGATTTATTTATTTATTTATTTTTTTAAAGCTTCTCTAAAAATACCAAAAACAAGTAGCTAGTTTTTTTGCATTTCTTTAATTAAATACTTGCAATCAGATTTAGTTGAATTAAAAGGGTAATTCAATCAACTTTTATTTAATTCATATTTTCTTGCATTGTTTATTTAAAGGTAGGAATTTAGATTAATTAGATTTGGAATGAACAAAAATCCCCTCGTTCCCATAATGGCCTAGGCTACCGACCTTAGCTTTAGTCCCTTTGGTTTCTTGTGTGTTTGTTTATTTCCATAGTTGTTTAATTTGTACCCACATGACCATTCAGGGTCCATGACAACCAATACTTAGAATTTGTGATCCAACTTGTGCCAAACAAAACATTGATACATGTTTGGCATACATTGACCAAGCCTTATGTCAGATTATCTTTAGGACTATCCCGATCCCACCTAATATTATTCACCAGCTCATTTCTTTGAACGAAAAGGTAGATACCGCTAAAGAATTATGGGCTAACCAACCAAGTAGAGACTAGATTTTATGACTCTTGATTTGTTTTTATTCTATCGTTCATCCTATCTTCATGACCCTCTTTGGAGAGGAAGTAACATATGACAGAGGAAAATTTCCTTGTGTTCCACAACTAATTAAAGTCTTGTTTGGTTCTACCAATTTTGACCACAATTTATATGTGGTGATCATCCTTGATCATAGTATCAACCCTAAATAAGTAAGATAAGCATTTATTGACCTCAACGAACAAATTCCCATTTTTCCAGTTGAGAACATTAGGTTGCCTTGATTTATTTTTTTCCATCCCCATCTATTCCACCTACATCTTATTTACCCATCATACTACCATCCCATCCATCTCATTCTGGATGTCCCGGCACAACCTTGTGAAGTCATGAGCATCTAAAGTCACGTGTTGATTTTTAGTTATACAAAATTGGTGAACCTAGAGTGAAGGACTAGTTACGTTGCATATCCTCTTTATTTCTTTTCTTTCATCTACCCTTTCCTTCTCCCATTATTGTGTGGGTGTTTATAAACACCCCAAATATGTCATATCAGAGTACGACAGACCCATCTTGGGTCTTGAAGCCTTTTACAACTAAGTGGGTATGCACATAGTCACCCTCATTACTAGGGCAGTTTATAATTACTCATAAAAATTTATCTCCTCACATGCCCCCTCTTCAAGGGTTTAACACTAACTCAATAGTTAGGATTGAGGAGATAGACCAACCTAACTACAATGCACAACCAAATTCTCTAACTCCAATAACATGACGTTCATAGGAGAACATGGTTTTATCCACGGGTCTTGTCCAAACCTCATATTAGCATGTAATATGATTCCTTATCTTCTTATTTACCACAAAATGATGATCTTATAGTATGACTCACCCAAAGTGGTGATCGTCTTAATGTTATAGAAGAATCCTTAGATAGGATGCAAGGATATACAAATACTCTTCTTCAGAACAATGTCGTCACCCCTCCTCCCAAAACAAAAAACAAACCTAAAGAGGGGTGGTCTACAAAAGACCAATTTATAGTGGGGTATCATGTACCTTTGTAACCCAATAATGCCCAACATATACCTAAAAAAACTCACAACCTTCACTGGCGATGTGATCTCAACATTGGTGGGTAGAATCAAGGAATTAGAAATTGATCAAGCCTCACAACCTACACAATTTTTAGGTTTAAACGATACTTACCATCATATGCAAAATCAAAAATATATTCCTTCCATGAGTGTCTATCAACAACCACTATCGTAGACCTACTTGGGTGCTCCTAACCTTGGTGACCTCCTTACAGGATCAGGCATACTAGGAATGGCCCCTCATCCTTCATACATGTATCCAACACAAGGGTCATCTAGAAGTGCATTCTCAAATTCTACTCCATTGGGAAATATAACATTCCTTGGTTTCATTCCCATGGGCCCATATCCTACCATTATCCCCCTATGTGCACATGTATTCCATATCTCCTCATATGGATATTTACTCTTTCCTCAGTCATTACACTCAGCAACAAGGGATTCATTATGCCTTGTTGTAATACGAGGTGTCATGCTCCCACGGACATTTCCAGATCATCCTAAATTTAAGGGAGAGGGAGATCCAAATGCCCATATTAAGGCATATGCCACTACCATTAGAGAGATACTCCCTTTGGATGTAGTTGTCACAAAAATATTTACTTATACTCTTGAAGGGATTTCCCTTTATTGGTATTACAAAATCCTAGAAACCTCTATCTATTCCTTTAAGAAACTCATATACGAGTTTATCAAGTATTTTGACATGAACAAGCTATTGAGAACATGGATTAGAGAATTCTTGTATATCAAACAAGAGCATAATGATTCCATTTCCCACTTCATTCAGAGGTGGCGAAAATTCCTCCATTCTTCCATTAGTGCTCCTAACATGGATCAAATGATTTGTGACTTGTTCCTCCATTCACTTAACCGAGAGACCAAGGAGGAAGTCTAAAATTTTCCTCTTTGGAGCTACGAAGAATTCTTAGAGGGAATTTTTTGCATTGACCAAGCGGAAACCAACAATAGACACAAAACATATGGTCCTAATGAGAGGTTAGTCTCCTCCACCCAAAACAATCCTAACTATCAAAATGGTTCAAACAACAATCAAGAAACCAAGGTCCTCAATCGGAACTATGGTGTCACAACAGATGGCATAACTAACCAACCCAAGAAGCCAAATGTTATGAATGCCAATGATGTAAATTATAAAAATGCCAATTTGAATAATCAGAAGAACAATAATATTACCCCCTTTATTAATGTGGTTGACTTTAGTCACCTTCCCACTCAATAGGTTCAAATCCGTGGTCGAAACCAATACCCAAATCAATACAAGAACCAAGGAGAAAGGCCTCTAAACTATAACTACAACAAACAAAATCAAAAGAACAATCGAATTATGGACCACAACAAAACCAGAACTAGTGATCTAGGGATTATGATCCCAACTTGTATTGTGGATTCCATAGATTTATATGCCACAACGCTCGAACTTGTAGGGATTGTAACAAGTTCATACAACGTAATCCATAAGATTAAAGAAAAATATTTATTGATATTTTCTTATCCAACCCCATAGGTGTAAGGTGCCTATACGGGACATATTTCTCTATAGAATGTTAACCTTGAGATTTATAGATATCCTTTCTGAAGTTCCCCGAAAATTAGAAAGCTAATCTCTAGGGTTCAAAAAAATGTATTCCTATTGGGAGAAATGATACTAAAGCCTCTACATCTACGATACATGAGTTGCTCATAACTTGGACCAACATAATAAGACTAAGATCGTAGGCCTAGTCAAGTTGGAAAATGAACCAGAAATCCATGCAACTACCCATACTCACGACTACATGTCACATCCTCTCCCTATTTACCCTTTTGTGCGAATGATGCACTTTGGTAGTCCCTAATCCAAGTGGGGCTTACGATTTTATTATAGGCCTAACTAAGACCTTTTCTTGCATCTCCTTCTTAGATTTGTTGAAGAACTCCCCAGAAACCCGACCTAATTTGTTAGAAGCATTAGGTATTGGTCACTTAGTTCACTTTACACATCCTCTAAAAGCCCAAATTAACCATATATATTTTGATGTATATCCTCTGGGATAACATTACGAGACATTGGGTTTGTGTTTGATATCAATAAAATTCCTATAAACACTTTGAATTAGCACGAGAGGGTGATCCTACATTATATTTACAAGTATGGATCTACAAAAATTATGTCAAGAGAGATATGATTGACAATGGAGCTAAAGTTAACATTGTACCCTTTTATTTCTTACAAAGTCTAGGTTATGAAGAGACAAATTTTTCTTCAACTCGAAACACATTGAGAGGCTATGATAGCCTTAAGGCTATGTCCATTGGGACTATAGTCCTCCCAGTCACCTCATCCTTAAGACCATTTTAATTGAGTTATATATTATAGATAGGAACCGACTATTATAATCCTTAGTAGGTCGTGGATCCATAGGATGAAGGCTATTCCCTCTACATTGTTTCAAGAATTTAGATTCCTTCATCTAGGGAAAGTCTTTGTGGATCAAGGAGATCTGAAACCTTTCGACATTCACCTAGCTAACCTTAATTAGAATCATGTGGTCCATTCTAAATTTGAGCTCCCAATGAACCAGTTAAATAAGCCTCTTTCTTCTCGGATGCCAATTCCCACATCAAAACTTGTTCCAACCACTAAGTTAGAACCACCTAAGGAAATTGAAGGGGTGGATATTAACAATAATAAGGCTATCAGTAGAGAGTTGTTTAAAAAAACCACAACATAAATAGTGAAACTATTGGAGAATCATCTTTTGATTATTCTCACATTTGATTCTTTAGGCATAGGCCATGCTCTTGGGACAACCTCTCTTCCAGTAGACGACCTTGGAGAGGTTTGCATGGTTGAGGTTTTCAAGGTTCAAGAAGATGATTCGAATAATGATGAAACATCTATCTTTCTTGGAAACTATTGGACCCTCACTATGACAGAGTGAAATTTCACTATGGTGCGGGGGGGGTGATTCTCACTTTTCCAAAGGGCAGAGTTATGCCCTTTATTATTAAATTGAATTTTTAATGTACAAATAATAGAGCGTAATATGAAAATCTACTTATTGTTCTCATTGTATCCAAAAGGATGGGTGTGCACAACATTAGAGTCCTAGGTGACTCGTAACTTATTACAAACCAGGTCTCATAAGTTTACAAGAATAGAGCAAAGTACCTTCATCTTTACAAGTCCGTTGTGCACGAACTATGTAAAGATTTCAATTTTATTTCCATAAAAGCTATTCCTAGAGAGCATAATCAAATTTTTGACTCTATAGGTACTTCTTCCTCTTGGTTTTGTCATAATGAGGATTTAAAGGAAATAAATTTCACCGTCTCAGTCTAAGTCAAACCCTTGGTTTGTAAGATGCCTAGAAATGTAATTTTAGCATATGTAGAGACTAAAAATGAGCCTATTACATTAGATTTTGTGGAGAATGATGAGGAAATCTTAGGATACCTCCATGCATATACTAACCTTCATCCCGCACATCATAAGAAAGTATTTTCCCTTACCCATCACCCTTCTTCCTATTTTGGAGATAAAATGATGAATCCTTCCTCATTGGAATAATTTGAAATCTATGAAGTTGAGGAAGAATAACTGAGCTACCTCCAACTCCTCTTGAATTTAAAGAGGGTAATGCTTCCTTAATAGAAGGAACCATTGACATTAACATTGGGATGAAAGAGGAACCTAGAATATTAAACCTTGGTTTTCGTTGTCTTCTAAAGAAATAGAAGTGTGTACCAATGTCATCAAAGAACATTCTAAAGAATTCTCCTTTAGCTATAAGGACATGATAGGTGTCACTCCTGATGTACTAGTTCACAACTTGGTAACAAAACCCGAAGAAAAACCCATAAAATAGAAACTCATCCCTATGAAGCCCAAGGTGGCTTTAATGGTTAAAGAGAAAGTGATGAAGCTTCTTCAGGTAGGGTTCATAAATCCAGGATACTATTTTTTGTGGTTTTCTAACATTGTCCCTATTCTTAAAAAGAATGGAAAATTTTGAATATGTATTAACTTTAGGGACATAAAAAATCTTTTCCTAAGGATGACATCCCATTTACATCCATTGATATCATTGTTGATGCAACGTCTGGTTATAATTTTTGTTCCTTATGGATGAGTTTTCAGGATATAAGTAGATAAGTAATTTTGAGGAAGATCAAATGAATACTTCCTTTACCACTCCTTGGGGAACCTTTTTCTATGTAATTATGTCATTTGTTCCGAATAACACCGGTGCTACCTACCAACGCGCTATGACATACATATTCCATGATATTATTCACAAGGTTGTGGAAACGTATGTAAAATATGTCTTAGAGAAATCTAAGAAGACAAATGACCACCCTAAAGTCCTTCGATTATTCTCTCACTTTTAATCAAATACAAGTAGCCTTAAATCCATAGAAATGCATGTTTGGAGTCACTAGAGGTAATTTATTAGGCTATATCATTTCTTCCCAAGGGATTGATGTGGATCCTATGAAAATCGTGGTGATTATTGAAATGAATCCACCTTCAAACGAGTCAAGTATTAGGTCATTTTTGGGAAAGCTTGGGGCAATCATAGGTTTTTCCCTAATTTGACATATGTTGTCCATCATATCACCGACTTGTTAAAAAAATATTTTTCTAAGGAATGGATTGACGAATGTCACAACATGGTTGAGTCACCAAGCAATTTATCATGTATCCACCAATTCTCATGCCACCTAAATCCCACTATCCTCTAATTATGTATTATTGAGCCACAGATGTATCGATTGCATGCATGTTGGCACAAGAGGACGATGATGGTCACAAATGTTCCATCTAGTTTTGGTGCTCAAGTAGTCTTTCCTATGGAGGCATAATTACTCGAGTCTTTGTGTTTCTTTATAAGGAATTCTCAACTAATATGAGTATCGATAAATGTGACTATCTGATTTATAAATCTTGGATGAAAGGTAACTCATAACCGAACAACATCATCTAGTCTATGTTGATAGAATGTGTCATCAATGCAACAATAAATTCTATGAATGATAAATTTAGGTAGGATACCTTGTGATAATACTTGACATCTGAATAGAAAAAAAGGTTGGCGAAGGAAGGAAATTTAGGCCAAAATGGTTAGGGCCTTATCAAGTAATGGAAGACTACAAAAACAATGTGTATCATTTGTGTACCTTAGAGGGTGAGGAATTTGGTGAGTCCGTCAACTCACTTCACCTTAAACACTTCTACATATAGTCACTTGCATTTCCACATTGTACATTATTACATTCATACTACTTTGTCATTTGCATTATCATCTTGTGAAATTGTAAATTGAAACTTACTTTTCAAGTAACTTTTAAAATTTTCAAACATTGGAAAATATATCAATCATACCTCTTCAACATCCATTTTACATCTTCAAATTATCCAATCTCTGATTATCATTTCCGTTCATGAGACAAAATTTTGACATTGATACTACAAGGACTTGTAAGCTTAGTCTTCTTCATGGTTTCTCCCAATTTAGGTGTTTCTTTCCCATAGTTTTCTCTAGAAGCTTCTTGATGATAAATATTCCCCTAAAAATCTCTCTCTATGACAGAAACATTCTAAACATTTCACTCAAAATATTTTTTCACCTATATCAACCTTCAAAGTGATTATCCCTCACATCCTATTGGTTTCATGGGGTTGAGGCTAGGGGAAAATGTTCCCTCCTAAAAGCACAATCCAAATTCAATTCAAAATAAATAAATAAGTGAACAATAAGCACAAAATTATTTTATTTTGCAAATAAATTAATTTTATCGTCCCTACCAACCTTCGGTGATGATCCCATAAGTTTTATTGGTAACATGAGATTGGGAAATGAGGGAAATTCCCTTACTCGCCTATGTCTTTTCCTTGGTGATGATCCCATGATTCTTACGAGTGACATAGGGAAAGACATATGGGGTTGCATTAATAAGTCAAAAAGTTACAAATAAACAAATAAATAAAAGTGATTCTAAAAATTCCCATGAAAATGAATTAGATGTGTATGTTAAGAGGGATCCACTCCTAAAAACTATATTTTATCAATCATTAGGCCATCCATGTATTTAATTCTAGTCAAACTTGCAATCATAACTCATTTCAAACTAGGTAGTTAATCTTGGTTAGGATTAGGTTACAAGTTTTTAATTGATCTTTGTCAAAGTCTTGTCTCATGGTCATCATTTACATTCACATTCTTCAAGTTATATAACTCATGTCCTTCTCACTCTTAGTGATGATATCTTGCATCCTACTAGTTGCATGGAGTTGATAATCGAGTGAGTTCATCTTTTCATCATACCACATTCAATACATTTTTCCAATGAAATAAAAATGATAAATATTACTTGAAGATCAAAGTATCCTAATTATAATTTTTTTCATATAAAATCATTTTTTACCACATTGCATCATCATCTATAGCATACATTCATGAAACATAAAAACATCATAAATTCCAAACCATCCAAGAGTACACATATGAAATAAATCATAATGAAGTCAAATATTACAAGGAATGTTAAACCAAAAATGTGTGTGTGTGTGTGTGTGTGTGTGTGTGTGTGTGTAATGTCAAATTTATCATGTATAATGTTGTCACACCATAGAGTAAGTATGGTAAAAAATGCTTAATCATGAGCCCAAAATACAAAAAAAAAGATATACGTGTCAAAAATGCCTCAAATAAATACAGGCCCTATGCTTATCCCTCCCTCCTAGATCCCTACAAAGGAGAAGGAGTGGCGCTAGGAGCTCTCATTATGGCTCATGTGATGAGAATTCTTAGTGCATCATGAGAGCCTCTATATGTAGATCTATGAGAATGGTCATGTGACTACCCAGTGCGAGTGATCAAAACTGGTAGCTTTGATATGTGAGTGTGTTCATTGTCATCTTTCTTGATCCTCATGTGTAAATTGATATCAGTCCTCATCTCGAGTCATCACCTCTACAACATGCCAGATTCCACAAACATGTCATTTTGGTGGCCCACAATCCTTTGGATGTTCTATGTCAATAAGTAGCTACTCTCGAGTCATCTACATGGGGATCACAAATATGTCAAGGAGTGTGCATAAAATAAGATATTTCCATTCATTTGCAGTAGGTGAAAAATGCAAACAAATAATGGTGAGTTAGAAATCTTTTGAAAAAAAAAAAAAATATCCTACTAACATCTAATCTAGGAAGTAAATATAGAAAAGGTGTGTTTCACAGGTTACTCAGGTCTCCAAGCATCCAACTTGAATCAAAAGTTAGTAGTGGTGCGAGAGTTGGTACATCCTCCTCCTCTACTCTCACCTCCTCTTCCACCCTCTATGGGTACACAGATTCCTCGTCTATATCCTCTAGATACATTTCTTCTCTCTCTGTCTTCCTCAACTCTAGCAGATACTAAAGCCTCTTTTGTGGCCTTCCACTCTAAGTTTATCTCCTCCCCTCTAGCCTAAATCTTTCTTATCCTCCTCCTCCTCCTCACTATGTGTAGAGCTTACATCAATCTAAATCACCTTCCTCAATATAACCATTGTCATAATAGTTGGATCTAGTAGGGACCATGGTATTCCAATAGGAACTTGTATGTGTAGAACCCTCCACTCTAACTATCCTCTTTGGGGATCTCGCCTCTCGTATCACCCTATATACTTTATCTACTATCGAGAGAGTTTCTATGTATGGTAACCCAAACTATTGGGGTACCCTAAGCACTAGATGAGTCTCAAATCTACTACTCTGGTCAATCAACTGAATTATGGTGCAACATGTAGTCAAAGTAATGCCCTCCTCACCCTATCTTCTATCCATATCCTGATATGGTTGCACAATCATGTTTGTTATAGTTAGTGTGGATACTAATTGTGTGATGGGCCCCGAGTGGAGCCAAATTCACGCACCTAGTTACTCTAACTACTCTAGGATATGCTATCCTAACTCCCCTCTTGTAAGGGATCATCCCCACATATACCCAAGACATAACTAGTGTGGGATGGTTAAGGTATTTAACACAAAATCTAATAATCCTATAAAGGTCATGATAAGTAGTCCCCAAAATGTGTACTCCCCATGTGTAGACCCTTTCATATAGCTCAATACTCTAAAAATAGGAGGCTAATAGAATAGGAATCTATCTCTGCCCTTGTCCCTAATCGACGTGAAGCCAAAATACAAATGATGGTCTTGCGTAGAGTAGGGATGGGTGTGGTGCCCATCAAACAAATATAGCACCCTATTTAGCACTCGTATTAGGTGCCTGTGCATCTCCCGGATAAGTATCCCATCCATGGGCCTTAGTTGTCGAACTAACACTCTTCAACGCTAACTTCCTACCAAAGGTGACAAGAAATCCAAGAATCTGATAGACGTCCTTCAAGGTGATGGTCCACTCACCTCTAACCCCGGGAAACCAGAAAGTGTTTTGGTTTGCATCCCAATAATTCAATAAGTCATAGAGGAGATGACTCGTGGGAGTAACAAGTCGTGTCTAAGAAATCCTCCAAAGGATAGCCCTCCCCAAAAATTCCCTCTTTGGCCGAGTCAATGACTCCAAAATTCAGGGCAAACAATCATGCTCGCGGGTTCTACTCCACCTAATGTAGCCTCCCTGCATCCATAAACAAAAACAAAAGAGTGAGTTAGAACCTCATAAGAAAAAAAATCTCACAAAAGTAGTATAAATGAAAGTAAAAAACAAAAATATTCCATAGTTAGTCAATAAAATGTAAATTGCGTTGACGATTCTGAAAACCGCCACTTGTAGGAAAGCGGCGATTATGAATTTGTCACTCGTCCTGAGCAGCGGTTGTTACGTTAAAAGGCCACTCTACGTAGAGTAGATGTTCCACCTAAAAAACTCGAGTCATACCCTAAATCCTATAAACTTCAAATAGCCTCAAAAATACATCAAATTAAGTCAAATAAACTAAATGTCCTAGGGTGCTCCCTTGTGATCATTTTGACTACAAATTTATCAAAAATCTCTCCATATATCTAGTTTCAACTAAATATCACATTTTAGAGAAAAAATGAAAAATTCTAATAACTAACATGATCGTGACTCTTAGCTCCCACCACTAGTTTTTCTACCATCATCTCGAGTTTTCATTTGATTTGGTTGTACTCTCACGCAAAATGGTCATAAGTAATCCAGAGCTCTAAAAATCACTAAGTGGGTGAGTGAAAATGATTTCTATAAATAGTAAAAAGTCATATATTTATATACATATAAAATATGTTTTCTAATATCAATTTGAGTGTGTGTATACAGGATTAAGCACATAGGTATATTTCTTATCCCCATAGATATGGTAAGTGCTCTTGTCATTTTAATTTTAAAAAATTGTCAATTATGTTTTATATCTACACTTGATTCCCTTTTCTCTTACTTGTAGGTGGTAGGAAGCTTGTATTGGCATGGTTTTAACACATAGAGAATGAGGTATAATTTATAACCTTCCAATTTGGGAGAGCCATACTCATAATTTACGTTTTACGCCCATTCATGGCTAAAACAATTCTCCGAGGGGGCAATATGTACGCACCAAAATTACATGGTGCCACATTGATGGAACTGTAAAAATATCCTATGATGATAAATTTATTTTTAGAAGAACGATGATGTCTATATCCTTCCTTTTGTCTTTCAAAGATGCTTATCTTACTTTACTTTCCTTTGTAACAAAGTTGTCTTTCTATTCGAGCCATTTTTTCTCATTTTTGGGTTATCGTGACTTTAAGTCAGTAACTTTAATGATGGTTATGTAACCGCCATAATGGTTACATAATCGTTGGTCTACCTATAACGGTTAGTTGGGTAATCGTTAGTTTGCGTGGACTAGCGGTTCTATGTGCATTAATCGAGACTCTAAACTATGCATGTTCTAAATGCATGTTCCAATATTCCAATTGTCTTTCTCACATGTTTCTTGATCATTTCTCCTAATTTCAAGCTTGTTGGATACGTATGGAATTCCTCTTCCTTCCTTACTATTATTATAATTTTTACTACCTCTTTTCTAGATGATCTAGCATTTCTTGATTGTCAAGTGTGTTGGACTTCTTCCCTGCCATTTTTATAAAAACCAAGATTTTTCCCAAAGCATTGGTTGGAGATTTTTTATTTTGATTGCATTGTTACTTATGTTGAAATCCTGCCAAGAAGTACACAAACAACTCAAATAATTGCTTTGTTCCTTCCTACCTAAATTGGTAACCAACTATCCTACAACCAGTCTACTCCAAAGATCTTCATAATTTATTCTACAACCAAAATTTTTCCCTCGATCTTTTAAAATCATCTCTAGAAAGGAAGCTGAGGATAAAGAAAACCATCACCATACTTATAAGTTTTCATAGTTCTACAATAACCAGTTGGGGGTGTACTTTAAATTGCTTCAAATATTTTAAATTTAGAACATTTTCATTAAATCAATGGAAGCAATATAACTTGCTTTAAGAGGTAGAATTCATATTTATTCATTTACCTATAAGAAGCTTCCATTGATATTTCCTTCTTGGCTTATCCTGTGGATTTTCCTAAGAAAGGATTTGGAGGAAGTTCTTGTGCATAAATTTCTTCACTTTTTCATTTTAAAATACCTGTAGATTTTAGTTTCTTCATTAATTAGATTTACATGCATACAAACAAACTTCCATTGATAACTTCTTCCCTGTTTATCCCTGTGGATCTACAAGGAAAGAAGCTTGAGGAAGCTTTTGTGTCTATGATTTTCATTGTATTTCTTCATTGTTAATTTTCTTATGAAACCTCTTGCTTTTTTGTCTGAGGAATTCTCGGGGAAGAGGAAATTACTTGTGATAAGCCTTATTTATTCCTATGATTCTGAGGTGAAGTAATTAGAAGAAATAGGAATCCACAATTACAAATTAGAAAATACCTTTGTTTAAATTAGATTAAGCTTCATATCCTACAACAGAGGAATAGCCACATCTAGCTATTCCTTGTTTATTTTATTTTAGTGTAGAAGTAGATTTATTTAATTTAGAAGCAATTTCCTTTGTCTAGTAGATTTCATTTTATTTTATTTCTAGTAAACAAAAAATCCAAAAACATAGATTAAAAGTTAATTAGATTTTTTTTTTATTTTTGTTTAAAAGCTTCTATGAAAAATACCAAAAACAAGTAGCTAGTTTATTTTACGTTTCTTTAATTAAATACTTGCAATCAGATTTAATTGAATTAAAAGGGGAATTTAATCAACTTTTATTTAATTCAAATTTTCTTGCATTGTTTATTTAAAGGTAGGAATTTAGATTAATTAGATTTGGAATGAACAAAAATCCCCTTGTTTCCATAGTAGCCTAGGCTACTAGACCTTAGCTTCAATCCCTTTGGTTTCTTACGTGTTTGTTTATTTTTTAGTTTCTTAATTTGTACCCACATGACCATTCAGGGTCCACAACAACCAAGACTTAGAGTTTTCAATCCAACTGTGCCACAACCAAACATTGATACATGTTTGACAAACATTGACTAAGGCTTACATCAGCTTATCTTTAGGACTAGCCCTTTGATCCCACCTATTATTATCTACCATATCATTGATTTGAACAAAGAGGTAGATACCAATGAATAATTCTTGGTAACCAACCGTAGAGACTAGATTTCACAACTCTTGATTCAATCTTATTCCATCATTCGGACATCTTCATGACTCTCTTCGAGAGAAAATCACAAATGATGAAGGGAAATTTCACTGTGTTCCATAACCAAGTAGATTCTTGTTTTTTTTTCATACCAAAATTGACCATAATTTATGTACGGTGATCATATTTGATCATAGTATCATCCCCCGAACAATTAAGACAAGAATTCATTACCCTCAATGATCAAATTCTCATTTTTTCAGTTGAGAACATTAGGTTGCCTTGAATTTTTATCATCATTCCCCTCTATTCCACCTACATCATATTTACCCATCATACTACCATCTCATCCATCTCGTTCTTGTTGTCCTGACATGACCTTGGGAGGTCACATTTTGATTTTTAGTCATATAGTTTCCTTCTCTTCGATTTTTATCAAACCCAACATGACAATTTAGATTCTTCAAATAATATACAATGTCCTTATACCAAGAATAAGTACTTACCTTCCCATGGGGTTGTTTCACTTCATCATTTACATTTTGTACTTTAACAATTTACAAATTAGTTTTAGCCATCAATTTCACCAATCCCAAGCCTCTCACTAGATTTATAGTTTGAATGTCCATATCATATTCTTGAATTTTGTTTAACCACCTACACCTCTTACTTGATATTTTCATTTGAGAGATAGGATGTCCTTCACCATGGTATGTAGCACATATGCTATGATCTTGGAACTTAGAATATAGGGTCTAAAAATTTTAGTAGCTTTAACCAAATCAAAAGCTTATTTTTCCATAATAGAGTATTTCAACTCAAACTCATACAAAGCTTTGTTGAAGAATACAATAGGTTTTTCATGTCCTTTATCATCTTTTTGTAAGAAAATAGAAGCAATATTATATTCATAAGAAAAATAAAACACTTGAAATTCCTTCTTATAGTCAGGATTGACCAACATAGGGGCATTCTTGAGTGCTCCTTTTACTCCCTTAAATGTGTGTATTGCCTCATCACCCCATTTAATAATCTAATCCTTATTCAACATGCTTGTAATGGGAAAAGTAATCTCAACAAATTTGGAGATGAATCTTCTTACAAATTTTATTTCACCAAGAAGGATTGAATAGATTTCTTAGATAGGGGGTGCACCTTATCAACTCGCTTCTTCTACTCTTGTAGGGTCTATCATAACCCCTTCATGAGACACAATGTGTCCCAACAACTTGGATTTTCTCACCCCAAAGTGACATTTCCTAGGGTTTAATGAGATTCCATATTATCTACATCTGATTAGGAGTTTTTCTAGGTGCTCCAAGTGGTCTCCTCTCTTTCTAAAGAAGACAACTATATCATCCCGATAAACAATAATAAACTCGTTAATAAACCCGAAAATGCAACATCCATGGCTCCGTGAAAAGTGACCCCATGCATTCATAAATCCAAATGGAATTCAAACATAAACATATGTGCCCCAAGGAGTTGTGAGTGCAGTTTTGTATCATTCTTATTCTTTGAACAAAACTTGGTTATAACCGAAGAATCCATCCAAAGTAGACAACATTTCAGACCTTGTTACCTTTTGCAAAAGGTTATCCATGTTAGGAAAAGGGTATTTGTCTTTGAGTGAGGATTTGTTTAAATTCCTAAAATCTACACAAAGACTTATATGCCCATTTTTTTTCTAATGGGAATAATATTGGCAACCCATGAGAGTATATAGTGGGTTGGATTATGCGACCATCCCTCATCTTCTTTAGTTATTGTATTTTAACTGCAAGGATTGGATTGATATGTTTATGCTTATGTCTAAAGGGATTAATGTGAGGTTATAAAGTTATTTAATGTTGAAACAAACCATCTCTATAAGCCTTCAAATCGAGAATACGACCAAGCGAATGCAAGTCATGATCATGATATTTTTTTGACAATTTGGTATAAGATTTTATTTTTTCTTCATTCATATTACTTCCCAACAAAAATTTATTAGTATCATTACAAATGCCTAAGTTAATTCAATAACATCTCTAGGTATGCGGGTAGACCTATTCATATCTCTTTTAGCACAATCAAAAGAAGACTCAAGTTTGACCAGCCCCCTTGGGATTACATTGGTCTATAATTGAATCACTTATTTCCCAAATAGGGTCTCTTTACCTCCACATACCTCTACCATAGGCTCTAAATCAATTTTTTCATCTGCAAACTCACCTTGACAACTCAAGAATATCTTAATGTGTGATTCATCATCAAACACTTTCCAATGTTGGATGTTGTTAGGCATAGAAGGTTTAACTAAAACATCAACTTTAAAATTACAATATTGGGAAACATTTTCATTGTCATATTGAGAGGCCACGACTATTAGCCTATCGATTCTCGTATACTAACTCATCTCCTAATATTCAATATTAAAGGAATCAAAATCTCAATGAGATCCCACACTACATTTTGGCATAGATTAAACCTCTTATTTCTAGTTTTATATAATTTTCTAACTTATTTAATAATCATCTCGAGTCACCTCTAACATGAGGTCCTTAATTCCATGTATCTAAGAAATTATCAAACCAAGTAAGAGTGCTTCACATTCATCTATGTTGTTCGTGCACTCAAAAATTAATTTAAAAGAGAAAATAAAAGAAACATTGCTTGGAGAAGTCAACACTAGACCATCTCTATTTCTAGAATTAGAGCACGCTCCATAAAAATTCATAGTCCATGGAGCACTAGTGTCTTCAAGCTGCGCATTCATATCTAAAACTTGATCCTCAAAATCATCATTACCAAAAAAATTTCCTAGATCTGAATCAGTAAATAACATCTCATAACAAGCATTTATGGGGTATTCTATGAGGTGTAACATCTTGTCCTCTTTGTGTAATTTAACTAACTTCCCTTCCAAAATTATGGATACATAATGCATGTCCATTTGAACATTTCTCCCTACACTAGAACCCACTTTCTTAGTAACAAAATTCCCCACTTAGTAGTATAGTCAACAATGACAACATTCATTATCAAGTACTTCCCTCAATAAGTAGCTAGTTACACAATCAAACCTCTTACATAACCAACCACAGTAACCTATCTTGAATCCATAGTAAAACACTTCCCAAAATCATTTTTAGCTTTATATCTAACTCATTCATGATCATTAGGCGTGATATTGCATGAAGCACTAGAATCAAACATGCAACTATGTAGAATCTAACCATTAACAATTAGACTGGTAAAAAGGATCTACATCTAACTAAGTTTCAACAATGGAGGAACCCAAATAAACCTCAAGAAGTGGTTCTATAACTTATTAATTTTATTCAATTTCACTTTCAAAGAACAAAGTGGGGAAACCACTTTATTAACAACAACCTTATTATTAGTAATAACATTCTCCTTGAATCCCAAATATTCAAAGGCTCTCTTTCTATGCTCATGGATCCCAAGTAGTTCAACTAGAGGAATAGTGATCTTTATTTGGCTTAGGATTTGGGCCATATCACAGATATTATACTTGGGGAGGGATGTATTAGAGGGAAGGGTGAATGTTTTATCGTATGGGATGAACTCTTTCATAATAGGGAAATGAGAGAAGTGTTTGGTCCTAGTTTTTCAATAGGGTCTTACTTGGTACACTTCTCTTAGGAGCATTTGTAGGAACATTGAATAGAATAGGCATATTATATTTTGAAGCCGAGGTAGACCCCTTTATTTTCCTATTCTCGTAGGTTGTACTCTTTCTCTTGGGAAATATCGAAATTGATCAATAATGCCTTATCCTCTTTAGAAGGAGCCTCTCCATCATATTTATTAATCATCAAGGCTCTTAGATATTTAAATTCATGATTAGGTAACTAAAAATATTGAGCCATATCAATATTAGCATTACATTCATGAGGGAATGAACAAGCCTTTTTACACATGCCCAAAATTCATCCACATTCAGGGCACCCAAAAGATCAATGGAAGATGTGTCCTACTCTAAATCCTTTAGATACTCCAAAAAACATGCATCACTAAATTCATCTTCATCATCAGTAGTTGGTTGTTCACATGGGCATGAGGAATGAGTGCTTATCACACCAATCAATAGTGTGTTCTTCTTCAACATTTGCAACTCTTCCAACCAATGGGTCAAGGATTACCTTGTTATCTCTATAAGCATAATGTATATCATTTTGACCCATGACCCTTTTCCTTTTCATTAGCTCTATGATCTACTTTGGGATGATTCCCAAATCTATTATTTCTAGTGTTATGATGTTGATTTTGAGGGTCTGGGAGACAACCCTTTTTTGCTTTAGCTAACTTATCAAAAATATCCTTAACAACTCTAGCTAAAGTCTTAAAAAAATCCTTAAGATAAAAAAACTTGTTGGCTTGAGGTTTTTCCAGGTTGAAAATCTTTACACCCTCTCTCGTAGGAGGTTTACCAATAGCCTTTATATTTTTTTCTATTTGGATGGCCATGGTGAATTCTTGCCTCAGATTTATGGAGTTTTGTCCCTCAAATAATATGTTTTCTTATTGTCAAATGTATGAGAGTACTTAATCAAACAAGACTCTTCACTAGGTCTTATGTTATTTGGTAACCTTTTCAAAGTCTTGTTGAATCTTATGTTAAAATATTGTACACATTCATTGGGTTTCTTCTTGATATTTTCAAACTCAGATAGAAGAAACCTAGGGTTATTTCTATCACCATATTGTATTTTAAATTCATTTTTCATCTCCTCCCAAGAATCAATTGATCCTTGAGGAAAATATTTGAACCATTCTCTTGCATCTTCTTCCAATGTGTGTATAAACAATTTAACATAAACATCTTCAAATTCTACTTCATAATCATCCATAATATTTTGAAAGAATTTTAGATGATGATCCCCACTGATAGCATTATTTCCTTAGAACTTTAATAGTCCCATTTTAATTTCATTGGGGAATTCATTAAAATACCCCTTCATACCATTCATTTATTTTACCTACCATGTCAATGTCTTCCACACTCCCTAATCTAATAGTAGTGGGCTCTTGAATATATTGGGGCTGCCTAATAATTTCTTGTGGGTCCCCCACATTGTGTTTTGTTATAGGATATACCATAATTTCTTTTGTGTCTTCATCCACTTGACTCTTAGGATTTTCACTTGAGTGGGACCCTTTTCTTTTCACAATTGATTTCTTCCGGATAGAATTCATAGCAATACCGCATCCTTGATCCACCCCTTATTTTTCAATAAATTAGAGAATATAGTTTCATTCTTAGCGTTTAATCAATCATATTAAATTAACATTCACCAAACATAATGTAAATTTATAAATAAATAATCAACATGGTATAAACATTGTACATAGGATTTATGTGGAAAACCCCCGAGGGGGAAACCACGGAGAAATGTAAATTTTCTATTAATGTGAGAAACATTACACAATCTAGTAAATCTCCTTTACCTCACTTATCTCCAATCCATTCACCCAAGGTTAAAATAATATGATCCACGACCATATTTAAATGACCCCATGGGTCATGAACATATTAAGTGACATGGTATGATTAAATCATACCCCGATTTAATATAAATTAGTTACTAAATAACCAATTAAACATAACCTAAAGTTTATATTAAATAATTAAGAATATAATTTATTCTAAATTATTTAATTATAAACTAAAGTTTATAGGCACTTAATATTACGTTCTAACACTCCCCTTAATATTAAGTGGGGAACCATATGCCAACATTACATGTTTGTACAACAAGATTTACAAATCCATAAACCATTAGTGAAGGTTTAGGCTAGCATATCACTTTTGAAGGATTTATAACACCTTCATCATGCTCAAATTACCTTTTGGTACAAAAGGATTTGGAATCCATAAATCAAAAGTTATGATTTAGGCTAAGCATGATTTTGAGACTACATCTCATAGTTTCTCATGGAAAAAATATCAAACCACATCTCTAGGATCCTTTTATAACACAAAGGAACTCCTTTACAAATATATGTAACACACTGAGATTGTACATCATAAACTTAGAGTTATAAGTTTACAAAAATCATAAAGATCTTTTACAATGCTTTACAAATGGAATAGAAGTATAGAGGAGAAGGAGATATCAACGGTTGGACCATTAGGAGGTGACATTTCCATGCACACTCCCCTCAATGGAAACTTTGAAAGGCCAAGCATTACACAAAACTTACAAAATTTTACAAAGACACAATGGTGGCTTCATAAACATGTCTACAACTTGATCTTCATTCGGCAAGTGGAGATCTATATCACTACATAGAACCTTCTCTCAGATAAAGTGCATATGAATATCTATATGCTTTTTCCTTTGATGTTGAACTAGATTCTTAGAAAGAGAAATGCAACTCTAGCTATCACATAGAAGAGGAGTACTTCCTTTAGCTTCCATGTGTATCTCTTCCAATAGTTGCTTCAACCACATGGATTCTTTTGTTGCTTCCATTGCACTTCTATACTCTACCTCAAGTAGAAGAATGGAGACTGTTGGTTGATTTTTATTGCTCCAAGTAATGACACCTACACCAAACTTGAACACATATCCAGTTGTAGACTTTGATCTATCACATCACTAACATGGTCAAAATCACAATATCCATATAAATATGCATTATTAGAAGAAGTATAATGTAAACCAAAATTAATTGTGCCTTTAATATAACACAATATTCTTTTGGATAACTTCCAGTGATCCTGATATGGCTCCTGCATAAATCTTGAAGCAATCCCTACTGCATAAGCAATGTCAGGTCTAGTAATAGTTAGATAAATCAAACTACCTACAAGTTTCCTATATAAAGTAGGATTAACTTTTTCACATGCATGTTTAGGATCTAGTTTACATCCAACTTCTATAGGAATAACAACAGGTTTACAATCAATCATATTAAAATTTTAAGAAAATTAGTGGCATATTGTGATTGAGATACAACAATAGAATTTTTATCTTGATATATAGCCATGCCTAAGAAATGATGCAATAATCCTAAATCAGTCATTTCAAAGTATTGTTTTAATTTAGCTTTAATTTTCATAATTAAACTATTAGAATTACTAGTAATAAGTAAATCATCAACATACAATACAATGAGAATAATATGATTTTCTTCAATTTTTACAAATAAATCATTATCAGAAGAATAGTTAGAAAATCCAACTTCATTAAAAAATTGTTAATCTTTGCATACCAAGCTCTAGGAGCTTGTTTTAAACCATATAAATATTTTTTCAATTTACAAACATACATTTCTTTACCAGGTTCTTCAAATCCTTTAGGTTGGGTCATATAGATTTCCTCTTTTAAGTCACCATTTAGAAATGCATTCTTGACATCCATCTAATGGATTTCCCAACCATATTGAGCAGCTAAGGAAATCAAAATCCTTACAGTGCTCATTTTTGTAACTGGTGCAAAGGTTTCAACATAGTCGATACCGGTTTTTGAGTAAACCCTCAAGCTACTAACCTAGATTTGAATTTATCAACATTGTCATCAACTTTATATTTGATCTTGTATAGCCATCTAGATCTGACTATACTTCATTTTTCAGGAGGAGGGACTAAATCCCAAGTCTATTTTTAATTAAGGCAATATATTCATATTTCATTACATCTACCCATCTTTCATCAGAAGAATCTTCTTCGAAAGATTATTGGGGTTCAGGTTCATACATCATCATCAAAGCATGATATGTATGTTGACTTCTAGTCATTTTTGAAGGTTTTCAGATTAGAGTCTTGAATAATAGACTCACCCATCTAGGTATTTTGGATATAGAGGAAACATGAACTAACTCTTTTTCAACTATAGGTTCATTATTAACTTCATCATCACATACATCATTTTCATTATTATTATCATTATTTTCAATTTCATTAGAATCATCATGAACAATAGAAACAAAAGATGAAGATGAACAAAAAAAAGGTTTTTCCAATATTTTAACATTCATGTTTTCTATAACTTCTCTTTTTGAAGGATCATAGATCCTAAGACCTTTAGTTTTACCTCCATAACCTATAAAGATACAAGGGATAGGAGGTTTGATCTAAGCTTCTTCCTTTTTGATTTCAGAATGAAGATAGAAGTAGGGCTACCAAATATTCTCAAATGAGACACACTTGGTTTTTTATTTGACCACTTTTCTAGAGGAGTGGAGTTAACTAAGGCTTTAGTGGGTACTCTATTCAAAATGTGAACAACAATGTTCATTGCTTCATCCCAGAAATTTAGGGACTTGTGCTGAATGCAACATGGTTCTAGCCATTTCCAGAATGGTGTGGTTTTTCTTTTCCGCAATCCCATTCTGTTGAGGGGAATAGGGAGTATCGTTCTCTTTGAATACCACATTCAACACAAAATGAGTCAAATTCTTTATTGACATATTCTCCCCATTATCAGTTCTAAGCCTCTTAATTTTATAACTAGAATTGTTTTCAACTAAAGCTTTAAATTCCTTAAATTTAGACAAGACATTTATTTCTTTTTGATAAAATAAGACCAAATCATATGAGAGAAATCATCAATAAACTGTGACAACATATAAAGAACCATTAAGGGATGGAACTTCTAGGGGTCCTCGACATCACTATGGACAAGTTCCAAAGGTTCAATAGAATTTACATCATGATGATTGTGGAAGGGGTTAGCAGATTGCTTACCACGTAAGCACCCTTCACATGTTTCATGATTTTGGGAAATAGGTGGCAGACCAGACACTAGGTTCAGTTGAGACATGTCATACATGCTCCTAAATTTGACATGACCTAGTCTTTCATGCCATAATTACATGTCACTTCTTTGAGATGTCAAACAAGAAGCAAAGGGAAAGTCCATTAAACACATAAAGACCATCTCTTTGTATGCCTTCAACTATAGTAACATCTTGTTCATTTTTAATAAACCATTTATCTTTCAACAAAGTTACACTATAGTTATTTTGAGTCAATTGAGAACAAGAAAAAATTCATTTTAAGTTTAGGAACTAACAAAACATTGTTAATAAAACCATTAAAGACTTTTTCTTTACCTTGTCCTTGAACGTCGAGGATGGAATGATCACCCAAATAGATATGATCATTACATTCTCTAAGGTTAGATAGGATATCAGATCTAAAGGTCATGTTCCTAGAGGCACCACTATCCAATATCCACTCATTTTCCTTTGTAGTGATAAAGGCAACATACAAAGCAATTACATTAGATTTTTTACTATTTTTCTTATTCTTGTTTTGATTTTGATTTTGATCTAATTTTTTCCCTTTTGGTTTTTGAAATTTGACTTATTTTTTGATTTACAATCTTCTTTCTTATGGCCAAATTTTCCATAGTTATGACATTTACCATCAAAACTAACTCTTAAGTTTCCTAGTTTCTTATCTTTACTAGGAGGTTTAAAAGTTGATTTTTGATTCTTGTTGAACCTAGAAGGTTTATTTTTTTATTTTTGAGCAAGAAGTTCCTGAGTGGCATTCTCTTTTGAATCAAATTTTTCATAACTTGCTCTTCCTAAATCAGGAGAGCACTAAGGGTTTGCAAATCAAGGATGTCTTGTTTAGTTTGATACTTAGAATTCAATATTGAAATGAAATTTCTAAACCTTTCATGAATATTTAACTGAATAATAAAGTAAAGTAATTTGTCATGAATTAAGTTATAGTTACATCCATCCAATTGAGACTTAATATTTTTAATTTTAGCTAAAAAATTATTACTTTTTCATCTCCCTTCATGGGATTCATCATTAGTTCTAGAATCAATTTAATGATTTTTGATAACTACGTACCTTCATGCATTGATTCCAGTTATGTCCAAGCCTCACTCAAACTTTCTTGATTCCCGATATGAAGGAGGAAATCATCCTACACACTCTAAAAAATAATGGACATAGCTTCCTACACCTTTTTTGATATGCAACAACATTGTCCATTGTTGATTTCTTTCGGTCGAAGCCTTCTTTGTACCATTTACGATCATCCAAAGAGCTTGTGAGCCATGAATTCTACCTTCAACTATATCTTCTAGATGTTATAATTGTTTCCATTCAACATCTGTGATTTATCAATAGTAAAGTGGTTAGATCCCATTTTCGCGTAAATAAATTTTCAATAAATAAGAACAACAAGGTTTATATTAATCAAGGTTCAAAAAATCCCCCTATCATTTGTTCAAGCCACGCAATCGAATTTGATGAATTCATGACGAAAAAGGACCTATCAAACCAATAGTCTAAACATATGATATATTAGTTTGAAAATAACAATAATTTATCAAATGTGAGTGATTTTTTTAGTTTTACATGCAAAAATGATGATGACTTAGTCGTCGTGTTGTAAAAAATCATTTCATTTGAAAACTAATTTATCTAATATGTATAATATTAAAAAAATTTCTCATTTATAAAAGATAAAAATTAAAAATAAAAGAGATTTATATATATATATATATATATATATATATATATATATAATATCAATTTAAATTAAATATTTAAAAAAAAAAAAAAATAAATTTAAAAATAATAAAATTATATATATATATATATATATATATATATATATATATATATATATATATATATATATATATATATAGTGGAGCTTTTCTCCTATAGAGATGTTTTATAATTCCTCATTAGCTCATTCGAGTTGGTTTTACCAACTCAATTATCAATCAAGGTAACCAAATTGATATTATATCTTTATTCACTTGCCATGCAAATACAAATTCAATGCACATAGTTAAACCGATGTACAACTCCATGAGTCGACCATAACCACCACAATGATCCCACAAAAATTATACAAGCCTGCACATGGTCAAAAATCAAAGGATGATTCATCGCCCCATTATATGGGATCCATGACAACCAAAATTATTATGGCGTGACAAAGTCACAACCTTAAAGCATTGCAACATGCCTTTTAAATGCCTAAATAAACCCCATTCTCACCGATGTGGGATTACACCACCTAGAAAAAAAGTCGGTCTGTGACAAACCAAGCCACATGAATATGGTCAAGGAGGAGGGAGGATGCAGTTAGGCTTAGAGGGAACATATGTCTATGTGGTGCCAAAGAGAGGGCTTGGAGAGGGTGGTAGTAGATTTGGCCATGTGGAGGCACGAAGAAGATAGGGGTGTGTTTGGATGACACCACCATAATTTGGGGTTTAAACACATATAAAGGGACCGAATAACAAGTTTAGGCTATAGTTTATATTATATAAACTATAGTATATAGTTTTAGGAATTAAATGTAGATAGGTTAGATAAGGTTTTAATATATATAGTTTTATAAACTTATATATGGTGTATATTTTATAAAATATAAGTTTGATCAAAGATAATGTATAGTTTATATATAAACTATAATTTGAAAACCCATGTTTATTAATGCCCTGGGTCACGCATTAAGAATAGGTACCAAATTTTTTTTTAAAATAATTAATTTATACTATAGTTTTATTTCAAAAGTAACTTATTTGAAGGGGGCACATGGAGACATACTTTTGTTTCCGAATTCCAAAGGTGAATAAAATTAACATGGAGTTTTACAAAGGGGACAAGAGTTTAAACCCGACCAATGTAAAAAAATGAACACCCTATTCAGATGGATTTTATCTCCTCCTTTTAACCTTCATTTTACTCTTGAATTTACCTCTCAAAATATTTCAACCTACACACATTTGAAACTATAGAAATATAGTGAAATATTTTAACAAGTATTTAACCCTTACCTTTTTTTTAGTAGGTTATTGTAAAATCTTTCACTTCGAGATTTCACACGTGAGGTAAATGATTTTTAAGACTTTTCCACCTGTGCACATTCTTGGTAATAAAACTATGTCCCAGAGGGGAGGGGGTATATATTAAATTTTTCCAACGAATTAACCACCCAACCACCCCAACCGACACACCCGATAGGTTAATTAAATTAGGATTAAAGTACACGCTCTGATACCATGTTAGGATAAGGATTATAAATCCTAATTAAATCATATTAAATTAACATTCACAAACATAATGTAAATGCATAAATAAATAATCAACATGGTAAAACATTGTACACATGATTTATGTGGAAAACCCTTAAAAGGAAAAAAACCATGTACAAATGAGAATTTTCCATTTATGTGAGAAACATTACACAATCCAATAAATCTCCTTTACCTCACTTCTCTCCAATCCATTCACCCGAGGTTAAAATAATATGATCCACAACCATATTTAATGAACCCAAGGGTCATGGAAATATTAAGTAAGTGGTATGATTAAATTGTACCCCAATTTAATATAAATTAGTTACTAAATAACCAATTAAACATAACCTAAAGTTTATATTAAATAATTAAGAATATAATATATTCTAAATTATTTAATTATAAACTAAATTTTATAGGCACTTAATATTATGTTCTAACACAAGAACCTATGGCATATGGACTAGTATAGGCACCTAGTCAATTGAACTAACATTTTCTCCTCGAAGTCCTCTCAATCCTAATCTACATGGTAGCTTCCTTTATAGCCGAAGTTTTAACCCTTAGTATTTTATTTATAATGAGTGTGACATTATCTAAGTCCTCTTCTTCTTCGTTGAGACCTCCCATGGCTAATCCTCTTGAATTATTCTATTCTTTAACATTTCTTTTTCCACCACCCCTGTTGGAGGATTGACCATCAACACCCTTTTTGCCATGTCCTTTTGATGCATCCCTTAGGTGTTGGAGAAGTAGTTGGTATTTTCTAGAGAGGGGTAATAGTAATGGGGGTAGTTATTCTCAAAATATCCTTCATTTTTGAGTCATCCGGGAAATAGAAGTCCCATTTTTTCTAGCATAGGCACTTATCTCATCTCTAGCTTGAGCGGTGCGGAGTTTCTTGAAGGAAATTTTTGGAGTCCCATGTGTAATGCTTATTTCCTTCATGAAATATGGTAACACATAATCAATAATTCTACTTTTATTGTACTCACTAATAAAAATGGTATTTTTTGACTTATGTCACCCTTTGATCCAACAACCAAGTGAGGGTCCTCCTCATAACATCAATAGTCCTTTGGTGCATTTCTATTTTATTTTCGATGTAATATGAGCTTACTTTATTTCCATCATATGCCACCCTTGAGGTACAATTTCTACCTTATAATTAATAATTTACACCAAAGACATCCGGGAGTAATTCCTTAATCTAACCTCTTCCTCTCCATGGCATTCCATCTAATAATCCTTATAATGAGGTTCATATTCTGATGTAAAACCCATGGCTTGATACATAAACCACTTTATATCATAATTATTACTTGGGAAAATTTCTCCACCGAGAAACTCCTCATTTAGCCTCTACTAGCTTATCCTCGACCAAGGTATGACAAGTATACCTACCAATAGTGATAGGGAACTTAATACTTGTTTAATGCTTAGTTGCCAAAATTTTGTGAACATAAATAAGTTATCTCACCAATTCCAATATTACATACTTGTCATAAAATTATAACTAGATGTAGTAAAAGGTAGGGAATTGAATAAAGTAACATCCCTATGCGGTTATGATTCTTCTTGCTTGAGGGGACATCCTTTCATACTACTAGGATAAGGAGAAAAAACACATGATAGGGTAAAATAATGTATCAATCACCCTTATAAATTAAGTGCCATAATTTATTAGATTTAGTTGGGGTATACATCATACACTTTGAAAATATTGACATCCGTTTCTTATCTTAGCCACAGGAAAATTATGAAAGATGCATTTTTATAACAAGTAAGATGTAAAGAATAATTCAATGATGTTGGAAAATTCTCCCCTAGCTATGATAGCCACCTACATTATTTATGAATAAATGGAATTATGTATTAAATCTCACCAATAGATGGGAGGGTTATTTGACAACATGAGCAAGATGAAAAGGCATATTCATTCCTAAAACATGAAATCACAATCATTCCCCCAAAAATGGTTCAAAAGTGTTATACAATCTTCTATTTCTTCAATGAACTTTGTTCTACTAGCTTTTTGGGACTTTGGTAATGGGGTCCCTAGGATTTTCCAATAATTGATCATTTAGTAACTTGCTCAATTCACCAGAATTATCATTTCAGTACTCCTCCCCCTTTCTAACACTTACATACACTACATGGCTCACATTAGGGAGGCCCAACATTCTATCAAATGAAGTTATTGTTAGGGATAGTACCAGGGCACCACTCCCATCCCTAATTTCCCTAGTTTCAAATTTGTAGTTATGAGTGCATTCCCATACCAACTCGGGGTATTGAGAAAAATTTGGGAAGGTGGAAGCCAATGCAATCCCACTATCATCAATTTGCTTCATTATCTTACTCCTTCTAGGGGATTTTAATATTAGGTTGAATTTGGCCAAGTCAGCCCCACACAAGTTCGTATCAGTTATATTGTCAAAATGGGAGGTCAATTTCAAATAAGTTTGAGGGAAATTTGGAAAGGTCTTCATCTTGTGGTATCTTGAATTAATGACCAGGGAAAGATAAAATTCACCACAACCTTTAACAGAAACTCCTACCCTTCTAATTACGTAGCCAATGATTCAAAAACCACACAAAAATATTGAAGGATTTCTAAACTAGGGAACTTGCTTGTTTTATAAGCTCTGTTTAGTTCACGAGTGAAGAAACAACTCACACCTTCTTCCATCTCCTTCAAAAATACAATTCATCTCTAGAAAATACTTAGGGCTCACTAAAAATATCTCCCAATTAATAATTTGAATGTAAAGTGTTGATTCTGGTCCATTCTTCAAGACATATACATCAAAATTATAGCATTAATGGTGCGATGGGATAGGTTGCACTTTTTACTTCTTTATTTATTTACACTTTTATCCATTGGTGCTTTATTTTGTTTATATGTCACATAACTTTCTTTACGGGATTTGGGACAAAGGATGCATCTTGTTGAATGCAATGATGCAAATGTGTAAGTTATAAATTTCAAATCTTACTCAGATGCTTGTTATTGTGCCACATATTTTTCTTTTGACTTATTGACTTGGTAGGGCTACGAGGACAAACTTTCATATTGCATGGATGCATTGATGCAAGTTGCCAAGTGCATTAGCTGATTAATGAAAATTTGATATTTATATAAGTTGATCTAAGTAGTACAATAATGAAATAACTGGTATGAACTAAAATATGAATGCTAGATAATTTATTTGATTTTTAAATGAAATGAAATAATTGAAATAGGAGGGAAAAATTACTAACCTAAAAATGACTTACCTCATTGTGATCTCGAAGTTAAACATGATGATGAGAAAATGAAGAAGAATGACATAGCACACCTTAGAAAATTATAACAAGAGCATATTTGGTTGACTAGGGCACTGAGGAAGGATTAGGGCATCCGTGAGCACCTCGGTCTACACTACAGGTGCCCTATCTGTAAGACGCCTCGGAACCTCGAGTCCATGAAGGGTCGCTAGATCTTCACAATGACTCACCTTTTATCATGTGGATGTCACACTAACTTCATTGATGACATTGTAAACTTGTAATAAATAATTACCTGTAAACCCCATACAAAGCATCAAACCCTTAAAAAATAAACATGCATATGAAGGGTTCAAACTTTTCTTAGTGGCCAAAATGGTGGAATTACAAGTAAGCGATGTACTACATATCAGGCCCAATGTAGTTTTATGTGCTTGTGTGTGCAATAGTGTGCTTAGGTTTCCCTAGTGCCAATGACGTAAAGATAGAGGGAAATAGCTAGATAGAATGTAAAATGGTGGATGGAATAGAATAGACTTCCCTTTACTATGTAATGTGTGTGATGCAAATAGTTCCCAAATGCATTCCCTTACAATAGTAGATAGCTAGCCCTTAGTATAAATATCTCACCCACAAGATAGTAGGTATGTTGTGTTTATATAGGGATCTCTTTCTCAAATTTTGACACTAATGACCCGACATACTGACTAGTACCTAGGGAAATGGGACGAAAAACCATAAAGACCAACCTATAAACTCTAAATGAGACCTAAATTCAACCGGGACTAGGACACCTAAAAATAAGGACCGGGGCACTCATGAGCACCCTAATCCCTCCCTATGTACCCTAGTCAAAGACTAAAGATGAAAACTAAGTAACTAATGACATCCGAGACTCCCGAGAGATGACTAGAACTCTGTAAATAACTAATAACTATGTAATACACTCAACAACAATGACCGAATAAAATGATGATAGGACCTGGGGATGAGCCATTAGTGAATACTTTTCTTACGTGATATCCATATATAAAACAACATACTTGGTGTTATAAATATAATAGTAAGTGTGTGATTTTGTGACTACATTTTCCCCCACTTTATATTGGTGAGCAGAAAGGTCAATAACATAAAGTAGATAGAGATGTGTATTTGAGAGAAGTTCGAGAGAATCCCATGTTGTAGTAAAATATATAGATATGGTAGTAAAATCATGTCAAAGGAACTATGTAGCATGCCAAACCATACATCATCATGTTGATCCATGCAACGTAGCGAGAAATGTAATGCCATGGTGAAGTTCACTAAACTCGAGTGGTGATTGTAATGTTAGATGATTGATTATTTTGAATGTTGTATGATGACGATGAAATAAGGTAAGGAGTGATCAGTTCCCAACCCGATTACGTGTATATGAATAACTAACTAGAGGATTGAGACGTCATGGAACTAGAGGAAGAGTGTAGGGATAAATTTGTGTTATTCTCCAACCTTTAACTACATCCTCAAGATCTAGCTGTTGTAGATGGACTCAGATCAAATTTTCAGTAGTTTTGGATCCAAATATTTTGATCAACCAGTTGGCCCATATAGGGGAGGTATAGGAAAGGTACTCTTGCCCCCACTCCACAGGTGTCACCATTATGTGATGGCTTCCAAGTTAGGTCATCTGGAAGAAAATGTGAAATGTATGATGGCTTCTAAGTTAGGTCATTTGGAGGAAAATGTCAAATATAGAATAACTTCCCAAGTTAGGTCATCTGGGAGGCCGATTGTATTATATTGTGTCTATTGAAAGGTATGATTTCTATTGTTATAGATTTGAACGTGTTGATGGATTGATTAATTGCATGCTTTGATTAGTTACTCATAGAGAGGTTTTATGCTAGTTTCCCCCAGGTTAGGTCATTAGGGGAATTGATGGAAATGGTGAATTATCGTGTGGAAATATTTTAATGCTTGTTTTGCTTAGGTTAGGTCATTAAGGGAAGTGATGAAATATCACATATAAAAAGTCTTTTTGTTGCCCCTAGGTTAGGTCATTAGGGGGATTAATGGTGAAATGTCAAATGGTGCATTAGTAAATATTTGGAATTTTTTAATTGATAGTGTTTGTTTGAATGCATGGTGATATAAAGGGAATTATAAGATGACCCCAATTGTATTCCCCCTTTTGGTGAAAGGGGAGTATAATAAGAATGAATGCTTTGAGTTGAAAGTTAGCTTGAAATGGATAGAATGTAATAGAAATCACTAAAATATGTATATATTAGATGAAAGACATGCCGAGGAGATATAAAACATGTGTAATGCATAGCGTATGATTATAGGTGGAATTCTAAAAATAATTATGCAAATGGGGTGTAAATCAAAGTAAAAATGCTCAAGATATGATGAAAATCATTTGGTGTGTATTAGTTGAGGTTATGATCGCAAAATAATGACTATAGTAGTGTAAGTAATGAAAAGTAAATATAAATAGTAGGGTGAAAAATTGATTAGTCACTTCATTTTTCTCTTACACGAGAGTGATATTGAGCTCTAAGTAAGTAAGGATGTAACAAGTTAAAGTAGCGCGACCTAGCCAATTTGAGATGGTGGCGACCATCATAACATCACATACAACGACGAAGTTGGTGAGTGCAATGTTTTTTTAATGTGCATGTTCATTTTTTGAATTTGTGTAAAGGGATATTCACTCGAGGGAATTCTACGGGGGTCATCATATGAGTACTTTCCTTAGGCTATGTTTCTCAAATGATGATTGGGATGTTATGGACCGTGTTGACCTGCAGCACATAGCATGGATGGGGATGTGCCCCATAATATGCCTATGTTGACTGCACTATGTGAGAGATGGTGTGCAGATACATGTATTTTTTATTTCCTACTAGTGAGATGATTTTCATGTTGGAGGATGTGTATCACATACTTTGATTGCCAGTTGTTGGGGAAAGAGTATAGGTTATGCCATTAGAGGATATGGAGAGAAAAATGCAATCTTCTATATGGTATTTTATGGGGACTCGAGTACCTTCCGAGGCCCATATTAGTTTGGATGTTATCTTGAGGTCTATGGGTTCTACGTGTGTGGAAGTTCATTTCAGTGGTTATTGCTTCATATATCACAATGGAGGGAGGAGATGTGGGAATCTTGTATAAGATTCACGATATATTCCATTGGATAGAGGAGGAGCATACCAAATATGTGTGGGCACGGTGTGAGTAGGCCCATCTATATAAGGACATGTACCGATTTACTCATGATGAGCATGGAGGTGGGATAGGAGTTACCACGCTATTGCATGTATGGGAGTATGAGAACATAACAATGTTGAGGCCAATTGGAGGTCCACGATCAGAGTAGTATATGCCAAAGATATTTAAGAGGAGGTGGATTAATGTGCACAGGAAGAAGATGAACACTAATACTTATAAGACCTTGATAGATAGGATGGGGCCTAAGGAAATTGTATGGAGACCATACCGCAATTATGGAGGATGGGCAGAGGATGTTTTATAGTTACAGTATATACATAGGACTATGTGGTTAGAGGACTGATTTCTAGGAGTAGCTAAGCTCTTCCGTAGAGATAGTATCGCGAAAGTTTGGCATGGCTCGGGATGTTCCCCCAAATCCATATTTATGGTTGAGAGTCATTAGAGAACCTAGGAGGGATGGAGCTAGACCAAGGCCCACAGGAGAGCATCTAGTATCTTCGGGGCCGAGATGAGGTATATGCGGAAATATATCCGATAGAATCGATGATGTAGGGTGTACATAGGAGTATTGTGCATAGTGGGTGGCACATCGATGGGTATTCTTGTCTCCATTACTCTTAAATGCAACATGATTACCATGTGGAGGAGGAGGAGGAGGAGGGGGAAGCACATGCCCTTGACAATGTGGTAATAGGGATAGCGGAGGGTGAGTATTTATGTATATCTATGTTGTGTATTTTGTTGTTTTCTTATGTAATAGTGATATTTATCTAACGTGTTGTTCTATTTGTTTTTAGGTGATGCATATTGGTCCTTGATAGTGGACACATCCATCTACACATTGACATGACATGTGCCCATGAATGTAATTGCAGGTGGAAGGATGTTAGAGCATGTTGACAACATTATAGGAGAGCATTCCCATTTGTTTGAGTCTATGGCCATAGAAGCGTAGAATGTGTACTATGTTACTAGGTGAGAGGGACGAGACACATGAGGAGACTTCATGAGACATAGAGGCGGTTGTTCGTGGTCCCTTCATGTAAGATTTGTTTCCATAATTTATCATGTTACTGAGTCGCTTTGCAGAGTAGTCTATGAAGAATATGCTATTATGGAAGTAGTTTGAGAGGTATCAAGGTCACAACCAGCGACGTAGAGTTAGTGGTGAGGCATCGAGTTTGAGGGATCTTGCATTACACGAGAGCAATAGCGATAGTGATGATGAGATTTGATTTGTATTATTTTATATGATGTAGGGAATCGCGCCCAGATGATGAGATGTGTTTTGTAATGATGATTGTATTCAATATATATATTGGCATATTTTATTGATATATGATGAGTTTATTTCATTGTGTATGGATGTCGTAATGTGATTGATGATGTATGATTTAGTGTTGACTATTGTATATTATGTGTTATATAGTTTTTATTGATGTAGACGTGTACTATGATGTTGGTGTTGATAAAATGTGTAATGTGAATGAGGACATATAACGTAATTGATTTGATTTGTGATATTTGATGTTTGAAAAGGTGAGTGATGTGCGTATTTTTGAATGGTATTTGTGATGCGTAGTTAGTGTAATAATGAGAGTAGAATTTACATAAAGATAGATAATGTATGATTTTTGAACTAATGTGTCATCATAAAAGTGTGTTGATGTGATAATGTAATGCGATCGTAATATGTTAGTGTGATGAATACAGGGGGAGAAGATTAGTGATGCCCCCCAGCATTTGGATGATTAGGTTCATTGATTTAAGACCCATAAGCATTCAAGAATGAACCGCATAAATCAAGAGTGTGTCATCGGGAAATTATTGAGTGTCTTTAGATGAGTCGACGAATCATGTGATGAAATTTTATTGTAGAAAAACCCTCAACAGTCATGTAAGAACACAAGTGCGTCATTAGGGGGTAAGGTGATAGTAATCACCTACCAAATACAAAGGTAGTGTGAAGTGGTAGAAGCATGTGGCATGGAAGTAGTGTGAGCATATGAACCAAACTAAATATCATATGGAGTAAAGCGAAGTGGGATATGCAAATGCGAGAGAGTTATGGAAGCCAATGTGAAGTATTAACATGATGTGGTGGATAATATGGATGAATTAGATGCAATGGATGTGAGGATGTAACAATGTATGGATGCGGTGGAGAGCACACATGAGTGAAAAACTGTGGTGGTGGATGACTAACGACCTGAGCACTAGATGGAGGAGATGACTCAACTTTGGGAGAACATTTGATGAGGTAGAGGATATATGGATTGCTCACATTAGCGAGAGCTAAAGGATATGATGTCCTTATCCTCTAATTATTAAAATATATGATGAAGGGAAAATAAATCATTGTCCCTATGGTTGTTGATGCAATGATAATTACAATAAGGTTGATCTTACTGACACTACAATCGATGTTATGGATGATGTTGGTTGGATGGTAAGCGAATGAGACACTTTTTAAGTAAGGTAAGCAGCACATCATGAGGTCTAACATGATGAGAGAAGTGTAATGGCTCACACGACATAGATGGAGTGGAAGGAGAAGTATCTTGTCATGGAGGAGGAGAATAATTACGCTTCGTGATGGATTAGGTTGAGATTTCTTGCTAGAGAAAGATGGATATTATATAGGAAACTCAACCAATGTCAATGGAGGAGAACTAGATGTGAAAATAGTAGTAGAGGTGCATGGAGGATCATCATGAAAGAAGATCTTGTTCTAGGTCTATAACTTTATATCACAAAATAATGAATTACTCGCATGTATCATACTGCAATCTTTACTTAAGCGCGGGAATCAAACCACAACAGAAAATGAATTTCTTATCTAAATGTATGAGTTGGAATGCTAGTTGATGCATATAAGCATTAAACCGTAAGATATAATCCTTAATAGATTTTGATTAGCCCTGGTGTAAAGTAGGTAGGCGGTCATAAGTAACTCTAGGGCCATTATTGATGATAAACCAATGGAGGAAAGCATCCTCCATGTCATAGTAAGTACTAATGGACCCAAATGGAAGATGAGTGTACCATTGTAAAGCCTCATCAATAAGATTGTGTCGAAAGGCCTTAAGCAATAACCTATCATTAGAATAGGGTCCATATCCATTCGGTAATGTAGAAGATTAGCATGAGGGTCACTAGTACCATCAAAATATGTGAATGTAGGCATGATAAAGTACTTAAGAAATGTAGAATTATGAATCTTCTCGGGAAGAGAGTTACCCTGTAACGTATTGTTGTCAATAGAAGCATAGTAAGCCCTACTTTCTAGAGTGAAGGAGCAAACCCGATATAATAATTGGCCTACAACATGCATGAGAGATATGATATCTTGTAAAGGAATAGTAAAAGATGGAAATAATGTATTGAGAATTTATAACTTTCCATTGTGTGATCATAAGAATATCAAGAGAAGATAAAGGGGATTTCAATGCTAAAGGCACACTAAGATTAGGTTTTGAAGAATATTTAGTAGATCATGTAGATGGAAAATTGATAGCGGTGGTAGGAGTAGCATCGAAAGATCCGTGGGAGGTGAAATGACCGATGGAGACATAACTACAGGAGAAGATGAACTAATAGGTGTAGATGATGTGACAAGAGGAGATGAAATGGCAGGAGAAGAATAATGAGCATGATGGAGATGACTCAAGCACTATGCTAAATGGAACCTCGTGAGAAGGTAGCGATGGAAATTCACACTTGGAAGAATAAAAAGTAGAAGAATCATGGCTATTAACCGCTTTATCAGATAGAGACTCGGAGATGAGAATGTCACTAAGAATTTTATCAATGGGACCATCAACATAATATGAAGGTGTATGAGAACTAGTATGTGAGGAATGATGAGAAGCAATATCATAAGTAGAAGAATCATGAGATGGAACTATAGCAGTGGTTTGACTAGGAAAAGAATCAATATGCACATGTGAGCGATTATCAATACCAAGCAAGTAATCAATGAGAGAATAATCTAGAATTTCCTTAGAAAGATCAGAAGGAGGATCACTAATATTCGTATAACATGGTGTACAACAAGTGAAGGCTATTGGATCCTCAACAACACTAATTACAATGGGATAATCTTCAAAATGAGTAGGCACATATTGTTGACCATCTAAGAGTTGTTGAATATCACTTGGCAAAAGCATGATTACTATATAAATCTATGAGCTCATGGATGGCAACCTCATCATCAATAAGGTTGAAAATAAAATGAGACATGATGGGTGGAGAAGAAGATGAATTATCCTTGACCATTAGGGTTTGAAGTGGATCCTAGGGAAAAATATTCTAAATTACGAGTTCACCAAAATGATTAACTAAAATATGAAATTTATATAAGTTAATCTATGTAGTATAATAATGAAATAACTAGTATAAATTGAAATATGAGTGCTAAATAATTTATTTAATTTTTAAATGAAATGAAATAATTGAAATAGGAGAGAAAAAGTAATAACCTAAAAATGACTTACCTCGTTTTAACTTGAAGCTAAATATGATGATGAGCGGATGGAGAAGAATGACACAGACACCTCAAAAATTATAGCAGAGGAACAAATTTGGCTGCACTGGGGCACTGAGGAAGGATTAGGGAACTGTGGGCTCCTCTGGTTTGTACTTATGGTTGCCCTAGTTTACATAACATCTCGTAACCTAAGTCTATAAGGGTCGCTAGATCTTCGCAATGACTCACCTTTTATCATGTGGATGTTGCACTAGCTTTGTTGATGATGTTGTAAACCTACAATGAATAATTACCTACGAAACCCCATATAAAGCATCAAACCCTCAAAAATAAATATCCATATGAAAAGTTTAGACTTTCCTTAGCAACCACAATGGTGGCCTTACAACTAAGCGTTGCACTACATTTCATAACCAAAGTAGTTCTCGTGTGCTTGTGTGTGCAATAGTGTTTCGAGGGTGCCCTACCACCAATGACACAGAGATAACGGATAATAGCTAGATAGAATGAAAAATGGTGGATGGAATATAATAGACTTCCCTTTCCTATGTAGTGTGTGTGATGTAAATAGTGCCCAAATGCAGTCCCTTTCCTTAGTAGATAGCTATCCCTTAGTAGAAATAGTCTACCCATAAGATAGTAGGTATGTTGTGTTTATATAGGGATCTCTTTCTCAAATTTTGACACTAATGACTTGACATGCTGACTAGTACCTAGGGAAATGGGAGGAAAACCATAAATACTGACCTCAAAACTCTAAATGAGACCTAAATGTAACCGGGACTAGGGTGCCTAAAAATAAGGATCAAGGAGTCCATGGGCACCCTAATCCCTCCCTAGGTGCCCTAGTCAAATACTAGAGACAACAACTAAGTAATTAATGATAGCTAAGGCTCCTGAGAGATTACCGTAATCGCTAAATAACTAAGACTATACAAGACACTCAATGATAATGACCGAATAAACTAATGATAGGACCAGGGGATGAGCCATTAGTGAATTCTTTTCTTACACAAGATCCATATATAAAATAACATACTTAGTGGTATAAATATAATAGTAAGTGCATGATTTTGTGACTACATTGAAAATAGTGGAATTCTTCCCTACACTTCTTCAGCAAGTGGTGTCAATTTCCCAAAAATCCCAAGACATGATGCATGCTATTATGCCATGTATCTTTTCTTTTGACTTATTGACTTGGTCAAAGGGACAAACTTGCATCTTGCATGGGCCTTGCAACGATGCAAGTTTCCATGTGCATTGGCATCATAAAATTATAAGATCTACCATGTACCGGGGATCAAGGGTGTAACTACAATATTCACCTTTGCATAAGGTATTGAAAACTAGCACAAAATATCGTATCCCTCGTATTCTCCAAATATTCTCCCACTCGGGTGTCGGGGTATCATTTACAACTAAAAACCTTGACCAAGTTGTACATTTGTTTGATCGGCCCATTTACACATGAAGACTTGGAATATTCCACTTTAACAAGCACGAGGATGCATTTGCATCTTGTAACTTTTCATAAGTTACATACTTTCTCGAATGGCTCGCAAGTGTGAAGATACCCTGAATATTCTTCTTTATTGGGCACTAAGAATGGATTTGCATTTTCACCAATGCATCAAAAATACAAACTTCCAAGGAATTAATCCTTTATTTGAAGGTTAAGGCATATCAAAAATACCCCAAGAGCTTGTTTACTTCATCAAAACCCTGCAAATCTAGAATACTTCATAAAACACTTTAAATGTTAAAGTGCTATTTCAAAACAACATAACAGACTTGGAGATGACACAAGTTTCTTGGGATACGAAGCTTGAATCTATGGGGAATAGTTCAAGGACCAGTAATTCATATGGGTATTACATCAAAATAGTTATGAGGTGAGGAGCACATATGAAAAGCATGATTTGAGACAATAGGAAAAATCAAGAACCAACACCCTCCTCTATTTCTAATTTTCCCAAAGAAAAATCAAAAATGCCATGAACTTGGTGCCAACATGCACACTACATTTAGAATAAAGAGATTATTGATCAACTTCCTCTTTTTCTTTACAAATCCAACCTCCTTTTGTGCTCCTCCAACTCAGCCTCCAATGAAGGTTTAACCGACTAGGATTTTGTTTAGCCTCAAAATTTGAGCTCTAACCTTTTAGATTTTGCATTATAACTTACATGTGTGGCTCTTCTATTATCTACCCTCCTAAGATGCTTTTTTATTTGATTTATCCAAAATGATTTTGGAATATGGAAAGAGGGTCGATTGAGATTTTAGTTAATTTTGTAATGGTTGAGAAGATGGTGAAGGTGCAATGTCTTCTTATGGAGGAGAAGGGATGGAAAGAGAATCCTTAAGAAATATAGGAACTTTGATCCCTAGATTAGGTAGTTTAGATTGATATGGTTGAAGATAATATGGAATGGGCATATCATACTAAGGTGGAAAAAATGTAGGAACATCCCATTGATAGGGTTCCCGAATATTAGTTTTATTAGCTTCTAATGCCTATAAATATGTAATAAATTTAATCATTTCATTGAAAGACTCACTCATTACCTCAAGCCTTTGTTTTGGAATAAAAGAACTAGGTATAGGACCTCCCCATTGATAGGTACCTATAACCATGTTATTTAGTTTGCATGATCTAAATTTATTCCTCCATGTTTTGCATGATATATTCCATGTGCATAAATTTGCCTTCAAAATCCTCTTCATTTGTGAGATGACTTCCAAAATTTGCATGTTCTTCTTCATACTCAGCACCATTAAAATTTGAGTAACCATATTTATTTGCATCTACATTTGGCTCATAAAAATATGCATTTCTATAGTCATTTTTACCCTCGTTACAAAAGAAAGGAACTCCATACGCGTCGACCTATCACCCAATGGTGGTCTTTGGTGCTCACCCAAGGCACGCGCGGAGCCGAGTCTCTCTTTTATGTGATTTTAGTGGGAAACATCATCTATGATCCATGTTCAAGGGTTTTGAAAGGAGTAAAACATACAAGCATCATAGAGCTCAGAATGGATTCTAGATCCTTGCAGTCATTCCAGACAGAAAATGCTTAACATATTGAATAACTTATACCAAAATAGAAAGAATTTGTATAAGCACTCATACTTAATTATAAACATAAATGCAAAATAATTCTGAGAAAGATGTATGCATTAGAATCATCAATGTTCATATTCATTATAAACTAGTAACCTCATTACATTCATGGAGCCATTACAAAATGTTACAGAGAAGCAGACTGCAAATCATGCATTATATCTAGACTCATATGACTAGGCTCACAAAAGAAATTTATAACCCATACCCTCGATACATCCTTCCCTAAACACCACTACCCAACTAGTAGAGTTCTTACAGTATTTCTGCGAGCTCCGCCCACTATCTAGTTATATCTTTTTCCTTCTACAAGCGCTTGTATATATAGGCTTTCTGGACTACCAACTCATCCTCCAGTGGCCTCAGATCTGATGCCAAGTGTCTGAAAGTGGTCCTCCATGCGGGCATGCTCCTCTAGGCCTAAGATTTCCACCTTTTACCATGATGAGCTTCTAGAAGCTTCTACCGTAAGCATGCATGCTCCTTCCTAGGCCACCCTGTCACCAGGTTGGCACCTTATCCACTCCGTGCGCGATCGGGTCATGTTTTTACGCGTTTTGCCAAAACCCCCAAAACGGATAAGTCCTAAACCCTTGGTTCTGTCCACACACACACCATAGGCTTCCTTAAAGCCTTCTATAAACCCTTCCCTACACACTTTATCCTTGTGCGTGTTCCTTCAACTAGGCCTTGTGTGCTTATGCGCCCTTTTGTACTTAGCCAATATCTTAGGGGCCCAACATTACCCCACACTACGCCTATTCTCCATCCACGGAACACTTCTCCAGAGAAAGGAAAGAATATGGTGGACTTACACCATGGGATAAGAATAAGGGGATGAAAGAATATGGAAAAAGAATGGGAAATGATGGAATCACTACAAAAGGCTAGGAAAATCCTTTTGCAAGTCGGCCTCCAACTTGTTCTAGGCATCAACTTCATTTTGCACTTTCTAACAGAGGTCACCAACCAGGGTGCTCACCTCATCAAAACGTAGCCCATTTCCTTGTGTGCTTATGGTGTTGGAAATTTTCTCTAACTCTTTTCCCACATCATCCAGCACATCCATTCTCCACGTAATCTATGGGTACAGTTCCTTCAACCGGTTTTTAATTGAACCCCTTAAGGCTTCAATGGCTTCATATTTTCTTTCGACCTCGGCAAGGATTTTGTCCCTTTTTGCCCTATTCCCTTTATTATTTTCCTGGAACTCCTTGAGTTTTGCTTCATGAGTGGCGACCAAGATGCCTGCCACTTTGTCTCTGTCCACGCAATTTTCATATGCGGCCTCAACAGTCTGAGGAAGTGACTTTTATATCAGCAAGAACCTTGTTGTACTCTACTACGAATGCCATGACCTTCAATTTATCTTCCTTCTCCAAGTGTGCGGCCACTTCTTCTGCAGATTCCAAGGCTAACGGTTGCCTTTCCATGGTGAGGACTCTTGTTAAATCCTCTAGGCATCCTAAAGAAAGTACACACTTCAGCGTGAAGGGTTATAGGTCCGGATGCTTCAATACTATAGCATTATTTATAGCCTCCACCTTCTTGTATACCGTGCCCACCTTGGCCTTCTCATCTTTTAGCTCACACTACAACTGGGTGTTGATTAGTTTCTCTTGACTAAGCTCCTTGGCCCTTACAGCTAGTTCTTCCTCTTTCTTCTTTAGGTCCTCCTCCAGATCTTTGATTCTATCATTCCACCAAGATTCTAGCCTCGATTTCAACAGAGACCTTATTCAGGCACGCGTTGCATAGTTGTTCATCTGAGAGCTGTTGAGCATTCACCACAGGGTTGTCTTCTGTTGGCCCTGGCAATGTTATTATTTCCCGTGGCTTACCTCAAATTCCAGCTCATCAAGATGGGACTCAATTTCCCATGAGAGAATCTTCCTCATCCATGGGTATGCAGCCTCCTTGTCAAAAGATGACATGGCTATGAGCTCTTCTCATAATCGTGCTTTGGAACCACACATGAAACACTTTGTTGGGGTCATCAATATAACCCATCCCTGGCCTCTCCTCCCTATGCACCTTCCTCCCATGCGCGTGCCCTTAGGAATACTTACAATTAAAATGGGGCCTCTAGTGCTGTCATGGTCCTTTTCCACGCTCTCCTCCTTCTCTTCGTTTAACATTGGCTTAGCATTGCACTTCAAATTCTCCTCCTCCAAGGTCTCAATGGCCTCTGTTTCTTCTCTCCCGATACCTTAGTTTCCTGTTCCACCGTAAGGCTTGGGGCCTTCTACATCTACGCGCATCTTCCTCACTTCTCATGTCTTGGCACCTCTCCCTTCCTGGCTATCCTTATGCCGCACGAAGAGGAACCCCTGCTCCTCTTCTCCACCTTCTTCATCCGAATCATGTATGTTGAAAACAGGTGGCCCTTGTTCCTTTTCTGGCTCATCTTCCCCACTGACATCTTCTTTGCTAGCTTCTTCTTCACCTATGCACTTGTCCAAACTTCCAGTATCTTCTGAGGTGGTCTCCTCTTCTAGCCTCTGCTTCTTCCTAACCAGGGATTCTAGTGTAGGTGACTCTGTTTCTTCTTCTCCGAGGACTCCTTGTCTGATGGATTTTCTGGTCTAGAGTCTTTTCCTTGACTAAGGGCCTCTTCTTGCGTGAATACATGCTTGTCCTAGCGCTTGTCCTAGGGGAGCCTATTACCTGTGTTTCCCCAACACTTGGTATTTTCCTCTCTGGCTCCTTTTCCACCTATTTGGCTACGGGTCTCTCCTGCGCCCGATCCCCGTGCATAGATACCTCATTTTCCAAATATGTTCCCTTCTCCAATTTGGGCCTTATGTGGAGGTACACGCACGCATGTTGTGGATCCTCCTGCAATGAGCAAGGTCATGGGCTTTGTCATTTGCACCTCATGCGATACATGCATTTCCATGTATGTGCACTTACTGGGGTAGACCAACCCTTTGTGCATTTCCCTGTGCTCCCGGTCTAGATTACCAAGGTCCAGTTTCATCTTCTTAGACTCTTTAAACCTGTTTACTCCCGCTAGAAGTATTGAGATGTGAAGGAAAAGGGGAGCTTGCACCATGGGCTCCATGTTTCACCATCAGTTTGAACCTACCCAGTAGAAATGTTGGTACATAGAAAATTCTACTTCTCCTTTGGTGGCCACTAGCAGTTGTTTGGGAATCCTCCATTCTACCCTAAACACATTCCTTAGGCATGTATACCATTTCTCCAAGTGCGCCTTGTGCACAGTTGTCATGGAGTCACATGCATATTTTTCAAATCTTTTTGTGGGCGAAGGGTCCTCAACCGAGTACTCCCATACAAATTTTTCTGATGCATCAGGTACTCCAATCTCTGAAAAAATAATTGTCAGTAGGACATTACTGAACAGGATCTTATCTCCTTCCTTCGTGCAACTTACAATCTCATCCGTGATGAACATGCAGACAAGTTGTAGATGGTGCCTTCTGAGATTTTCTTGCAAACATGTAACCATGGCTTATTGACCTAGGTCCATCTCTCCTAGCCATTTAACTTGGTCACCAGATGCATGACCATTTTCATTACTCGGGTCCTTGATGTCTGTGATATCATAATATCTTGACCCCTTTTTGTACGCGTAGGTAGTGATAGTCTCCTTAATTGCCTCCTTATCACCTAGGTCATCTTCCAAACCATCTCCTTCATAGATGAGGCCTGTGAAATATTAGATGAGTTGAGGGGTAATGTGCATCTTATGCCCCGCAAAATAGAAGTAGTCCTCATGCATGCGCGACATTAGCCATTGATAGAGGCACTCAGGTTTCTCAAGTAAGGCAACTCAAAGAGTTGCAATAACCCTGCCTTTTCCAACTTGACCTTCACGTCATCGTTATAGATGGGAAATCCCTCTGGTGTCCTTCTATTTGTTGGGTGCACTAGCTCTAGCGCCATCTCCTTCTTGATCGTGCTCATACGATGATTATAGTCATTTATAGACATGTTCCTTAGATGGGACTCCCACTCCTTCCCTAGCATTACTCCATCTGGGTACTACATTTCTGCATACCACTCTTCATTTGTATGTGCATCGGTTTCTTGTTGTTTGCCCTTGCCCTTGCCCTTCTTGGGTGTGCTAACTGGTTTCTTGGGTGCCATTGTCTAGGTTCACTTCTTACTTTAATCACTTCATGTAACTCTGTTCTTCCACTCTTTCCCACCTTAGATCTCAAATTTGCAAAGAAAATTCCTTAAACCCATGCCCTAGTTCTTCAAACCCTAGTTGGGATAATCCTTTCACAAGACGACGCCTTCTCACAACTCTTTTATGCTCGTGAAATCCCTCTTTTTCTAGTTTGCAGATCCAAACTAGTCACCCACGCTCAATCTCTTTAAAAAATTTCTTCACACGAATCATTTTTTGAAGCCCTAGTTTGCGAAAATGTAAAAGTGCTTCTTTCTCCTTGTACGCAAAGTGAATAATGAAGTTCCTTGACCCTCTATTTATAGTTTTTCCCTTTTAAGCATTAAATGCTACTTCACCTACCACCATACTTTTCACATTTACTATGGATTTTTCAAACAAAGTCTGACTTTAGCACTTTAACTCATGCGCTCGACCTGCGTAGATAATCTTCCAACCTTCTAGTGTGCAACCAATCCATCTAGACAAGAGACTCTTGTGCGCGTCACCACACCGAAGGCACTTCTTCTATCCTAATTTTTTCTCTTTCCTACCTTGTGTTCCTTATGCACTTTTTCTTCCTTTGTACATGGGATCTAAACGTAGCCTTATCTTGACACCAACCATCCTTTTCCATCTTTTCTTTCCATGCACCTCTTTCAACAGGGCCATTCAACCGGGATTTTTAACACAACTTCCTTGGCACTTTACCCACACTCTCCTTCACATTACTCCACCCCACACTAAAATGATGCACGGTCCTCTGTGCACTCAAAAATCCTCAAAGAGTAATAAGGGTTACCAATTCCCAAGGTGTAAAACAAAACAAAAACATGAAAGGGAAACACAAGAAAATAAAATCAAACAAAAGACTTATGAAAGCGAAACACAAGAAAATAAAATCATAAAGGAAATTCTAAACTAGTGGACCAAAACTTCCTTATTTACAAAAACACCAAGAAGACTTATTTATAGTAGGGCTTTTTTTTCATTTGCCACTCCCGTCTCTCATCCAGATCAGTGTCTCATCAGCAATTTCTATTCGTTAACATCCATCCAACACTTGTAACTATTCAGCACACACCCAAGTCAAGGATGTACGATATTTCATCATAAGGGGATGATATCTTGTTATCCCAATCTTGTCTTCGTTACATCATAAATATTGGTTAGGTATAACCTCATTTTTTGCTTATCCTCACAGCCTCATTTAAGAAATGTGTACCCCTATCACTCGTTAAACTTAAAGGGCATCCATACCTTGCAATAATGTTCTCCTAAGGACCTAAAATACTAATGCACACACCCAACACTTGCTCTAGTACACATATCTCGCCCGACACACTTCAACATGTAGCTAGTTAATTTCTTTCTAATTCCTTCATCCCTTCTAATTCCACACCTTCCTTTAGGAATACGAAATCTCCTCCAAGTCCAAGGGCGCATGCCGTAACCTAAACAATTGTGTGTCTGAGCATAGCCTCTTCAATACTCTGCACGTCCTCCCCTAAATCAATCCTTGATAGATGATTAGGTCCACAATTACTTTTTTAGGCTTCACAACTACCGTAAACTCAAACTCTTGAAATAATAGCACCCACCGACATATGCGCCCTTGTAGAATGGGCTTGTTCACTAAGTACTTTAACGCCATGTGGTCGGTGTAGAATACAAAGGGTGTTGCTAGTAGATACTTGTCTGAACTTGAAAAGTGAGATCATTGACAATGCCTCGCACTCAGTCATGGTGTAATTATGCTCTGCTAGGGTCAAATTCCTACTTGCAAAACATAGAGGATGATCAAAAATTCCTTCACCCGGTTGTGCAAGCACTACTCTAATGGCGGTTCTTGAGGCATCTACATGAACATGGAAGGGCTTATCCCAAGAGGGAAAATGTAATATAGGCACGATGACAATCCTATCCTTTAATGTGTCAAATGCCTTCTGTTGATCCTCTCCCCAGTGGAAGGCACTTTTGTGTCTAAGAAATTCTTCTAGAGGTGTGGTTATTTTTGCATACCCTCTGATGAATTTCCTGTAATAACCTGTATGCCTAAGAAATTTGGGCACTACGCTCGCTAAGTAGGTTCCCCTAATTCCACAATAACTGTAACCTTGGCAGGATCTACTAGCAAGCCCTCCTTGCATATGATGTGCCCCAATAAAGTCCCAAAGGGTGTAGTAAAGACACACTTTTTAATGTTGAGAGATATCCTTAACTACTGACATCTCTCAAACATCAACCTCAAATTATCACAGTGGTCTTTCACTAGCCCATACACTATCCAATCATCTAGATAAACCTGAAGGAATTTGTGGATGAAGTCCTAGAATGCCTGAACCACTATGCACAAAAAATAGCAGGTGCATTCTTCAACCCAAAGGGCATGACCGTGTATGCAAAACTTCCCCATTCAGTGGTGAAATTTTTCTTCTCCTGGTCTTCCTTTGCAACTGGACTTGGTGGTACCCCTGAAAATCCATCCGTAAAGGAATAGATTTCACACTCAATGAACTCCCTCTAAAATTTATTTAGTGAAGGGGATTGAAAAGGATCGATGACACAAACCATGTTCAGCTCCCTATAATCCACGCATATCCTAATCCACCCATCCTTCTTGATGCTTATCACCATCGGACTTATCCATTCCAATTCTTCCACAACTTCAATGATTCTAGAAGCTATCATTTTGTCTATCTCTTCCTTTACCTTTATGCATAAATTGGGATTCATCCGGTAGGGTCTCTTCCTAACTAGGCACGCACCATCCTTTAAATTTATCCTCATCTCCCCCAAGGAATGGTGGATGCCTTTGAGCTCATGGTACTCGTGGAATAAATCCTCAAATTCACGCAAAAGATAAATGATCTTAGAGACTTCCTTCTCACGATCGCAATCTTAAATGGTAGCTTCCTTAGGTTCCTCTCCTTAGCCGATGTTAACCTTCTTTTTCTTTAAAGGCTCATGGTAGGTGCACGCACGAGCATTAGCATTGTCCACTACTTTGCGTGTCCCTACAGAATGGTTAACATCCAAGCTCTTTACTTCCTCCCCATCAATAACATATGCTAATTCCCCTTTCTCCTTTTCCAATCACACGCGCTCAAGATGGATCTCTTCTGCTTCTTCTACTTATTCTTTAAAGTGCGCCTCCAAACCTAGTCCACCTAGTAGTTCCAAAAACCTATCTTCTGCCATGACACTATCCCCCATGGTAAGGCACTTAACAACCTGCAATGCCTTATCAACTAATGGCTTGGTACTTTGATATTCAAATGTTTGAATGAGGTCAGCTACTAGCTCTTACCAATTTCTGTTTGGTGGCGTGTCTTAGAATGTATGTACCATGTGCGCACATAACCTCGTAGTGTAGAATAAAACTTTTACACCTAAAGGGATGGTGGAAAAGCTTCCACGCCTTCTCTCCAGACCTTCTCACAAGCTTGGATGTGGAAAGAGGCAAGTTCCTTACCATGGTATTCCTTGATGGTGGTGGGCATGTTACTTCTAGAAAACCTAACAAAGAGAGCAATTCTCACCTCGCACCATTCCAAAAGGCTCTCCTGATGTGTATCCCACCACTGTGCCACTGTGTTGAGTAGGAAATAACTTAACATCCCCTCTTTTCCTTCTCCTCCTTCCACTGAGCTTCCATCTCCTATAAAAATATCTTAGGGAAGGCCCCTCCTGAATACTTAGGTAATTTTTTTCCTCCTAGGTGTTGGACCATACGCATTTGTTACTTTTGTTACCGATCCTCTCAACTGCCATCCGATCAATTCATAAGTCCCATGCACCCAATTATCACATGCTAGGCTAGTGGTGTCACTTACTGACTGAGCATCCTCAAACTGGATAACTCCATCGGTAGGATGGATTATCTCTGGATCCCTGATTGAGTGCACATATATCTTGTCCAAGACTTCTTCCCCAAAGGTTTAGTATAGGGTGTTGACTTCCCATCAGCCAAGGGTATAATAACCCACTCCTTATTTTCAAAACTGATGTACCCCTTGTTGAACTAAAGGTCAGCATTGTTCTTGTAACACCATGGGTGCCCAAGTAGTGTTGGGAAATTTTCTACCTCGGCGAGCGCCAAGACTTCAAAGTCCCCAGTAAACTTATCTCCCTAGATAGTGATAGCTGCATCCCTTAAGACACCAATGGGCATCGCCTTCATTTTGTTTTCCATATACAACACATTTGAAGATGGTTGTAATGCAGGCCTTCCCATCTAATGCCAAGCATCTAATGTGAGAACATTGACCTCCGCACCTATGTCAATGAGGATATTACTAAGGATCCATCCATCTATGACTGCATCTAATGTGATCTCTTTGTCATAGTCAAGGTTGTGAGGGGGAAGGTTTACATGCAGGATCTGTCTCTCACACTCTTCTCTAGCACTAATATGATCTATTTGTCATAGTCAAGGTTGTGAAGGATCCATCCATCTATGACTACATCTAATGTGATCTCTTTGTCATAGTCAAGGTTGTGAGGGGGAAGGTTTACATGCAGGATCTGTCTCTCACGCTCTTCTTTGGCACATGGTACCTTCTCCCTCAACCATGCCCCTAGCAAGGGAATAACATTCTCTTGCCTTAGCATTTTACATACTTCCTTGACCTCATCCAAGTCATCTTTTGGCACCTCAACCTTCCTCCTTTGCTCCTCCCTCCTAGACTACTCCTTTAGGCACTAGATTTCTCCTTGTAAACTTTGAATGACATCCATGGTATCTTGATATACTTCCTTTTGATGCGCGGGTCTGGGTACTTCCCATGAACTACTTCCTCTCTTGAAACTAGGGTCCTCTAGCCTTGGTATTTCCTTTGCATGTGCAGCCTCTGCTCTTGTTGTTACTAAAATAGGTTCTAAGCCTGCATCATGTGTCACCCACAACATCCATTATGTGTTTGTCTTCTTGATGCTTATCATTACAGCACCCTTATCTTTCCATTTCTACTGATTCATGTGCTCAAACAACTCTGGGAATTCCTCATACTTGTGCTTCTTTCGCACCATGAGCACTACAATAGGTATGGGTACTCTTGTTTATAATGTTCTATAGACCCATAATTAAAACAGGTTCCACGTGGGAACTCACTCCTTCCTCCTCGCGGTTACCATGACCATGGAATCCTCTGTGAAATCCCCTTCCGCACATGCCACCATTTGTGTGTTCCTTATAGTGGTGATCATCACCCTAAAACTACTGGCAATGCTAGTTTAGCGCACCCCATGATCAATGGCCTCATGGATCTGATCAATGAGCCTATAGTCCTTAGTATCATGGGTTGTAGAAGTGTAAATTTTATAGTAGCAAGACACATTCTTCCGATTACACACTATAAAAAAGGGAATCTACTTACATCATGGTCCCCATGACAAATTTCACAGTCTACTGTCACGGCACGTACTACCCTTTGGGGACAACTACCCTTGACATGCCCCTCTACTTCACAATCTATGCACCATAAACCACTGTGAGTCTTATGGGATGAGTTTGCGACAATTTATTCAACTTTGCTTAGCCATAGCAGCAATTTGAGCCTCCAAGAACAGGCTAACTCCAGTATCAACACTACCAATAGCCTCGGCGTGTAGAGCAACTTCCAACGCTTCGTGCGGGTCTGTGAACGTTTTATGAGATAAGGCCCTTCTAAAAGGGGTGATCAATCCTCCAACAAACCACTGAGCATGTTGTGAAGGGTGAATATCATAAGATAACTTAGATAAGAGAGTTTTAAAGCATGCATCATACTCCCGCACACTCTCTACCATTCCCTGTTGAATCTCCTTCAGGGTGCTAATGCTCTTCTGTTCAAACTTAGGGATGTGGAATTAACCAAGAAGGAATTCTTTAAAGCAATATAATCCACCACCGTTTGATGGGGGTCATATTTCCTATACCGGATATACGCGCCCCTGCCATGTTGTTACAAATTGACTAGCCTTATACTCTGAGGTTGTGATCCCCTTTACGCGCCATAGCAGCTCACATTTGTGAACATGCTCCACAACATCCTCAATACCTCTATAATCCAAGTGTAACAACATCTCAAAGAAGACCTAAGGGGTGGTTGGGGCCCTTGTCCTCCTAAGCCAGAGCCTTGGTTTCCTCTAGTGTTTCCTCTGCCACCGGTCCCACCAAGTCCATCAAGTTCTATGCCTCCTAAACCACCGGTTCCACTAGACCACTTTGGGTCCACCATGTCATGTAGTAGTTGTGCCAAGTGCCTCCAAGGTTCCACTAAACTATCCATTGGCAGTCTGTGATAATGCCCCACTACCACTATTGTACCCCGCGCCACTTCTAGACATGAGACCGAAAGCTTGTATACTTGGTCCTTGTCTAAAGACTCCTCCGAATACTGGGATATGTGTAGCCATAGAATTGGGGACTAAAATTTGTAACTCCTAGGAGCAGATCTCACTACTTCCACTAATACCAACTGGGTCAATGATACTCCTTCCTTGTTCTAGAAAACCAAGCGCCATGGTTTGGTCACTGGGTGGGTTCAAATATGTGCCAATGACTCTTCTTTCTCTCGTGTGACAAACTCTCATTAGAATCCGAAGGGGTCTCTCTTACACACTTTCCAAGATGGGGTAGCACAGTCTGCTCAGGTTCCACATCCTCCATGTGAACCTCAACTCCTTCCCGTAACGTCTATCTCCATAGATCCATCACACTTGCAGCCTCGCATCATCTAGCAATCTCCCTTTCATGTGCTTCACTATACTTGAGCCATCTCTCCTCCCTTTCCTTCTCCGTCGTAATATCTGTCATCTTCCTCCACCCTAGCTCCCCACCCAACATTCGAATGGTTTAGTCGGCCATTAGAAATGCATGTAAACTCAAAGTAACAATCAATATCTTCATTGCCAGAGGGATAACACGTAGAAATGATCCTCTGGGCTCCCACAAAAATTCAAACTCAGCAACTTCTGGGAAATAATATGTCAAAATAGCGTACTCCAAAGTGTAGCTAGCCAACACACCCTCCCACCAATGATCCATAGCATGAGTCCACGTCACATCTGTATCCTGCAGCCTTTGGTAATCTTCTTCGGTCCACGTGCATGATCTAGAATACCAGCTTGATCTAGACACATACACTAAGAGCCATTCATATAGCTCTACTGGGAAACAATAGAAAAATGTTTTATATAAATCATGGTAAGGGTTCTCTTCTACCCATCTACGTGCATCAAACTCAAATCCAGTGTTGAATATTTGATCAAATTCATCCTCCGTGCTCTTAAACCATGATTTAATACTTTCCAAAGTTAAATGTTTTGTCATTACTCATTACCCAGATCATGATGTATGTCATTTCCCACTACAACTTCAAAAAGAGGTCTTGGTAATGAACCAAGATGTAGTCATTTTTACCCTCATTACAAAAGAAAGGAACCCCATGTGTGCCGACCTATCACCCAGTGGACGTTGGGCACTCACCCGAGGCATGCACGGGAGCCGAGTCTCTCTTTTATGTGAGTTTAGTGGGAAACATCATCTATGATCCATGTTCAAGGGTTTTGAAAGGAGTAAAACATACAAGCATCATAGAGCTCAGAACACTTCTAGATCCTTGCAGTCATTCTAGATAGAAAATGCTTAACATATTGAATAACTTATACCAAAATAGAAAGAAGTTGTACAAGCACTCATACTTAATTATAAACATAAATGAAAAAGAATTCTGAGAAATATGTATGCATTAGAATCATCAATGTTCATATTCATTGTAAACTGGTAACCTCATTACATTCATGGAGCCATTACAAAATGTTACAGAGAAGCAGACCACAGTCATGCATTATATCTGGACTCATATGACTAGGCTCACAAAATAAATTTATAACCCATACCCTTGATACATCCTTCCCTAAACACCACTACCCAACTAGCAGAGTTCTTGCAGTATTTTTGTAGAGCTCGCCCACTATCTAGTTATATCTTTTTCCTTTTGTAGGTGCTTGTATATATATAGGCTTTCTGGACAGCCAACTCATCCTCCGGCGGCCTCAGATCTGATGCCAAATGTCTAAAAGTGTTCCTCCATGTGAGCATGCTCCTCCAGTGCCCGAGCTTTCCACTTTTACTATGATGAGATTGTTGATGGCGAATCGCAGCACCCCGGGACTCTCTACAACTTGATGGGTTGAGACTCTCAGTGCGATTGCATAACATGGAGCTTTTCCCAAGTGTGGGACCTCGCGAAATCGGAAAAGCTCTCCGGATGAAGGCCGGTTCCTATTCCTCTATTCAGATGCACACGTAAAAAATGTAGAGGGTTTACTCAAAACCTAAACTAACTTTCCAAGGAGACAGGGTAAGAAGATGCATAAAATAAAACCTAAACTACAAAGGTGATGCACCGAGGAATGAAGAACACATGTCTTGCCAATAAACACAAACCATAAAAATGCAATGCAAGATCATGCACGAGATAACTGATTCACAAAGGAAAGATCAGAGGATGCAAATGAACACAGAGAGGGTTGAGAATCATCCACAGACATGCATTAATTTTATCCAAAGATTGATACAAAGACACCGCAAAATGCCAAGAGGTAGAGTTGCATTACGTTTTAAATGGGAGGTTTGAACTCCACAAATTCACCTGCCAAAGAGAAGAAGGGAGGGGCAAAACAAGAATGTCCAACCTTTAGAAAGAAGCCCCTCCTTACAATTTATAGGAGGAAAAAGAGAGGGAGAAGAGAGGAATTCGAAATCTGCCCCAACCACCTCCAGAATGCACTTAACTCATCTCATAATGATGGTAGGTGGGAACCCCAAATAACCCAAAAGTGGCGAACTGTATTTTTGCATTTTTAAGAATTTTTCTCACCTAATTAAAGATATATAGTCATAGTTGGACAAATGACCTTGTAAGCTTTCCAAAAGTCCAACCTTGCATGAATCCGAGCTCCTACCAAAAGTTATGGCCATCTCAATATCTCGCGCTGGGCCTCGCTTCTGTCGGGCTCAAAATGTTGCGCCTCCTGAAGGTGCACCTTGGCGCATCCCTGTGTGTGTCGACATCCTCTTACATGTGCCAAGGGTGCATACATTTCCCTATCGACACTCATTTCCATGCACCATTTCTATGTGCCAAGGGTGCATACATTGCCCTGTCGACACTCATTTCCATGCGCCATTTCTGTGCGCCAAGGGCGCATACATTTCCCTGTCGACACTCATTTCCATGCACCATTTCTATGCGCCAAGGGCATACATTGCCCTATCGACACTCATTTCCATGTGCCATTTCTGTGTGCCAAGGGCGCATACATTTCCTTGTCGACACTCATTTCCATGCCATTTCTGTGCCAAGGGCGCATACATTGCCCTGTCGACACTCATTTCCATGCGCCATTTCTGTGCGCCAAGGGCGCATACATTTCCCTATCAAAACTCATTTCCATGTGCCATTTCTGTGTGCCAAGGGCGCATACATTTCCCTATCGACACTCATTTCCATGCGCCATTTCTGTGCGCCAAGGGCGCATACATTTCCCTGTCGACACTCATTTCCATGTGCCATTTCTGTGCACCAAGGGCGCATACATTTCCCTATCAACACTCATTTCCATGTGCCATTTCTATGTGCCAAGGGTGCATACATTTCCCTGTCAACACTCATTTCCATGCGCCATTTCTGTGCACCAAGGGCGCATACATTTCCCTTTCGACACTCATTTCCATGCACCATTTCTATGCGCCAAGGTGATAAATGTCAGGGATTTGAGCTTCTTTGATTTCTATAATCTTCTGCTTGTCTATATCTACCTGGGGGAAGATATATACAACAATTTGGTGACTCAATGGGATTACCTACCTGCTAGGTAGAAGATCAGTGGCCTTTTAGCAATCCATTGGGCATGGAGTCATAAGCAATAACTCGAAACCAACCTGATATCTGATCTCGAGCCTGATACCGCAACTTCTTCTTCGAGAGCATGCTGAACTATAGAAAACAACCTGAGAGCAACAAAACCTGTGCCAAAGCACTTAGGGAAACAGAAACCTAACTACAACAAGACAATGTGCATACGCACTTAGAGGAATTGAAATCTAGGCTAATATTTACAAGGGTAAGCCTTTTCCTTTTAGTAGAAATGTTTAAGATAGATTCCGTTAACTGGAATCGGGAGTTCTCCTCCATCCAAAGTAGACAATTGGAAGGCATTACTACTTTTACATCCCGTGACCATGTAGGGGCCACTCCAAATGGCATCAAACTTGGAATGCCTTCCTGGTTTTGCCCGATCTGCATCCCATTTCAGAACTAAGTCCCCTTCCTCAAGGTCCTTGTTCTTGCTTTCTTATCAAACCATCTTTTACTAAGGCCTGATCTTTCTCAATTGTTTGAACTGCATGTTCTCTAATTTCTTCCAATTCCATCAACTCTGCATACCTAGCCTCCATTGGTTCAAACTCAGCCAACTCCAACTACTTCATGAACTCCAATGTAGGCAGTTCTAATGATATAGGCAATACTACCTCTTTTCCATAGACCAACTTGTAAGGAGAATTACCTGTAGACCTCTTTGGTGTTATTCTATTAGCCCATAATGCTGATTTTAGCTTGGTATGCCATGTTCTTTGATTTTCGTCCAGAGTCCTCCTGATGATTCTTAGCAAATTTTTGTTCGTGGACTCCGCCTGTCCATTACCCTGCGGGTAATAATTTGAAGAGGTGCTCAAATAGATTCCATTCTTGACAGCCCATTCTGTAATCTTGGAACCTATAAATGCCAATGCATTGTCTGATATGATAGTGGCCGGCACACCGAACCTGGTCACTATTCCTTCATAAAAGTCTAGTATGTTAGACTCATTTGCCTCTTTGAGCGCTACTGCTTCGGTCCACTTGGTGAAATAGTCCGTTGCCGTGAGAATCCACTTGTGGCCTTGGCTTGAGTTAGGATTTATGACCCCAATGAAGTCCAATCCCCATTGCATAAATGGTTGGTCAACCAAAATTGGGTGCAATGGAAGCACTGCTAGTCTTTCTTTGCCTGTGAAGAGTGCACATTTCTTACACTTTCTTATCCATGTATAGCAGTCATTGAACACCGTGGGCCAATAATACCCTTCCTTCATTATCTTGAGAGTGTTACTCATGGGGCGAAATGTCCTCCAAAATCTCCATCGTGAAAATCTCGTAACACCCTCTCAATTTGACCTGTCCCAATGCACCTCAATAGAACTCCATTGATGTCTTTCTTAAACAAAACACCATCAACAAGCACATATGGAATGGCTTGTAATCTGAAGTATCTCCTCTTTTCTTTGCTCATTTCTAGGGGGCATAGGCCTGTCTGTAGGAAGTGTATCATATTCTGAGTCCAACAAGGAGTAGGCACATCATCATTTTCTTGTTCTTGATCATCCTGTAGTACCAAGACAGCCTCTTTTTCATTACCTGCTTCAACTTGTTGACTCAAGGCTAGCTGCTCACATAGTCCCTTCCCACGTACTAGTTTGGTGACCTTGATCTCGATGTCATATTCCATGACACGAGTTATCCATCCTGCACGTTTCTCATTCAGATCCTTGTTTAGAAGGAAGTCCTTGACTCCCGCATGAGAGACCAATAATTGGATCTTGTTGTTTGAGACTAGGTGCTTGAATTTCTTTAAGCTCCTGATTACTACAAGGACATGTTTTTCAATGAAAGAGTACCTAGTTTCGTATTCCTCCAAGCCTTGATCAAGAAAGCAACTCGGTTGTTCTAATCCTCCTTTATTTTGTTGTACTGTGATTGCAGAAATCGTGTCCCCACCACCAAAGGCATATAAACGAAGTCCTTGAGAAGTCCTGGATTGATGAGAGTCGAGCTTGAGATATAGCCTCTTTTATTGCCTCAAAACTTGCCTTGCCTTCGATGTCCACTTAAATGCCATACTCTTCTTTAACATCAGCGTTATTGGCTTCACAAGAGCAAAGCAAAATCTGGAACAAATCATGGACAAAATTGATCCTTCCCAAGAAGCTTTGAAGAGCCTTCTTATGACTTGCAATGGCAATGCTCGAATTGCTTCAACTCTTTCTGGGTCAATCGTCAACCCCTCCTTTGAAACAATATGGCCTAGAAGTTTTCCCTCGTGAGCCAAGAATATGCATTTTTTGGGATTCAATGATACCCCAAATCTTCTACATCTCTGAAATACTTGCCTCAAATGACAGAGGTGATCCACTGCATTTTTTGAGAATACAGTGATGTCATCAAGATATATTAGAACTATTTTATTGATCAACCCCTTAAATGCCATATCCATTGCCCTTTGGAAAGTGGCCCCAGCATTTGATAGCCCAAATGGCATCTTCTTGTAGGCATAGGTCCCCCATTTGGTGGTGAAAGCCGTCTTGAATTGGTCATCTTCTTTCACCATCACCTGATTGTACCCTGAGTAGCCATCTAGGAGAGAGAATCTCTCTGAACCGGATACTACTTGCAATATTTGTTCCATTGAAGGAAGTGGGTAATGGTCTTTGAGAGATGCCCTGTTTAGGTCTCGAAATCCACACACAACCTGATTTCTCCACTCTTCTTCCTGACCGGAACCAAGTTTGCAACCCAGCTTGAGTGCTTGATCGGAAAATAATGCTTGCCTCTATTAGCTTATTTAGCTCTTTCTTCATTAGAGGTTCAATGTGAGGGTTGACTGGTCTCTCTTCTGCCCGATGGGCTTAGCATCTGATCCACCCTATGGTATGTTGTGCCAAATTTGGATCGAATCCTCTTAAGTCTTCATAGCTCCAAGTGAAGACATCTGGAAATTCTTGGCAAAGTTGTATGAAATCTGATTTCTCCTGCTTAGTGGCCACTTTACCAATTTGAAGTGTTTTGCCTTCCCCAACCGGAATTGGCTCTGAATCTTCTCTCTTGACCTGTATGTTAGCCTTTTCCTTACGGAACTAGTCGTTAGGGTTGAAGATAGACTCCAATGTTACTAAACCCTTAGGAAGCTTGTTTGTCTCGCAGCTGCACTACTTGATCCCCATACTGCTGCTCTAATCTGTCCTGATTCCTAGCTGAGAATTCAGCCTCTTCTTGTAAGAAATTGACGATCTGTTGATCGTTCTCAAACACCTGCCAGCTTGTGTTATTATCTGAAACGCTGGCCTCACAATCACATGGATATGTGGCTGTGTTTTTCCTTCGATGTTGTCAACCACATCAAACGTTGCTCCAATCACGCCGAGCCTATCTCGCGACTTCATTTTTTTTCCCGGTATGGACACAATGTTGAAAGCTTCAAATATTCAATGAGGTCCCATACCCTATTCTTGTAGCTCCTCGAAGTCGCTTCTTCAGAGCATGTTGTCCCCTAACTTGGTTGATGATTAGCTTGCTATCTCCAAACACCTGCAAGTTCTTTATGCCCCTTTTCCCGCCCAATGAATTCCATGAATCAATGCTTCGTATTCACCGTATTTGTTTGAACAGAAAACTGAAATGAAAAGCTGAAAAATATTTGATGTCTTGTGGTGAAATCAACATCGCACCACCTCCAAAGACCTTGTCTCGCTTCTCGAACCATCGAAAAATAATTTCCAAACTTTGTTTTCATCCTTTTGTTCAGCCGAATGATGTCGGGAATAGGTGAATTTTCTTCGTTTATACAATATACACCCAATTCAGATTCTTCAATTTCCTTGTATGGGTCAAATTCATGACTCTTGTTTGCCCATTCATCCAAAGTTAAATCAGGAATTCCCTCGACCTTAGTACCTGTTTCTAGATCACTTGAACACTCCTCCTGATCAAAAGCCGAGCAATTTGCATTGATAGGATTTGGTACATGAGGCTCAATATGGAAATTGGCAATTGGTTCTGACCTGATTGTTGCTTTGGCTCCATACCTTGTCCTAAAAATCATGTGTGACCAATCTGCAGATAAATATCCACCGATTTTTGTAGTGAAGTCTCTTGATAGACACAACGCAAAGAGTGGCGGAAGGTCAATCACAGACACATCTTGTAGAACTGTAACATTAGGACAGGAATGTAGTGTTAGGCTTAACCCTTTGATGACCCCAACTGTTCCTACTGCTGTTCCATCTAGTTGCACTACTCCTTTCAGCACTGGCTCATACTTCAGACCCAGTTGATCCGCTATTTGCTTTGGCATCACTGAACTACTTGCTCCTGAATCTATCATGCAGTTGTGTACCAAGTGGTTTCCAACAATCAATGAAACATAGAATGGTGGAGGCTTCAAATTTTTCCTTGTCTGGCCCCCATCATGTTGCACTGCATTAGTGAGAACTTTCTCATGTCCCCTGGTTTGATACATTTGTGGCAGACCAATTAGCCATTGCAGCTTGCAATAAATCTCGCCGCCTGATCACCAAAGTGATTCCCACATGGAAATGTTCACATGTGTCTTCTTCATTTGATCGATGATGTTGAAGGGGGATGAATTGTCCTTTTGCTGTCCCTTGCTTGGCGCAACCTTTTCTGGAGCTTGAACAGGTGCATGTGTTGCTACAACAGGTACCTTAGGTTGATTCTGCACATTTGGAGCTGCGTTTGGTCTACTGACCCCTTGTTGTGTAGGAGTGGACTGAGAAACAACTGGATCACACGGTTGTCCCTCTCCTATATTTCTCTTCTTTGACCGTGTGTTGGCAGCCACGCCTTGAAAAGGTTGTTGGTTAACTCCACAGAAGTCTTCCGTTTGCCAATTGGCCAATGTGGTTTCTGTTGGAGGTCCTTCTTGTTGCGTTTGTTGCTGTTGATTCTCCTCCTGGCTTGGTTCTTGAGGCACACTAATGGTTTGCACCATCAAGGCTTGATTTAGTGCACCATTGAAACATGCTGACTGATTGTGAGGTAGATTGCAAGGGTAACACCAGTCGTACTCCTATGCCATGTTATTTTGTGTCGGGACCAAGGCTCTTGAGGACGTTGTTGCATTTGGATCATACGGTCGAAATGGCCTGGCAGCTTGAGGTTGTCCTTGGTTTTGGTTTTGATTTGCAGCCTGAGGTGGTGGTCTATTTTGTTGGTATGGGGGCCTAGCTTGGTACTGTGCTTGAGGCTGATATGGTCTAGCACTTTGAGCTTGTTGTCTTTTGATAGTCACTAGCTCATTTCCAAGGTTCTGCAGTTGTTTCATGACCTCCTGCAATTCCTTTGAAGTATTTGAAGAAGTCGACGCCTCATTATTGCTTTGATTTCTAGGAGTTGGAATGGGATTCAACTCTGGTGCTTGACTAGTTGTAGGATTTCCCATATCCGGATAGAGAGGCATTGGTGGCCTTGGTGCAAGCTTGCCAGCTTGGATCAAACAGTTCTCTGCTCTGATAGCTATGTCGTAGGCCCCTGGCAGCGTTGTTCCTCCCATTGATTGGATCATCATGGCTATGTCTGAATTTATAGCCTTTAAGAAATAAAGGAATGCTCCTTCGGCGGTTGGTCTCACAGCTATTGGAATCCTGTCCCATGTCCGTTGGAATCTGAAGTTGAAATCTGCCATTTGTTCGTTAGGAGCCCTTTTGATTGTTGTCAGCTATTCCAATAAAGATAAATTGTCCGCCCTCTCCCCGAATTGGCTACAAAGAGCAGAACAAAGTTGGTTCCAATTCGTAATAGACCCTGTTGTAAGGCTCCTAAACCATTGTAAGGCCTTGCCTTTGAAAGATGAAGCCAACATCTTGACCGCAACATCCATTTCATTTATTTCGTGGATTGCACATGCATTAGCAATATCCTGGATGTGATCAATAGGAGTAGTATGATTTTCTCTTGTAAAATAGGGTATATTCTTTAGTGTTGCAACTGGAATTTGATTCTAAGCATTTAGGGCAAGTGGACTACTACCCGTGAAATTGACAAAGGGATTCGGTGGTAGATGTGCCATTATGATTGGCCTAAGAACCCTGGTCAATGCGAGAAAAGGCCTACCAGGTGGAGGTGTAGACAAAGTCCTGTTAGGTGGAGATGGTGATCTTTGTGGTCTTCTTCCTCTTCCTGGTGATAGTTGCAAGTGGAAAAATAGCCCCTCTTCTCGAGTATTGGACCTGGTTCGAATTCTTCTCATATGCCTGGGCAACTTGTGCTGCTACACCGCTGAATTCTATCCCCTTCGGAGTCGCCAGATGTGTTAGAAAGTGAGCCTCAAAAGGCTAGATTCTGCCAAGTTACACACCAAACCTGACAATATTTAAAATAGAATTTTGAAAGACCTGTATTTTTGATATTTTAGAGTTTGGAATTTGATTTGGAATGACAGTCCCGAAAATCCAAAAATGCCAGACTTCCAAAAACCTGAAATCCGAAAATCAAAAAAACCATGAAATTTTGAAAGTCAAAATCTCAAAAATCTAAGAATACCCTTTTGAAGATTATCCCCCGATCTATCAACTGGTGAAATTTTGACTTGTTTCGAGCAAGTTAAGTCCTTGAAAATTGATTTCAAAGTTCAGCCCAGAAGGTGAAAATATGAAATTGTAAAACCTGTAATTTTTTAAGTCCGAATTTCTTGAAAGTTCCTTCAAATCTGTGGAATGACCTCTTGGTCCCACCGGGCATGCCAAAACTATTGATGGCGAATCGCAGCACCCACGGGACTCTCTCGCAACTCGATGGGTTGAGAGACTCTCAAGCATGCATTGCATAACATGGAGCTTTTCCCAAGTGTGGGACCTTGCGAAATCGGAAAAGCTCTCCGGATGAAGGCCGGTTCCTATTCCTCTGTTCAGATGCACACGTAGAAAATGCAGAGGGTTTACTAAAACCTAAACTAACTTGCCAAGGAGACAGGGTAAGAAGATGCATAAAATAAAACCTAAACTACAAAGGTGATGCACCGAGGAATGAAGAACACATGTCTTGCCAATAAACACAAACCATAAAAAATGCAATGCAAGATAATGCACAGATAACCAGATTCACAGTGAAAGATCAGGAGGATGCAAATGAACACAGAGAGGGTTGAGAATCATCCACAGACATGCATTAATTTTCTCCAAAGATTGATACAGCACACTGCAAAATGCCAAGAGGCAGAGTTGCATTACAGTTTTAAATGGGAGGTTTGAACTCCACAAATTCACCTGCCAAAGAGAAGAAGGGAGGGGCAAAACAAGAATGTCCAACCTTTAGAAAGAATCCCCTCCTTACAATTTATAGGAGGAAAAAGAGAGGGAGAAGAGAGGAATTCGAAATCTGCCCCAACCACCTCCAAACTGCACTTAACTCATCTCATAATGATGGTAGGTGGGAACCCCAAATGAACCCAAAAGTGGCGAACTGTATTTTTGCATTTTTAAGAATTTTTTCTCACCCAATTAAAGATATCCAAATGTAAACAAAGGACCTCGTAAGCTTTCCGAAAAGTCCAACCTTGCATGAATCCGAGCTCCTACCAAAAGTTATGGCCATCTCAATATCTCGCGCTGTGGCTCGCTTCTGTCCGGGCCAAAATGTTGCGCCTCCTGAAGGTGCGCCTTGGCGCATCCCTGTGTGTGTTGACATCCTCTTACGTGCGCCAAGGCGCATACATTTCCCTGTCAACACTCATTTCCATGCGCCATTTCAGTGCTAAGGGCGCATACATTACCTCTGCCGACACTCATTTCCATGCGCCATTTCTCGTGCGCCAGGGCGCATACATTTCCCTGCCGACACTCATTTCCATTCACCATTTTTGGTGCTAAGGGCACATACATTTCCCTTTCGACACTCATTTCCATGTGCCATTTCTATACCAAGGGTCATACATTTCCCTGCCGACACTCATTTCCATGTGCCATTTCAGGCGCCAAGGGCGCATACATTTCTGCGACACTCATTTCCATGGGCCATTTCTCAGTGCCAAGGGCGCATACATTTCCCTGTCCGAAACTCATTTCCATGTGCCATTTATGTGCGCTAAGGGCGTATACATTTCCTGCCGACACTCATTTCCATGCGCCATTTCTGTGCGCCAAGGGCACATACATTTCCTGTCGACACTCATTTCCATGCGCCATTTTTGTGCGCCAAGGGCGCATACATTTCCCTGTCGACACTCATTTCCATGCGCCATTTCTGTGCGCCAAGGGTGCATACATTTCCTTGTCGACACTCATTTCCATGCGCCATTTCTGTGCGCCAAGGGCGCATACATTGCCCTGTCGACACTCATTTCCATGCGCCATTTCTGTGCACCAAGGGCGCATGCATACATTTCCTGCCGACACTCATTTCCATGCGCCATTTTTATGTGCCAAGGGTGCATACATTTCGACCTCTATGTCCATGTGCCATTTCTCAGGCGCTAGGGTGCATATTTCCCTACCGACACTCATTTCCATGCACCATTTCTCAGCGCCAATACATTGCATACTCATTTCCCTGTCAGTACGACACTCATTTCCATGCGACACTTCATTTCCATGCGCTATTTTCGTAAGCTAAGGACACATACATTTCCCTATCGACACTCATTTCCATGTGCCATTTCTGTGTGCCAAGGGCGCATACATTTCCCTATCGACACTCATTTCCATGCGCCATTTCTGTGCACCAAGGGCACATACATTTCCCTGTCGACACTCATTTCCATGCGCCATTTCTGTGCGCCAAGGCGATAAATGTTAGGGATTTGAGCTTCTTTGATTTCTATAATCTTCTGCTTGTCTATATCTACCTGGGGGAAGATATATACAACAGAGATTCTAAAGCTTCTACCCTAGGCATGCTCCTTCTTGGGCCACCCTATTGTTAGTTTGACACCTTATCCACTCTGCATGTGCAGTCGGGTCATGCTTTTCACGTGTTTTACCAAAATGCCCAAAACATCTAAGTCCCAAACCCTTGGTTCTATCTGCGCGTGTGCCACAGGCTTCCTTAAAGCCTTCTCTAAACCCTACCTTGCACGCTTTATCCTTGTGAGTGTTCCTTCAACTAGGCCTTGCGTGCTTATGTGTCCTTTTGTACTTAGCCAATATCTTATGGGCCCAACAATTTCTAATTTGATTTTCATCACAAAAATGGTTTGAGGTGTGTTAAAAATCCTGAAGATGTGTTTTGTAAGGTTGAAGGTGGATTGTAATGATATTATCGCTACAAATGAGAATTCCATTGAGTGAATGAATTCATGATTGCATAACTTCATGGGAAAGATAAATTAAATGATGTAAATATCGTTTGTTGGTCGATAAAATGGGTGGTGTGGACCAAAGGAATTTTCATATATGTTAAAAAAACTACCTCAAAAATTGAGCATTTACAAATAGCACATCAAAATTGGTGAAATGGAAATGTATAACAATGGAAAAATTGATAAATAACACAAAAATGACTTGAAATGTCCCACCGGTGTGCCAAAATTGTTATCACAAAAAGTAGCACCCTAGGATTTGTCATGAAAAATATTACTTCTTGTTAACATGGGACTATCTCCAAGTTGTGGGACTTGTATCTTGAGACATACTTCCAAGTAAGGTTGGTTCATGTACCTACTTCTAATTCTAAAACTAATCCTAAAGCTAAAAATGCAACTATCTACTCTTAATATACACATTCCAAGGGACCAAAGAGAGAGAGAAAGGGTTAAAAGGATATATGAAAATGAAATCCTAAGATAAAACTTTGGTGATAGAACCAAAAGAAAGGGGATGAACAATCTATGAGGGAGAAGGGAGAAGGAAATGGAGAAGGATGGGTCGACATATGTGGTACATACCAAAACTACATTTAACACCTCTACTATTACATAAAGATAGCAACCTAGAACCTAAAAAGATGAAATACATGCACAACATACTTAACAAGTGAATGAAGAGGCAAGAATCCATTGAAATATGAGCTAGATAAGATAAGGATCCATAAAGTATATTTTATTATAATAGAGGTATGCACAAAGCACTACATGTGAAGGAGGCACAAGAACGCATTGCAAAGCCCAAACAAATGTCTAAAACTCATAGCTACTTAAAAACCATGTTTAACATAGTTCCTTTGCATTTTTACCATGCATCCTTCTCCGTATGAGAATGAGTTTCAAATATATAGAGAAATCGAGAGAATGAGGAGGGAAAGAGATGGAAATGTGAAGTTCAAGCTCAACCACCTAGAAAATGAATTAATTTCTCTAAAAATCACATAGGTTCCTGGAGGACCACTCTTACATGTCATTCAACTTGCAAAAGAAAATAGGAGTGTCATTCTTCATCAATTTTAGTGGTTAAAAGTAATTTTATGTTTTTATGCCGAAAAATGCCCTTTCTCACCTTGAACCCATGTTTGGCGTTTAGACCTTCAAAACTTTATCAAATCTAGAATTTCTTAATTTCAAAATGAAGGCGATGAGGAGACCTTTCCAATGCCACCAATTTTATCAAATTTGGAGCTCTGTAACGAAATTTATGGTCAAAAACCATTACCGCTTTGTGTAGTCTTTTATTTTACCACACAAATTCTATGCACATTAGCACCTCATTCAAAGACTGAATTCCCACCCGAAGTGTGGGAAGCTATCTCGGTCCCTCCTTTGTGCTTTTTTTTCAAGATGTTAGCATACATATCCATATTGACCAATATCGGAGAAATCATTCAAATACAAATCATTATATGTATCTTCCCATGAAACTCATGTAACAAGAAAAACATAACATATTAGATAACAATCAATATTAATTGGACCATCTATTCACCATACTTATATACATTAATAATCATAATCCAACCTCCATAATTCATTATAACAAAGTATTACATAATAGATTTTGAATACATCAATATACTAGGGTGTTGGAACTTGTGTAAGTATCAAACCCTAGTCCATAACCACATACAAAGACTCTCGGTATTTAGATGTGAATGGTGGTGTTTAACAAAATGACATACAATAGGTATATATAGGGGGTGGAATTACCCTTCACCACCCATGTACTCTCCTAATAATTTGGGATTTTATGATTCACAAATTAACTAATAATGGACTATCCTATAAGTAAGACTTTCTTTAATCCTTTTAATAACCTTTGTGCATGTGTTCAAATCGCATATCCATTCTCCAAAAATATCCCTTGTTTAGCCACCAAGTTATCATGCTTTTCTATTTTTTAGCATGTAGTCTCGCAAAATTGGCTAAGCCTTGGGTTCTTTCTTCTTGGGCATGAGCCTTTTGTGCGCACTTCAATCGGTTCTTATATGCGTACACATGCCCCACTTGTGTGCCACAATTCTCCACATGCTCTTCATACTTATTCACTTTATCATTCCAACATTACCCCATGGTAATTATATTGTTGTCCTCATAAATGGGGTTGACTTATCTTATAACCTTAAAGAATAAATGAATAAAGAACTTGTTTACAAAGAATGAAACAATGAAATAATGGAAGATTCTTTAGTGCATTGATCCTCTATTCCTCAACTAGATGCAAAATTTCACAAAGATTCCTTATTAATTGTGCTCTCCATCTCATTCCATTCTATCGTTGTCTTCTTAGCTATATCTAGGATGATCCCAATGACCTTTACCATCTCATCCAAATTCATATCTTCACCCTTGTGCTTCAACTCCCTTTTCACTCCAGCCAATCCTAAAATAATTCCTTCCATAAAATCCATTTTTTGTGCCACCAACGACCCCCACTCTCCTTTATGCTTACTTTAAAAGGCTCCTTGCTGCCTTAAGCACGTCACCCTTCTTTGCAATTATGACCATCTTCTCTTCTCTTCCAATCATCTCATCCTTCTTGGCCACTTTTACTTCATTTTATTCCTAGATTATGTATGCCTTAAGTATATGCTTTCGGATCCTGGTAGTTATTCAACACCCACCCTTCCTTCTTTAGTTCATCCTTTAACATTTATAGCATGACATCATACTCCACAACCATGTGCATGATAATATTCTTATTTTGCTCCTTCTCTATATTTATCTCTTTCTCACTCATCCTCTTGCACACTTGTCTTTTCCTTTAATAGTACATGCACCGATTTTGTAAGTAGTGCAATGTGGAAGGATATGTTCTGTGAACTTCTCTTCAAACTTTGGGTGTTCTTCCAAAATATCCTCTCCAATCTATTTGGCCATTTCAAAGCCATCCTTTATTCGTCATTATTCCCTCTCTTTCTACTTTGTGACTCATTGGATCTCCCTGTTCTTTATTCTTCTTATCCTCTATCAATTTTCTAAGAGTGGCCCCATTATCCAAGTTTCTATGAGCCACTTCTATCGCCATATTTGTTAAGGCATTGCTAGCTTACTCATCGGTGAAATCATGGGCTTCACTTTTACATGGGTTTTACAAGGGCACATTCTTCATCATGTTCCTTATGCACGTTTCCTTCTTCTGCGACATCGAACTCAGGTTCATCGATATGCATTTTCATAGTCCATCTCAACATCTTTCTAGTGTGTATAATTTTTCCTCTCGATTCAATCATATCCCACCCATACAATTGCTTAGCAATAAGTGTGCTCTGGAATCTCATGTGTATGATCTTTGTAGGGTCATTGACATACCCAATATCTAATGTGTGCAAGATTTGTTCTCCTTCAAATACCAAGTTTCCTCCCTATGGGTATATGATTTTTGGTGACCGAAAACATACCTTCTTATTTTTCTCCATAAGCTTCTACATGTGCCTCAAATGGCTCACCTACACTCCTCTCTTTTTCTTCATCTTATCCAAGTAATACCTTCTTCTTATTACTCATTGGTCATTTCTTCATCGCAATGGGTCTCCTCATCCCTAGGCTATTATTTGCCTCCCACATTATGGACAGTGGGGATTTGTTGTTGCATGCAACCCCGCTTGACAATCCTTCTTCACCACCATCACTCCGTGTTACAACTTGTGCCTTCTCTTCTTTTTTATTTTCTAGGCTCAGCTTGACCGGAATCATCCTTGGTGAGGTTCTAACTATCTCGAGGTCCCCACATCACCACTCTGCTCCTTATGTTTTCTTCTCATCTTTCTTATGTAGCCTTGGTCAAGTGTGCCACTCTATTCTTTCTCTATCTCCTTGACCTCAAAATTAATATTTACCTCTTCCTCTTCCCGCCTTGATGAGTATCCTCTCATGTTATCTTGTGCCCATAGTCTATTTTCCTTTAGGGATGGTCTATAAGTGTCATATCTTCTCCACCAACATACTTCCCATCCTAGAATCTAGGCCTCGAGATAGAAATACTTACATGGCCTTTTTATTCCCAACCGTCATGGATTCAAGATTGATGTCAATGTTATTTGACTCTATTGTTTCTTCATAAGCCATCTTGTTAGGATAAACATAGGTTTTCCACAGTATATGGTAATCTGTATCCACCTTGTCTACATCAAACTTCAAATTTCTTGCGTTATACAACCTATTCACATAGTCCTTAAAGTATCATGTAGTAAATGTGAATAGTAATTTGCACCATGGGATTTTCTACCCATCCTTCATAAAGAACCATCCCAAACAAAATTTTGGTAGGCCACAAATTACTACTCTTGTCCATCTAATCCGATAGGAAATTCTCTTGGTATGTGTTATTCTCCTTCAAACACGTAGTGCATCCTCATGTACCACCTATCCATGCAATGCTTATAGGCGCCCAAAATATTACCTCACAAGTAAATTTGGAAAACCTCTGGGTGGGTGACTTGTGCTCCAAAGGATACACCCACATGTTTTCTCTAGGCCCATCTAGTACCCCAATCTCACAAAATACCAACAAAAGTAATATTGCACCCCATGTAATTTTCTCACCTTTATTAGCTTGTATGCACACTTCTTCAATAATTCCTTCAACAATATATTGTGTTATGTTGTAATAAGTATTATTTGCCATCTTATGTGCAATATAAATCCATCGTGTGTTCACTTCCTTCAACATTTCTAATGTGTCCAAACTTGAGCTCACTGTGCATAACTACTCTTATTGTAGGGTCCTTAATGCATGATGCATACATCGTATGGCCTCCTTTATCGTAATTTAGTGTGATTTTCATGGTTTCTACACCTACCTCATCATCCAAGTCTAGATCTATCTCTCTCCCCGCAGCTACCCAATCCAAATACCCTACCTAACAATTACCCCGTGAGTTACATTCTTATGCCCACAAAGTAAATTAGTCCTCGTGGACTCATGATAACAACCACTTGTACAAACATTCTAGTTTTCCAAAGAAGGGTAGCTGATAGAGTTGAAGCACTCCAACACTTTCTAGAGTATAATCATGTAATCATCATATATTCTCTTCCCTTCTTCCATCCTCTGGTTTTTCTTGACCACGGTGTCCTTTTCAATTTCTGCCAAGGTCTTCTCAAAATGGTGATTGAAATTATTGATCTTACACTTTTTCAATTTTGACTTCCATAGATTTCCTTCGATGACCTCACCTGGGTATTACATCTCTAGAAACCATTCTTTTAACACTTCCTCTATCACAAGTTTCTTGTTCTTATTCACAGATTTCCTTGGTGTCATTGCTAAACAATAAAGTCTCGCTTAACTAATAATGTGCCCTCGATGTCAAGTTACTCATCATTTCTTACTCTTATGACCTTTCACCTTCTTTTTATCTCTAGTTCTTCAAGCCTACATGCCCTAGCCATGAATTCCACTCCTCAAACCCTAACTATGAACTTCAAACCTCAAACATCTATTTTTGTCTTCTCACGCCTTTCCTTGCTCCCACACTTCCCAAAAAGGAGCTCCATTGTAGGTCATGCCAAATCATTTACTGATTCGATCGATTCCCTTCTTTATTTGCACTTCACACTCTTTCATACTTCATTCACTCTTCAAGGCTCAAACACTCTAACATGCAAGGTAAGAATGATATCACTTACACTCCTTTTCATAGATTTTTCATGATTTACCCTCATTACTTATTCCTCACCTACCATTGTACTCAGCTTTAATTATGCTTTTTCACTTTTTCCATGTTTTCCAATGCTTTCTTTTACACTTGTAGTCATAACCTTCTAGAGCGCTTACCACTTTTAAGGCACAGGAATCTTCACGTGTGTTTCCTCATCGTATCATATTTTCCTTAGCAATTAATACCAAGTAGTTTCTCATGTTTTTTCCTACCTTATGTTACACCGTGCAATTCCTTTCCACACATGGTCTTTTTCCCGAGAGAAATTACCTTACAAGCATCATCATCCTTAGCACCTTTCTCTCATGTGCATTTTTCGAGAGATATATGTACTTCATACTGCACTGTGGCATCCTTCCCAAGGTTTCAACCTATATATAAATATCAACATTAATAGACTTATTTTTTTTACACACTTACACTGGTTCACCCCACACTAAAATTATGTGTGATCCTCTATGCATGAACTCAATATGTTGTAATCATCTTCCTACGTGCAAGAATGCTTATTACAACAAAAAAAAATAAAAAATCATAAAGCAACAATCTAGAAAAAACACATGATAGGGAAACATAATATAAATGGAAATATTGCCTTATTACAAACACCAAGAAGCTTTAGTTATAGTAGGGTTTTAGCCTACTCCTATTGAAGTAACTGGGAAACATGGTGTCATCCAAAGGCCTACAATCGACATGCACTGATTAAAGCATCTTGATTACTAAAAATTTCCCACCAATGGACATTAAATTTCCCTAGGTGGTGCAAAAACTTAGAGTCATAGAGAAGTACCATCTTTTCAACCATGAATGATGTGTTCCTAATATGCTTATCATGGCAGACTTCTACCTCACCTTCTTAGTATTTTGGCTCCAACACGAAATGACACGTTGTTCATCTAGTTGTATTAGTTTTTCAATGTACTCTTTTATATATTTTTCATCATTTAATCCACCTGTAAAAGCGCAATACACAGGGATGGAAATATGAACTCAACTGTAACAAAACCTCTACACAAAAACCAATTGAAATTTTGTGGCCTTATTCAATATTTTATAAGTGGTCTTGTAAGCCCAAAGTACAACCGATAATTTATCATCCCAATAATTTCTTCCAACATCACAAATTTTTGTCAATGTATGTCCCAAGATCTTGTTGAAATCTTCTATAGTGCCATTAACTTGAGGGTGATAAGGGTGGTTTTATGGTGTGCCACCATAAATTTTGCTAATAGGATTCTTATTGTCTCATTTAAGAAATGAGACCCTATCATTTTTCAATCTTAAATGGCAACCATACCTACTAATTATATTCTCCCATAAGAACCTTGCTATTGTGGCTATTGTATAATCCTTTGTAGGTGTTGCCTCTTCCCACCTTGTCAGTAGTCTATGTAATTAAATGTATGTACTGTGCACTCCTGCGCATGGTGGTGCAATAGGTCCTACAAAGTCAATAGCCCACTTTTTAAAAGGATTCACTCTTGTTATAGGTGCAATGACATATATCTCTATTTTTAGGCTTCCCAAAGTGCTAAAAATGATCACATGACTTTACATATTCCTTGGTATCCTTATATAATGTCTCCCACCAAATTCCAGCCATAAGGATCTTGCACATTGTAGCATCACTTACATAATGTCCTCCTATTATTCCACCATGATCCTCTTCCATAATGGTGTCACACTCATGTTATATAACACAACAACACAAGACTTCATCACTACCTAATTTATACAAGTCTTTACCAATCAACTGATAAGGTGTTGCACGTATAGTAAGCTATTTTTTTCCCTAATGGCTTCATACCTTTAGGTTCATGTCCAAAGTGTGAAAACACCGCAATAACTTCCAAATATATGGGCATGTGGTTTAACCTGAACAATGTGCATCTAGCATAGTGTCTTTAATGTTTTGTGCATCCTCACTAGAATTAATCCTTGATAAATGATCAGGCTGAATTACTCTTTCTTGGTTTCACATCAACTATGAAATCAAACTCCTGGAATACAAGTATCCATTTGCAGAGATGCACCCTTGAAAAATAGGCTTTTTGAATAAGTACTTAAGTTCCATATGATCTTTATAGAAGATAAAAAAGGTTTCCAACAAGTACCGATCAAATTTATGTAGCATGTAGATGATAGATAATGCCTTACGCTTATTGGTGGTGTAATTATACTCTGTTGTTTTCAATTTCTTTTACAAAAAAATGGGATGATCCACAATTCCTTCCCCGAGTTGTTACAACACTATGCCAATCATCATGCTAGAGGCATCAACATGAACAAGAAAGATCTTGTCCCATGAAGGAAAGCACAAAATTGGTGCAAGTGGTAAGTGTCTCCTTCAATGTTTTAAATGTTTGTTGCTGCATTTCACCCTAATAAAATTTCCTTTAGCTTTGAGGAACTCTTCTAGGGGATGGAAATCTTTACATATCCCTTGATAAACTTCTTATAGTAACCAGATGTCCTAGTCATCCACGCACTTTACTTTGATTGGTAGGTTCATCCAAACCTAAGATCACAACTATTTTAGCTAGGTCTACAAACAATCCTTCCTTTGCAAATGATGTGCCCAAGTAAAGTGTCAAAAGGTGTATCAAATATGAACTTTTAATGTTGAGAGAGATGCTCAACTACCTACACCTCTAAAACATGAGCCTCATATTATCAAAATGATCCTTGACTAAGCCATATATTGTCCAATCATCCAAATACACTTATAAGAATTTGTGAATAAAATCCTGAAAGGCTCACACAACAATGAATGAAAATACTGCTTGTTGGCACATTTTTCAATCCGAAAGGTGTGAATGTATATACAAAACATCCCCATTTAGTGGTGAAATTGGTCTTCTCCTGATCTTCTTTCACAATGTGCACCTGTGATAACCCGAGAAAATCCATCTATGAAAGAATATATCTCAGTGCCCAAAAAATCCTTCAAGGATTATTCTATGAAAGGGTGGGAAAAGGATCTATAACACATGAATAATTGAGTTCTCTCGTAGTCCACACAAATCCTTATCCTCCCATCCTTATTAATGCTTATAACCATGGGGCTAACCCATTCAAATTCTTCAATAGGCTCAATAATTCCATACTTGAGCATTTTATCAATTTCCTCCTTCACCTTCATGCACAAATTATGATTCATCCTATAAGGCCTCTTTCTAACCAGGAACATGCCTTCTTTCATATTTTTCTTCATCTCACCTTACGAAGTGTGAAAATTTTAATTCATGATATCCCCGTAGGAATAAATCTAGTAAGTCACGCAAGAGTTTAATAATCTTTGCTACTTATTTCTCTAACCAATAATCACCAATAATGGCCTCCTTAAGATCGTCTTCTGTACCAATGTTAACCTTCTTAGTCTTCATAAGAGCATGGTATGCATGTGCTTTCTCATCTAAAGTTTCCATTATCTTGTGTGCATCTTCAGTGTGGTTAACATCCAGGTTTTCACTTCCTCATCATCAATCATGTATACCAATTTATGCTTTTCCTTTTCCTTCCAAGTGCGATCCATTTATATTTCTTTTCTCTAAAATATATACCCTCAATAGTTCAAGAATGAGCTCTTATGCCTTTGCAACATATCCCAATGTGATGCACTTCATGATCTGAAAATCTTAATGGACTTGAGGCTTAGTAAAAAAAATCAAAAGTGTGAATCATACCTACAGTTATCTCAAGTCAATTTGTAGTCTCTCTTTTCATTTATGCATGGACATGCCATTCACACACGCATCATCACAATGTGGAATAGAAATTATGTACCCAAATTCATGGTGGTAAGGATTCTTGGCCCCATGCCCATAGTCTCTCATAATTATGGATGTGAAATGAGGCAGGATTCTTCCCATGATATTCATATATGTGCATAAGTACATTACTTCAAGTAAACCTAGTAGAAAATGCAATTATCACTTCTCGTCATTCCAAAACACTATCTCTATTTGTTTCCCACTAATGTTTTCCCATCCCACATAAAGTATAGACCAGCATGTTTCTTCTATCCCCATCATTCTGCCACTGAGTTTCCATGGCACGCAAGAATGTATCGGGGTTCCCTTCACTAGTATACCTTGGTACTTGAGTTGAACCTAACCGCCTCACCATGTGCAACCTAATAATCCTGGTGACCCTTCCTTTGACTTCGTAACTAGAAATTTCATACGATCCATGATCCCAGTTATCACAAGAAATGTAAGTAGTGTCACTTACAGTATGCTATGTGTCTCTGCCATTGAAGGACACCTTCCTTTGATGGTTCTATATTCTCTAGATCATGCACTATCTGAGAATAGATTCTATTAAGTTCTTCTTCACTCAAGGGCTCAACATAAGGCTCTTCCTTCTTATCATGTAGAGGTATGATCACACACTCATATTTTTTCTCAAAATTGATGTCCTCTTGTTAAAGAGTAGGTCAAATTGTTCGCATAACAACACGGTTGTCCAAGTAATGCTAGAAAGTTGTCTACTTTGGAAAGCTCTAATACCTCAAAGTATCCAATAAACTTGGCTCCCTAAATGGTAATAGATGCATCCTTTAGTACCCCAATAGGCATAGCCCTAGTTTTATTTTCCATATATAGAAAATTTGAAGATGGTTGCAATGTTGGTCTTCCCATCTGATTCCATGCATCCAAATTCAACAACTTTCACCTTTTTGTTTATGTCTATCAAAATTTTGTATACCAACCACCCATCAATTATTGCATCAAGTGTGATCTCCTTGTCAAATTCATGATCCTGAGGTGGTAGATTTGCATGAAATATCTACCTTTCGTGCTCAACTTTAATGTGTGGTACCTTTTCACATATCCATTATCCTAGAAGTGGGATGATATTCTCTTGGCACAACATCCTACATACCTATTTTAAGTCATCCACATCCTTCTATGAGAGCTAAATGTTCTTTTCACATTCCTATCATGTGCCCTACTTTTTCAAGCATTGCATTTCTCACTAAAGTTCCCCGATGACTCCCATAGTCTCTTGGTAGAATTCATTCGATACATAGTGTCTAAATCTAAATACTTAGCATGTATCACTTCCTCCCTTGTGATGAGTGGTTTGGCCTTCAATATCTCATGTGTGAGTGGCCTCACCATGTGTAATAACTAATACTATCTATAAATTAGGATCATCTCTCTTCTTACGCATCCACTAATCAATAATAGTGTGTTGTATCTTTATCATCCCTGTGCCCTTGTCCTTCTTTTTTTTTTTACTCATGTGTTCATACAGATCCAAGCAATCCTCTAACTTATGTTTCTTCCCACACCATGAGCAAGTTTTATTTTGAGAGTAATCATGTTGATAATGATCAAAGGACCCACAATTATAGAAAGTTCCTCATGTGAATCGGCCTCTACCACCACCGTGACCTTGGCTTTGATATCCTCCTTGGAATCCTCCATTCTTATTATCCCCATTATTGTGCCCTTCATTATTTTTTCCTTCTTATTCCTTTGATCTAGTCACCACACTAGTATTGCTCACTCCTGTCTCAATAGCTTCATGGATGTGATCAATCAATCTACAATCAATAGTGTTATGAGTATGGGCCTTGAAAATCTTACAATACATGGAACCTTCTTCTAATCACGCTTACAAAAGAGGATAATCCTAGACATCATGATTCAGGTGAAAAATTTCACAATCTAGTAATAATGCTCATACTTGACTTGTGTGGGAAACTATCCTTAGTATGTCCTTCAACCTCAAAATTTGTGCACCATATACCACTACATGTTTCATGTGCTGAGTTGGTAGAAATCTTCTCCAACTACTTTTCCATGGCTGCAATCTACACCTCCAAGAAAGGACCCACTCTAGTATCAACACTTCTAACCACCTCAACGCATAAATCTACTTCCAAGGCCTCATGTGGATCATCATATGTCTTATGAGATAAAACTCTATGGAATAGAGTCATAAATTCCTCTAACAAACCACTATTCATGATGAATTTGAAGAATGTCATAAGACAATTTTGATAGCAGAGTCTTAAAACATGCATCATACTCCCTTGCACTTTTAGATAAGCCTTGTTTAATGTTATTAAATACGTTGATGCTTTGTTGTTCAAATTTTGAAATGTGGAACTTAGATAGAAAAACAATGTGCAAAGAATTATAATCCACCACAAGTATGATTTGGATCATATTTCCTATACTAAATATGCGTGCATTATTGAAGTGTAGTGGAAAATTGACTTTCCTTCATGTCTAAATATGTGATTCCCTTAGCGTGCCATAGTATTTCACACTTATGTACATGCTCTACTACATCTTCAATACCTCTATACTCTAAAGCAAGTGGAGAGACATCTCATAATATAACTTAGGTGTCTAATGTGGTTATAGATGTTGTTGAGGTGGTTGTTGTGGGTGTGGACCTTTCCCACCAGATCTAGAACTAGAAATCCCACCAAAGATTCCCTCCATGTGGTTAACTTGATCCTCCTAAACCTCCCATACCCCCTACTATGGGTTGTGGCTCGCCGATGAACTCCTTATGTCCTGGGTTATAGTACTAAAATGGACACCCACGGTCTCATGCAGTCACAACACCCACCAAAGTGCTCCCAATGGTCTACGTACCAACACCCTATCCTAATGATGCTCCTAAAAACAATCCTACAATAGAACTCCCAAACATCAAAGCATTCTGATGTACATTACCATAAGTATATTTGTAGTCTAATATACTTCTGAATTCAAAACAAAATGATATCTACCTATCTCTATTTTCTACCTACACTAGTTTGATTCTCAATAACTAACTATGGATATGGAACACCATGCGTAAGGGCTAGATGGCTAGGTGGGATCGAATGCATGCTCACATTCCTCATTCTCTCCTTTGACACACTCTCATCCAAAGTCAAGGATATTCTCTAGTACGCTTTCCTAAATTTGGGAGTACTTGTTGTTGTAGCTCCTCATCTTCTGTGGGAGCTTCAAAACCTTCACGAGCCATCATTCCCCTCAACTTGAGTGACTCCTCAATGTCATGCACACATGTCATGTTTGTCTCTCACACTTCATTAAACTTGAGCCATATTTCCTCTCTTTATCTTTCTTCCACTAGGTCATTTCATCCTCCTCCTCACCTAACCCTTCCCTCGCACATGGTGGAGGTTTAGCTAGCCATGGGGATCTCTAAATCCATTTCTATGATCAAGATCTTAATCGCTAAGGGAATAGTACACAAATAAGATCATCTCGGGCTCGTGTAAGAATTTTAATTCAACTTCCTCTCGAAAACAAATAAGTAGAAATAGTGTACTCCAATGTATAATTATGCAATACTCCATCCCACCAATGATCTACAACTCTAGTCCACTCCACATCTACATCAAACAAAGTCTGGTAATCTTCCTATGTCCAAAGCTTCAACTAGGACCCTAACACTTCCCTAATGCGTATGTTGTTAGCCACTCATAGAATTTTACTGGAAAGAATATAAAGAACGTCTCATAGAGCTCATGATAAATATTATCTTCACCCACCATCGTGCATTGAAATCAATGATGATGTGGTATACCTCTATGCAAAACTTATCTTTTCCATCTTCTACCCAAATTTTAATGTTGTCAAGAGTTAATCAATATGCCATCTGTGTGTAACATCCTGAAAAATAGTTTGAAAATAGGTCCTGAAAACAAAACCAAAATGTAATCTTTCATTTTACAACTCAAATGCTATGCGTGCTAGCACCTCATTCAGAAGACTTGAATTTTCACCCAAAGTGTGCAAAGCTACCATATCCCTCATTTATGCTTGTTTGTCAAGATGTTAGCATATATATCCATATTAACCAATATCAGAGCAATCATTAAAGTATAGATCATTACATACATCTTATCATGAAACTCATGTAACAAGAAAACATAACATATTAGATAACAACCAATATCAATTGCACTATGTATTCACCATACTCAGATACATCAATAATCATAATCCAGCCTTCAGTAATTCATTATAACAAAGTCTTACATAACAGAAGCTAAATACATCAATATACTAGGGCGTTGGAACATGCATAAGTATCAAACCCTAGTCCATAACCGCATACAAATACTCTCAATACTTAGATGTGAACGGTGGTGTTTAAAATTATGACATACAACTAGTATATATAGGGGTGGTGACTTACCCTTCATCTCCCGTGCACTCTCCTAATAATAGGTGTGCCCAAAAAGACTACATGCATGCTTTACAAAACAAATAATACTAAACCATCCTATAAATAAGACTTACTTTAATCCTTTTAATAGCCTCCATGTGTGTGTTCAAAATCTATATCCATTCCCTAAAAATAGTCCTTTCTTATAATCCAAGTTATCATCTTTTTTTTAGCCCATAGTCTACAAAATTGGCTAAGTCTTGATTTATATCTTCCTAGGCGCGAGCCTTCGCATGCCATTTCAATCGGTTCTTATGCATGTACAAGTGCTCCACTTGCGTTCCACAATTCTCTATGTACTCTAAATACTTAGCCATTTAATCACCCAACACTTTGTTTCGTAGACCTCCCCGTATTCTACTTTATTGTGCAAAACTTTATTTATTTGGAGGCTTTCACAATGTCTTGTGGCATTTTGTTTTTCTTGGCAAATTCTACAATGTCCCACATGATTTAATGTCTTACAGCCTTCATTTCTTTTTTCTCGCAGACTTGTGAAGTCCATGGAACACTAACCTTCGAGAATACTATGGAACATTAAGTTAATGTTCTACATATTTTAGACTTAGCTACATTCCCTTGTTCCTTTCCTTTGCCACAAAATACTGAGCTCAAAATCCTTTGTTTTGTGCAATTGGAGATTCTACTAACACTTCACTTACATACTCTATGGAACATTGGGATCATTTTTCTTGGATTTCTTGAGCCAAAAATCTTCCTAAGTCCAACTAATGCTCCCCTTTGTTTTACAGATTAGGAGAACCCACAAAATTATAAGTTCCTTGGTTCTCGCATAAAAATAAGTTTCAGTGTTCCACGGCTTTTTAAACCAAAAATTACCTAAGTCCTAAAATCAAAATGTGAGTTTCCAAAATAGCTTGGGATTTATTTTGGATAACCATCGTATTTTGGTGCACATACAAACGACATGGTCTTAGTAAAGAATATCTTATCCATGGGTTACTATTGTTCATCAAACTTGCACCCGTGTCTCGATCTGGAAGGATCAAGTTGTTTGAGACAACAATGGAATCGCTCTCCAAGTTGTGCAACCTTGCGTGCTTGAGACGTGATGCAACCTATAATATATTGTGAATAACCTAGGCACACTTTGGCACATCACCCATCCCGAGCCGAGCACCCACCCAAAGCCACAAAGGTACCAAGCCTCTCTTTAGAGTTGCTTTTGCAGGATGTTATTGTGATGATGATAAAACATATTCGATCCATAATTAAACATAAACATTCCACACAATACATAATCTAGATCTAGATCTTAGAGAATCATGAATTTAAACAATAACCATAATAAGATTAACCATACATGAACTAGATTCAATTATGTTTAACACCATTATCCAACCAATATTATCCATTGCATTAAACACCGTAAGACACATAAGTTTCTTACACTATAAAGTATCTCCATGAGTCATGCACGCATCGATCCAATAGTATAACTCTACAATAATTCAGTCTCTCTAAGCTACATAGTTCAATACATATTTATAGAGGTTGGGAATTTTCCTTCACCACCTATGCACTTCTAAAATTATGTCGCATGTTGATAATAGCCATGCACCTTTACAACAACATGCATACATGCAAGTGTTCTAATAATAGATGTCTTATAGTTAACTCGGAAGAAGTAATCCTATTATTATTAGCTCAAACCATGCATGGTGCTTATCACCGCTTGTTCCCAAAATCTCATTATGTGTAGCATAAGTATTCATCCCTATGTGTGATCCACATGATATCTCCAAAATAGTCCATATCCAACAAAATGGCTAAGTCTTGAGCTAAAATGTTATGACGCGTGTTTCCTTCCTATCTTTCTGCGCATTAAAATGAACCTTGTTCCTATGCGCACATCTTTTATGTGTCTTCTCCTTAGAGAAACATTATGTCTGCTCAATATTACCCCACACTAAAGTACATTGTCATCCTAGAAATGGGAATTCTTTCTAATGTTCCCAATAATAAAGAATAAGAAATGAAAGAATTAATAAAAGATTGTATAAAAGAATAATTTTTTTCTTTACAACGCACCCTATTCTTCAACTAGGAGGATTAGCTCTCGATATTCATTTTTAATTTTAGCCTTCAATGTCTACCACCATTTAGCATAGTCCTTATATTCTCTGGAATTTATGTGGCTATGGCTTCCAGCTTCATCCTGAGTAATCTTTTCTTTCTCATTCTATAGTACTCGATAACATTGGCTATATCTCGACATCATTCCTTCCATGAGGTCAATATTTTATGCTATGATCTTCCCAATATCATCAATACTCTCTTTGTGTGGATCTTGGGCTACTTGTGCAAGGGCCTCACACTTTTGTTTTATTAGCGCCAATCTTTCTGCGCGCCCTAAAGTCTCATCTTTCATCATGGCCAGAACTTCATTATCTTCAACTAGAGTTCTGGTCCTTATTACTGCCTCTGGTGCCGCACACAAATTGAGAGCTTGGTTTGCTTTCTTTAGTTCATCCTTTAAAGTTTAGAGCAATGCCTCATAAGTTGAATTTTTCTAAGCATAGAGGCCCATGCTCTCTCTCGCTTCTTGTTCAACATCTTTTCGTGCAAGCATTCAAACTGGTTTGTCCTGTAACACTAAATTGACCAAAGTACGCACATAATGCATAGCAAAAGGAAAATTTTCAGGTACCTTAGGTTCTAGATGAGGTCTTATTTTCAAAATGTGATCACCAATCTCCTATGCCATGCTAACAAAGGCTTCATTCTTTTTCTATTCTCATTCCTTCTCTTCCTTTAAACTTGTTATCTCTGCAGTTTTATCTTTTTTCTCCTCCTTCAACACTGCTCGAATAGCGGTGGCCTTATCAATATTTCTCCATGTCACCTTAGTATATACCTTAACCAAGGCATTACTAACCTTCTCATCAGACATTAGAGTAGGTTTTACTATCATGTTCCTGCTTTGGGGTGCCTTCTTCACTCTTCGCGAGACACAGACTCCTCGTACACGTCAAAATTTGGTTCATCCATATGAGTCTACATGGACTAGGATAATTGTTTCCTTGTGCGTGTAGTGGCCATATCTAGATCCATCAGCTCCCACCCATATAACTCCTTAAGGCCCATAGTTCTCTGAAACTAGGCACGTGATGATTTTTCTTGTGTCCTCAGTATAGCCCATACTAGGGACAACATACTCCTCACTTGTTCTTTCTCTTTTTTTTCTTGGCCCCTTAGGAACCTGGGTGCCAAGGTCTAAGTTGGCCCTTCTCCTACCTAAGTTGTAATGGGTGCATTGGGTTATTCTTGCACAATTTCTTTTGCCTCTTTCACCCCTTCCTCTTCATCTCTCATTTCTTCATCTCGGGGTTCCTCCACATCTTCAGCCGGACCGGGCTTCCCGGCATGCTCTCTTCACACTCCTCCTTGTTAAGCTTCAACTTTATTTTCTCTTTCTCTTGGGTGCTTCTTATTGAGGGGAGAGTCGAGGTGACCTTCATAAAGATTGAGATGTTCCTACACCTTGGGTCCTAGTTCTTATGAACACCTTCTTAAACTGGCACTCCTCATGGACTACATATACATCCAAGTCTTCCTCTCCTTCTTGCATTTGCGGGGGAGTATTTGCTCACTCACTTTCCACTTTGTCTGTGGGATTCCTCTTGACCTCTATGGTCCAAGACTCCACTATCCTTGTGTTATTCTTCTTCGTTTATCTCTATGGTCGAGGTAGGATTTGGAGCTGCCACATTTTCAACTGTGTGTTTTCCTTAGGCAACCCTAGGGAGCATGAACTCATTCTCCACGTACTTGTTATTTTCCAACCTAGGATTAAGCTAGAGATAGACCAATGTAGCTCCATTATCCCCAATAGCCAAACTAATCAGATTCATACTTATAACATCTGAATTGAGCCTCTTAATATAGGCAGATCGACTTGGATAAACATGAGTTTTTCTTAGAGTACGGTAGTTAAATTCTACCTTGTCCGCGTTGTAACTCAACCAAAGGCACATTAAAAACATGTGTACTTTTTCCTAAAAGTAATGCGTTGTGAAGGCATATGAAATTTTGTATCAGGGACTCCATGTCCCATCTTTCATTGCAAACTACGCAATGTAAAAATGTTGATACGCCACAAACTGCACTTCCTTTCCCACTACTGAGGGTAACTCCTTTGGAATGCACCATTCCTCCTCAAAGGTGGTGCGAAACCAATCATACCATATTTTTTCCCTTTGTTTGAACAGGCCACTCATTGTTCCTTCACACAAATACTTCTCAAACCTCTTTGCGAGGGACTTATTCTCTATGGGGTATTCCCAAAAAATATTCTTTGGCCCATCGGGTGCCTCCAATTTCTACAAACACAAGAGATAATAGGATAGCACCAAAACTTATCTTTTCACTATGTGCACTTCCTTAATAAGTGTTTATGCTATGTAGCCTACTAAATTGTATAATTTCCCTTGTGACATCTTCTTTGTGATATGTAGCCACATGTTATTTACTTGTGACCACCTTTCCTAATCATTAAGTTTAGTAAGCATATGTGCGCTTGTTTACACCACAGTATACTTCCTTAATTTATAGATTTCCATTCTGTGTGGACCCTTGGAGTATCCCAACTCCTTGCTTGTGGCCAAAATAGCTACTTTATCGGTTAGATCACTATTAACCTCCGTCTTTATGCCCTTCAATCTTGTAAATGTAACAATCAAAGGAGCGTAATCCTTACTCGTTGTCCAAAAAATAGAAGAAGTCCTCGTGGACTCTACTCATAAGCCATTGATATAAAATTTATGGTTTTCCAAAATATGGGAGTTCATACATTTGATACACCCCTAACTTCTTGACCAACTTCTCCCCAGCATCATCATATACTAGGCATGTCATCCATCGTGCACTTGTTGGTCTTCTTATTCAACAAAGCATCCAACTCCCCCTTATTGTCAGTGGTGTGGTGGTTGTAATCACTTACTTTGCATTTGCGATATGGGAATCCCAATCCCACCTAATGATCACTCCTTCTGGATACTACATCTCTAAAAAAATTCTCTTGGGAGTAACTTCAACCTCAAATTCCACCTTCTTCTTCCCCTTCGTACCTATTACAGGTGCCTTCCTTGGTGCCATTATAAAAATCTCACCTTTTGTCTTCTGTCGAGTAAGCTTTCATGCCCTAGCTTGAAACCATGTGCCCTAGCTTGAAACCGTGAGCCCTAACTCCGTCTCACTTTGCTTAAACCCTTCTCCAATGGGGACACAAGCCACTTATGTGCAAAAATATGCTCTCCATGTCTGGTTTCACAACCCTTTACACCTCAACACATTTTACTTTGCTAAATCACAACTAGCTCACTTGAATACTTATGATCGCAAAGGTAAAAATGAATGCGCAACACGTCCTTATATAGATTTTTGAAAATTTAATGCATTTTTTGGTCCTTTACCTACCACCGATCCTCTCATTAATTGACCATTTTCCCAACTTCCACGCGACACACCTATGTGCCCCATATATAACCTTCTAGCGCACTTTCCTACCTTCTCGACTACAAACCTCCTTCTCGCCCACTTCTATACACCGAATTACCTCGCCAATGTGCCTTCCTCTAGTAGTTTCTATGGCCACAACTTACCTCATGTTATACTATTCATTCATTTATTTCTAGCTATGGTCTTCCTTAGGAGCAATCTTCTTTCTAACAACTCCCTTCCATTTTTGAATAGCACCTGTAACAATATGTTCTCATGTGTACCCCTTTTTGAATAACAACCACCCCACACCAATGGTATGTGTAGTCCTCTGCACATAAAAATACTTCAAATTGTAATTATCTTCCAGTGCACAAACACGCTTATTACACAAAACACCAAACTAAATTGACAAAGCATAGTGACGAAGAAGGAAATACATTAAAAGAAACACAAAAGGGAAATCTATACTAAATGACAATACTACCTTATTACAAACACCAAGAAGACTTATTTATAGTAGGGCTTTAGCCTACTCCCATTGGAGTAATCAGGTAACTATATTCCATCAAGCACCTCTAATTGACAAGCGCCTGATTCAAGTATGGGATTGATAACATACAATCCCAACCAATACACCTTAAGTTTTCCTAGAAGGCGCAAAACTTCGAATCATAAAGAAGTGTCATTTGTCTAACCTTAAGCTTCTTTCCTTGATGTGTCTGTCATGCCATGCCTTCTTCCTAGCATTTTCTTGCTTTTGACTCCAATGTGTTATGGCATACCTCTCATCCAGTTGTAATAACTTGTCAATTCTCTCTTCTAATGCTTGCTCATCAAGTAGACCTCCCATGCACGCAATACATAAAGAAGGTAACATGAATTCCATGGGAAGAACTGATTCTATGCCAAACACTAATCGAAATGGTTTTTTTTATTCAACCTTTTGTAGGTTGTTTGATATGCCCAAAGTACTGCAGAAAATTTATCATCCCAATATTTCCTTTCAACATCACAAATTTTTGTTAAGGTATGGCTCAATATCTTGTTGAAAGCCTCGGTAGTCCCATTTTCAAGATGATAAGGTGTCGTCTTGTGGTGCATGACCATAAATTCATCCAACAATATCTTGATTGTCTCATTCAAGAAGTGTGTGCCCCTATCACTTGTCAAGATCAGCGGACATCCATACCTAGTAAGAATATTTTCCCATAAGAACTTTGTTATTGTATCCATTGTAAATCCTTTATAGGTGTTTTTTTACCCATCAGTGTAAGATAATATGTACAAGTGATGATGTAGCACGATCCGGTTCTATGCGCGGCTAGGGAAATAGGACACATAAAGTCTATTTCCCATTTTTCAAACGGCTCTACACTAAGAATAATCCTTGAAGGAATTCCATCTCTTTTCCCATGTTTTCCAATGCATTAACAAAGGTGATCACACACCTTACAATACTCTTTACAATCCTTGTATAAGGTCTCCCACCATAATCCAACAAGTAGAATCTTACGTGCGGTGGCGTCACCTGCATAATTCCCACTTGCAATACCACCATGATCCTCTTCCATGATATCCATGCACTCATGTTCTAAGACACACCAGCATAATACTTCATCTCGGCCTAGTTTGTATAAGTCACCAATGATCAACATGAAGGGTGCAATGCAAATTACAAGTTGTTTCTTCTTTAAGGATTTCATTCCTTCTGGCACCATACATGTGCGTAAAAAGATAGAAATATCCTCCAATTTTTAAGGCGCATGATGTAACTCAAAAATGTACATCCGGCATTATATCTTCAATTGTCTACGCGTCCTCTCCAGATTGAATGCTTGATAAATGGTCTGGGCCAAAATTACTTTTACCTGGTTTTACTATGATCAAAGTCAAATTATTAGAATAAGAGAACCCATTAATATATGTGCCCCTCAGTAAAATGGGCTTATTTACTAATTATTTTAGTGCCATGTGATCTATATAAAATAAAAAAGGTGTTCTAACAAGTATTGTTATAAACTTATGCAACGTGTAGATCATCGACAAAGCCTCGCACTCCATAGTAGTATAATTATGTTCTACAAGAGTCAACTTTCTACTAGCAAAATAGATGGGATGATCTATAATACCTTCCCCAGGTTGAGCTAACATCATTGTGCCAATGGTCGTGCCAAAGGAGTCCACATGTACGTGAAATGGTTGGTTCCACGAGGGAAAACGTAAAATAGGCGTTGTAGTAAGTCTCTCCTTCAATGCTTTGAATGTGTACTGCAGTTCTCCACAATAGAATGTCCCTTTTCCTTTGAGTAATTCTTCCAAGGGTGCGAAATCTTTGCATATCCTTTGATAAAAAAATTTAATACCTGTGTAGCCAAAAATCCGCACACCTCACTCTGACTAGTAGGCTCCTTGAAGCCTACAATAACTACAACCTTAGCTGGATCTACTAACAAACCTTCCTTGCAGATGATATATCCTAGCAGAGTTCCAAAAGGTGTGGGAAACATGCACTTCTTGATGTTTAAAGAGATGCTTAATTGTCTAAATATTTCAAACATTAAGCGCAAGTTATCACAATGATCCTTAACAAGCCCATATACCATCCAATCATCTAAGTAAACCAGCAATAATTTGTGAATGAAATTCTGGAATGCTTGAACAACTATGCACAAAAATATAGCAGGTGTGTTCTTCAAACCAAAGGGCATCACAGTATATGCAAAACTTCCATATTCAGTGGTGAAAGTTGTCTTCTCTTGATCCTCTGTGTAATTCTTACCTGATGATACCTAGAGAATCCATCTTGTAAAAGAGTAAACTTCGTGCCTGCAACGCCTTCTAATATTTCCTCGGTGAAAGGTGTAGGAAAATGATCAATCACACATGCAACATTCAACTCCCTATAATCCACACAAATCCTAATCCGACCATCTTTCTTTATATTGATTACCATGGGGCTAACCCACTTTGATTCTTAGAGCTTGTTGTCGCCTAAATTTGACTTCACAAAATCAATAAGCATAAAAAAATTTAAAGCTATATAAAATTTCAAAGTGTTCTTTCACATGATTTTTATCCTTCATCGCAATCGTCTTATTCTCATGGTCATTCTAGGTTTTCATTTCATCCATTTTGAATGAGCCCTTCTCCCGCTACGACACAAACCGTGTTTTAATTATTTAATTAATATTTACCTTGTTATTTAATAAAATTAATATTTATTAAATTTTATGGGTTTTTAATTAATAAATATTAATTTAATACTCATAGAAGTTGTTCAAAAACTTGGAAGAACTTTTCTTTTTTATATTAATTGTCGTAATTGTCGTGAGCAAGTGTCGGGGGTAATTTTTCTTCTGCTTCCAATTGTCGTAGACAATTTTAATTTGCTTCTATCATCTAGGAATTGAGAAGGAAAAAGTTACAAGAGGTTGTAGAAGTAGAGGAAATTGGGAAGAAGGAGAAACAAGGAAATATTGCAGATATCTAGAGCCAGAAGAAGGAAAATTTTATTCTACAGGCACTACCCGGCTTTCACATGGAAACCTGGCATGGGCATTAGCTAGAGCTAGGCAACCTTGAGAGTTCTAGGTAGTTATCTCCATTGTAGGATCACGAGTTTAGGAGATCATACGCTTGCAAAGGTGAAGGAAATTTCATGCACAAGCAAGGATTAATCTGGAATCCCAAACAAATCTCGTATGCAACAAAGAGGAAAAGGTGAAATTCCACGTAGCTGGTAGTTTTCTTTTGTTTGTTGTTGTTTTGTGCAGCGGCTAGAAGCCCAACAAATATCCTCCATGCAGCCTACAACTTGAAGACAAGAGTCCATGCGCTGCCGCAGAAAAGACAAAATAGAAATCAAAGCATTTGTTTGGAAGTTCACAAATTCAGGAATAATGATACGCCCCAAGAGAAAGAGATCATCAGTTTTCCACGCCATCAAGGAGATAAGTCCAACCAGGCAAAGGAGGTCCACATAGGCAAGGGATAAAATCTGAAAATAAAAATAAAAATCAATCCACACATGTATTAAACCAAGAAAATTCTCAAGCATGTTTTGAAAGAGCAAAGTTTCAACACATTGGTAAGGAAGAAAGCAGCTCTCACACAGTCCAAAAGAAGGAAGCCACACATGCATAGGAATTAAAAAAAAAGATAAAAATACATGCTAAAAATAAAAGTTTCAACGCAGCCAAAGGTGAAAAATAATAGTCCATGTGCTAGGAGGAATAAGAGTTTTCAATGCATAAGGAAAATATATTCATATCAATTCAAAACAGCTTGCCCATGTGGGAAAGAAGAAAGAGCACAACCAAAGCCAAAACAAGGAGAATTTGATGTATACACATCCGAGCATCTGCCAATGCCAGCCAGAAGCAAAAATAAAATAAATCAGTCCAAACAATATCACGTTTGCACAAAAAAATAATATTAATGAAGAAAACGATAGATGTGGAAAGAACGTGTCGCGGGTTGTATCTGTTGAAGTAATCAACTTTGGAGCTCGATATCTCAAAGTCGGATGATCGTCGAGAAGAAAGGTTTGGTTCATTGAATTCTCTCCAACTTCATGTAATCCTTTGCCAAATTTCAAATACGCAGCACCTCATTTGATATTTTTCACAAACCCAAGAAAAACTCAGTTTGCTCGATTTTTTCGTGCACACAATTTCAGCTTGGCGGAAGGCTTACTTTGAGAATTCATATCTCAAGCCCAGACGATCGTCAAGATAAATGGTTTAGTTTATTGAATTATTCCCACATTCATGTACTTATTTTCCAAAATTCAAATGCGCATCACCTCATTTGATATTTTTTACTGAGCCAATGTGCAGTTTTCAAATTATCAAGGTGGCTCACTTTGAGAGTTGATACTTTGAACTCAGATGATTTTCAAGAGAAAATAATAATTTCATTCAATTCTCCCCACCTTCGTATGCTCCTTTCCAAATTCAATATGTCCAAGGTAACGTTTGGTATTTTTCCCAGGCTAAAACTAAACGGGATTTTCGCAGTTTTACACTTGCATTTTCCTAGCAGTTTCAAAAGAGTCAACTTTGACCATTAATATTTGACTAAAAATTTTTGATTGAAAAAAAAAAACCATCGACACACAAACTTGTGGTACCTTAATATACTCCCTCATCTAGTGAGAGTTTCTTAGAACAAGATTTGTTATTTTTCCTAGGGCAGTTTCAGAGGCAATTTGTGCAGTTTTGAAGTAAGGAAGTAATAGCCCAAAATCACACTTCTGTCACAATCATGTCATCTTCAAACAAAGCGATGTTATGGTATGAGTTCTAGGGAATTCTACCCACCTCGACGCTCCATTCAGAGTATGAGAACATCACCAATACCAACTTGGGACACGTCGACGTAAGTCGGTTCTGCAATCGCATATCAACCGAAGGTGAGTCACAATTTTCTTGACGCTTGTTCTGAATTGGTCATCACTTGCATAGATGCACCATGACACCTGCATAGTGTGGCAATTCAACTCCAACGACCCAAAAGTGGAAACAACCTCTGACTTCCTTATTATGTGGTATAAGTCGTAGCTATTGGCATAGGTCTCTTCGGAGTCAAAAGCCATTGTTATCGGCAGAGATTGATAATGAGAAAATCTTGTCTACATCAATTATTTTCACTTGATCACTATACGGATCTATTCATCAAAAATCAAGACCAATAATAAGTACAATTGTGTGGATCATCAAGCAAGGCCACATCATTCAAGCATGTCCCTGTCAGCTCTCAGTTAGCAGCGGGCACAATACTTCATCGACCAGTCTTAAAGTTAGAGCGTTCTCAAATTGGATGATTGTGAGTAGATCAGAATGGAAACACTTCGGGATGGTGACAGAGGAAAAAGACATAACTCTAAGAATTGAATTACAATTTTGGCTCTTGGAAGATCTTCTCAATGGCGAAAGATCAAGAGTTGGATTCGACAAGCCAAGGTGGTGTAACGACTACAGTCTCATGAAAAATGAATAATTCACCATGGAAGGCTATTTGGAACATGTGGAGAATTTTCTGGAATTGTGAATGTGAACACGAATGAAGAAAAACTTGCTCACACCAATATGTTGCTCAAATGGAGGGGTGGATGAATTTCTCAAGTTTCAAGCCCGACTCTCTTATCATCTAGAGGATTTCAGAGCAAGATCGGTGAGTTCATTTCCATTACAACCGGGATAGGTGGACTCTTGGCCCAATGGGTAAGAAATTGATCCTAGGTGTCTTGATCTAGGTGGTGTAATTTTGACTAGGATGTATGTGTGTGTGTCCAAGTCATTTAAGTAGGGTCCACATGTACCCATTTCTTTTCTATTATAAAGTGGTGTTATTTAACTCACTTTTAGAAAACTTTGATAACTTTAGTGGTTTCTATTTTTAGTTGCTTTTAATAAAGTTGGTTGAAAAATCAAAGTCACTTAAGTGCCCTATTTAATGTTCATGTAAAACACTAACTACTTTGTAACCAACTTTTGGGTTATAAAAATTTGTTAGGGGCTCATTTGTAAAGGTGGCTTTGAAAAAGGAGAAGAAAATACTTTTGTATGTAAGTTTTACTTCAAAGAAAGAAAATTTGTGTTCTTTTAAGAAGACATTATGGAGTTAATAAAATATAAATTTTGTGTCTCAGATCATTGTCTATCATAGCATTTGATGTTCTTATGTTCATTAGATGTTAGTGTTTGAATCTTGCATGTAAATTTTATCTTGGATCTTATTGTCAACACTACTAATATGTTGTTCTAGATCACATTGATCAAGCTCTGATTATCTACTTGCTCACGTGTGTTCCCTTTTACTCATTCTCATTTAGCTGATGAAAACTCCATTTTATTTGTGTTAGTTATTAATTGTTCTTATCCATGCAATATTAGGCTCTGCTTTTACCTAACTCTTGCATGTTCCTTCTATTCATTCCTTTCCATTCTTTTCCTTCGTTCCATTCCATCCCCTCATTCACTTTTCTTTCCATTGATGTTCCCTTCATTGAGGAGGGACTTCATTCCCACACTATTGCATGTCATTTGCATGCATTAAAATCCATATACTAACAAATTTTTGGTGAATCTATTAGGGATTCAGGATTCATTAACTAGTGCTTGGGTAAATCATTATGACTATCCACTCTGCACAAGATCCATTTCTTCAATCAACCTTGTGGCCAACAAATATTTTCAAGGATACATTGCTGCCAACCTTTGAACAAAGAGCTTGGGAAAACCTTGAAATATTGCAGCAATTTTTGGTTTTTGATAGAGCCATTGACAGAGAAATCTACATTAAATATCTTAAAAGAAGAACACCCGCACTTATGGCTAGAATACCTCATGAACATGTGTTGACCGTTATTCACCGACGTGGTCCTCTTCCACTAAGGAAATAATATATATATATATATATATATATATATATATATATATATATATATATATATATATATATATATATATGAATATTACAGGTAACTCACCTATCTTGCAATCAAATCTTCTTTTTGTAGATACTCAAGAAGACATGTCATCATATTTGAGGAAAGCTATTTGGGAAAATCACATGAGCAACTATCAATTTCATCTCACCACATCAGTACTAGATAATGAAGAAGATCAAGTTGTGAGATTTGATAGAGTCATTCAAGAACAAAGAGCTAAAGAAAGAGAGAAAAGATAAAAGGTAAGAGCTGATCAAAACATGTCAATGATCCTTTCACAATGTAAATATTTCAAACTAGCAAGAAATATGTTTACACGAGGAGAAAAAGCTAAAGGTCAATCAGATCCCATTTTTGACTTTCAAGGAAAGTTTGGTTTCAAGTTATCTCCTCCAAGGAGAAACACACTCCGTAAATCTGTAAGCCTTGCATCAAGTCCTAAAAGAGCAAGCAAGGAAGGAATCACTACAAGTCAAGCACTTGTCCTTGCTCACATTGTTTTTCCTTCATATACCACCTTTCCCAAGATGGAAGTTAATGTACCATGGGGAAATGTGAAAGCCCATTGACCTAATGAGCTTGACATGACCTCCCACGAGGATCGAGGAAGATTCTTCCCAAGTTCAATGGAGATGGAAAGACATCACTAGATGATTACATTTATACCTACTTTGTTGCATGTATAGTTTTTCACTCAATGGAATATGAAGATGTTGATATTCACCTTTTTGTTGAAACATTTCATGACATTGCTATGGATTGGTTTCATCATTTGCCAAATGGATACATTACAAATTGGAATGATATGAAAACTAAGTGTAAAGACCGATTCAAGATGATAGAAGATGAACATGCCCTTATTGCCCAACTATCACGCAAGTGAAGAAGGAGCTAACCAAGCCCATGAGGAATTTCATGGAAAAATACAAAATGGTGAAAAAGTTCTGTCGTGATTTTCCCAAACCCCGATGGACAAAAATGTTTCTTTATTACCACACAACAACCAAAAGTGTGCTATCAAATTGAGAAGGGCTAGTGTGGCTAATTTAGAACTTGCTCAATCCTTGACCATAGAAATTGAGGATTAATTAATCATGGCGGAAAATTCAAGAAAACGTCCCTCAAGGGAAAGAGTCAAGAAACATCCAATTCTTCGAGGCTATACTCACTATGTTGTATAATGTTGTGTTAGCTTTGAAAAAGTAGGTTGCTCAAAGTAGTAAACCTACTACTTACAAATACATCCTAAGAAAAGGCTATGTTCCCAACAAAGCCAAAATTGCAGGTGCTCTAACAAGGATTGCTATTAAAGCCACTCCCGTGACTAACTTAAAGTGTGATGTCGTTGAATAAAGTGATGATGAAGTTCGGTCGTCAAATTTGATGAAGAAGAGCCGACTCTAAGACATCCGAACTCAAGTTGAAGAGCCTCAAGGAGAGAGTAATAATCATTTCTTCAAGTACCTTTCGAAGAAGAATGTGAATATGAAAAATTATAGAAGATATGATACATTTTTTCAATTTCTTCCTTAACTTTTACGTGCGGAGTTAGGGTTCATCTTGTAAGGTCTTTTCCTGACCAAGCGTGCACCTTTCTTTAGCTTAATCTTCATTTCACCTAATGACTCATGCACTCCCTTTAACTCATGGTAGCCCCTAGGAAATAAGTCCTGGAAATCATGTAGCAACTTAATTATCTTTTCCACTTCATAATCAAACCAATAAGCCCTAATTATGACCTCCTTACATTAAGCATCTATGCCAATGTTCACTTTTTTGGTCTTCATAGGTTCATGATAGGAAAGCACATTTTTATCTACATTGTCTAAGACCTCACGTGTACCTTTTGAATGATCTATGTCCAAATATTCTACTTCTTCATCATCCACTATGTAGACCATCTTTCCTTTCTCCTTCTCAAGGAAAGCACACTTAAATAGTTTGGCATCTGTCTCATCTATTTCATCAAAACATGCTCCTGGTTCTTCCTCACCAAATAACTCCTAAATGAGTTCTTCATCCTTTACACTGTCTCCCATAGTCAAGCATTCCATAACCTATAATTCCTCTCTCACCAGAGGTTTAGTAGAGAAGTAGTCAAAAGTCTGAACTATTCCTGTAATCAAGTCTTGCCAATTTTGAGTCTCCCTGTGAAGTTTTGCATAAACATACCAAGCATGTGCATAGCCTTGCAAAGTGGAATAAAGTTTATGCACCCAAAGTGAATTTGGAAAAGCTTCCTGCCCCTCTATCTAGAGTCTCTCACACTGTTGAATGTGGTGTTGAACAGGTTGATTACCATGATATATGCAGATCTGATTAGGTGCATTGTTCCTAAGAAATGGGGTTGTTAGAGAATTCTTACTTCATTCCATTCTATGAGATTATCCCTGTGAACCATCCACCAGGTATACCATCCCGTGTAGGGTATACACGAACATATTTTTTCTCCACTTGATTGGTCCACTACTCCTCCATGGCACACAAGAATACTGTAGGATCTCCTTCTCCAATGTACCAGGGGTATAGAGTTGTTACCTATCCACCTAATACAACAAGGTTTTCTCCTCCGTGTAAAGGCACTTCTTACTTCACACCCAACCATCTCATAGGTTTCATGTGCCCAATTTTCACAAGAAATACTTGTAGTATCACTAATAGACTGTGCATCCTCCCACTGGAGGATTCCCTCCTTAGATGGCTCAAGTACTTCTGGATCTTGAATGGCGCGCACATAAATTATGTTCAGGTCTTCCTCACTCAAAGGTTCAACATAAGGTGTAGACTTTCCATCTGTTAAAGGGATAATAACTCGTTCTTCCTTGTTCTCAAAACTTATATACCCCTTGTTGAACTGTAGATCATCATTATTTACATAACACCAAGGGCACCCAAGTAGAGTTGGGAAGTTATCTACTTCATAAGTTCCAAAACCTCAAAGTCCCCAAAGGTGAAATTTTCCCCTTGTGTAGTGATGGATGCATCTTTACAACTTTGATTAGAGTGGCCTTAGTTCGATTAGCCATAAACTATACATTAGAGGATGCTTTTAATGGAGGTCTTCTCATTTGTACCCACACATCTAAGTAAGCACATTCACTACTCGCGCCTATGTCAATCAATATATTTCTTAAAATTCATCCATCCACAACAACATTCGAGTGTGTATCCTTGTCATAATCCAAACTATGAGGGAGAATATTAGCATGTAGGGTCTATCATCCATTCTCAATACCTACGCATGGAGTGTTCCCCTTTAACCAATTCCCTAGTAATGGAATAATATTATTTTAGCGTAGCATCTTGCATGCCTCTTTCAAATTATCAACATCTAACTGGATCGCTCTGTTGTCTTCTTTTTCCAACTTCCGTGACTATTCCTTTAAACATTGTATTTCACCCTAAATATTTTTGAGTACCTCCATGGTTTCCTAATAAACCTCCTTCTAGTGTGTAGGATCTAGGTACCTTGCATGTAAAACCTCCTCCTTAGTGATAGTAGGCTTCTATTGTAATGTCTCTCTGGCACGCGTAGCTTCAACGCATGTAGTAATCTTCACAGGTACTACCTCAGGTTCCAGTGCCAACTTTGGCATCCACTAATTTTCCATGGCGCATTGTATTCTAACCATCCCTACACCCTTTTTCTTATTTTTATGTTGTTTTCTAATATGCTCATATAAGTCTAGGCATTCCTCATAGTTATGATTCTTCTCATAAAAGAACAAGTAATATTTTGAGGGCATTCACACCTATAGTGGTTAGGAGATCCACATGTAAAACACGTTCCACAAGGAAACTCTCCTCGCCCACCACCACAGCCTCGGCCCTCAAATCCACCACGGTATCCTTGACCTTTGTCATGACTTCATTAAAAGTGCCCTTTATTCTAATCATAGTTCCCTTAAGTGCGATCATGATCATGGTGCTCACTTTTACTTTTAGAATTATCTGATACTCCTGTCTAACGTACACCAATATCTATAGCATTATGGATGTGACCAATCAACCTAAAATCTTCCGTATTATGAGTCATGGACTGGTAAATCTTACAATAGCAAGATACATTCTTTCTTATCACATGTTATAATAATGGGTAGTGGCTTGCATCATGGTCTAAATGGCATATCTCATAGTCTAGCATAATGAATGCACTAACCTCGTGGGGATAACTATCCTTAGTGTGCCCTTCCACTTCATAATTTGTACACCAAATCCCAGTGTGCATCTCATGAGCTGAATTGGTGATAGTTTCTCTAACTGCTTTGTCATAGTTGTAATTTGTGCTTCTAGGAATGGGCTCACTCTAGTTTCTATACTTCTTACTATCTCCATGTGTAATGTTGCTTCAAGTGCTTCGTGTGGGTCCATATATGTCTTATTTGACAACGCCCTCATAAAAGTTGTGATCAATCCCCTAACAAACCACTGTGCATGTTGGCTTGCATGGATATCATACGAAAGTTTAGACAAGAGCATTTTGAAATAGTCATCATATTCTCGAACACTCCCAGGTAGTTCCTATTTTATATCCTTGAGAAAACTTATACTCTTCTCGCTTGAACTCGGGATATAGAAATCTTGAAAGAAATCATCCCATAACGCTACATAATCTACGCAATTCTTATTAGGGTAAAACTTTATGTACCAACTATGTGTGTGTCCCTATAATGTAGTTGTAAAATGACTTGCCTTACACTCAAAAGTTGTGATTCCTTTTTTCACCACTATATCTAAAAGATGTAGACGTGCTCATCAAAGCATCTTTTATTACCCTATACTCTAGAAGATGAAATGACATATCCATGTAAATATTCTGCACTTGGTGAGGACCATGCCCACCGATCCATAACCTTATGTGTTACCTCTACCTCCGCACCCACCGATCCAATAGAACTAGAGCCACCTATGCCCCTTGATCCTCTACTTGTATCTAGAATCAAACCATTGGATGTACTTCCTGTGTCCCAACAATGGTACTAAACTAAACTCCTACGCTTCTGAGTGGTACTACTCCCAAAATTGATTCCAAAATTATGCATGTTTGAGTTCTATGTTGACAATGTGCCCGAAAAGGTACTTCCAAATAACAACAAAGATGTTTTCCCAGCCATATATGTACTTGTTATTTGACTTAATCATGTTCTTCTACGACCCAAAATAGCTTGTTGACTACTGATTGTACTAGATACTTAAAAGCCAATCACAAGGGCTAGGTTGTCAGGTAGATTCATATGCGTGCTCACAGCCTATTTCGTCTCTGCTAGAGAGCTCTCATGTGAGGTTGAGGATGGTTCTCTATCACGTTTTCCCAAATGGGGGAGTTCCTCTATCTATTTCTACTGATATTGCTACTCCTAGTGCTAAAAGGGAAAACTAAGCTAACAATGCCAAAGGACTATGGATAGAAGGATAACATGATTAGAAACTACATTAAAAGGTGATAACACTAGAAAAAGAGGGATGAACATTATTTTTTCTTAGTAAACAATGAAGGGAAGTGTGTGGAGGAAGGCTAGGCATGTTTAGCACAACTAAAATGCATTTACCATATCGGGCCATGGAACAAAACTAGGAAAGGGATTGCAAGGGACATATAATGACACAACAAGAACGCAATGTGAAAGAAAGGAAAGAAGAAAGAATACAAACACACTTAGGATAGAAAATAGTCACAAAATGATGCTTTTATTACTTCCAAAAATGCACAAAATTGTTACAATGGTGAAAGAGGCCGATATCCACATGCATGAACTAGATCTAGAGGTTTGCAACCCAGAATACAAAAATATGAAGTCCTTTGCAAAAATACATAAGGATCCAAAAAATTTCCAACCTTAATAATGAGCCAAGCTCTTACATTTATAGATGAATCCATGGAAGAAGAAGCGAAGGAGGTAAAACCCAGATTCGAAATACAACCACCAACAAGAAGAATTCAATACATGTAAATCCACCAGCAAATATGTCAAATAAGTTTCCCCAAGTTTGTTCGGCATGTTGGAGAAGGAAGGAGGGCAGATCATATCAAATCAAGTGGTTGGAGAAATCAAATCTACTCATTAATTCCTATAAATTCATTTTCTCATTTCTCACCTTTTAGATCCACCAAGAATTTGAATTTGAATGTCTAGCACTATAGCCTATGTTAGCAAGACTATCGGATGAGATTAGGCATGTGTAAATCAGAGATCTGTAGTAAAATATATGGTTTTCAGAAGATTTTAGAGCCATTTGGGCACGCAAGACACATGGCACGCATGGATTGACTAAAAAAATCAGCCAACTGTTCATCTGATTTGTCATTTCTTCCACATGTCATTCATTGGTTGGTTGTTAGGATTTAGCGCCCTATTGGCGTGCTTTTATAGGTTGCATATTACACACTCAAGTCATAAAAAATGACATGTCACGGAAGGGTGAAAAGGAGGGCATGAAAATATGCACATGGAAGAATGAGGCATGGGAAGGAGGTAGAAGGAAGATGCACACAACATGTGTGGGGAAATCGGAAAACCGATGAGTGAGAACGCATAGTCAAGGCACAATTATTACAAGGTAATGTCTAATGGCATGAAGAGAGGGTACTCAAGGGAAGATGCAACAAAGAGGAAAAGGAAAAGGAAGGGAAGAAGGGGAAGCATGCAAGGGCACATGAGGAAAAGAAGGGAGGTGCACGAGGAAATGCAGACAAGGGAATGTGCCAAGTGAACTTGAGTGTGTGCAACCTTGCAATGAAGAGCTCAGAGCCAGAAGGTGTATACAAGTTACCCAAATAATTGGGAGAGTTATTTGGATAATATTTTTGGAAACTTTTAGGGCCATCTTCCTACTAGATGAAGGATATCAGTAGCCTAAAGCATCCATTGGGCATGGATTCTATTATGTAATCAATAAATTCTGATCTACAACTTCAAAGAACTACCCCAAGTCACTTGAAGGATCATTTCTTGGCTTTATTATGAATTCTACAAACCGCTGAAAACCGTCGACATCTTGGAAGCAAAAGAAGAGTGTGTGAAGGGAAAATGTGAGAAGAAAGAACTATGTACAAAAAAATGTGTGTGGCACACTTGGAGGAATTGAAACTACTCTAATATATATATAATGATGCAAAAAACTTAATGGAAGGGTTTGAGATAGATCCCATTTACTAGGATTTGCAACACACCTCCATCAAGATGAGTTAACTCGAAATATTTAGCCTCTTTTCATGACCTAATGATGTATTGGCCACTCCACAAAGGTGCATCAAACTTTGAATGGTGCCTGGTTTAGCTCACACATCTCATTTCAAAACAAGTCCCCAACTTTGAAATTTTAGGCCTGGCCATTCTATCAAACCATTTCTTTGTTGCTTTCTAATGTTGCTCTAGCTTTGATCATGGCAGAGTTCCTTAACTCTTCAATATTAACCAGCTTTGTCACTCTAATTTCTCTCTAGTTTTTTCCTTCAAATTCCATTTTTGGGCAAGCACTAATGATTTCAATTCTATCTCTAAAGGAAGGGTAGAATATTTTCCATAGACAAGCTTATAAGGTTAATTTCCTATTGCTCTTTTAATTGTGATTCTATCTTCCCAGAGTGCACGTGAGACCTTTGTATGCCACTTCTTTTGGCTAATGTTCATTGTGTGCTTCATGATCTTGATCGTGTTTTTGTGTGTTGACTCTACCAACTATAATAACGGTTTGATTTTAGTGCCAAGGAAGGATTTTTCATTATCATATATATTGGTTTGAGGAATTCCAAACCTTGTGACTAAACCCTCAAGAAATTCAAGGATGGCTAACTTGATTGATTCCTTGAGCGCAACAACTTCTGTCCATCTGGTGAAGTAGTTCGTAGCTGTCAACACCCACTTTTTCCAGTGCTTGAAGGTGGATTGATCATGCATATGAAGTTGAGACCCCATTGCACAAAAGGTTGATCCACTTGGATTAGTTGGAGGGGAAGCACTACTAATATTTTCTTTCCTGCAAAGAAAGTGCATTCCTTGCATTTTGTGACCCACTTGTGTGCATATACAAACATAGTAGGCCAAAATATTCTTGCCATTATGATCTTCATCATTGTAGTTCTGGCATAAAAGTGTCCACTAGAAAAACCATTATGGAATTATTCCAATACTTTTTCATCCTGTGCAACGTTTATATACCTTAATAGCACATTATCAAGATTTTTCTTGAAGAGAAATCCATCAATCAAAACATAAGGGACAGATTGTAACCTCAGATGTCTTCTCTTTTCCTTGTTTAATCCAGAGAGAGTATGTGCCCTTGGAAAGGAATGTGATCATGTCCTTCATCCATTTGTGCATGTCGGGATCTATATTTTGTTCAATTTCTATGCACAGATACCCTCATCCGAAACAATGAAGCCTCAAGCTCATTCCCGCGCATCCTCAACAATCTTCTTGCATAGCACTCTACCTTTCACCAATTTTGTGGCTTTGATAGACACAACATATTCCATTATTTTGGTCACCCATCATGCTCTCTTTTCACTAATCTCTACTCCCATGATGAAGTCTCTGATAGAAGAGTGGGAAACTAACACCTTGATATGATTTGTGGTGAGCATACTTTTGAATTTCTTAAGCATGTGCATGATGGCGAAGACCTACTTCTCCGTGTGATTATATTTTAATTCATAATCCTTTAGTGTTTGGCTAAAGAAATCCACTATTTATCCTAACCCTTATTTATTTTCTTGTGTTAGGATAATAGCCACACTTGCATTAGCTCCATAAGCATAAAGGATAAAATCCTTTGAGTAGTTCAATTGATGGGTGTTATTCTACAAGAAATTTCTTACTTGATTTTGTTGAATATTTCCTTTCCTTCTATTTTCCATCTAAAATTTGTCCTTTTTGAGCATCAGGGTGATTGGCCTCACCAGTCTTGCAAATTTAGGAATAAAACGCTTAATAAAATTGATCTTACCTAGGAAGGACTGCAAGGACCTTTTTGTGCCGGTAAGGAAAGAGCTAGGATGGCTGAAATGTACTCAAGATCAATTGTGATGCCATCCTTTGAAACCACATGGCCCAAAAGCTTACCCTGTGCCACTGCAAAATTAAACTTCTTAGGTTTAAGAGATACCCCATAATTTCTATACACTCTCAAATACTTTCTCCAGGTGTGTCATATGATCCTCACTCTGCTTTGAGAAGACAGTTATGTCATCAAGGTAAACCAAGATGAAATCATTGATGTAACCTTTGAAGGAAATGTCCATGCTGGGATGAAAAGGCACATAAGAAGTTAATGGTTTCTCAAAATTTTCTCCAAAAAAATGGCTTCTCTCGCTCTTCTCTCGACTAAATTTTAGAAAAATTAACCCCCTTTGTAAGAGTATTCTCGTTGCATTTATACAATTTCACTCACTCACTCATCCTATTTTTCCCCCAAAAACATGAATCTTTAAAGAAGAATATTCATTTATGTTTTTTGCCAACTGGAAAAGTTGTGAGCCATTCACATTTCCTACTTTCATCATATATGATTGGGGCACCATGTCATAACTTTTGATAGTATTTTTAATCATTCTTTTATTTAGTGAATAAATGGCCATTTTTTCATGGTTTTAGAGCACCTCTAGATGGTTTGATTTTACAGGTAATCACATCTGCCTTTTTGAGAATCCTTCTCGAGAAAACATATTTATTTTCATGCCTATCTAGGACTGATCATTTCCGCATGGTTTTGGTCATATCAAGCCAATCATCATCTTTCTCCATAATGCCAATTTATCTCACACGTATTTCTCCCATGTAGATATCTCATTTAAATCTTAGAGGCTACTTCACCATGATTACACCCAGCTCGACTAGTATGCCTCGAATTTCCTATAAAAGTGCACCATTTCACTTACCCAATTCATATTTTCTTTTTTGAATATAGGCGTATATTGGGATTCCCCTTTGTTTATTTGCGCTGCGAGTTCGAGTTGGCCAAGTATAAAGAGGAGCTAGTGGAAGCCTCCATGTGTCTCCTTGGCGCAACTGCAAAGGTGAAGTCCAGAGGCAGGTCCTAAAATGAGTGTTGTCCCTCCACATTTCTTGGGCCCAAGAAAGTTCCTTTGGCTATTGAAAAGTCTCAGTTTAAAGAGAAGCTAGCATAATCCTCCACGTGTCTCTTCGGCGTAACTCCAAAGGTAATATCCAGAGGTGGGACCTCAAACAAACACAGCACTACATGTGTCTAGGGTCCAACAAAGCTGCACCAGCCATTGAAAAGTCTTAGTATAAAGAGGAGCCAGTGGAAGCCTCCACGTGTCTCTTCACCGCAACTTCAAAGGTAAGATCCAGAGGTGGGACCTCAAATGAGTACATGCTCTCCACGTGTCTACGGCCCAACAAAGTTACACCACCATTGAAAAATTCTCATTATAAAGAGGATCCAACGGAAACCTCCGCATGTATCTTCGGTGTAACTACAAAGTTGAATTCTAGAGGCATGTCCCCAAATGAGCGTGGGCCCCCACGTTCCCTGGGTCCAACAAAATTACACCAGCTGTTGAAAATTTTGAGCATGGGAAGATCTAGTGAAACCTCCATGTGTCTCTTTGGTGCAACTCCAAAGGTCAAAACCGAGACAGATCCTCAAATGAGCACAGGCCCTCCACGTGTCCTTTTGTGGGTCTTAGGCATTTACCTTATACTTTCACACCCTTCACCATAATGCATCAAAATATCAAATAGACCCACCACACCGCATCCAATTAGAAAATACCATGTATCCATGGATGTTGGGACAAGATTTACAAAGGAGACACAATTGTGGAAGATGCCCAACAACAAAATTTTTCCCCACGAGAGAAGATTGTAAATAATACCAAGACTCAATGTGATCCATGACCCAAGGAAAGGACTTGAAAATGACACCCTGGTGAAGGCAAAGAATTACACATCCACATAGGAAGATAAAAAGTGCATCAAACCAGGCAAGCTGAAAATTTTAAACAAAAAGGGGCGAGATTACAATTGAGCACCAACACCAGCTCCAACTCGGGGATGGGCACTCCTACGAGTGCCGCAAGAAAAAATATAATGCAAAAATAGTAGACCATGTGCCAAAAATCCATTGGGCCACGAGTCAAGAACCGACCTCTAAAGCAAAGAAACAATAACCAACCCTCCAAGAACAAACCGAGAAACCAACAAAAACTGGTCACCAAAGACCGGGACAAATCAAATAGAAAAAGTAGAAAACAGAACAAAACCAAAAACTATACATTGTACAATGATGCGTACCTTAGTTCCAAGAAATCAATCAAGGAAATGTTTCAAGTGCCTACCATTAACAGAAACTCAAGCATTTCTCCATCTAAATATTTTAGGAAAAAGGTATGCTCACCAATTCTAATGTCAATAGAATAAGGGCCCATCCATAATGCATTGAACTTTCCATGTTTTCCTTATCCTCATGTCTTGCTATCCCATAAGTAGCACAAGATCTCCCACACTAAAAACTCTTGGGGTTACCTTTTTATCAAAAATTTCTTCAAATTTTCCCTAAACTTCACATGTCTTTGATGGGATTCTCTCCTCTCTTCATCCAATTCAAAAATTTGATTTATACAGGCATCATAGGGATTAATCTCTTGATCCTCCAATTATTGGATAAATTGGTAAGAAGATAATTACATGTGCAGGGGGAGGAGAGCCTGAGTTCCATATACCAATTCAAATGGGATTTTCCAAGAGCTCTTTTAATCGTAATTTTGTCAACCCAAACAAAAACTTTAACTCGCTCACCCAACTTTTGTTTATTTAATTCCAATGTCCTCCTGATTATCTTCAACAAATTTTTTGTTACTTGATTCTTTCCATTACCTTGGGATTGTAGTTGGAAGCATATGCTAAATTTATCCCATACTCCTGACACATGGCTACCAAAGGTTTAGCTCGAAAACTCATAGCATTGTCAACAACTATTTTAGCAGTACTCCAAACCTATAAATTATATGATTTAAAATGAATTCCATGACAATTTGGTGGGTTTCTTTCTTAGTGGGGATTGCCTCTACCCATTTGGTGAAGTATTCAAGTGGCTACCAATATCCATTTATGGCCGACACTTGAAGAATATGAAATCTCCCCAATGAAGTCCATCCCCCACTGCTTAAAAGGGGCTTCAATTGATACAGGTTGCAATGGGAGGGATCCTGAAGCTTTCAATCTTCCTGAGAAATGTTGGTAACTTTCACATTTTATTACCAATAAAGTTATATCCTTAAAGAGTGTTGGCCACTAGTAACCAGCCCTTAAGATCTTATGGGTTGTTACTCTTCCAATGAAATGCCCCCCATAAACTCCTCCATGGAAATTAGAAATTACTTTCGGGCTTTTTCCTCAATGATACACCTTAAGAGAACTCCCTCAAGGTTTTTCCAAGCCAACCCATAATCAGTGATGATATATTTTTGGAATCCAATCTAAGTTCTCTCTTTTGATTTTTTCTTAAATACTTAGGACATTGCAGATGTCTAAGATAAAAAATAATATCCTTGTACCATTCGAATTTATAAATTTCTCAAGAATATTTAGCCTTTCTTCATCAACCTCATTTATCTCAACTATCTACAGATTTCTTTCTATCATTAGCTTTGTCAAGCCCAAACCTCTGACCAATTTTGTAGTTTGGATGTCCATATCATATTCATGTAACTTATTTTCCCATCAACATCTTTTACTGGAAATTTCCATCTCTAAAAGGATATCCTTGACCATAGTATGAGGGACATAAGCTATGACTTTAGAACTTAAAATATATGGCCTAAAGATCTTTGTGGCTCTAACCAAAGAAAAGGCTTGTTTCTCCATGATAGTATACTTCAACTCTACCCCTTATAATTCTTTACTAAATAAATCAATTGGCCTTTCAGCTCCTTCATCATCCTTCTGTAGCAACACAGATGCAATGGTATTCTCAGAGGCAAAGGAAAACATTTGGAAGGACTTTTTGTAATCAGGAGATGCTAAAATAGGGGAATTTTTCAACACTTCCTTGATCCCAGTAAAGTCTTGAATAGTTGTTTCCTCCCATCTGATACTCTGATCCTTCTTCAACATACTAGTGATTTGGATAGTCAATTCAACAAAGTTAGAAATAAATCTCCTAATAAAATTTATCTTCCCGAAAAAGGATTGAATTCCATTTTTGGTTCTTGGAATAGGAACTTTGCTAATGGCTTCCACTCTCTCAGGATCAATCATGACCCCTTATTTTGATACAATATGTCCGAGAAACTTAGCCTTTTGAACCCCAAAATGACATTTCTTAGGGTTCAGTGAGATACCATATTCCCTGCACCTTAACAACATATTTTCTAAATGTTGCAGGTGATCACTTCTCTTCCTTGAAAAAATGTCACATCATCCTAATACATAACAATGAAGTCATTTATATATCCTGATAATGCTACATCCATTGCTCTTTGAAACATGGCTCCAACATTCATTAGGAAAAATGACATTCTTACGTACACATAGGTACCCCATGGAGTAGTGAAAGTAGTTTTGATTCTCTCTTATTGCTTCAAAACCACTTGGTTATACCTAGAAAAACCATCCAAAGTAGATAACAATTTTAAACCTGTAACCAATTGTAACATGTTATCCATATTTGGCAAGGGGTAGTTGTCCTTAATTGATGCCTTATTTAAATTTCTAAAGTCCACACACAATCTTATGTCTTCGTTCTTCTTTCAAATAGGTACTAAGTTTGCCACCCATGAAGAGTACCTCGTAGGTTGTATGATTCCTCCATCCCTTAATTTTTCAACTCTTCTTGCATTTTTAGGGAAAGGAGTGGATTAATTCGTCTTTTCTTTTTCCTAAATTATTTGGCATTAGCCTCTAGGGGTATCTTGTGCTGAAAAAGATCTTCCCTATATTCTTTCAATTCTGAATACGACCATGTCAAGCATTCCTGATACTTTTTTAACAACTAGACATATGTTTGCTTTTCCTCTTACCTAACCATATTTTCTGAGGTTTATCCTTTGTGCCTAGGCTATGTTCTTCAACATCTCTCGATGCTGACATGTGTCTATTAACAATGTGGTCAACATTATCAAAATTTGATTCCAATACAACCAAACCTATAGGAATAGTATTGGTTTTCAATTAGATAATATCTTTTCCAAACAAGATCTCTTTTCCATCATTTATACAAACCATCTATTCCTAGTCCATACTTTGATTGGTAAATTCTCCTTTATTTCGCAAAAACCTTTAGACCTGGGCATCATCTTCAAAAACTTTCCAATGCTTGATATTATCAGGGACAGACGACCTAGTCAATATTTCAATATCATATTCACAATAAGGGGATACTGTATAATTCTCAAACCTAGATCCCAATACTGCCAATTTTTCTGCTACAATGTATTGTATTTCCTATCATGGTGTATTATATTGAAAGAATCAAACATTTCAATTAAGTCCCAAACTGCATGCTTATATTGCTTCATTCTTTGATTTTTTGTTGCATACAACTTTCTAACTTGTTTGAATATCAAATTTGAATCCCCTTTAACAATAATATCTTTGACACCATACTTCTAAGCAATCCTTAAACCCAAAAGCAGTGCTTCGTACTCTGCAATATTATTTGTGCACTCAAAATTAAGTTTAAAAGAAAATTTAAACTCCTCATGGCTTGGAGATATCAAGACAAAACCAGCACCATTACCAGATCTAGAACAAGCCCCATCAAATATCAAAGTCCAGGGAAAACCAACCTACTCAGGATACTTGCACTCATCAATTTTATGCTCCTTAAAATCAGCATAACCCACAAATTTATCAACATCAACATCTCTGTGTACAATACTTCATAAGAAGCATTGTTAGGATCCTCAATGAGGTGTAACATTTTCTTCTCACCATACAACTTCACAAGATTTCCCTCAATTGGTATGGTTGTAAATGACATGTCCATTTGTATGCTTCCACCTACACTAGCTGCCCATTTTCTAGATAATAACATTCCCCACTTAGTAGGACAGTCCACAATAACTACATTCATGGTTAGGCATTTTCCTGGATAAGCTGCTAGTTACACTACCAATCCTTTGACATATCCAATTACTAGCACTTCTCTTGAATCCATAGCAGTACATTTCCCAAAATTTGTTATTACTTTGATATTTAACTTGTTCATTACCTCAAGAGGCATTACATTACTAATCAAACATATAGTTATGTACCATCATGTCCTTAATAATTAAAGTGGTAAAAATGGATCCACATCAAGTGAGATTCAACCAAAGATGTACCCAAATATATCTCAGGTGATTCACCTAGTTCCTCCAATGCTTGTGGTAATCCTAATTCTACAATAATAGGAGGAATCTCTACATTGTTTACACTTTTTTCCTGAGTAATCTTTTCTTCCTTAAATCCCAAATATTTGAATGCTCTTTTCCTATGCTCAGGATCCTAAGTAATTCAAAATGGGAACAATAACCTTGATCTGACTCAAGATTTGGGCTATGTCACAAGGAATATATTTGGGCAGGACAGTATTAGGAGGAATATTCACAATTTCATCTGATAGTATAGGAGTTTTCAGAGTCTAGGCATGGGTAGGAGTACAAGTTTTATTTGGGGTAGTTAGGCCTTTTCTAGATGTATCTTTCTTAGGGGTTTCCTTCGGGATATTGGTAAGAACTGGAACTTTTGGCTTAGTTTGCGGCCCTCCCCCTTTGACAACCTTACTTCTAGTGTTATATTCTTTCTCCTGAGCAACTACTGCATTCATCAACAGCTTGTCTATCCTCTTCAAAAGGGATCCCTCCATCATACTTTTTAATCATCAAGGCCCTTAAGTATTCAAAATCATGATTAGGTAAATCAAAATCTTGTACCATATCAATTTCAAAAGTATCAACAAGAGGAAGAGGTAATACCCGGTGAACACAATCCCAAAATTTTCAATAGTTCTAGCACTTATCAATTCAGTTGATGTTGCCCCTTGTTGTGAGTTCCTAGGGCACTCCATCATACACACGTCATCATATGCCTCATCATCATTCATTTCCTCAACTTCCTTATCTACATCACATGGGGAGTGTGGTAAAAACACCTATCACACCACTCGATAACATTGGCCTCTTCTATGGTATCAATCCTAGCATTCAAAGGATCAAGGACTAATCTATTTTCCCTAGGTTAAGGCTATTTATTTCCTGATCCAATGGGCCCTTTCCCTCTGTTGTTTGATCTGTGATCACCTCTGGGATGATTTCTAAATCTCTCCCGATCATGTGGCTTGTGCTTGACCCCCTTGAGAACTTTGTCCTATCCTTTTTTACTTTGGCTAGTTCGTAGGATATCTCTTTAACCTACCTAGCCAAAGTCTTCACAACCTCTTCCAGATCCACAACTTTTTTGATTGAATCCTCTCATGATTGATCAACTTGACACCCTATCTCCTAAGAGGCTTTCCAACTACTTTGATGTTATTTTCTATTTGTAAGGCTATGGTGAAATCCTTCCTCAATGTTCCCGTTCCTTATCTCTTAAGTAATAAGCAACCTTTTTATCAAAGGCATCAAAATATTTTATCAAACAGGACTCACCACTTGGCCTTAGGATTATAGGTAACCTATTTAAGGTTTTGTTGAACCTAGTATTAAAATCTTGACAAATTCATTTGGGTTCTTCTTTATATTTTCAAACTCAGATAGAAGGAACCTAGGATCATTCTTATCCCCATATTGCAATCTGAAGGCATTTTTCATCTCGATCCATGAGTCTATTGAATTATCTGGTAAAGACTTGTACCAATCACGTGCATCCTCTTCAAGAGTATGAATGAATAACTTTATATACACGTCTTCAAACTCAATTTCAAAATCTTCCATCATATTGACAAAGAGTCTTAAATGTTGGTCACTAGTGATGGCATTATTCCCTTGAAATTTTGGCAACCTATTTCTAACATCTTGTGGCACCATATTAGGATATCCAACCATACCTCTGAAATTTATTGGTCCAAAATTACTGACAACAAAAGGAGGTCTAGGTGGAGGCTGAGCCATATTACCTTGAGGAGGTGATCTTGTAGGAGAATCAAAATGATAAGGGACGAGGGGTATTTGGAGCACAGAATATAAATCTCAAAGTAAATATCCTCTAATGACTCAGTTTCTTGGAAAAATCTATCAACCTTGGAAGAAGCAAAGAAAATATGAGGGACACACTTTTCAAACACAAATGATGGCCCCTCTCTAGTAGGGGAATTTAAATTCACATGAGGACTACTTGGTTCAAAATCACTTGAAGACATATGGTAATCTTCAACCACAGATTGATCACCTTTCAGAACTGATATCTCCTTTTTTTATTCTTGATTTCCAACCACTTTCCAGACTTGTTTTCCTTCTGAATTTGCTTTTCCTAGTTCTCTAAAATAACTTTCTAGTAGGATCCCTAGTGAAGAAATACCTTCTTCCCTCCAGCTTTGCAAATATTAATGAAAATTTCACTTGACACAGGTTAAGACACTGGTAATCATCAAAATTTTAAACCAATTCGAGTCACCACCAAGGATTCTCACCTTAGATGTGCAAATTCACTATAAGTAGTTTGTCAAATGTCTATCAATACTTAATTTCTACAAAGCTTAGCAGATCTCAACCTTCCTTTACCCACATTTATCACTATTGATGCAAATTTAGTACAATAACCACTAGAAACTAGAAATACTACATAATGAACTTGTGATCTTGCACAATTCTTACAAATCTCAGCAAAGGATGACATTTAAACAATGTAATTGTACTTAAATCATGTAAGAAACATTACCAAGGTCGGTATGTGTATGCATTTGTAGAAATAGTCCCCGACAATGGTGCCAGATCGGTTGTTGGTACCCAAATTGATTCTCCCTTTGTGACTGAGCAACACGTAGTGGTTCGAACAAGATGCTTAGAGGTAGATAAATTAGAGTGTGAGTCATTTTGTATCCAAGGAGGGATTTAGCTAACTCTTCATTCACTTAGGCATGGAAGAAATGGATAGCACCATGAACAGGGTTTGACCTACCCTGACTACTTTAGGTTGTGCCTTCAACTAGGGTGAGAGGACCCATTTTGTAACCCATATTGGTGGATGACATCTACATATTCATAGTATTTTTCTTTCCTTTCACAAAATTGATAGGATATCTTTAGAAGGTATGGTCAATACAACGTAGTCTAACTCTCACGAGTTGTCACTTTAGAGGACAAAGAAACCTTCTAGACAAGATCCGGGTTACTAAAGGAAGTGGTAAAAACTGATTGCTCCTGCATATTTAGGTGAGGGATGGGTAAATCAATGAATTCCCTCAACATTTATGAACAAACAGTGCAAGCAGGAGTGGTTCATGTATGATTCATTTCTGGATGTGTATTTTATGGTTGGGAAGTTAAGCAGGATGAAGTTGATTATACCAAATATCTGAGAACTTTAAACAAATGTTAATAGATCCACAAGGCAAAAAGATGAATAGCTTCAAATAGTAAAGACAAACCTTCAACTAGAAAATTGTGCATCTATGAAAGCTCAAAGACACACGGCTTCACACATTCTTCAAGGTTTTAACACAAGAACTCATGTTAAAGACTCAATTAAACTTTAGAAGACCCTGATATATCACGCTCATGATACACTCATGAACTGAAAAACAATTTGTATCACTGAAATGCAAGTAAAGTGAATTTAAATCACTTATTTCATTATGAAATGAAAGATCTCTTCATAATGTAATTGCAAATGCCACAATACTTGTCATGAGGATGAGATTTTGTGTGATTTCAAAGGATTTCTAATGTAAGACTGCAACAGGCACATATATAACTATTTGAAAACTATCTCAAGATGAAAGTGGACATAACACAGTTCATTGATCTACACAAATTACTCAAGGTTTCTCAAATTTGATCAACAAGGGAAAGTTTGTTTACAATCTCAAAGTTATGTCAATGGCTATACATCTGCAACCAACTTGACATGATCAATCTTGAAAGGCACACAAGAAGTAACTGATTTCTCAAAAGTTTCTCCAGAAAAATGGCTTCTCTCGGCTCTTCTCTCCTTTTTTTCTCTCTAACTAAATTTCAGAAAAATTAACCCCCTTTTTAAGAGTATTCTCATTGCATTTATACAATTTCACTCACTCACTCATCCTTTTTTCCCCAAAAACATGAATCTTTAAAGAAGAATATTCATTTCTATTTTTTTCCAGTGGAAAAGTTGTGAGCCATTCACATTTCCTACTTTCATCAGATATGATTAGGGCACCATGTCATAACTTTTGACAGTATTTTTAATCATTCTTTTATTTGGTGAATAAATGGCCATTTTTCATGGTTTTAGAGTCACCTCCAGATGGTTTGATTTTATAGGTAATCACATCTACCTTTTTTGAGAATCCTTCTCAGAGAAAACATATTTATTTTCATGCCTATCTGGACTGATCATTTCCACATGGTTTTGGTCATATCAAGCCAATCATCATCTTTCTCCATAATGCCAATTTATCTCACACATATTTCTCCCATGTAGATATCTCATTTAAATATTAGAGGCTACTTCACCATGATTACACCTAGCTCGACTGGTATGCCTCAATTTCCTATAAAAGTGCACCATTTCACTTCCCCAATTCATATTTTATTTTCTGAATATAGGCATTTTTTGGGCTTCCCCTTTGTTTATCACGTTGCAAGTCCTGTTTCGGCCAGTATAAAGAGGAGCCAGCGGAAGCCTCCACATGTCTCCTTGGTACAACTACAAAGGTGAAGTCCAGAGGCAGGTCCCCAAACAAGCGCGGGCCCTCCACGTGTCCTAGGCCCAAGAAAATTTCCTCATGCCATTGAGGTCAATTAAAAAGTCTCAATATAAAGAGGAGCCAATAGAATCCTCCATGTGTCTCTTTGGTGCAACTCCAAAGGTAAGATCTAGAGGTGGGACCTCAAACAAGCACAGGTGCTCCATGTGTCTAGGGTCCAATAAATTTACACCGGTCATTGAAAAGTTTTAGTATAAAGAGGAGCCAGTGGAAAGCCTCCATGTGTCTCTTTGGCACAACTCCAAAGGTAAGATCCAGAGGTGGGACCTCAAATGAGCACAGGCTCTCCACGTGTCTAGGGTCCAACAAAGTTGCACCGATCGTTGAAAAGTCTCGCATAAAGAGGAGCCAACGTGAAACCTCCACATGTCTCTTTAGCGCGCAACTCTACAAAGGTAAATTCTAGAGGTGCATCTCCAAATTAGTGTGCAGCCCTACATTCCCTAGGTCCAACAAAAATTTCACTAGCCATTGAAAATTCTGAGCATGGGAAGATCCAATGAAACCTCCACGTGTCTCTTCGATGTAACTCCAAAGGTCAAAACTAGAGGTGGATCCTCAAATGAGTGCAGGCCCTCCACATGTCCTTTTATGGGTCTTAGGCATTTACCTTATACTTTCACACCCTTCACCATAATGCATCAAAATATCAAATAGACCCACCATGCCGCATCCAATTAGAAAATACCACATATCCATAGATGTTGGGATAGGATTTACAAAGGAGACACAATCGTGGAAGATGCCCAACAACAAAAAAATTCCCCACAGAGAGAAAACTATAAATAATACCAAGACTCAATGTGATCCATGACCCAAGGAAAGGACTTGACAACGACACCTAGTAAAGGCAAAGAATTACGCATCCACACAGGAAGACAGAAAGTGCATCAAACCAAGTGGGCTGAAAATTTTAAACAAAAAGGGGTGAGATTACAATTGAGCAATAGAAGGTGGAAGAGGCTTCTCTTTAGGAACTGAAGCTTGTTCCTCTTGGATCAAGTAGTTAGCTTGGAGAGGAGATGGGACATATGACTCTATATGATAGGAAAATATTGGCTCAACTTGTATGGTAAACCAGGTACCATACCTTGTCTTGAATAACATATGGCTCTAATTAGAAGACAAGTAACCACCCACTTTAGTAGTAAAGTCTCTTGAAAAACATAAGGCAAACAGAGGGGGCAAGTCAATGATTGACACATCTTGAGTTATTGTTAGATTTGGACATGCATGGAGGGTTAGCTCAATATCCTTGATGATTCCTAGGGTAGTGATAGTTGAACCATCAAGTTGCATGACTCCTTTTGTTAGGGGGTTATACTTAAGACCTAAGACATCAGCAATCCTCTTAGGCATGATAGAAGTACTAGCACCTGAGTCAATCATACAATTATGGACAAGATGTTTTCCTATGATCAAGGACATATAGAAGGGTGGGGTTTTAATAATTTTTCTTATTTTCTTCTCCTCTTCTTGACATATGTTTATAGAAGCACGACTTCTACATAGTTAGATCAATGCGTGAAAGATTCGTGAGCTTCATGTAATAAGTCGCACTAGGATGGAATGGTCAGGGCATCCCACATTATAACATTTATGTTTTTCTTTTTCATCTGGTCCACAATGTTGAATGGAAAACCCATTAACTTTGCATTTGAGGAACAACAACATCCTTGCTTGGTTTCTCGTATAGAGGCAAGAACCTTAGTTGGTGCAAAGGTTTGACCTACCAAAGAGGGGCACGCGTCACTTCTAGAAGGGCCTTGCATGGAAATTTAGGTGTGGGAACTTGAGAATTTTTACTATTGGATGTGTTAGCTACTTCCCTTTTCTTTTGAGGGTCTGTTTGTGTTGTTGGAATTGTGACCTACGCACTAGACTCGAGTATTTTTTTCTTTTACCTTGTGTTGTCCGTAACTTGGGTGCAAGGTCTACTTGTATCCTCTGTAGCTTGGTTGATTACATAGAGTTCTTCAATTCCAAAGATTAAATTTTCCTCTTGATGAGCTTTTGGCCTTTCTTAGTTATCAGCCTCTAGTGCACTTGTTGAAGGTTGACAACTGAAAGAATTATGAATCATGTAGGCTTGCGCACACATAGCATTAGCACGTGATACTAGTTATGAGGCATATTACAAGGAAAACGCCATTCAAATTCATGTGCCATATTGTTCTGGACTAGGAAAAGTTCCTAACTTGTGCTAGGTGTTAGAAGAGCTTGTGCAAGAGGAATAAATTACAAAGGAAAATGCACATTAGCATGCCACCTATCATTCTTTCGCTTTTATGTGCCTTTGGTTCCCATACTCATTCTCAGGATGATTTCTCTAGCCTTGCACCTGATTGGAATTTCCTCGTAGACTTGCATCTTCTACTTTTCCAATTATATGACATTGTTGGACAAGTTTCTAATTAGAGAATTCAATTCATCATCTTCTTTTTGTTGTTCAAGAGAGTGAGATGTTAATGCAACTGGTTGTGCACTTTGCCTGGAACTAGAGCAATAGAAGGATGGGGTCCTTGAGAAATATTTGCAAAAAGGGTGAGGGAGACCTAGGCACCAACTTACTAACCCGAATGAGACTGCTTTTCTACCATTATTGCAATGTTGTATACAAGCTGTAAGGTTCTACCTCCCATGGATTTAATCATGACTAAAATTTCACTATTTAAATCCCTTAGATAGTACAATAAAGCGTGTTGGGTTATAGGTCTTACCACTTGAGGAATTTTGTCCCAAGTCTTTTGGAACATGATGTTGAAATTAGTCATTTGTTCACTAGGCTTGTTCTTGGTTATAGTTAGTTGTTGTACTAGTGATAAATGATCTGATTTATCTTCAAATTAATTACAAAGAGTTGTTCCAAGCTCATCCCAGGTAGCAATAGATGTAGGTCTTAGGCCATGGTACCATTGAAGTGCTTTACCCTTAAAAGAGGGTTGCAAAAATCTAACAAAGAACATCATCATGTTCAATCAAATATCCAAAACATACATTGACCACGTCTTGAATTTGTTCAACAGGGGTGACTTGATTTTCTCCCATGAAGTATGGAATTCTTTTGAGTGTGGCCACTAGCATATCATGTTGAGCATTAAGATTGAGCAGGCTTCCACCAGTGAAGTTAGAAAAGTTCCTTGGAGGATGAGGAGGTTGAAGCACCATGACAGGGTGCACTTATCTATTCTAAGGAGTAGAGTGTGCACGACACACGCTAGAGATGGGGATGCGCATGTAGTAGATCTATTGTGTTTGTTTCTTGGTGAAATTTGTAGGTATTCAAAGGATTATTAAGCTATAACACTCTTTTTGGTATGCACTCTTCTCATAAAAGGCACTCAGACTCGCAAAAGCAGAGCTCTATAAATGTTGGGAGTCGCTAGATGTATTGAAATAAGCCTCTAAGAGGTGAAAATGCTAAGTTCACACACCAGAACTTAACAACATGAAATTTAATCTTTCACCGCTTGTCCCACCGAGCATGCAAAAAAATTAGTCATCAAACTTGCACCCACGTCTCGTTCCGGAAGGATCGAGTCATTTGAGACAACAATGAAACTGTCTCCAAGTTGTGGGACTTGCACACTTAAGAAGAATATCTTGAGAAGGTCGGTTCCAATGCTATCTACTCCTAGTGCTACAAGGAAAACTAAGCTAACAATGCTAAGGGACTAGGGATAGAAGGATAACATGAAAGGAAATTACATTAAAAGGTGATAACACTAGAAAAAGAGGGATGAACATTATCTATTATGAGAAAAATGAAGGGAAGTGTGTAGAAGAAGGATATGCATATTTAGTACAACTAAAACATATTTACCATATTAGTTTCATGGAACACAACTAGAAAAGGGATTGGGGGACGTACAATGACACAACAAGCACACAATGTGAAAGAAAGGCAAGAAGAAAGAATACAAACACGCTTAGGATAGAAAATAGTCACAAAATGATGCTTCTATTACTTCCAAAAATGCACAGAACTATTACAATGGTGAAAGAGGCTGATATCCACATGCACAAGCTAGATCTAGAGGTCTGTGACTCGAATACAAAAATATGAAGTCCTTAGAAAAAATGCGTAAGGATCCAAAATGTCCAACATTAATAATGATCCTAACTCTTACATTTATAGATGAATCCATGGAAGAAGAAGAGAAGAAGGATGGAAAACCTAGATTTGAAATATAACCACCAACAAGAAGCATTCAATGCCTCGTAAATCTACCTCAGAATCTATCATTTATATTTCCCCAATTGCATTTGGCGTGTTGGAGAAGGAAGGAGGGTGGATCATATCAAATCAGGTGGTTAGAGAAATCATATCTACTCATTAATGCCCAAAAGACATTTTCTCATTTCTCACCTACCAGATCCACCAAGAATTTGAATTTGAATGTCTAGCACTATAGCCTATGTCAAAGAACTATTGGTTGAGACTAAGCACACACCAATCAGAGCTATGTAGAAAAATATATGGTTGTCAAAAGATGTTAGAGTCATATGGGCACGTAAAATTTTTGGCCCACACAGATTGACTAAAGAAATCACCAACTGTTCATCTAATTTTTTGTTTCTACCATGTGTCATTCATTAGTTGGTTGTTAGGATTCAAAGGTCCTGTTGGTGCACTTTGATATGTTACATGTTGCATACTCAAGTTATTAAAAATGATGTGGCATGGAATGGTGCAAAGGAGGGTGCAAAAATACTAAGCATAAGAATGAGGTGCGCAAGGAGGCGGAAGGAAGGCACATGCAACACATGTGGGGAAATGAGGAAAACCTATGAGATGAGAACACATAGTCAAGGAAAAATTGTTACAAGGTAATGTGTGATGATGCAAGGAAGGGCACGCAGGGGAAGATGGAACAAAGAGGAAAATAGAAAAGAAAGGGAAGAAGGAATCACGCAACGCGTGAGGAAAAAAATTAAAAGTGCAGAATAAATAACACAACACGTAGAGACAATATTTAACGTGGTTCACCCAATTTGGGCTACGTCCACCAAGAATCACTTGCTCGATTTTATTACAAGCCTTCACTCTCTCAATACAATACCCAGATCCGCTTTGAGCTATGCTCAACAAACTCTGCTGTAATTCAAACCCGAATTCAAAACACATCTGCAATACATTTGCTTGTACATCTATCATATGCATAAGACCATATAAATAGACAACTGCTTAAGTAGTTTGATACAAAACCGTGGGTATCAAAACCAAGGGCAAAAAACCGTGGGTATCAAAACAATGGGCAAAAGACCAAAAACCATGGGCCCAAAAACAGCCCATAACGGTTACTTCATTACCCATGGGTTAATGAACCACCCATGAAAATTTATTTGGGGCTTCGCCCCGAACCCTTTTCACCCTTCAACCCCGACCCCGCCACCGGCGAGTGGGACCACCGTAAAAATACCCGAGTGTAACACATGGAAGGTGTACCACACTCTAACATGAAAATAGGCTCCACAAACATAACAATCTCCCACTTGGAGACTAGTTTCCACTGAGCAAGCTTCTCAACCCTTCACTGTCATCCGCGAAGGCCAACCAAAGCCGAACATAGCTTTAGTTTATCCTCAGTGACCACCTTGGTCATCATGTCTCAGGGATTCTCGACTGTATGAATCTTCTCCAACTTCAACTTATCTTCCTCCAAAGTCATCCTCGATGAAGTGATATCTCAACTCGTATATGCTTCATCCCGGAGTGGAAAGCAGAGTTCTTAGCTAGGTGTATAACACTCTGACTATCACTATATAGCTTACATTCCTCCTGCTTATGCCCCAACTCCTCAAGCAATTGTTGTAACCAAATCATCTCTTTGCTTGCCTCTCGTGCAAAGAACATACTCAAATTTCTCCGTGGTCGATAAAAGCCACCACTTTCGTAGTCGTGAAATCCACTCACCGCTGTCCCACCTACAAAGTAAATATAACTCGTCAGTGCTCCTCCCCTGTCTACATCTCCACCATGTCTCGACCTACATAACCACGTAAAGTGGTGTCTCGATCCACTCAGAGCACAAAACTGTCCCCATGGTTCCTCTCAAATACCGAAGGATCCACTTTACCGCTTGCCAATGCTCTTTACCTCGATCACTCATAAATCTACTCACAGCTCTCCCACCGCATGGGCAATATCGTGCCTAGTGCACACCATAAAGATACATCAAACTCGCTAACCGCTGATGAGTAAGGTACTTTGACATCTGTTTCTTTCCCGCTCTGTCTTGGGACACCGCTCCTTTGATAACTTGAAATGGCCTCACCAAAGGAGTCCCAACCGGTTTAGCATCCCGCATGTTAAACCTATCCTAATACCTTCTTAATGTACTCTTCCCGAGATAAAGTCAACTTCCGCTCCTTCCTATCCCGAGTTATCCTCATACCAAGGATTTGTCTCATGCAGCCCCCAAATCCTTCATATCAAAGGATTCACTTAGTCAAGCTTCTTGAGTACTTTTATTTCCTCGCATGTTTTTACCTCGCAACCAACATGTCATCAACATACAAACACAGGATAATATAACTTCCATCCTCAAATTTTTTTGATATACACGCAATGGTCGAATGACATCTAATATAACCTCGCTCCATCATGAAGCTATCAAACTTCTTATACCATCGACGTGGAGCTTGTTTCAAGCCATACAAGCTCTTCTTCGCTTTACACACCATCTCCTCTTTACCTTTGACCTCATAGCCTCTCGTTGCTGCATATATAGCTCCTCCTCCAAATCACCATGGAGAAATGCGCTCTTTACATCTAACTCGTCTAAGTGCAAGTCTTCTTCGCGCCACTATTCCAAGAACAGCTTCTAATAGAAGTCATTTTTACTACAGAGAAAAATCTCATCAAAATCTATACCTTGTTTCTGTGCAAACCCTTGACCACCAACCGGCCTTATATCTTTTCTTTCCTCCTTCTTCATCTTTAACTCAGACACCCACTTGTTCTCGCAATGCTCTTTTGCCTTCCGGTAGCTTCACCAAATCCCAAGTCTGGTTCTCCATAAGAGACTTATGCTCCTCATCCATGGCTTGCTCCCACTTCTTACTGGCATCTACCTGCATTGCTTCATCAAAGCTCTCTGGCTCTCCACTATCAGTGAGTAATAAATAATAAAGAGAAGGAGAAAACCGTTCAGGTTCTTTTCTTACCCTAGAAGACCTCCTCACTGTAGGAGTTTGGGGTTCCTGTTGAATAGGTTCCTGAACTGATTCATGGGTCACTTTCCCATCCGGAAGATCCTCTACCACTGCATATTCTTTCTTGGATTCTTCCTTGTTTTCCCGCAATCAAGCTTATACATGACTTTCTCATTAAAGACCACATCCCTAGACCGAATGATTTTCTTGTCCTTAATACTCCAACATTTAAACCCAAAGTCATCACCACCATAACCAATGAAAGTACATTTTTCTGATTTAGCCTCTAGCTTGGTCCTATCATCCTTGTCTATATGAACAAACACTTCACATCCAAAGACTCTAAGAAATGAATAATCAACTTTCTTACCATACCATGCCTCCTCGTATGCCTCCATCCAAGGCACTTCGAGGGTCCTCTGCTTATCAAGTACACAAACATGCTCACCGCTTCGCCCAAAAAGAAAGAGGCAGTCCCGCATGTAATCTCATGCTCCTAACACGTTCCATTATAGTTCTGTTCATCCTTTCTCGATACCCCATTCTCACGCGGAGTTCCTGAACTGCCTTTTTCCTCGCGGATTCCATTCTTAGAACAAGAATCATTAAATTCATCACTGCAATACTCCTCCATTATCTGACCTGAGACATTTTAGCTTAAGACCTGTTTCATTCTCTACCAAGGCTTTCCATTTAACAAAAGTGTCAAATACATCAGATTTGTTTCTAATACAATAAACCCAAACTTTCCTTGTTGCAGCATCATCAATAAAAGTAACATAATAACTTGAACCCCAAGAGATGATACCCGAGCCGCCCCCACACATCAAATGTACCACTCTAACTTACTCTCTTTCTTCGTAGGTCCAACCTTGAGAAACCTTACTCGCTTCTGTTTCCCATATATGCAGCTTTCACAAAATCCAAACCTATTTCGTATATCCAGCAAATTCTTCTTTATGATGTTCATGCCCTTATGGCTCATATGACCGAGCCTATAGTGCCATAATGTTGTATCTCGCATCCAAGCCACAAGATTACAATCATTAGTACTATCAAAGGTTAAATACAAGGTTCAACCTTCTTACCTCTTGCCACCACAAGAGCACCCTTGTAACCTTCCAAGAGTTCAATGTAAATATCACAAGACAACCATCACTTCCCAACCGCCCGCCGATATCAAATTTCTCCTTAATGTAGGCACATGTCCGACATCCTTCAATAGCCATGTATTCCCATTCTCATCTTAACTCGAATGTAACCTTTTCCAACTATGTTGCAAGGCTCATCATCACCAAGAAAACATGCCCAAAATCCCTCAACATAATCAACAAAATAATGCCTATGTGGAGTAAAGCATGAAAAGAAGCCCCCGAATCTAAAACCCAAGATTCAAGAATATTATGCAAAGAAAGAATCAAAGCATCCCGACATACATTACCCGATGCCACATTTGCCTCCTTGTTTTCTTCCCGTTGTTTCTTCTTATCCCAAGCTCCCAACAATCCTTCTTCGCATGCCCAAAGCTTTCCACAATTCCAAAGATACAATCTTGTTCTTGGATTTTGACCTTGCCCGATCTTTTGATTTTCCACGGTTTCTCTATTCTTCTGTCTCCTCTAGTTTCCACTGCACAAAGCATTCCCTCAAGTGGAAGATTCCCAGAGCTTTTTCTTCGCATTTCCTCGCTTAGAATCACCCCTACAACATCCTCAAACTTCAACTTCGAGTTAGCTGAACCGAAGTTACTTACCGCCATTACTGTGCTATTCCAACTCTCGTAAAGAGCACAAATTAATAAAGCCCTAACTTCTTCATCAAATTCTATCAGAATCAAGCTAGCATATTCACAACCGTATTGAAATCATTTAAATGATCTCGCTACAACTATTCTCGACATCTTCATATTAAACAACTTTTCATTAAAAATATCTTATTGAGGCAGAGGGTTTTTCATACAACTTCCCTAATGCATCCATTAGATCTTTTGTAGTCTTTTCCTTTGAAACATTAAATAATACCAAAGATGCAAGACTCAATCGGATCATTCCAAGTGCCTTCCGATCCAACAAATCCCATTCCGCATCTGTCATACTTGAGGGTTTGTTCACCTTCTCGCATAAACGGAGTATAAAGATCCTTTTCGATAAAGGTAATCTTCCATCTCGCATCTTCCAAAGACTCAAATTCTGCCCGTTGAATTTATCAACCCTAGATCTTCCTTCATCTCGCCATAGCTCCCACTCAAGCTAAAAACTTTCCCTCGCGATTCAACACTTCAAGAAACCAAACCAAAGTTCTCGATACCAATTGTTAGGAAATAAGAGATAAAATATGCGGAATAATCCTTTCAGAATCGCAACAAGAGAAACTAATATGCGTAAAAATATTACAGATCTCAAATAAAAGTGCGTAATAAATAACACAACACAGAGAGACAATATTTAACGTGGTTCACCCAATTTGGGCTACGCCACCAAGAATCACTTGCTCGATTTTATTACAAGCCTTCACTCTCTCAATACAATACCTGATCCGCTTCGAGCTATGCTCAACAAACTCTGGCTGAATTCAAACCCGAATTCAAAACACATCTATAATACATTTGCTTCATGTACATCTATCATATGCATAAGACCATATAAATAGACAATCGCTAAGCATTTGATACAAAACCGTGGTATCAAAACCAAGGGAAAAACCGTGGGTATCAAAACAATGGGAAAAAGACCAAAAACCATGGGCCCAAAAACAGCCCATAACGGTTACTTCCATTACCCATGGGTTAATGAACCACCCATGAAAATTTATAAACCCCCGACCGCCTTCACCGCGAGCGGGACCGCCGTAAAATACCCGAGTGTAACACATGGAAGGTGTACCAAACTCTAACATGAAAATAGGCTCCACAAACATAACATTTCTCCCGATGGGGGCTCGACATTATAGGAAAGATCAATCCCACTTCATCTGATGGCCACAAATTCAATATCACCACCACGGAATATTTTACCAAATGGGTAAAAGAAATTCCTCTCACATATGTGACCGATAATAATATATTCAAATTCATATTCAACCACTTCACTTTTTTATTTCACATTCCTTCCTCTATTGTTAATGATAACGGTAGAGGTCATTCAAAAATAAAACCGTTAAAGCATTGGCTAAATGCTTTCACATCTTCCTTCACTAGTCCACACCTTATTATCCACAATGTAATGGTCATGATGAAGCATCTAATAAGACATTGAAAAATCCATCATGAAAAAAAAATTTGATAAGCATGGTCACATTTTTCATACACAATTTTATCATGCCCTCTGGGCCTATTGCACATCCTTTCGTACTCTAATAGGAGCCACTCCACTTTCACTTGTATACTAATATGAATTTTTGTTACCTATAGAGATCAATCTCACATCGCTTTGTATATCCCGCTAACATCTCGATCAAAGAAGATGATTATAAATAGACTCACCTTATTGAGCTTGATCTCTTAGATGAAAAGTGGCTCAATGTTTTGGATCATCTCAAAGTGTATCAAAATCGACTTCATCGCAACTACAACAAGAATATCAAACAACAACAACGATTTGAGATCGATGACCTTGTATTAAAATAAAATAAAAAATATACAACCAAAGATCGAGACAAGAAAGGAAAATTTGAACCAAATTAGTTGGGTCCTTACCTTATCACTACAAAATTTGGATCAGGTGCATATAATTTATCTACTCAAGATGGTGAAGAGCTTAAAGAACCCATGAATGCAATTCATTTGAAAAAATTATATTCCTAATTCATATATACATACCTCTTGTGTTGGGGGCATTTTGGCACATCCACTTATATAGTTCCTTCATCCTATCCATCTTACCGTTTCATCCCAAACTGGTTTCTATCGCTTGTTCCTTATACTTAGGATGTGTGTCATCTTTCACCTAATCCATTTTCACCGACATTCATCCCTTGATCTTCATAATCCTTTACACATTTATGTATGATTGGCCTATTTAAATCACATTAGCTCTTATAGTTAAATCAAAAACATTCAAATAAAATCAAAATCTAAAGCATTCAAAAATCTAAAATCTAAAATACAAAAGCATTCAAAAACATCAACACAACTCAACAAAATCAAACTTTTAAACTCCTATCCTAGTGATCATTCCAACTATCCTATGACTATCAAAACAAATCATCTTACCCCTCACATGTATCCTTGCTTAGGGGAATTTAAATCAATCATATCCCTCGTGTGTATCCTTTTTTTTGGGTAAATATCAGCTCTCATCTACTCCCTTGCATGTATTTTTTCATGGGGGTAATTACCCATTCAATCTCATATTAATCTTCCATGTGGGTCCAACAATAGTGTCACTTGACCCCACTCTTTAGTCTAATTCAATCCCCTTACATGAATCCTTACTTGGGGGTATCCAAATCGCTTAATCATCACTGTGGAACACATTAGGGGCATAGTTAATTTTCTTTCTTAAACATGTGTGTTGCATTGTTATTGTTCTTTCTTGACCAATTACAAGTATTTTTTATCATCTTGGTTCATTTATAGCCATGGTGTATACATTTACTATGTATATTGAGTTTTCTTTACTTTTTATCTTTTTTATTTCTTTTTCGACCAATTACAAGTATTTTTATCATCTTGGTTCATTTATAGCCATGGTGTATACATCTAATATATAGGTTGGGTTTGTTTTACTTTTTACCTTTTGTTTGTTGTGTGTATCTTTGTCTTGCGCACATAATGAGTTACTCTTTTTGGTTTCTTAATAATCATGATGAAAGTTATGTTGTGCAATAGCAAAATAATTTGTTACAAAATACAATATCTAAATGGAAGTTCAAGCTATGAGAAAAATCACTCACATCATCATCATTATCATATCTATCACTTCATTTACCATAATAATGAAAAACACAAAAACATCCATCCATGAATAAATTACAATGTACAAAATAAACCAATCATCAACTATATACATAAATAAAATGTCCATGTACACTATCCAAAAAAAATGTCATATAATTGAGTATACATCACAATTCCATAATCGACATATGTATAAAATGTTATGCCTTCATTATGAGGCGTATACCAAAATAATAAATTTATATAATACATTGTTCTCTGTAAAATTGACAAGGGAAATTTTACGGTAGCCATACCAAAAAAAAATTATTTGGATCCCCGCCGAGGTCCCTTAGTGTTCGAATGGCATAAAATCCCTTCTGAAGAATCTAGTTTTTCGAACTTAGTCTTTTGGTCCTTTTTGGCAAGACATGATTTTATTCATGCAACATCAAATGAATTTTTTCCCCCTTTATTCCTTTAACGCACACTTTAGAGTGTTGACATCAAAAATGTTGTGCATTCCCATGATGCACCCATCTCACCTATGCCAAGGTGTATGCACCATCGTGTTGACATTACAAATGTTGCACCCCTGAATGGTGCGCCACGGTGCTGAAGAGGTAATGTCGACAAATCACATATTCGCACCTTTGGCACACCAATTTTTATGTTAGCATCCGTTTTGGTGCGCTTTGACCAACAATTTGGTGGTGCATTTATTGCACCTTTTGCTATATATAGGCGCATCCGACCTATCATTTTCACGATTGAAAAAACATGAAAAAGCTTTTCCTCTCCACTGCTCAAAGCACTACTATCATCCTCGTGTCACTTTATGTCACATTCATGGATCTTTGCATAGTTTCTTCCATTCTATATATATTCCTGGTAAGTAGTCCTTTCTCTTCTTGTGTTGATTGTTTGTGGGATTTTTTGTATTGTTTTTAAAGGTTGTTGTTAAAACAAAGAAATTGAACATAAAATAAAACACAACCTCCAGCCGGTTTTGCAATCAACTCTTTCCCCAAACCGGTTTTACCCTCCTTCCAGATCTGTTGGCCTGGAGGGCTTTTGTCTTGAAAATGAATCTAGAATCCTCTTTGCCCTTTTCCTCTCATTATCAAAATCTATGTTGAAAGAAGTAAAAGACCATAACCTCACAAAAAGAGAAAATATGAAGTTATTATAATCCAAATCCACGGTTTTACTTTGCGCAAACGCCATCTCTCACAGTTGCACAAAACACAACCATGCCAAAGGCGCATTATCCCCACTCAGTAGCACATTTCTCCCCGCACCTTCTAAAGCTTTCAAAACCCTAGCACAGTGCAAGCACAACTCTAGCTACACCAACATTTATGTCATGCAGACTCTCCCTACAATGTGCCAAAGCTAAGAACTGGCACATCTTAACTCGATGATACAAAATTTTAACATGCGCCCCTTTGGCACACCATAACTATTTGCAACATGTTCAATATCTGCGCCATTGGTGCATCCTACCACCTTGCAACACCAAAATTATCTACGCCCGTTTAAAACCCTTCATATGGCACAGACGCACATCCTTTTACACCAACACTGAATGTTTTGTGTAATTTTTCTACACCCTGCGCCCTTTTGCATTGTTTTCATCCATGCAACACTCTTCAGTAGTGCGCCTTACTTCTCTGATCCTACAGCCTGCAATAGAATTGTGCCTTACACCCAGAGGCTTGTAAATTAATAAGTTTTCATTTTGTAAAGCTTTAATGGACAATTTAACAGCTAACATGGCTCTTCTGTGATGGACTTCCCTACTTCTTCTTGCAGATCAACAACTAAACTCAGATTCGCACATGTCTTCATCAAGTAAGAGGCCAACCAAATCAAAGGGTAAGGCCAAACTCACAGAGGAAGAGATGAAGTACAAATACCAAAGGGTCAGGATGCTTGATTCCCTTGCAGAGTGTGACTTAGACATCAGGGATTCGGAACTTGGCCACATTGATATGGAGGACTTCGGGCCGTGAACCGAAAGTTCACGGGCAGTCCATGGATGGAAAAATTGGTCGGCAAAGTGGTCTACACTTCACTGGGGGAATTCCTATGAGTGCGGTGAACAATGAATTCATGATGGTGGTGGCCCACTGCTACAATAAGGACACAAGGTGTGTCGAGAATGAAAAGGGTGAGGTTATAATCAACCTCACTGCCCGACACTTTGAAATCATGTTGGGTATCCCCACCACCAGCACTTTGTGGCAATAAGCCAAGAAGACTACATAAAATCATGGGATGAGGATGAGGACAAGTGTATGCAACTCATGAACGAAGTGTACTCAAGAACAAGAAGGTAATAACCAAGTGGCCGCAGGTTATTCATCGCAGCGACTTATCGGAGGAGCTGAGTGACACCATCACCTTCTTGAGTACAGGTCTTTGGGCTTCCTGATGCCCATTACTTCTAAAAATGGATGCTTAGATATCTGGAGACAACGAGCAAAAACGTGCCTTATCAACGTTACGAATGGGTGGAGATCATCGCAGACACTATCTCCGAGAAACTCCAATAACTCTCAACAACGGGAGGTTCTACATGAATTCCTACATGGTCTACGTTGTTGTCTCAAAAAGAGACTACCTAGCGTTAAGTCGATGCGGGGTGTGGCCCTAATTAAAAATATATGAATATTATCTAGAGTTGAGACTAGAAAACAGCATCATACAATTCAGTAAGATTAATGATGCCTTCTTCTACGGCATCATCTGCCTATTGAGGCCCAATATGACTCATGGTTGGATGACCAAGAGCATAGTGACTACCACAGAGAAGTGGGGAGTGTTATTTACGTAATTCCCCACTTTCACTTATCTTAGAGCCACCAACTTCTTGGGGGAGCCCACCAAGTTACCGAGGTATGCGGGACCAAAATTGATCCTATTGGAGCTATCCAGATAGCTTATCACATACCATGAGAAGTGCCTAAAAGAAAGAAGGGTGGAACTCCATTCCCCCTCATAGTGGGTAGGTACACCTGCACTTCTCACACCAAAGCCCAGGAAATGTTTACGGAACTGGAGTTGCTTAACTTGAAGCACAATTTCTGGCAAGGCCAACCTTTGATCCTCGTAATTACCTCCCAAGGGCAAAGCTCGATCCAATCCACATCCCATAGATCGAGGATATCTACATCGACTTGTATCACGAGGTTGAGCTTAGAAGAAAGGATCACTCCCGCCTGGCCCTGGAAATTATCCAATATGGCATGGCCATTGTCCCAAAAGGTTTCCAAATGACTGATCAAGAAGTTGATCAAGTCTATCTAGATACGGACGGAGAAAACTGACCATTTGTTGAGATTGACAGAACAAGGGCATCGTTATTATCAAAAATTCACCCCCTGTGTAAATTTTGATAACATGCATTAAATCCTTCGGTCCCAAGCAAGATAGATTGATTCAAGGAAAAAATCATGTTTCAGGTCCCTCGACTTTTTTCTAACTCTCCTGTCTAAGAAGAAAAGAACAAGTTCTAAAAAGGGTGAAAAAGTTGCAAAACCAAGCTTGGGGCAAAAAATCCATGAAAATCAGCTAAGTCCTAGTCCAGGCAATGCAGGGACAGGATGCGTTAGGACGTCGGGCGCGAACCGGGCTGAAAAGCCTCAGGGTCCACACAAGAATTGGGACATCCAGGCCATGGGGACGTGTGGGACACAAAAAGCCAAATCGCCAAAGGTAAAAAAAAAAAATGAAAATTGACTAATCATTTGTGCGAGATAAGGATGGGACATCGGGCCATGGGGACGCCGAAGGACGCGAAAAGGCGAAGCGGCCGAGAGCAAAGGCAGCCCATTTCGGTGGTTCGGAAGAATTTGTCCCAGACAGTCCGAGAGAGTTGGAACAAAGGGACGCGAGGGACGCGAAAAGCCGAAGGAGCCGAGAGCCAATGGAAATGTGCCATGTGTCTTCGCCTCAAAGAGGGATAGGGAAGCCCGAATCGGGCGGATTGGAGAAATTTGTCCCAAATAGTTTGGGACATCCGGAGAAAAGTACGCGGCACGCAGGGCCGAAAGAGCCACCGATGAATCAGAACGTGCCACGTGTCTTCGTGGATCGAGTGGCGGAGGAAAGGGTGAGATTTTTACTTAATGTTTTGCCGAGTTTCCAAAGGTGAAGTTTGGAGCGTTGGCCCGAGCCAATAAAAAGAGGACGCGTGTCCTAAGGAGAAGGGGAGTGCGGAGCTCGGGGAGGACTTGGAGAATTTGGCAAAAGTTTTGGCCAAAAAACTAAAAGGTAAAAGATGCCCCCGCACCCCTGTCAACCAACCAAAGCGTGCCACGTGTCCCAAGTGGCGGGGCACGGGGGAAAAAATGGAAAATTTTCCAAAGAGTTAAAAAGGTCGAAATTTCAAGGGAAAGCCCGCAGAAAGGTGGAGGAGAGAGAATTTCTCAGCGAACCAGCACCTGACACGTGGCATCCAACCGGCGGAGCGCGGAAATTTTTCAAAAAAATTCCAAAATGCAAAAAGTCAAAATTTTAAATTTTTTTGCCCGACATCCGTTTTTTGGGCCGTTTTGCCCTAAAACTTCAGACCTTCATATCTTTTGATCCAGAGCTCAGATTTGCATGTTCTTTATATCATTGGAAAGCTTATGAAATTATCTACAAGATTTCATGGTCAATTTTGAATTTTGGTTCAGTTTCAAGAGAGAAAATTCAAAAAAATGGCTCTGGTACGTGTCCATGGGTAGAAATGACCTTTCAGCGACCAAATTTAATGCAGGATGGGTCGCATTCTCCTCCAATTCAGTCAAAAATGATAGGGTATGGGTTTGTAAGGTCCCCCATGCCATTTTAATGCATTTTCAGTCAATGAGGAATGGGCTCCCACGTTTTGTATGTTTTCTCTCTCCTGGGCTCGACCCATGCAATGTAAAAGCCAGATTTGGCTCATTTCTTTAAGGGGGAACACTTTTGGGCATAGCAAACTTCTTCTTTCACCTCCAGCAAGTGATTGTTGTAAGAATCAAACCTCTTCAAATATTGTAACAGTTTTTCTACCTCTCTGAGGTTGTAATGCAGTGGTTTTGACATTGGAAATGATAATGCAAGCTTTGTGAATGGGTTTCAGTCCTTTGTTTGTATTATTTGCTTCATTTCAGACCCTAAATTATATCTTATCAGCCTGTGTATGTTTTATGTTGTAATATTTGGTTTGTGTCTATTTGCATGACAAAAATATTCACCACTCCTTTTAGTGCATCACCACCTTTAGTTAGTTTCAATTTTTGCATTTATATCCCCTGTCTCCTTACAATTTAGAGTAGGATTAGGATTTGAACCTCTCTGTAGTTGTGCAAATATAGATCTAAATCGAGGAGTTTGAGGAACCAACCTCTAATCTAGAGATTCCTCTCTCGCCACAAGTCCCACACTTGGAGAGAGGTTTCCATGTTGTGCAATCACACCGGATGCCTAAGACATCATTTAGAACCTTGCACATCCGGGGTGTTTTGTGATCTTACACTAACAGCACCTCGGACTATTAAGAATAGGGTTAAAGGCACTTTGCGGCATGAAGCATTAGTCCAAGTATAATGGCCTCATCTACCTTGGGGTAGACTTCACCATGTCTCCTTTGGGTGATGCACCTGCTAGACCAAAACACCTACCAAAAGGTAAAGGGAAAGACAAAGAAAGAGAGTCAAGTACTACTTAGGAGAAATCTCCCGAGAGTCCTCCTTCCATCACCCCGGGAGCAGGTAGTAAGCCTCATCTCCCCGAGAAAAGAAGCGGTGGTAAGTGTTCCAACGGGCACATCCACTCAGGATGTTGCCACTACTATAACTGCTGAGGTTCCCACCGTCCCATCTTCCGCTCCTCCTTCCCCTCCTCATGTCACTCAAGAAACCACTCCTTTGGTTGTGTCTTCTCCCCGTCTTCTACTGTTCCCCCTTCCTCTTCCTCCATCTTCTCTTCCCTCATGGAGCTATCCCCCAGATATTTCTTCCCTCATCTCTCATATCCCTTCCACCCCCATGGTTTCCTCTCCTACAGTGACTCCTACCCCTGTGAGCATTGGAGGGTCGGCTTCTTTAACAATGCCGCCACCAAGCATCTCGACACATTTCCCCTGAGTTCACTGTAGTCACTCCTTCTTCTACCTCTGTTTCCTCTTCTCCCTCTGGTCACACTCCCTTAAGTCTAGAATGGATCTCCAAACACCTAAGCCAACATAAGAGGAAATTCCCCATTGCACATATGGACTTCTCCATCATCCCTACAAAAGGATTTAAGAAGAAAAATCCAATAACCCGCTTCTCTCATAGTGCTTCAGGTGAAGAGGCCCTTAGCTAGGAAAAGATAAATGAGTATGCCAAGATTGGTGAGCAAGGTATGGCGATGATCTGCTGAGAGACCAAATCCTCAAGGATAGTGAGGAAGTAATCGTAAAGTTCACATAGCTATATCAGGAAATTGATCAGGCTAACAAGGAACTCCAGGTGATTGCGGACCTATCTCCAAAGAGTTGGACCATGCTAGGTTACAACATGAGACATTCCAGAAGATGCTCGACTGCCCATTCGATGACTTAGTGAAATTCAACGTCTTCGATCACCCAAGAGCACCCAACAAAGTCATTGCTGCTTTGGACTATCGGGTTGATCAGATGGAATTCATCTTGGAGAAAATTGATAAAATCAAGGAGGAAGCCTTGGATGCAATGCATCAAATGGAGCAGATCGTCCTAAGGATGTCTTTGGGCTTACTCACCCCATCATACGCCTTGAGGAAGGTAGATGAAACTATTCGGATCTTCAAGGAGATCGCATCGCAAGGGTTAGGGTCAGAAGCCACTTTTGATGCGTAGAATCAATCAACAACCTTCTCTGCCACGAATTTTGTTGGATACATGGAGGTAGGTAATGAATACTTCAAGCTCCCAGAGAGACTCAGAGATGAACGAGAGACTTGTGAAGTCATCAACGATCACACCAAGGGTCCTTCTTAGATCAAATTCAACCGATGATTAGAAAATTCTTGGAGTATCGTTCTCAATTTCATATATCCTCCCTTGAGCGAAGTAGGATACTCCTTTCCAACTGGGATGGCGACGAATAGGCTTCTTCCTCCTAGGATGTTCATTTTTGTAAAAATATTTAAAAGTTTGTTGGGACAAATTATGACATCATCCATGTTACACCATGAGATGTTGTCATCCACCAAATTTCCCAAAGTCAACAGTTGACTTTTAGATATTTTGTAAATTTTGTAATTATTTGTTTTATTTTTGCCTTCTTTCTCCTTCTCCTTCTATATATACTTGGATGCTTGTTGTATTCGTGTGTGGACATTTTTAGATGAAAAATAGAAGTGAGAAGGAAAAGGCTTTGTAATTTTGTAAACGAAGAAAATATTAATACGAAAATTAAACTTTTTGCTCAATGGATGTGTTATGTGTATTAGATCTTTCTTAAGTTAGATCTATGTTACTTTTTTGTCGAGATCTATCTCTATTTTTTTTTGTCATTTACTCATCAAGGTATTCTTTGTTCATTTATGCAAGTAGGTTTGGCTCTGTTTACTACTAGCCCAAAACATAAACCCTCCGACCTTTCTGCTTTGGAATTCATTTCTTTTCTCCCTTCAGATCTATCCTATCTTCTCTCTTCCCTTCGTTCCTTTCTCATTCATGTTAGAAATACCCAACCGGGAGATCCCAAACCCCTAAAGGCGAATACTATAGGACTTGCACAGATTCCTGCTGGTAGAATAGAAATAAAAAAGTTTGGCTTTGTTGTCTCAAAGAGGGGCTATGCCCTGCACACTGTTGGCTCATCTATCCATAGATTTGCCCTCTCGAAAGATTTTGGACCAACAGTTTTTTACGACTCCACTGGGATTGAACCGAGATCTATGTGAGTGTTGTGTTAGTTAAAAGACACTAACAATTGTTAAAATTGCTAAAGTAACTAAGAAAATCGATAAAACTTCGTAAAAATCACTACCTGTTTGCAAATCTTAACTTTTTCTTAAAATCCAAAATTTTTGCAAAAGTGATCCAAACTGAAAATTTTCTTCAGAGATCCATAGATTTGGACTATGTAGATATCTTTAGTTCGTTGAGTTTTTACAAAAACCCGTATTTTTCCGTAGATCTCGAGATTCGACTAGGTTTATAAAAAATTTCAAACCCTTGCATAAGTCAACTCTAAGATCCGAAAATCAGCTCGCTAAGTTAAACCATCATTTTATCCTCATTGATCTTTTTCATTAAACCACAATCGGTTTTCAAAAAAAAGGATAAAATTAAATATTTATAAAAGTACATGGTACTCTGATTTTTGTCAAAAAATCAAAAATATGCAAGTACAACAAAAAGAGTTTTTAAATCTGCTCTAAAAGCATTGCAGAGATCTAAAAGATATGCAAGCGGGTGAGCCATTTACCCATAGCAGGAGAGCTCATGGAGAATTTGATCCTATTTTTGATCTACTTCAAAGGCACAACTTCAGTATTACACCAACACGCTTCTCATCGCTGAGTTCAGCTGATCGGTCAGCTAGAAGTGTCTCACCTCCATGAAGGAATCATTTTTCACAAGGAGCCTCCACATCCCTCTGCAGTGCTTTGTTGCTCAGTGGAACCACCCTCCCAGCTCGCATCCTCTTTCCAGCTTTTCAAATGGCAGTACCATGGGGAAATGTTATGGGCCCTCTTGCATTACCACATCCTGTTCACGCACTCCCTCATGGATACCAAAATAATTTCCCAGATTTGATGGGAGTGGAAACCAAAGCACAGATTCACATATATCGCATTCATTATGTCATGCAACATCCTAGATGTGACCCATGAAGATGTATCAGTGTGCCTCTTCTAGAGACCTTGCAAGGACCCGCAGCAGAGTGGTTCCAACATTTACCACCGGATCTATCACTAGTTGGGCCACATTACGAACTACATTTGAAGACAAGGTATAAGCCTTCAGAAGATGCATTTGCATTATTGTCAAAGATCACTCACCTAAAGAAGGAATTCAATGAAACCATGCATGATTTTATCACTCGTTTCAATTCACTAATTAACCATGTGTCGCCTACCATGCTACCAACACCAAAAAATCAAAAGTGTTTCTTTGTGAATGCCATGAGCTCAAGAGTAAGTTTCTTACTCTTACAAGAACAAATTACCACCCTGGTTCTCACTCAAGCTACTACCATTTAGATAGAGGACAACCTTCTTATATCTAGTGAATTAAAATGAGAGTTGTCCAAGCCCAAAGCTTCAACTCCTTCTCAAGCCACTTCATCAGATCCGGCATTCCAGAAGATGGTGAATGACTTGCTCATGTTGAAGAAGCAATTAGCTCAAGCTTCTCCTAGCGCTTCATACAAAGATATCCCATGAAAAAATTTCACTTCCAACAATGACCCACAAAGGTCACGTTTTCCCTGCAATTCTCCGTGGTTGGCACTTGAGGCCCCTCCGGTCAATGCCCTGGTCGAGGTAGAAGAAGAGGAGCAAAATTATGAAGAACCTTCATCCCCAGGTGGAGATGATCAAGATGTCGGTGAACCAACTGGTGACTCTACAATCGGGTATATGGAATTTGAAGATGAGGAATCTGATGAAGAAGAGGGTACTCAAGGGTATGCAAGCAGATAGTCATATGTTGTTTTCACTCGCTCTCAAGGAAAAGAAGCAAAAGTTGCTGCCAAGATACAAAAAGAGAAGGTTGTGTCAAACACACCTCCACCATTGCTAAAAGAGCTAATCCTCTTCCTGCTCAACCTCCTATTAAGTCCTTTATGAAAAAATCTTTTCCCCCCATCTCTCCTCCAAATCAGCCTTCTTCTTCTTCCCCATATAGACCAATAATCCTACCCCTCCACCGTGAAGCGAGGGACTCTTTCCTCATCAACACAAGCCTTAGTCACATTCGACATAATTGATCATGCTAAAAAGACCAAGATTCAAATGTCTAAGGCTAAAATCTTCAGTCAAACCGTGAGCAACTTGTAATATTGACCGAATATATTCAAAGCCAAGTTGTCGTAGTCTCCCATGTCTCCCCTAAAGGAATCCTTTCCACTCCTCCTACATCTCGCATAAATGTTGCCTCGACTTCCGCATCAGGAAAAATTAAACCTTTTATCTCTCCCTCCTAATCAATGGTCACAAGCTAAGCAACTGCATAATTGATTTTGGGGCTTCCGATAATGTCATGCCGGAAAAGGTCACTCATGCTTTGGGCCTCACTCTTACCAAGCCTTTCGGCAGATGTTACTCCATGGAAACCAAACAAGTTCCATTGATTGGTCAGATCAAAGATGCATAGTTCACCTTTGCGGCATTCCCAGAGAAAAGAGTAAAGATGACCATCCTCATTGCTGATATCCCAGCGGCATATGGAATTCTACTAGGAAGAAGCTTTTGTAGAGAGGTTGGTGGAGAGATCCATATGGACTGGTCCAAGGCCAGAATCCCCGTCAAGGGTGTAATGCAGACATTGGAGCCTGAATCACAAAAGAAGTACTTGGTCACCAATTCTGATGACCCCAAAGCCCAAATTCTCAATCATCAGGGATGGGGAACTACTTCTTATCTACTGAGTCTAATAAAATGGATGTTCTTGTCTAGGAAGAAGACCTTAACAAGGTTTGGACATTGTAGTTTGATGGTAGTTGTGCAACTAGTGGATGTGGTGTTGGAGTTGTGCTAATATCTCCTGAGGAGGAGATTTTTCCTCTCTCTTTCAAATTGTAGTTTTTCAATACAAATAATACTATTGAATATGAATCTTTTCTACTTGGCATGCAAGCTACAAAAGAAAGGGGAATCAAGAACCTAAAAGTACAAGGCGATGCCAAGCTAGTCGTAAATCAAGTAAAAAGAATATACCAAGTAAAGAATGAAAGGCTCAGGCATTACCACAACGTAGTGTGGGATAGCATTGAGGAATTTGACGCCTTCTCAATAAAATCTGTTCCAAGAGCTCAGAATGATATGGCCGATTCACTGGCCATCTCAGCGTCTCTCATGCTCCCTCACCCAGGGTTGAAAATAGACACATATACCATTGAGGTAGTCTTCCGCCCAAGCGTGCCAGATAATTCTCAACACTGGCAGGTATTCAACAATGACAATCAACTTATTACCTTTCTAGGAGAAGGTAGAGAATTTCAGTGAGCTTCATTTTGAAGGATCTACTTCTACATGTCGTGAATCTATCACTGATCAAGCAAACAAATCAAAAGGAGGTGATGGCATATGTCAGCTCAAAGGAAATAAAATCCCAAAAGGTTTAGTCTCTCTGGAATGATTGTTTGACAAACATGATCATTTTGTCAGAAGAAGTGACAAGATGACCCTAACTCCTCTCCAGAGACCGAATCGGTTAATCTGGGTACTACGGAACATCCACAATTTATGAACATCGAAAAATGTTGCACACCCGAAGAAAAGTGGAAGTTTTTCAAATTGCTGAAGAAATATATGGACGTATTGGCATGGTCTTATGCTGATCTAAAGTCTTTCAAGCCAAAGGATGTTCAGCATGACATCCCGTTGAAAGAAGATGTCAAACCCTTCCACCAGAAACAAAGGCACTACAATCCCAAAATCTTGGGTACCATTCATATAGAAATACAAAAGATGCTAGATGCAAGGATCATTTTTCCTATCCATCATAGTACTTGGGTCACAAACATCATGCCAGTATGAAAGAAGAATGGTGAGATACGCATATGCATAGATTTTTGCAACCTGAATCAGGCGTCCTTGAAGGATAACTACCCGCTGCCCATAATGGATCAAGTTTTGTAGGTAGTAACCAGTTTAGAATGTTGTCCATGCTTGATGGTTTTTCAGGCTATAATCAGATTGAAGTCTCGCCTGAAGACCAATTCAAAACAACATTCACTACTCCCTAGGGCACATTCACCTATAACAGGATGCCTTTTGGCTTGACCAATGTTGGTGCCACCTTTCAACGAGTAATGGACTTCGCATTCAAAGGTATGATGGGAAAGGTTATCATAGTTTACTTAGATGACTTAACTGTGTTCTCTAAAATGCAAAATGATCATTGTGATCATTTGGAGCAAGTATTGATTAGATGCCAAGAACACAAGATCTCCCTAAATCTGAAAAAGTTTGTTTTTAGGGTCACTAAAGGAAAGTTGTTGGGACACGTTGTTAGCAAGGAAGGGACAAAGATAGATGTCAAAAGGGTTAAGGCTATTCAGGGCCTTACCTTGCCTACAAGTAAAATTGGTGTTCACTCCTTCTTTAGAAAGGTGAATTTTCTCAGACACTTTGTTCTCCGAATTTGCTGAAAAGACTCGTCACATATCAAATATGATGAAAGGATCACAAACTTTCCGATGGAGCAAAGAAGGAAAGACGTCATTTGAGGATATAAAATCCTCTGTCACCCATGCACCTATCCTGGTATGTCCCAACTTCTCCAAGGATTTTATTATGTATAGTATGCATCTGAGCATACTGTATCAGCCATCTTAATGCAAAAGAACTCTTAGGATGTTGAATCTCCAATTGCATTCATGAGCTCTCCTCTCAAACCTCATGAATTGAAGATGTCTCAGTTAGAAAAGCATGCATTTTTTGTTGTTAAGGAATTTAAGAACTTCCGGTATTACATCCTAAACTCTCATACAGTAGTGTTGATTCTAGACATGGAAGTTAAATAAATCTTAACTCAACAAGAGTTAGGAAGCTTACGAGGGAATTAGATCGCAAAGGTCCAAGAGTATGATCTAGACATAAAACCAACCAAGCTGGTAAGAGGAAAGGGCCTATGTCAGCTTATGGCTGAAAACAAAGATTCAGAGGGCCCTAGAAGAAAAAGATGATTGCATCGATGGAATGCAAGGCCAGCTGGAGAAAGCTGATTCTCTACCTATGGTTCTATTTGTTGTAACTAGCGATGAATGGTATTCTGATATCACTTTCTTTCTCACTTACGGTGAGTGCCCAGCTCATCTAAATTCAAAGGATAAGCGTACTGTAAATCTCAGGGCATCCAGATATGTCATATAGAATGACGGTTTATACAAACGTGGTATTGATGGCGTCTTCTTACGATGTGTTGACAAGCTAATGGATCAAGTTACTAGAAAGCTTTCATGATTCAGCCTATGGTGGTCACTTTTCCTCTTCCATCACACCCACAAGATCATCCAGGCTAGGTACTATTGGCCAATGCTATTTCAGGATATAGCCACCTGGGTAGCAAAATGTGAGCTCTACCAATAGTTTGTTGGCAAACCAAAATTGGCTACTTTTCCCCTCAGGCCGTCGTTATTGATGAACCATTCAGGCAATGGGGAATTGACTTTATCGGAGCACTACATCCCCAATCAAGTGTTGGACATAGTTATGTCCTAACAACAATAGATTACTTCACCAAATGGGTGGAAGCCATACCTGTTAAGAATGCCACCTCTGAAATTGTTTGCAACTTCATCAAAGAAAGTATCATTGTAAGGTTTGGCGTTCCACACAAGATTGTTGTTGATAATGCTTCCAACTTCTCCTCACGGGAAGTTATTGGTTTTTTCTATGAATATGGGATAACCTTGGCCCATGCCTCAGATTATTACCCCAGGGAAATGGTGGTCAAAAAATCCAAAGAATAAGAACCTAGTGACCATCATATGGAAGCTAATTGATGAGAATTAGCGGTCATGGCACAAGTCATTATATGATGCTTTGTGGGCAGACCACATTACTCCAAAGAGGTCTCTTGGTATGTCACCTTTTCAAGTATTATATGGAATCGACGCTGAGCTTCCCATTTCTCGGAACTTCCTACTCTGCACTTGGCACGAGTGATCGAAGATGAGAATTTCCAAAATTTTCTCGAAAAGAGGGTCATATATCTAGTAGAGCTTGAAGAAAAGAGAGTAAGAGTGGTCGACAAGATCACCGAACATCAGAATCAAGTCAAGAGACTGTTCGATAAAAAGGCCAAGCAGAGAGATTTTTAGGTGGGAGATCTCATCCTTTTGTGGGACAAGCAAAGAGAGCCAAAGGGCATGCATGGAAAATTTGATTCTCTATGGAGAGGGCCTTTCAAGATCAAGTAGCTCAATAGAGAGAATATCTTCTATCTCTCGTATCTAGATAGGAATTGAACTCCCGCTTCCCTATAGTGGGCAACATCTCAAAATATTCAAGAAGTAGAGCTTACTCTCTTCTTTGTACAGTTTTCTTTAAGTTGTGTGTTTTTTTTTGTCGTGTGTTTGTTTTTGTTGGTTGTGTGTTTTCTTTTGTATTCACCATTTTTTTTACTCTATAACCCAATGGATAGGCACATGTTGATCGGGGATTCTCTACCTTTAAGTTTCACTTAAAGATAGTCCCCGTAAAGAGCCAAATGTTATCCTCAAAATTGAGAAGGCAACCATACCATACCAATTGACAAGGTAACCATATCATACCAAACCATACCAAAAATTTTGATTTGGTTCCCCATTGAGGTCCCTTAGCGTTCGGAATGGCATAAAATCCCTACCCGAAGAATCTAGTTTTTCGAACTTAGTCTTTTGGTCCTTTTTTGGCTGGGCGCAGATTTTATTCATGCAACATTAAATGAATTTGCGCCCCCTTTATTCCTTTGGCACACTATGTAGAGTGTTGACATCAAAAATGTTGCACCTTCCCATGATGCGCCCTTCTCACCTACCATGCTAAGGCGCATGCGCCATCGTGTTGACATTACAAATGTTGTGCCCCTAAATGCTACGCCAAGGCGTTAAAGAGGTAATGTTGACAGTCACATATATGTGCCTTTGGCCACCAATTTTTATGTTGGCATCTATTTTGGTGCATTTGACCAAAAAAATTGTGGCACATTTATTGCACCTTTTGCTATATATAGGTGCATCCGACCTATCATTTTCATGATTGAAAAAATGTGAAAAAACTTTTCCTCTCTCGCACTGTCAAGACTTCACCATCCTCGTGTCACTTTACGTCACATTCGTGGACCCCGCATCATTTCTTCCATTCTATATATATTCTTGGTAAGTGGTCCTTGCTCTTCTTGTGTTGATTGTTTGTGGGATTTTTTGTTTTGTTTTTAAAGTTTGTTGTTAAAACAAAGAAATTGAACATAAAATAAAACACAACCTCCAACCTGTTTTACAATCAACTCTTTCCCCAAACTAGTTTTACCCTCCTTCCAGATCTGCTGGCTTAGAGGGCTTTTGTCTCAAAATGAATCCAGAATCCTCTTTTCCCTTTTCCTCTCATTGTTAAAATCTATGTTGAAAGAGGTAAAAGACCATAACTTTGTCCAAAAGAAAAAAAATTGAAGTTGTGTTATTACAATCCAAAGCCATGGTTTTCCTTTGGCACAAACGCCATCTCTATTGCATAAAACATAGTCGTGCCAAAGGGCACATTGTCCCCACCCAGTAGCAAGTTTCTCCCCCACACCTTATAAAACTTTCAAAACCCTAACGCAGGTGCAAGTGCAACTCCAGCTACACAAGCATTTATGTCATGCAGACTCTCCCTGTACCACGCCAAAGCTAAGAACTAGCACATCTTAACTCAGTGATACACCATTTAAACATGTGCCCCTTTGGTGCACCATAACTATTTGCAACATGTTCAATATCTGCACCATTGGCACATCCTGTTGCCTTGCAACACCAGAATTATCTGCACCCCGTTTAAAACACTTCATATATGGCACAAAGACATCATTTTACACCAACACTAAATGTTGTGTGTAATTTTTCTACGCCCTACGCCCTTTTGCATTGTTTTCATCCATGTAACACTCTTTAGCAAGTGGCACCTTACTTATCTCGATCCTACAACCTGCAATAGAATTGTGCCTTGCACCCAGAGGCTTGTAAATTAATAATTTTTCATTCTATAAAGCTTTGATGGACAATCTAACATCTAACACGGCTCTTCTATGATGGACTTCCCCTTCATCTTGTAGATCAGCAATCGAAACTCGATTCACACATGTCTTCATCAAGTAAGAGGCCAACCAAGTCAAAGGGTAAGGCCAAACTCATAGAGAAAGAGATGAAGTACAAATACCAAAGGGTCGGGATGCCCGATTCCCATGCGAGTGTGACTTAGACATCGTGATTCGAACTTGGCCACATTGATATGGAGGACTTCTCGGCCAGAACCGTAAAAAGGTCACGGGCAAATCTGTGGATGGACAAATTGGTCGAAGTGGTCTACACTTCGCTGGGGGAATTCCCGTGAACATGGTAAACAATGAATTCATGATAGTAGTGGCCCACATTACAATAAGGACACAAGGTGTGTCGAGAATGAAAAGGGTGAGGTTATAATCAACCTCACTGCCCGACTTTGAAATCATGTTGGGTATCCCCACCACCGAACTTTGTGGAAATAATCCAAGAAGACTGCATAAAATCATGGGATGACAATGAGAACAAGTGCATGCAGCTCATGAATGAAGTGTACACCTCAAGAACAAGAAGGTAATAACCGCCATTCTGCAAGTTATTCATCGCAGATGACTTCTCGAGGAGCCGAGTGACACCATCACCATCCCGAGTACGGTATTTGGGCTTCCCGATGCCCATTCTTCAAAAAAATGGATGCTCATATATTTAGAGACAATGAGAAAAATGTGCACCGATCAACGCTTTTGAATGGGCGTAGATCATCAACAACTATCTCCGAGCAACTCCAACAACTCTCAATAATGGGGAGGTTCTACATGAACTCTTACGTGGTCTATGATGCTACCTACGAAAGAGACTACCCAGCGCTAAGTCGATGCGGGGTGTGGCCCCAAGTAAAAATATATGAATATTATCTAGAGTTGAGACTGGAAAACAACATCGTCAATTAGTAAGATCAATGATGCCTTTTTCTACGACATCATGTACCTATTGAGGCCCAATATGACTCACGGTCAAATGACCAAGAGCATAGTGACTACCACAGAGAAGTGGGGAGCATTATTTACGTAATTCCCCACTTTCACTTATCTTAGAGCCGCCAACTTCTTAGGGAGCCCACTAAGCTACCGAGGTATGCGGGACCGAAATTGATCCTATTAGAGCTGCCGAGACATCTTATCACATACCATGTGAAGTGCCTAAAAAGAAAGAAGGGCAGAACTCCATTCCCCCTCATAGTGGGTAGGTAATCCTACACTTCTCACACCAAATCCCGGAAATGTTTTGTCATTGCAAAAGGAACTAGAGTTGCTAAACTTGAAGCACAATTTCTTGGCAAGGCTAAATTTTGATCCTCGTAATTACCTCTCAAGGAAAATCTCGATCCAATCCACGTCCCAGAGATCGAAGATATATACATCAACTCGTATCACGATGGGAACATCCTCTTAAATCCTACAGGGAGAGGCCTTATCTACAATGGATGCCCTTTGCAAAAATCTTCAGGAGGTAAAGGAAGAGAAGAATATACTAAAAGAACAAAATAAACATCTTCTCCAAGCCCTACAGAAAATGGGAAGTGCACCTCCTACAACTACCATATAAACTCCTGAGGCCCTTAGCCAGGAAAAGATAAACGAGTACGCCAAGATTGGTGAGCAAGGTATGGTAGTATCCACCTGGAGAGACCAGATCCTCAAGGAAAGTGAGGAAGTAATCGTAAAGTTCATAGAGCTATATCAGAAAATTGATCAGGCTAACAAGGAACTCCAGGTGATTGCAGGACCTATCTCCGAAGAGTTGGACCATGCTAGGTTACAACATGAGACGTTCTAGAAGATGCTCAACTACCCAGTTGATGACTTAGTGAAATTCAGCGTCTTCAATCACCCAGGGCACCCAACAAAGTCCTTGCTACTTTGGACTATCGGGTTGATCAGATGGAATTTATCTTGGAGAAAATTGATAAAATCAAGGAGGAAGCCTTGGATGCAATGCATCAAATGGATTAGATCATCCTAATGATGTCTTCAAGCTTACTCACCCCATCATACACATTGAGGAAGGTAGACGAAACTATTCAGCTCTTCAAGGAGATCATGTCGCAAGGGTTAGGGTCAGAAGCCACTTTTGACACAGAATCTATCAACAACCTTCTAGCCTACGCCGCAATTTTTTTGGATACCTAATGGAGGTAGGTAATGAATACTTCAAGCTCCCAGAGAGACTCAAAGATGAACGGGAGACTTGTGAAGTCATCGGCGATCACACCAAGGGTCCTGCTCAGGATCAACTTCAACCGATGATTAGAAAATTCTTGGAGTATCATGCTCAATTTCATATTTCCTCTCCTGAGCAGAAGCAGGATACTCCTTTCTAGCCACGGGATGACGACGAATAGGCTCCTTCCTCCTAGGATGTTCCTTTTTGTAATATTTAAAAGTTTGTTGGCACAAATGATGACATCATCCATGTTGCACCATGAGATGTTGTCATCCACCAAATTGCCCAAAGTCAACAGTTGAATTTTAGATATTTTGTAAATTTTGTAATTAGTTGTTTTTTTTTTGCCTTCTTTCTCCTTCTCCTTCTATATATACTTGGATGCTTTTTGTATTCGGGTGGTGGACATTTTTAGATGAAAAATAGAAGTGAGAAGGAAAAGGCTTTGTACTTTTGTAAACAAAAAAATATTAATACAGAAATTAAGACTTTGTGCTCAATGGATGTGTTATGTGTATTAGATCTTTCTTAAGTTAGATCTATGTTACTTTTCTGTCAAATCTATCTCTATTTTTTTGTCATTTGTTCATCAGTATTGCTTTGTTCGTTTATGCAAGTAGGTTTGGCTCTGTTTACTACTAGCCCAAAACATAAACCCTCCAACCTTTCTACTTTGGAATTCATTTCTTTTCTCCCTTCGGATCTATCCTATCTTCTCTCTTCCCTTCATTCCTTTCTACTCACAGTCGGAAATACTCCAACCGGGGGCGATATCCCAAACCCCCGAAGGAAGAAGACTGTAGGACTTGCATATATTCCTCGCTTGGTAGAATAGCAATAAACTAGTTTCACTTTCTTTGTCTCAAAGAGGGGCTATGCCCTGCACTTAATCTGTTGGCTCATCTATCCATAGATATGCCCTCCTACATATTTTTAGACCAACATACACATATTCATCCATGACTCTCTCTAACCTCTTGAATTTCTAGTCTCTCATATCACCTCGATGGTGGCATCTGATTGATCTAGATGATCTAGATGGACCATGTGATCTATCTTACCTCAATGACCTCGTCCTTGTCCTCTTACTATAGTATGGATCTCTCTCGGATCTCTATCATGGATACCTTGTATAAACCTCTATAATAACCCACATCATGTGTGGCTGCTAATAAATCATGTAATATGTCACCCATCCCACTAACCTCAACAACATGACTCATCATATCCCTCTCCATTATCACCTTTAGTATTTATAATGTTAACTTATCTATCTCATTTTTCCTCTAATATAATTTTATCTCGTAATGTCTCGAGCTATAATCAATGAGGCATCTCTCTATCACATTACTTTATCTTTATATGCTTGAGTCACCTCTAACTCTACTACTTACATCCATGGAGTTTGTATTGATGGAATATAATTCCACACATCATCATATCCTCTATCTCCCCACCCATAATCTCCATCTCTAATATAATATCCACCTCTGTCTCCTCCTCCTCCTAGACTTGGTGGACTTATTGGTGAACCCTATGCACCATGTACATGTACTTGGTACCTATAAATCATGTATCTAACCCTATCTAATTCCCTCTACTCCTTGGCCCTATAGGCCTCTCTCTCTCTCTCTTTTTATGTCTCTACTATATTCGTAATGTTTTTCCATACCCACTAACATCAATGCTCTAGGAATGGTCAAATGGATAGGAACTATGCTATCATCCTAGAATCCATATCATATTGATGCTCCAAGATCTACGATACCTAATTACGCATGCCATAACTATTATATTACTCCTACAAAACTGTCCCTGGTTATGCTTATCCTAATTCATGTACCAAATTTTAAAGTATCCCATGATACTCTAGCATACCATTGCTCATCATCTGGTATATCTGTCTCACTAACAAATGTCTCATAACCTTATTTGGTCTCTAATTCTCCATGTTGTATGAGGGGTCTCCTATAATCCAATATGTTATCTCTACTACCCCTATCTCCTCTACATATGTCTCTCATCCAGGCCCTATACGGCCTCCATATCACCTTTTGTAACTACAAATCATCTAGGGATCACTAGTAGTAAGCTAGGTCACCCCGATGTCCTATATGCCTAACAACATGTGCCATCCAAATAAAGAGGGTTCCTCTAGTTGTCTGTCCCTCAACACACCCTCTAGAAAACTCTTATGTATGTGATTTCATGCCCAAATATTTAATAGTGTATCTGTAGTAAGCTCCTTTGATTCCTATACACTATCATGTGTAGATCCATGTATAAGTGAACCAATATGCATGGTCCCCATGAAAACATAGTCGTTGACTCCATCATATCTACAAATACTCCAATCAACCCTAACTAAAAGTGACTCCATGTCTTATTAGGTATAAATAATCCACTAATAAACACAGAAAAATAATTGGGTATCGATCGATATCCTCATTTTTCATACATGTTGTTAAATATATCATCATACCCTCTCTATAAATCTCCTCTCTAACAAACAGAGTTTGTATGTATGCTCAAATATGCACCCAGTTGTGCTCCCATTCTATCAACCTTCTCCTCATTGGTGCTCGAGAATCTGATAAATTTCCTCTAAATTCACCGACATCTCTCTAAGTGATAGTCGAATATCCATGACTCAATGTGTCATCTCTCTACTAACGCTGTTTCAATCGATAGTGCATGATATAATCATGTATCGACATATGTGCCACATATGTTAGGCCAATATCCTCTAGAACCGCCCACAAATATCTCCTCTCAAAGTGTGTCATCCACCTCTTGTCTCACGATCTTAATCATTATTTCCTCTCCCTCACATCCAACTTGTTAAATATCTCCTACAACCATTCCAAACACTTTTACGCTTTTCTAAAAAAATCCTTCCTACTCATTTCTTCTCAACAAAATTTAAAAAATTATAATTTCTCCTTCTAAAAACATGCTAGCACACCTACATTCATGTTAGTACACCTAAGTTTAACGCTAGCGCATTTTATACTAGCACATCTACTTTAGTGCAAACATACTTAGTTTCGTGCATACACACTCACACAAACACACTAAAGAACACGAAGATGTAACTTTTAGCATGCTAACACATGTAATTTCATGCTAGCACACTTTTTGTGTCACACTAGCACACTTAAGTGTCTCAGGTTAAGCTTATTTTCATCTACACTAAACTAGTAATAAATGTAATTCAAAATTCAAAATCTAAAACTACATATCGATAGGCGCATCATCCGGTCCATGTCCATACAATCGTATTTGATCATCTCGGTGTGTGATTTTTGTAAACCGCATCATCTCTCCCTCGATCCGGATATCCAAAATCACTCAAAGTCACAAAGGGCTCTAATATCAAATAATAATAATAATTTTTTCATCCCTCCCACCCTTTTATTTAACCCCTTCTTCTAACCCTAATTCCTCTTTCTAAACCTTAATTTTGTCTTTTACACTCTCATGAATAATTTTCTACGCCATTTCTTCCCATTTTTCTATAGTTATCTCTCTCTCTCTCTTCCTATCAATTGGATGTCCACCACTTTGTTGTGTCACCCACCCACTTGATGGGGAAGTCCCTTAGCACCATTTTTAACTCATTGAGGTATTCAAACGCTTCACCAGGGAAAATTAGACAGGTCTTCCACACATATCTATCATCCACTCATCGATCTACATGTGTCTACTATCTTTAAAATGTTATTACTCCATAATAACACTTTAAAGAGGGGGAAATATAGACACCCTAAAAATACATAGTACCCTTTTCACAATGTTATTTGAATTACTATTCACACACATCTCACTCGAATTAGTTTAATTAATTATATCATGCATAAAACATACACTTACACTCCTTAGCTAATTTAATTAGCTATTTAAATAAAATAAAAATTAAATATTCATTCGCCTTCCACTTAACTCCACATCACTAGCTCACTCACTCAAGTTCTAGAACCCTATAAAAGAGGAAGCTAAATATTCAAGTACAACCAAATTTGGAATAAAATCAAAAGACATCCAAATTGAAATAAATCCTCTTAAATTCTTATTTAAACTCATCTAACTACACAGACCAATTCAACATGCTAAATCAAGAAAATTCATTCGTTAACCTAAAACTTATTCAAATCTTGATCCACATTCATGGCCTCACCTTCAACTATAAATAAAGGCTCATCTCTTCACAAATCATCTCTTGAAATCTTAAGGCATTTTCATCATTACACTATCCAATTTCCACTTTAATTCATATGTCATTAGGCTTCCCATTTGATCAATGAGCTCATCATTCATCCACTTTCTCGTAGCATGAGTTTCTTCCATTCAAAGTCACATTTGGAGCATCTACATATACATCCATCAAGGATATTCAACAATCTTGGTAATTCACTCCACACTTTATCCATCTCATCTAAAGTTGTAAGGAAATGTGAAAGGAAGATTTTGTTTGCATTATTTGCTTGTTTTCTTCTATTTACTAGTTTTTCTTGTTTTACAGGTACAAGTATAAAATCTAAGGTTATAAGCAAAGTTGACAATATCAAAGTGTGACATGGGTTACTTTGAATTAATGCATGAGAAACCAAAATCTCACCACTTACATGTCCAAGAATTTACATATTAGATTTTAGTGTAGTATAGCCTTAGCATAACTTGTAAAATCCTACCCCTTCACATTCATACAAATAGATGATATAGGCACTAACTAGGCTTTGCATCAATTTCAGATTTACCAACAACACTATCATAAGGTAACTCAAATAAGATAATTTATCTCTCAAACCATAATTATACTTATTATTTATTTATCAATCTAGGAGTGCTTGTAGTACTCTAGATTTCACTTTTTAATTGTAATTGAATGTAATCTAAATTAATCAATTTCCTCTAACATTCATTCAAATTTATATAATTTAATTAGATAACATTAATTAATTAATTTAGGGTTCAATACAAAGCAACATCTTCACCAAATCAAAATAAGGAAATTAGACCAAGAGCTTGTTCCACCTAAAAATAATAAGTGACGGGTGAGTGCACCAAGTTGGGGGGCCAAAAAGTGGACAAAAAACTAAAAATGAGCGAAACACAGTCACATTTTCCAATAAAATGATCACGTTATGTTTTCTTAGGCTTGGGAATTCATGAACCTAAAACACATACGTGTTTCTAGTCTTTATGAAACACATATGTATTTTGGGCTATATGAATTTTATGAAGGCCTAAAGGATCCATATTTACTAAAATGATTGTTAAGTATAAGAAATAAATTTATTTTAGTAAATATAAGAATTTAGGGTCACTCGCACTTTGATGGAAGTGGTCTTGTAGCTCTAACAATTATAATATAGAAGATAGTTTTTCAAAATCTAATCTAGTCAATACTTACTCATTTTCAGAATTTCAACAATGACCTAAAACTTTTAGGCCATATATATTGTAGTCGGTCTTTTTTTTTGAAAACATATAGTCATTTTGTAGGTTTTTGACCTTCTAGATTGGATTTTGGCCCTACCACTTTGCTTAAATTGGTACTAATTTTGAAATTTGGTCCATAATTCACTTTAGTGACCACGAATCAGCTCTATGATGCTTGTCTACTTCTTACTAAAATGAGATCCTCACTTTGTAGATAGAGGATTGCTCCTTGAATGGGATTCATGTCCTATGGCAAAAATGAGGTGATTGTAATGTGCCTCCTCCTTAGGGCTCAGGATCAGGGTTGAGGGTTTAGGGTTGAGGGTTTAGGGCTAAGGGTTTAGGGTTTAGGATTTAGTGTTTAGGGTTTAGGGTTTAGGTTTTTGGGCTCAGGGTTCAGGGTTTAGGGTTTAGGATTTAAGGCTCATTTTTTAGGGTTTAGGGCTTAGGGCTTATGAGTTAGGATTTAGGGTTTAGGGCTTAGGGTTGAGGGTTTTGGTTTAGGGTTCAAGGTTCATGGTTCATGGTTTAGGGCTCAGGGTTTAACATTTAGTTTTTAGGGGTTAGGGTTGAGGATTCGGGTTTGAGGTTACGGGGTTTAAGTTTTAGGGTTAGGGCTTAGGGCTTAGGGTTTAGGGGTTAGGGGTTAGGGGTTAGGGTTTAGGGTTTATGGCTCTAGGTTTAGTTTTTAAAGTTTAGGTATTAGGATTTAGGGTTTAGGGTTGAGGTTTGAGGGTTTACGGTTTATGGTTTAGGGTTTAGGGTTTATGATTTAGGGTTTAGGGTTTAGGGTTTAGGGCTCATGGTTTAGGGTTTATGGTTTATGGTTTAGCACTTAGGGTTTAGGGTTTAGGGTTTAGGTTTTAGGGATTAGGGTTATGGGTATTAAAAATAGGATTTAGGCTTTAGACTTAGGGTTTAGAGTTTAGTGTTAATGGTTTAGGGTTTAGGGTTTAGGGTTTATGATGTATAGTTTAGAGTTGAGGGTTTAAGGTTAATGGTTTAGGGTTTAGGGCTAATGGTTTAGGGTTTAGGGATCATGGTTTAGGGTTTAGGGCTTAGGAGTTAAAGTTTAGGGTTAGAGTTTAGGGCTTAGGGTTGAGGGTTTAGGGATCGGGATTTAAGGATTAGGGTTGAGGTTTAGGTTTTGGGTTTAGAGTTTATGGATTAGGGTTTAAGGTTTAAAGGTTAGGGTTCAAGGTTTAGGTTTTAAGGTTTAGGGTTTAAGGCTCAATTTTTAGTGTTTAGGGGTTAGGGCTTAGGCGTAGGGCTTAGGGCTTAAGGTTTAGGCTCACCCATTCACTCACTATAATGTTATTTGTCTTACCCATTATTATTAGTATTGACTAAGAGTATTCAACTAAAAAGGGTTCATCTACTTTGTAGGAAGAACATTCAAAGGGAGTCGTCACAATTTGATTCCTTTCAACTAATATTTTGAAGGAGGGAAATTCCATATATCCAAAAAAAATCGGTACAAATAAATGTTACCCAATACATATATCTTCATTTTCCCATCGCATGGGAACTATTTCACTCACCGTGTGATGTTTTTGTCTTACCCGTTCTTATTAGTATTAACACGATTATTCAAATGAAAAAGGTTCATCTGCTTCCTAGGTAAAACATTCAAAGAAAGTCATCAAAATTTGATGTCTTTCATCTATTGATATTTTGAAGGAGGGAAATTCTTGATATCTAAAAATAATTTGGTACAAATAAATGTTTTTGATACTCTTTTGAATAATTCTTTCATTTGCAAGTTGTTAGGAAAAAGGTTTCATTCGAATAACAAAGCTTGATATGTCCAGTGCTTGTGTAAGCTAACAATTTGAGAGGATTTCTGAGGTTCATGTTTATTTTCCAATATACATTACTCCAATGTTTGAAAATATTTCTCCAAATGCAATGACATTCTTATTCAGACACTCAATCATTCCTGAATGTCCAATATTTCAACAGACCCCGATAGTCGTCGATCCTTAGATATAGGGAGACACTGTTACTTGGCTTCCATTTATAATGATAGAGATATTTGTAAATTTGTGTTATGACCTCTAAATCTGTATGAATTTCAAGTTGTTTGGAAATCACATCACACCCTTCACTAGGCTTGATGACTACCCCTATATTTTTAAGGCTCTTTTGAAAGCATCCATGGGTTTATCATAGAAGGAATTATCAATGAATGGAAGGTCACTAAGTCATAGGCCAGTTGACTCCCATTCAGAACTAAACAAGAAAGATTTACTAGGTGATTGATAACCCCTTTGTGTTCTTAGCCATTCCCTAGTTGTTATGCTTAATTTGAATCTGCAAGGGAAGTTACTCACAAATTTTCTATCCATTCCAGTAGTAGAAGAGATTTCTCTTTCTCCAGAGAAGAGGATACTACAAAAATTGGTTTTGAATCTATACCTCTGTGTTGGTATATTCTTTGTGTTTCTTCCATTTCTTTTGATATTAATTTTTTTGTTGCGGTAGTTATTTTTTTCTAGCTTCTAATGGGTCATCCTTGCTTGCATAATACCATACATGGAAATATGAGAAATGTGAAATTTGTTTCAGAGTGTGAAGAAATTGACATTCAAGAGTGTAAGTATATGTGGGGAGAAATGGGTTTGGAAAAGATGTGTAATATGCATTTCAAGGCACAAGGTAGATGTCATATCCATTTAGTTTCTTGTCCCACCTCTCATAAACAAGGTAGTTGTGCAAGCGAGACTCAACGATGGTTCTAGGCATAATACTCATGAGACCTACTGAAATATATGAGGTTTAGGGGTTAGAGCTTAGGGCTCTGGATTTAGTGTTTAGGGTTTAGGGTTTAGGGCTTACATCTTAGGGTTAAGTGTTTAGGTCATAGATTTCAGGGTTTAGGGTTTGGTGTTTAGGGCTCGAGGTTTAGGGGTTATGGTTTAAGGCTCGGGGTTTAGGGATTAGGATTTAGTGTATAAGCTTTAGGTTATGGGTTTAGGGTTTAGGATTTAGTTTATATGGTTTAGGTTTTAGGGTTTAGCATTTAAGGCTCATAGTTTAGGGTTAAGGGTTTAAGGTTTAAGATTTAACATTTAGGGCTTAAGTTTTAGAGTTTATGGTTTAGGGCTCTAGGTTTAGGGTTTTGGGCTTAGGGTAACTGGTTTAGGTTTTATGGCTCGGGGATCAATGTGTAGGGTTCAAGTCTTAGGGTTTATGGTTTAGGCTTAGGGCTTAGGGTGCATAGTTCCGGGTGTACACTTAGGGTTTAGGGTTCAAAGTAATGGGTTTAAAGTTTAGGGGTTAGAGCTCGAGCTCTGTATTTAGGGTTTAGAGTTTAGGCTCGGTATTAGGGTATAGGGTTGAGGCTTATGGTTTAGGGTTTATGGTGTAGGGATTAGGGTTTAGGGTTCATGATTCGGGTTTATGGCTCAAGGTTTAAGGTTTGGAGTTATGGGTTTAAATTTTATGGGTTAGAGCTCGGGGATTTGGATTTATTAGTTAGGGCTTAGGGATTAGGGCTTAGATTTTAGGGTTTAGGGTTTAAGGTTTAGCGTTAAGGGTTTAGGTTTCATGATTTATTGTTCAAGGTTGAGGTTTATTATTTTGGTTTTAGGGTTTAGGGTATATAGGTTAAGGTTTAGGGTTGAGGGTTAATGGTTTAGGTCACGAGTTTAGGGATTAGGGTTTAGTGTTTAGGATTTAGGGCTTAGGCTTTAGGGTTTAGGGCTCAAGCTTTAGGGTTTAGGATTTAGTGTTCAAGGTTTAAGGGTTAGGGTTTAGGGTTTAGTTTTTAAGGTTTAGGGTTTAGCATTTAGGGCTCATGGTTTAGGGTTTAGGGTTTATGGCTTAGGGCTTAGGGCTTAGGGCTCATGGTTTAGGACTTAAGGCTCATGTTTTAGGGTTTATGACTCTTCATTAAGGGCTAAATGTTTAAGGCTTAGGGTTTAGGGTTTAGGTTTTAGAGTTTAGGGATCATGGTTAAGGGTTTAGGTTTTAAGGTTTATGTTTAGGGCCTTGGGTTTATGGTTTAATTTTTAGGGTTTAGGGTTTTGATTGTAGAATTTAAATGCTAAAAAATTTAGGTTGAATGTTGAAATCCTAAAAATTACCTATGTACTGACCAGATTATACTATAAATAACTATCTCATATACCGTGACCAATGGAGTTGTGAGACTAGTTCCATAAGGTGCAGAGTGACCCTAATTTCTTATATTTACTAAAATAAATTTAAAGTATAATACTTGAAAAAATATTTTTGCAAATAGAAGCATGCCAAAAGAACATATAATGCTCATACTATGAAGAACGCGTGCATGTTATAACGCGTACACATTGTTTGTTTTTACTTTTCCAAGCCATGCTTCGAGGCTTGGATCCAGTTTGGATCCCCAAGCCTAAGGCATGGACCTGCACAAACACAACAAACAACATGTTTTTGCAGGAAAATGCAAAAAATCCACTTCCTCCATCATAAATCCACATAAAATGATCAATTCATTTTTAAATATTATACCACAATGTAGAGCGAGAGTTTCTTCTTTTTAAAAATATAATTTTTCAAATTTTCTAACTAATATATAAGTTTTCATATTATTTATTTTCTAACTATGCCTTTTTATAGTTGTTTTTTGAAGTTTAAAAATGTTTATCTTTAATCGTGTATCTTTTTTTTGGCTCATTGAAATTGAAAAAATATATACTAGGCCTAATTCTATATATATTCAAAAAAAAAAAATTCGATAGTTTTGAGGTAGTTAGGGGAACACGGTCGAGCTCATTATGTTTTTCAATTTACAATTATTGTACTATAAAAATCATAATAAAAATAATACTCATTAAACCAATCTTTAAAAAATGGAGCCCAAACTAAATGCTTCTAGTTATCTTTCTATCAAAGGGTTTTCAAAAATACTAAATGGTGCTCAAAAAATTGTGGGGGGCATAAAAGTCACTCTATTATGTTTTTAACAAAAATAGGAGCACCTATTGGTATTTTAGTTATTTGGCCCACTTAAACTTATATGTTTTCAATAAAATTTAGTATCTTAGAAACTAGACTCAAAATGTTAGGATTCATATATATACAATATCTTCCAATTTTGAGTGTAACTATTTCAAAAAAACTCATACACGTTGAAGTTTTTTAGTTTTCAGAAAAAATGTGTCCACTTAAGACCCCCTTTTATCCCCCCAACTTGGTGCACTTACCGTGACACTCAATCATAATTAATTTTTGGTTTCCCAAAGTGCCTACACCACTAACCATTTTTTATGCATTACTAGTAAATCCTAATTGACGTGTGATTTTACTTTTCATAAAACTTGGGTTATTGTGAAAATCTTGTACTTTTATGAAGGGTTACTTTCGTCCAAAAATTCATGAATAATGAACTGCTTATTCCAATCAAGTGATTTATTAAGTAGTTTATGCTTTGGAGATAAGATACCCCTATTTAGAATTTCAAGACTCCATTAATTTGCACTATCCTTTGTTATGAATTTGTGTTAGTCTTATAGAGGAGTGTGTGTGTGTGTGTGTGTGTGTGATGTTTGTCTAAAATGATACTTATGTAAGCTCTTGGGGCAAGGCATATATGCACACATGGTTTTCCTTTTTGAATCTTTGAGCAACATTGAAGATTCATTTTTGTAAATATTGCTCTAACATGTGTACTTGTGCAAAAGAAAGGGAATTTTTTGATTGGTTGTGTGTCAAGAATTAATTGAATTAATTTCATTTTAATGTTCCCCTACATTCCAATGTTTTAACCTATATTTTACTAATAATATTTAAATTTAACGAATTTTTGCGACCTTTACAATATGTTTCAAAATTTATTCTTGATATACCATGTTTTTATTTTTGTTTTGAAGTATTTTCTATTTTCATTATGTTTATAGATTTTTAGATGTATTAGTTCAACACTTATGTTATTAAAACACATAATAATGTAATTGTAGTAATCCCAAAAAGTTACAAAGTCAATAAAAAACCAAGCTTTCTAGGTTAATGACAATTAAGACATATTTAATACTAAACAAATATTGCATTAAATATGACAATTATTTGTATTAATTATTAATATCTAAGTTTGTAACATCGATGTTACTACTTAATTTTTATCTAAATATTAGTTTTCTCATGAGGCCAATTATGGCCAGCTAAAATGGAAATGTTTAAAAGGAAATAATGATTTTAGATTAAATTAAATTAAATTTGGAAAGATGATTTTTGGGATTAACTGTCTCAAATTTTTGAATGGATTCTTGAAAAATATTAGTTTCCAACCTTCGCCAAGATTAAAAACTAACCCTATCATTTTAAATTTCAATTTAATCATGTTTTAGGATTCTTTTTCCAACAGTTTGCTTCATGAAATTTTTTAGGTGATATTTAAAATGGTCACATTTAATTTTGTAAAAGTTAGTTCTAGAATAGTCTTCTCCCAATGGACATATTGTCAATCATAATGGCATATATTTGATGTTACACGATTATCAATGGTTATATAAATGATATGATTGAACTAAATGCTTTAGTTGTTAACACCTCAAGTGCAGTAACATAATCTATAAAAGGAATCTTGGGTTTGTATCTCTTTATCTAGATTTCAAATGTCAATCATAATGATGAATCATTCAAAAATTGAAATTGTCAATCCCAAATATTATCTTTCTAATTTCACGGATTGTGGAAACAAAAGAACTCTAAAAATTAAATTTATTTCTCTTGACAGGACTTTATAGATTGATTTTTAATTATTAATTGTAAATATGTAGATAACCTCACAAACTCGTATTTATATTTTTACTTGTTAATGTATTGACTTTGGGATGACCATATCCCATGGCTTTTCCTATTGTAACCCCTTCAAATCCACTCGTGTTGTGTTTTCCTTGTGCCATGCATGAGAGGTTTCATTGGAAATATAATTAAAGCATAAAGGTGACTCCTAGATATTATTGTGTTCTTGTGTAACTAAATATTCTTGTCATCAAAATTCTAGTAGATAGTACTTGTCTAAAAATATTGTCATACAATTTGTTGTTCCACATCAAAATGCCATCTCCATGCGAGTTTGAAGTCCCTTATTGAAAATAGATTGATATGATTTCAATTCCCATGTTTGAGTGACGATTGATATTGTTAATAGCCACAATAATAATGAGTCCATTTTTAACATTCATTGTTGGAAGGAATAATGATGGTATATAGGATGCAAATTTTTATCTCTGTGAGCAATGAAAATTACTAGGAAAAGAAAGATAAATGAAATAAAACACAACAATATACCTTATCTGTAACTTTCTTGCAAACCTCAAGAAGATTGTTGAAGCACTTGGGCTTGTGAAATCTTAATATGTTTTAATTGTGGGTTCTCTTGATATGACTCTCCAAATGGATGAATGCAATGCTATGAGCTTGGATACACAAGGATGAAGGAGGAAAATTTGGAAAAAGTTAACTATAATTTACATAAGCTTCCAGGGATGAGTTTACAAAGGAAATGGTTTGCTTTTATAGCTGAGTGTAAGGCCATGAAAGGTGGATCGAGTTTGACTAAGCTTCAGGTTAATAATTGTAATTACCTGGAATAGAAAGTAGACTTGGTCTGTAGAATTACATATTTGAAGGAATAGTAGACATTTGGTTAGTATAATTTACACCTAGGAAGATGGTTGAACTCAATTGCCCCCTCCTTTCTAGGAATCTAGAAGTGGAGTCCAAGTGGAATAGGGAAGTGGAGTTCAAGTGTAGTTAACTAGGATAGGTGGAATTAAATAACTAACTTAATTAGTTATTAATTGTGAAGAGATAATTAACCATTTGCATAAAAATGTTTAATTTTATTACTTATTAGGAATTAATTTAATTAATTCCAATAGCGTGATAAATTAAATTAATTAATTTCAAAGGGTAGGAATTTGACTTAAGTAATAAATTAATTTAACTAATTCTAAGAGGATGTATTATAGCGAGTTAGAATTAATTTGATTAATTCTAATTGGATAGAAGAAGTTTAGAAATATGAATGTATTTTTAGGGTGTCTACATTTTCATCTCTTTAAAGTGCTATTACTGAAGTAATAGTGTTCTAAAGATAGTAGATGCATGCGGATCTAGTAAGCAGTAAAGTAGTGAAGCATTTGGATTCCCTAATGAGTAAAATGGTAGAGGTATGGCCGCTCAAGCGGGTGGGTGACGTAACAGAGCAGCGGTTGATAGCCACTTAATAGGAAGAATGAAAGGGATTGGAATAAGGAGGAAGGAACTATTCTCATAGCATGAGCGTCATTTGGAGAGTGTGAATATAAGAGAAAAATTTATTTTGTTGTTGCATAATAGAGTTGTCACCATGATTATGAAAGAATCAATATGGTTAACCCAGATGCATGTAATCAAACACACACAGAGAAAAATAAAGATAAAAAGGAAAAAATCCCAATACACACAAGGAATCAGGGTGATAAAGGAACCAAGATGTTACCACACTACTTTTAAGTGGTCTACAAATTAAACATCAACAATGCAACACAATGTTGTAAAATAAGACAATTATCTATGCCCCTAACACGTGCCACAATGAAAAGTAAAAATATGTAAATGCTCCAAAACACTAAAATTATGAAATGCATGGGAATATGGTTATATTGAAGAGTGGAGTATACTTAGAAACTCCTCGTGACACTCTTGTTGTACTCGTGAGAAAAAGCAGGTCTTATGTGGGAAGTGCCCCAAGATAAGTTATATCACAAAGGAAACAATACATCAAGATAATCATAGGGTTTTAACGACCATTAGGGTAATAGATAAAAATTTAATTTTATCAAAATTGCGTCAAGTTGTTGAAGTTGTGAAAAAATTGCAAGTTTTGAGGATTTTTGTGAATATTTGATTTTTTTGAAGTTTTGTAATATTGTTGATTTTTGAAATATATGATTTTATTTGGTGGTTTTGTTGTATTTGAGTAAATATCAAGTCAAATGAAGGAAGTAGTGATTTTGGTACACTGGATTTACCCTAGGCAAGCATTGATATGCCCCGGTGAGAAGAAAGAGTGACCTCACAATCAAGTGAGTTAGCACAACAAAATGTAAGTGAATTGTGTGAGAGAAGAGAGGAAAAAGTAATGGCAAAGCAAAATTAGTGTTCGTGACCACGTGGGCCAAGAAAAGTGGAGAATTAGGGTTTCTCATGGTATAAGTAGAATGGAAGGAGGGTTGAAATGCATCAAGACCCATTTGTGTTATCAAACCCCTTTTGACTAGTTGAGAGAGATTTGAGCTCTGAGTGAGTCGAGAAATGGTGTGACCACAACAAAGGAAATATCGTGTCAATCACATTTGAGAGTATAGATGGAGAATAGATGATGGTGCGGCGGTAAGTACCTCAAAAAATTGAATTTTGAGTGCATTTAATGTTTTTTTGTAGAAGAAAAGTGAAATTGAACGCTAGTGCATGCACTTGTGTGCGCTATCATAACTCAAAAAATACAATAGCATGCACATGCACGTGCTAGCCTATCAAAGGAGCATGAGCATTAAAATAAAAATTTGTTAGCATGTTAACACGCTAGTGTATAAGTAGGAGCAAGATCGTTTAAGTGAACGTGTTAGCATGCTTACACTAGCATTTAACTAGGTTTGATAGCATTAAAATCGCTAGTGTTAATGTGTATGCGCTAGTGTACCAAAGGGTGTGCTACCATCCCGAGATTATTTTAGGAATAATTTAGAGGGTTAAAAGGGAAGAAATGAGATTTTATTAGTGTTTTTGGATGATTTGAAGGAGAGAGCACTCTCACTAGATGTACAAGAGCTTCACAAAATTTTGTGGGATTTTCATAAGACTTTTTCCGACAAGAGGAGAGAGGGTTAGCTACTATATTAGAGGCTACAAGAGTGGCATACATTTCAGAGTTGCCACACATTATTATGGATCACTTTTTTATTGACAGCTAGTTGAGTGATGGCATAATGAGAGCTAGACATTGAGACTACCCACAAGGGAAATGACTGTGACATTAGAGGATGTGTATCAGATCCTTCGGGTACCGATATAGGGTAGTTTGGTAGAGTATGATGGGAATGTGGCCCATATACAAAGACATATATGGGATGTATTCTTCTTGGAGGATATAACCAAAGAGAGGATGGTGGTACACTTGTAGCATTATTTTTATGATAGGAGAGTATCTAAACTATCGGTTTGTTTAATGGCTCGAGTGGCTACTTACTGCGTGATAAGACCAGGACACATTTTCATCTTGGGTTGATATGAGTTATGGCAATATTGATGCAAGGAGATAATTTTGCATGGGGATAGTGTATCCTCACACATTTATATAGAGATTAGCATATGATTTCTTACATGGGTATGAAGATCCCGAGCCTCGGCCATACTATTACAGATATGGTCATGGGACCACATATCCATTAGATAGTCATTGGGGGTGTTGAGAGCTATATCTCTGGTTAATCCTTCATCTAGGGGATGGGATATAGTAGGTATAGGCCTTTTAGTCTTATTTTACCCACAACATCCCAAGGTGCATTGGCACATCACTCAGCCAAAGCTGAGCACTCACCCAAAGTGCGCAAGGGTACCAAGTCCCTCTTTTATGTTAGCTTGTTCAAGAATTTAGCATGATCATACAAATATTCCATATCCATAACAAATAATCAAGTATATTACATAACATAAACTAGATCTAGATCTTAACCATATGCAAGATTACTCATACAAGAATCAAGATTAAGTTTACCATACATGAACCAGTCACATATATGTCAACAATCAATATCCAACCACAAATATCCATTATATTAATTGTTGTAAAACATAGAATCTTCATACATACATAACATAGTCACCATAAGTCATGTGCACCCATAAACTAGAAACATAACTCTACAAAACGTAGATGGTGCCTAAATAGTAAAAATCAATACATATATATAGGGGTGGAGACTTTACCTTCATTGCTTGTGCATCCTTAAAATATGTTGCATGCTTAAGAATAGCCATGCACCCTTACATGATAAATACAAAATCATGCAAGCTTGCTAATAATATAACTACAATCTAATCCTATTAATAGCTCCAAAACTATGCATGTTATTTGATCTTCCACTTATCCAAAATAGCCTCTACATGTTTTCTAAGTCTTTGTATTGTTGTGTGTTAAGTACTCCATGTCTATAATTATCCTTACACTGAAAATGGCTAAGTCCTAAATTTTCTCTTTCCGTGCATGCCTTAATCCACTATTCTTATGTGTAAACCTACATGCCCTACATCTGCATGCCCAATCCTTATGCACCTTCAATACTTAGATTTCAATTCATCATCCCAACATTACCCCACACTAATTTCATGGCCACCCCCAGAAATGGGTAACCATGATTGATCCTATAAGAATAAAGAATAAGGAACAAAATAATATTGTACATAAATATTGAAAGAATACTTGGGTGACCTATACTTATGTGGATAAAGCCGTGACGCCCGCAAAAATGACGACGTTCTAAGAACTTGCTTCCACAAAACACATAACCCGAAAATACGACTAATTTTTTTTTGTTACAATACAAGAATAATGCAGGGGTTTTCCAACCTTTACAATTCATTAACTTACTTGCATTACTTAACTTAGGTTCAAGATTGCTGAACTAGATCCAGATAAGAAGTATGTATTAACACAGTACTTTCAGGGTTCATTAATCAACCATTCTAAGAAAGATAGCAAGGTTAAAATAATTTAACAAATGTTTTCTATTCTTTCCATTAAGCTTAGTTATTACATGGTTAACCTTGAACTATATTAAAATTAATACATTTTTAATATTTTGGTGTATAATAATTTATTTAAAATTAATTTTAGGATATAATTTATGTTAATTTTTATAATTAAAAATCAATCCTTTTATACTAAATTAAGTGTACTAAGTGTTAGTGATAAGGAATAGAAAAATCTTAATTTATATTTAATCATATAGATTTATATAATGTAAGTTTAGCTAAAATACATATTTCATAATTAATTATGAAGTTCAAAATCCATCTTTTTATACTAGATTAAGTGTACTAAACATGTGAAAATATTTATAATATTGTAATCATTCAAATTTACCTTCTTTAATGTAGATTATTCATAATTGAAATTTGAACAAAATGACAAGAATTATAACAGTAGTATTACATTCCAGTTTATGTTTGAAATTATGGTTGGGGGTGGGTGGCTTTAATAGCCACCTGCCATTTCATTAAACCCCATCTCCTTTTGCGTGCTGGAGTCTCCTTGCTGGGCCGCACAACTTCCATTTATTTCACTTTGGATTTGCAAATCTTATGCCTTTTGTGGTCGGCCTGCCATTTTACTTTGCCCTGGCCGCGTGGGTTTGATGTGGTGGTTATAGATGAAGCTACAGGCTAGTGAAGCAGGCGTGTTACCTCATTTTATTCGGCCCTGGCCGCGTGAGTAGATATGGTGGTTATAGATGAAGCTACAGCGAGTGAAGCAGGCGTGTTACCTCCACTTTCATTGGGTGCTGCGAGGTGTGTTCTTGTCGGGGATCCACAGCCACGGCCTGCAACAAAAATGGCCGGGTAGCAGGTGTGTCGCAGAATAGAAGCACCTTTTGAGCGCTTCCAACAAGCAGGTTGTCCAACCATGTTGTTATCTATTCAGTATCGAATGCATCCTCAAATTCGGATTCACCTTCAAGATATTTTATCAAAATCGATTAAGGGATAGTGAGGGTGTTACTGAGGAGACCCGATGAAATTTATTACAAAGATCTTCTATTGAGACCTTACCTGTTTTACAATGTAGCTCGTGGAAGAGAATCTCATAGAGGTGGATCTGTTTCATATCAGAATATTCATGGAGCACAGTTTGCTTTGCAATTATATGAACATTTCATAGACCTTGGGAAGCGCATTAATTACTTATACATACGTAGGTTCTATTGCATATATAATTAATATTATTTCTTGGTTGCAGTTTATATTAGTATACTTTTGTTAATATAAAAGAAATATTAATAGTATATTGATATTAATATAATTTAATAATAGTAAATCCATTAATTTTAATATTACTTTAATATGAATAATATTTAAAATATTAGTATCCTTATTAAGCATTAAGGACATATGGGTAATAAACTTAATAAGTTTAGAGCTTTTACATTAAAATTTCTTTCTACACAATTTAATAGGCATTGTACGGGATTTCAAATAGATTTGATTTTATTTCCCTTAATAATTTGCAAATAGATTTACAATAAATTCTTAAATGAGGAAAAACATAATAGAGCTAGAACTTAAATTACTTCATTGGCATATTGAAAACTATTTAAAACTTAAGTCTTTCCATCAACAATACAAGAAGAGAAAATGCACTAATATTCCAACTTTTCCAATACATCTCTTTTAAGTAACAAAATGAAATTTAATATATTTTTTTTTTGTAAATTTCCCAACATTCCACAAGAGAGTTTCAACAATATTTCCAATAAGTTTTAGAGTAAGAACTACTAACATTCCAACAAGATCAACACACTCATATGAGGTTCCAAGCCAAGTTTAAGGAGAATAAATTGTCTTTCCTTCAACTTTCAATTCCATCCACATTACAACCTTAATAATGAAAATCAATACAACTCTCCTTCAAAATCTTAATACAACATTTTCCACTTAATGTGGGAACAATTTACAATAATGGAAGCTAAAATACAAAGCAATATTACACTTTCTTCCACTCTAGGTGGGCAAAAATACAAGGTAGTTTCACATTGTCATCAACAAGGCTCCAATGCTACAAACATCAACAAGGTAGCTCCTCCAATAGTTTGCTTGATTCACAACAAAATAAGGGGAGAGGCAACGCTCTCCTCCCAACCAAGATACCCAATGGAGAAGAGAAGCCATCCTCTCCATTGGCCCCCGAGCCCCAACCACATTACAATGGGAGAAAATCCAACTCATGGCAACTACTAGCTTCCACATAACTTAACATGAAATTTCACATTCATTCCATAATCCTTCAAAACAAAAATCAACAACTCAACAAGAGGGAAACCATCAAAACAACAAAGTCACAAGGCTTATCAAGAAATCCATAAGAGTAAGACCTATGGGGAGGCCACTTATGCCTCCCAATGGGAATGGGTGCCACCTAAAGGCCTCCAATGCAAAACACAATACCCCTAACAACTCTTATGCCTCCCTCAAGTACCCCTTATCCCTCCATCCACTCTTATGCCTCCCTCAACTCTTATGGCTCCCCCAAAGTAAGAACAAGAAGAAAATGCAAGCATTTCTCATACTAGGTGGGCACCCAACCCAAACTCCCTCCTCAAGAAAATGATCTCTTATGCCTCCCTCAAATAAACTCCCCATAGTCTCCTCCCACTCCCAACTTAGGCATTCTACCCATTCCCAACAAGCATTTCTAAAAAAAAAACAACAACATTCAACACAACATATATACACATACATATAACAAAAAAACATAATACAAACAAAGGTGAAGCTCCTACCTTTCCATGGTAGAGCTTGTTCCAAGTATGAAGTCTCAAATCCCTCCAAAGATCAAGCAAGCATCCACAAGCTCCAACAAAATTCCCACAAGTATCAACAAGCTCCAAAATCCACAAACTCCTTCAAAATCCTCTCCTCTCCAAAATACAAGAGACTAAAAATGAAACCTCCAACCCCCAAAACAAACAAAAGGATCAAATAAATAGAGAAAAGAGAGGGAGGGATGATGTGGCTCCAAGTAGGATGCCACCTCCTTTTCCCTCCACTCCACATCACTTGGTCAACCTCATATTCCAATGCACCATTAATAAGTGGTTGAAAGAAAGGCAAGCACCTTACACACTCCATCTAAGCCCACTCCCCCAAAGGACAAAAATTAAATTTTTGAAAGAAAGTGCAATTAATATTTTACCTTTTCATCCCCCCCAAACACTTAAAAGAGTCTAAATTTGACCTCCCAACCCATAGGTAGGGTTGGCATGGGCTTTTAAGAGGTGTGGGACAAGTTTGACTTGTCCCACAAGCTTTAGAATTTGGCCTCTAAGGCCAAATTCGAGTTTCCCATGTGGGGTAGAGTGTGCTACACTCAAAACTCAAACACACATCATTCCACACAAAATCCAAAGTAAATCAAGCCTAATAAATGAACTCTCTTTTGGTCATATCTTTTAATTTGCTTAGGACAAATTCAAATTAGTTTAATTAAGACACTACAACCCATGACTAATAAAGGGGTAAACACCAATCCAAAGAATATGAATAATAACACAAGTAAAATTTCACTTACTAAGAGAAACACATACTAACATAATAGAAAGGGAAAATTAAAACAAAACAACACATGACCCCTAGGTCACAATTTTCCCCTAACCAAATAATTCTAACACACACACAATTACATGTTGCCATGGTGACCTTAGTTGGATTCTTCTCGAATTCCGATGTGGTTGGTCTCCACTCCCCAATATTGTTGTGAATATAATATACCTGTAGAACAGAGAATACCTCCTTTGGCCTGTTGGCCATTAAAACATTCATGCCAAATATACAATATAATCTAAAATAAATGACACATGATTTACTATCATCTATGCAAATACGATATTACTTCCACTTTCTAGCACATTTCTATTCCACATTTCATTTATGTCAAAACGATCATCACATTAATCCAATTATCAAGTTCTACCCAATATGATTAAATATATCACATGTCATAATTAAAGATAAATATCCATGTCAAGAGTATACAAATATCATCATCAAATGTCCATCAGTAGACCATATGCATCATATAAAGATCAAATCAATAACACTCCAGTGTCTAAGATATCTACTAGCATGCTAAAATCAAGAAGCCATAATAAATCCATAAGTGAAGTAACCAGTCTCGAAAACAACAAAACAAAAATGGTGTCGAAGGGAAGTGGGCACTACTGAAGCAACTTTGATATTCTTCCTTGATTTCCAATTCAATCTCATTCCAATCACTCAACACATTATTAGTAGTATTTGGGACATCTGCAAGCACCCCATCCATCTCATCTAATTTCATGTTCTCCCCTTCATTCTACCTCACTATGATAACATTTGCTAGGCTGGAGACCATCCCTTCCATAACATCCATGTTTTGCACTATCAATTTTCCTATCCCTTTGATTCACTCGTTATGAGGGTCTTGGGATGTTGCAAGCATATTGTGCTTCTCCTCTACTAAAGTGAGCCTCTCCTCACACACAAGTGCTTCATTCTTTACTAATTTAAGGACCTCATTCTCCTCTTCCATAGTCCTTGTCCTTATTATCACGTCAGGGTCCACACATATGTTTAATTCTATATCAACCTTCTTCATCTCATCTCTTAATGTCTACAGTATGGACTCATATCTAGTAATTTTTGTGTGATTGTTGCCCTTGCTTTTTCTCCTATGCCAAATTAGATTTTGGCATGTGCACTCGGTCCTTCATCTAATACCATATGAACTAATGTGCACAAATAATGTAGAGAAGAAGGAAATTCTCTAGCCACCTTTTCCTCATATTGTGGTCTTACTTTTAAGATCTCACCCTCAATTTGTTCTCGCCATTTCAAGAAATTTTAGTGCCTTTGCCTCAACTTTCTCTTTCTCCTCTATCAAGCACTTGATTTTAGTATTCTTATCCTTTCTATCTTATAATAAGGCCAGAATAATTTTTTCTTTATCAATATTTCAACGCACAAATTCTACAAACACCTTAGTTAATGCATTACTGACATGTTCATATGAGAATTGAGTTGGCTTGATGGTGATATGGCGAGAATGTGGCACCCTCCTCATTCTTCATGACACACATGATTCCTCACAAACATCAAATTTAGGCTCATCCATGTGATTCTACATACTCCACAATAATTGTTTGCAAGTGCATGTAGTCACCATGTTTGGATCCATCAAGTCCCAACCATATAACTCTTCCCTAGGCATAGTACTCTAGAACATGGTTATGTCATCATGAATTATCTTGGTTATGTCATCATCATAGTCAAAGTTTCATGTTCTTACCACATCATCTTCCTTGGGTTCATTGGTGCACTCGCCCACATTCTCCTGTGCCTCAAGACTTGACATTCTCCGTGGACCTCTTCCTCCCCATCGCCTCCTTTTCCTAGTGCACAACATGTTCTACCAAATTTGTATCACCACTATCATAGTTTTCTTCTTCTTGTCCCTATGCACCCATAATAGGTACATCCTCCTTGAACATAGGTTGATCATCACCCTTATCCTCATCTTCGTGCACTTCCATACTAGGTTGGGTAACATCATTTTACGCACTTGTATGTGAAGACTTATCATCATCACTTTCCTTAACTGGAACATACTTATGGCGCCTATTTTTCCTTCCTCCATATTCTTCACCAATGTTAAATGCGGTGATCTTCTAACTCATTGTAATAACCCAACATCAGCATCCACACCCGTACTTCTTTTACGCAACACTCTTCTAGTATGATCTAATCCAGTGCTATCTACTTGTTCTTCTTCTTGCTTCTCCAAGACATTCTCTAAGCCTTAAAGTACCGTATCTTCCTTTCTATGGGGTGTATGCTTAGCTAGCTTCCTAGTGCCCATTGTTTTCTTCCCTTTGGAGGACCTGGAAAATCTAATTTCTCCCCTCGCAAGCACCTTCCCATCTTTAAACCATGGCCTCGGA